>OX457077.1:25251918-25851918 GCA_949752815.1 Conops quadrifasciatus | reverse complement strand
CCTTACAAAACGCAGCAAAAACAAATTCACACGAAACACACAGAAAAACTCTCCCTTCCAGCTATCAATGACATCAGCAACGAAGCAAACGAACAGAAACCGCCGGCGTACGATTTTTCCGTTCACCTACAAATCTTCTTTTCATCTTTACATATAGATCGAAATTTTGCCTGCGCAAAGTTTTTTCGATCACCAGTGATCGTTTTGTACGCGACCCGAAGCCTTTTTTCATCTCTTGTGTTCGCTATTTGCCAAAACCCGAAGTTTTTTCATCCCTCGCGTTCGTTATTTGCCAACAAACGAAGTTTTTTCATCTTCTCCGATCGAAACGTTGAGAAGATGAGAATTATTTTCATCCCGAGTGACATTTATTATTGAAGATGAAAATTATTTTGAACGTGAGGGATATTTATTTTTTCGAACGTAGATGAAAAGAGATACTTATCAGTGAGGATCGAAAAATTGTTATCTTTGGTGAGGGATATGAATTGAGCGATATAAAAAAAAAACGTTTTCCGAAAATTTCGATCTATATGTAAAGATGAAAAGAAGATTTGTAGGTGATGTTAGCAGCAGAGAAAATAGAGTGGAAATTTATTCCCCCGGCAGCTCCTCACTTTGGAGGAATCTGGGAAGCTGGTGTAAAATCTATAAAACATCACTTGAATAGGGTAATTTGTGATGTAAAGCTAACATATGAAGAAATTAGTACACTGTTAGCACAAATTGAAGCGTTTCTGAATTCAAGGCCAATATACGCCAGAGATAAGGAGATAGGAAACTTCGTTCCCGCCAAAAAATATGTCGAACAAAGACTGAATTTCTTCGTTTATTTTTACGTGGGGACACACGTATAGCATATGTGTGCTGTATGTGAAGTTCACCGCATGTCGTCACTTTTATTTGACATTTTCTTTGTTTATCATTTTATGAAAACAAAAATTTATTAGATTGCGAAAATTGTTTAGCTATTTCGCAAAGAAATTAGGGTTTTTAATGAAGTTAAATCATGCACTGGGCTGTGCAAGTGGCACGGCAAGTATGAGGAATTATTAATTCCGCGTAAATACCATTTCCAATTTGTAACTAATAAAATGCAAGTTATGGTAAATATCATGTTTTTATTGTTCTTTGTTATGTCTTTTGTTATGTTCTTTGTAAAGAAATTAAAGAAATGGTTCAAATAAAAATGAAATTATTAATTAATATGATATCACAAATGGTAAAATCACAAAATTAAATTACATTTAATGTTGAAGTATGTACTTTGTGTTCCAATTATATTTGTATTCCAAAATAGAGCAGAAACTGTGTGGTTTCATGTAGTTGGATTTCTTCAGGAAATCTTCAGAACAAATGGAAATGTTTCAGAAAATCTAACAAGCTGAAAATAAAAATATTTTGTTTAATGTTTGTCTCTTTTTTGTTAATTTTTGGAAATAACACTTCAAACACAACTTTCCTTTTCACGATGATTTTTTTTCTGCGCTGGTTTTCTGGCACTTGTAATGGCAGAATGAGAAAAAATCCATTTCAGCCACGTTAATATCGGCATCTCTTTCCCACTCAGCCACCATTGTCAAAAAATAGTGAGACTGTGTTAGTGATTCTTGAAAATAATGCAATAGTGTGTGCGACTCGGTTATTCTGGTTTTGCTGGGTGTATTCCAATTATATTTGTATTCCAAAATAGAGCAGAAACTGTGTGGTTTCATGTAGTTGGATTTCTTCAGGAAATCTTCAGAACAAATGGAAATGTTTCAGAAAATCTAACAAGCTGAAAATAAAAATATTTTGTTTAATGTTTGTCTCTTTTTTGTTAATTTTTGGAAATAACACTTCAAACACAACTTTCCTTTTCAAGTTGATTTTTTTTCTGCGCTGGTTTTCTGGCACTTGTAATGGCAGAATGAGAAAAAATCCATTTCAGCCACGTTAATATTGGCATTTCTTTCCCACTCAGCCACCATTGTCAAAAAATAGTGAGACCGTGTTAGTGATTCTTGAAAATAATGCAATAGTGTGTACGACTCGGTTATTCTTGTTTTTCTGGGTCACCACCACATCATGGCTACAGGTAGAGTGAATGGCATGCTTGCGGAATTTTGAATTTCATAATTTTTTGTGGATTTTTAGGATTTTGGCTTAGCCCTCTTTTGCCAAAAATTCCATACCGCCAAAACAGAAAGTTATGTCCATACTTGAGAGGCCAAAAGTGCTATGTACGAAACGTTCGGGTAGGTTTTATGATCAAAATATATGTATATTCTGTCTTTTTTGGCTAATAAAAAATGTCAAGTCGACTGAGTTTAGAGACCGAAAGATGTGAATTTTTATTGTGAAAGTAAATTTTCCTTCTTTTCATTGCAGACGAGGTTACGACGAACACGTTGCTTACAAGCAAGAAGCTTATGATAGCTATAGCTACGGACATGCTCCAACAAATGCGGCTCCTCTGCACGGACCGCAGAACAGTAGTATTAGCGTATCTGGCATAGGTGCACGCCGCCCTTATGGCACATCCGAATACGAACCGGAATATAATTGCAGATTATTATAAGCAAAATTATTCATCTAATAACTTGAATGTTATGTATCGTATAAAAACTTAAATGGTTGCATGCATAAATAAATAAATACGTCGAAGGACTTAAATTCTTATTATTTAAAAGGAATGCTTCTTATACCCGAAGGGATGAGGTTATATTCAATTTGTGCTTTCGTTTGAAACGCATTAAAGGAGGCGTGGTATAGAAAAGTATATATATTCTGGCTCAGAATCACCTCCTAAGTCGATTTGGCCATGTCCGTCCGTCCGTCTGTAGAAATCACGATTAAGGGAGAACGAATAGAGCTATGAAATTTGGGACGAATATACTTTGTCGTAATAGGCTGCTTGGTATTAAATACAATACCAACATGGTTGTTTGGAACACATATGCAATCTTGCGTCCTGGAGATTTATAACTTCGCAACCATGTTCGTTATAGAACTTTTGAAATTTTGCTAGGATGTTTAGCTATTGCAGCAAAGATAAAAGGAAAGAAAATTACTCATAACTACTGAAAATAAAGAATACTTCTAAACAAACAAATGGCGGAATTCTGTACATGTAATTAACATTATTTGTATCGTTAAATACGATATCCATAAATAAAATAGAAGATTTCATCTAAAATTTATTCATTTCTTCAATTGTGGTGAAAAATCAATGATATTATAAAGCAGCGTTACATTTTACGTGAACAAAAGCAAATTCAGAAAGTACGAAAAAGGTAAAAGTACTTTTTGCGGCACTCGGTGTAAAAAACAATATAATTTTTTATTATAAGATGTAACTTGTACTCCGTGAAGCAAGAATAAACGTTTTGTTAACAATTCAAGCACATTTATGCACTAATATATTTGCTAATTAAGAAAAACATCAAATTCATTTTATATTGTAGCATACCGGCAACACTGCTTTGGTACCAGAATTCATAACAGGCGCAAAAATAGATGCGTTCTATACAAACGGGCAACACTAGCATGGGCAAATTCAATGGCGAGGTGAAAGAAAATATGAGGGTATACCAACGCCATTTGATGTCTGCACTTTTATTTTAATTGAATAATCAATTCGATTTTACAATGTTTTATTTTGCGTGAATTGTTCATAGCATAGGTCATATAGTTTTTGGTATAAAATAGTAGCGGATTTGAGCGTATAAAACAATTTACATAAAAGTTTTGGTGTTAATCTTCACTTGCAATGATTTCTAACACTAAAATACTTTTCCCAAATAGGTTCTAATTAAGTAATAAACTATTAAAAAGTAAAATGGATATTAAATAGACTAAATAATGGCATAAATAAATAATTAAAAATTGTTGTCTTCGAATTCATTACTTATATGAAAAATTAAATAAGTTGCTATCTCAATACAAACGATTTGACTTAAAATCTGAATTGTCATTGGGGTCTCAAAGCTGAACCCTCTCCGTCCCGATCACTCCTCATCATGGGTCTGATGTTACCCCTCTCAGACCCGATCACTCTTCATATGGGTCTGATGTTAACCCCTCTCCCGTGAACGTGCAGCCCACAACAGGTGTGGTAACTATCACTTTTCTATACGAAAAACCCCGTTCCCTTTCCTTGACACTCTTCATCAGGGGTCTGATATTTGATTTTCTAAGAAGCATTTTCAGGTTGTTTATTTGTGAATTGTGAGAGGGGGAGAGCAAGCAGCCGTTTGCAACGCCATTAAATAAATAAATAAATAATTAAAATAAATAAATAATTAAAAATTGTTGTCTTCGAATTCATTACTTATATGAAAAATTAAATAAGTTGCTATCTCAATACAAACGATTTGACTTAAAAATCTGAATTTTCATTGGGGTCTCAAAGCTGAACCCTCTCCGTCCCGATCACTTCTCATCATGGGTCTGATGTTACCCCTCTCAGACCCGATCACTCTTAATCGGGGTCTGATGTAAACCCCTATCCCGTGAACGTGCAGCCCACAACAGGTGTGGTAACTATCACTTTTCTATACGAAAAACCCCGTTCCCTTTCCTTGACACTCTTCATCAGGGGTCTGATATTTGATTTTCTAAGAAGCATTTTCAGGTTTTTCACACACACTACTTTACGCCAGAGTTGCATTTCTTAGCATTTTTCAGCAGTTTCCTATCTCCTTATCTCTGATATACGCCCTGGGTAGCAGTCCAGAAGACGTGAATACATTAACTCCAGGACATTTTCTCCATGGGCATCCGGTTGTCGACATCGCTGAGCCAATAGCCGAATCAATGGTATCTTTTCTTGATAAATGGAAGCTGATCCAAAAGGTGAAGCAAGATTTTTGGGAAAAGATGGAAGGAAGAATACTTAACAACGTTACAACAGCGGTATAAATGGAAACACCCTCAGGAAAACTTAGGAAAGGACCAGGTAGTATTAATAAAAAAATGAGGCAACGCATCCTTGTAAATGGCCCTTGGGAAGAATATTGGAAGTCCACAAAGGCGAGGATGGAAAAACACGGGTAGTTACATTAAAAGTTCAGAATGGGACTATTAAACGTCCTATACATAAGCTTTGCCCTCTAATGACTTCGAATATTTACGATTCTGTGAGAATGAGAAATGAGAAATCTAAAGTTCATGTTACAAAGGTCTCAGCAATGAACATTATGGGTAAGCAGAACATACCACCAAATAAACATTGGTTTCCCCTACTATTACTTATGCTAATGGGACAAGTACAAGCGGCACCACAGAAGCTATATGGGACCATTGGAGCAACGGTATCTATGATTGACACTCACACAGCAATGTATTTAATATATAATATCGGGAATATCGGGAAATAATATCGGGAAACTAGACATGGTGAACTCTAAGTGGAATCTCGTTATATATTACGATTTAAATTCATACTTAGAAGAAGTTAACGGAATTCAAACTTCATTAAGAGAGTTGCAAAGGACCCGTCCCAAATTAAACCATTACGCAGAGGTATGTAAACAAATGACAAATGCGATTAATCAAAGATATAATACCTTGAAGCAGAACAATGACTTGCTAATCAGCCGTGAAAGAACAAAGAGAGCACCATTTGAATTTATTAGTCAAAATCCAGGAGCAGTTACCAGAAAAACTTACGTTTCTAGGAGGGACATCTGGAAATCACTCAAAATAAGTATACAGTTTATTGATGGCTAAAGGTATTATATTAGACAGAAGATTAATAATCAAATCGGAAATTTCCCTCTTAAATTCTGGATCGTCAGATATATATATATAAAATAATTCCTATTCCTCTAAGTAAAGGTAATACAACTGTAATACCAATAATTGAGGCAGACTACATTATTTACAATGTTGGAAATAATGTCTATACAATGATGTCTCAGTCAGATTTAAATAGTTACAAACAAATTTTAGAAAAATACATGTGCAATACAAATTGGGCATGGAAATCCGCCACAAATAAGGCATGTGACATGTCAGCCCTAAAAGGTTTACAGAAGGCCGACTGCAAATTTAAGGAAATCGAGAGTAAAAATGCTTGGCATAAACTTCGGGAAGAAAACCATTGGCTGTACAGAGTGATCGAGGATATGGATGTGGAAGTAAATTGCGGCAAGGGTCAACTAAACTGGCTAAAGCTACCACCCCAAGGCGTCTTATCACTGAGATCCGGTTGTACTGCGAGTTCCCCACAAATCTTCCTAGATGCATCAAAACAACTGGATTCCAACGCAGACTTTACACCCAAAAACATCATATGGATGGACAGCTGGACAAACTTCACTCAACACAGATCGAGCTAAGAAGATTGCGCTTCCACACAATCAGTGGACATTAGGGTGGTCCTTAGCTATATGGGTAAACAAATTTTGTGAGATTTTTTTTTTCTTACCCCCCCAAATTTTTACATGTGATAAGAAAACTATATATCCAAACTTTCAGCCAGATCGGATATCGGTAAGTCGTGCCGCAGAAAACTGCGTACACCTGATTGCAGTTTTTGCACTTTGCAGGCAAAAAGTGTTTTTTGGGAGGGAAGTAATTTCAATTTAATTGTAATTACAATTTCAATTTTCAATTTTCTCAAGAACTATAAGACATAGATCTGTTCTGTTTGAAACATTTTTTTTAGAATTTATCACAAAACTACGGAATCAGAAAAAAAATTATACTTATTCGTGTAATTTTTTTTAAAAAATTGCAACCAACAATTTTTTTTCGAAATTTGTTTTGAAAATTTTAAATTTGAGATTAATTTTCTCAAAAACTATTTGACCTAGAAGTCTAATTTTAAAAGTATTTTAAAGGTTGGATATTTGTTTTTTAAAAACAGGAAACAGAAATGATATAAGTGTTACCGTTATTTTTTGAAATTTTTTTTTATGGTTTGAAGTCGCGTTTTTAGAGAAACCCCTCCCGCGCCTGAATTGGGGAAAATTGCTCCTCCCCCTAATATGACTTTTTCCTTGTCTCGACTCAACCCACACGTCCTAAACTTTTGATACATCTTATACGGAACGCCCTGGATATATGTCAATACATGCCGACTTTTATTAAGGTTGATTTTAGTCGAATCCGGATAACACCGCCGATAATCTTCTAGTACTTGCAAAATGAAACGTTTATTATTTTTTGAGCTCTCAGCAAGAGCTAAAGTAGAACCACTTGTTGTTGTCAATGGCAGTGAGTGTAATAACAGTTACGGTACACTTATGCCGTGGTTAAATTTTTAAACTTTGCCTTAAATGCGGCACGGGTTCCCGTTATCCGATTTCGCTAAAAATTGGTATTTATCATTCTTTCATTACGTGTCATAATTTAGAAGGGTAAGACCAAAAAAAATCGGAAGTTGAAAAATAAGGACCAGTCTAGTGGACATTCACTGATTATCGTACTGGTAACTTTAATAATTGCGTTAATAATTTTCATTAAAATTAGATGCTGCAAGGGACGGTCAAGAGTACAGATAGATTTCACAGCCCCTAACACACTTTCCGGCCGGCAGAATGTTCGAATATTAGTTATTTACGACCGGTCTTATCAGCGTGAGACGAAATAAGACGGACTGTCTTATCAACATGGTGAAGATAAGACGCTCGGCCTTATCAACATCGAGGCAGTTTATGTGTCTTATTTATCCTTTGGCCTGATACATGAAGTGCAGCAGATATTTTTAGCTTAGGTTTTTCTTCTCACTGTTAGTTTAGGATATTTTTATTACACATGATAAGGAAACATTAAAACTATTGTAGAATACAAAATTGTAGTAGTTTAAGATAAAATGAACACTGTAATGATAAGAAAAATTGTATAAAAAGAAGACGGATTCAAATACAAATTCAGTACTAGAAAAGTATTCACGGTGTAATTATTTACAACGCCACTTTTCATACCGAACACCTAATGCGTGTCACTTTTGAGAGTATATCTTAGTCCAAGTTGGTGGACTCGTAAATATAAATTTTAGCTGGAAATTCGCTCTACAAGCTAAGAAATTGAGCTATAAGCACGAATGAGTGCATATTTGATATAAAAAGTAGGCGTGGGATAACAACAGCGTGGGATCCAAACAGCGTAGGATAACAAAGATTATTCGTACCAAATTTTATCACGATACCTCCATTCGTTCTCCTGTGATCGTGATTTTCACAGACGGACGGACGGACGGACAGACAGACAGACAGACGGACATGGCTAAATCGAATCAGAAGGTTATTCTGAGCCAGAATATATATACTTTTAAATTTTAACTTAACTGAAATCTATATCTATACATGTATTTTAAAATATTTTTAAAATTAAATAAAAAAGGAGTTTAATTTTTAAAATATAAATTTTTCTTATATGTATTTTAATTATTTTATATTTTTTTTAAATTCAATTCAACTTTAAATTTCAAATCTATAAATAAAAAAGTAAAAGTAAAAAAACAATTTAACAATTTATAAAATGTACATAATTATTAAACTATTTTAAATTTATTTTATTTCATTGAAAAAAAATTTTAAAATTTCTTAAGTCAAATTAAATTTTTGAATTTCTTCACGAAATTCAAAAATTATTTTGCAAAACGAAATTGCCAAATATCCAGTTCCACACATACAAGCATCTACATAAATTATTATTTGCTCTCACACAGGCTACTTTCATTCATAATTTTAAGCAGACAATGTACATGTGCATTCTCTTTTCTATGGCCCAGTGCAAGCTTGCAATAGTAAAAGCACCCATACGCGCATGCGTGACTGCTTGTGGTATTGGAATCTAAAAATAGAACACGACAGCTGATTTGCGAATTTTGAGAGGGAAGGAGCAAGCAGCCGATTGTTCTATTCATTGATTCCTTTCCTTTGTCCTTCCTTCCCTTTGCTTATCCATCCCCCCATTATTCTATCATTCTTCACTTTGTACTTCCGTTTATAAAGGAGGCGTGTAGGGAGTTAATAGATGACTATTTACTTCCTGTAAATAAAAAGAAAGTAAGTGTCACCCGCCCGCTCACTTTTTATCACTTCTACTGATGCGGGTGTAGGGTGTATGAGCTTCGGCCAGGCCGAAAATAACGCTTTAATTGCTTTCTATTTCTTTGGTTTGCTTTGTTTCAGAAAATAAGGGTGGGAAGGTAAGACAAAGGGAAGGAAGGACAAAGAGACGGAACCAATGAATAGAACACGAGGCTGCTTGCTCTTCCCCTCTCACAATTCGAAAATCAGTTTTCGTGTTCTATTTTTAGATTCCTATTCCACAAGCAGTCACGCATGCGTGTATGGGTTGCACCAAGCTTGCACTGGGCCATAGAAAAGAGAATGCACATGTACATTGTCTGCTTAAAAGAATTAATGAAAGTAGCATGTGTGAGAGCAAATAATAATTTGTGTAGACGCTTGCGTGTGTGGAACATGATATTTGGCAATATTGATTTTGATTTTGAGTTTTGTAAAATTCTCTCTACAGGATGAGAAATTGAATAGGGCTAAATCGATAGGATAGGGCTAAATCGACTCAGGAGGTGATTCTGGGCTAGAATATATATACTTTTCTATATTTGACACGCTTCCTTTATTGCGTTATAAACGGAAGTACAAAGTGAATACCACTTAATCCTTCGGGTGTAGGGTATAAATCTCAACCTTAATATGGTAGATATCATGTCGCACTGTAAAAATTACACCACATTCACCTTGCTGCGCTGCATTGAGAGCGGCAGAGCTATGAGTTATTTATGCTAATAATGGCGCATATGATGTTGTTGCTGTTTGAGGCATAATATCTCTTTACTATCTATACTCGTTGCAAACGGCTGCTTGCTCTCCCCCTCTCACAATTCACAAATAAACAATTAATAAATATTTTATTTTAAAGCGGTTTTCATGCCTTTTTAATTTTTTAAATCTGTATTAGCATTTCATAATATGTACATTCATTAATTAAATACATACATTACATACGTTACATGCATTCAAGATTTAACTTTATAATTTGTTATTTAATTGCAAGTTTATTTTATAATAAATTTAATAAATGGATTCAATTTATTAGAAAAATTATTATAAAAGTTCAAATTACGGTTAATTCTAACAAATAAGTTTTTTTAGAAATTCTACGGTATATTGAGACAAGCATGCCGACTGTTTTCTAGTTTTTCAATGGTTGCATTCAGAACGGTCAAGCCATGTTGGCTTTTTGCTTAATTTTTATCTGAGGGGGTAGAAAGGTCAGAAGGGCTGACAAAGCATTCGCCATTTTTTCTAGCCAAAAATTTGTATGCTGCATCTGTTCAGAACTTTCTTCTCTGTCACTCATTTTCAGTGTTTTATTTCCTTCTCGTGTGGCGGCCACGTGGAATTTGGCATAAAGTGTTGTTGTTGTTTAAATGTTGTTGTTTTTCAGCAAAGACTCAGCAAACGTATTCAGAGCACATGATTTATTCTGACAAGAAAAAGCCAACACAGCTTGACCGCTCTGAATGCAACCAATAAGAAGTTCACACTACATTATTCCTATTAAATATATCAGTTCAATCGATTTTTTTTGTCGACGATAGAAACTGAAAGAAATAAAAACACTAAACAAAAGAAATTAAAGAGAAAGATAAATTCATTTATATTTAGAAACTTCTCTACTTAGAATTTAGAACTCAAATATTTTTTACTTTTACTTTTTTTTTTTATATCGGCTATATAGATTTGTAAATTAAAGTTAAATTAAATTAAATTAAATTAAATTATTAATTAAATTAAATTTTTTTTAAAAAATAAAATAATTAAATACATATAAGTAAAATGTACATATGTATATTTTAAAAATTAAACTACTTTTTTATTTAATTTTAAAAATATTTTGAAATACATGTGTAAGTATGTATGTACTTCTAATAACTAAAATATCCTAATTTAAAAATAAAATCTAAAAAGCATAAAGAACACCTAAATAGCAAATAGCAGAAGAACTTAAAAAGGCAAAAACTGACAAAACCAAATTTGCCAAAATTCGCTTAGTTAAAAACTGTGAGCAACAACAAATTTTACTTTCATGTAGAAAACACAATAAGCGGAATTGCCTCGTCCCCTCGTCCCCTCATCTTCCGCTGTAAACAACAGTCGATCAATCGTTTCTTTTACTCCTCATCTGGCATACGATTGCTGCTTCGGACAACTCTTCTTACGCATATTCGTTTATGAAGTAGAACAAATTCACCTCAAATTTCTCTGCTAGAATTCGCACAAGCAGAGCTATCGACTGCATTCCAATAATGGCACATGAAAATCTGTCGAGTGCCGAAAATTTTGAGTCATAATATCTCTTTACTATCTATACTCGTTGGTTGCGTTAACTGAGACAACAATGTAAATAAGCGAAGTGTTGCAATAATCAAGGGGTGTGCGCTAATCAAGGTCGTATTGTATGCTTAATTTCACTGTGCTTGTAGGTATAAAATATTTTTTGTTGTTTCATTGCCTGTGTAGACATAGAGATTGTCTGGTTTGCCGACTCTAGAACGAGCAACATATAATTGTCCATATGAGAAGCAATCCGTCTCTGGATCTAAGCCGCACAATTCTAAAATTGGCCCTGACTTTGTTGATGTTGATTGCAAACTCCAATCGAATTGGGAATTGCAATCTCTTAAATTGAAATGACATATCCGTTAGAATCATAGGAACGCGACGAATGAATGACACCTTTGAAAGCTCCTGTCAAGCCGCGTGCCGTTGTAAAGCTTTGCTGGTTGATTTGTCGCAACATGATAATTGGCACGCCGATTTTTATTGCAGTAAGTACATCCCTAGCAGAACGAACGGTGGCATCCCTAGCAGAGCGAGTGAATTAAAAAATTCGATCGGATAATTAATTGCTTCATCTGCTTCCACAACAATATCGACAGACTTGTATGTAACTGCCTCGCTTTAAATATTAGACTTAATAATATTGTTATGTTCGTAGACGTCTTTGTTCTTGGCCGCAAGAATAGCTCGTTTACTCAGCCAGTCGTGATTTTTATAATTCTTCTTTTGACGTCACTAAAGTGCAGAAGTTATGAGGCAATGAAATTCGTCCTGAGTTGAGACTATGGTTGAGATCGATCAACCATAGAGCAGTGATAAGGAGATAGGAAACTGCTGAAATTTGCTAAAATATGCAACTCTGACGTAAAGTATTCTTCGTGAAAAAGCCAAAAATTCAGCTCACAAACTCAACATTACAGACCCTGGATGAAGAGTGTCAAGGAAAGGGAACGGGGTTTTTTGTATAGGAAACTCAAAGCAACGAGTATAGATAGTAAAGAGATATTATGACTCAAACAGCAACAACATTATAAGCGCCATTATTAGCATAAATCACTCATAGCTCTGCCGCTCTCAATGCAGCGCTGCAAGGTGAATGTGGTGTAATTTGTACAGTGCCACATTATATCTATCATATTACGGTTGAAATTTATACCCTACACCCGAAGGATTGAGAGTATATTCACTCTGTTCTTGCGTTTATAACGCATTAAAGGTGGCGGGTAAGGTATAGAGGAGTATATATATTTTAGAACTCAGAATCACCACCTGAGTCGATAAAGCCCTGTCCGTCTAATTTCTCATCTTATATAGAATTTTAAGCTAAAATTTTATTTTTTAATCCACCGTCTTAGGCTAAAATATACTCTAAAAAATGGGCGTGGTCCGCCCAATAGGTAGGGAGTTAACAGATAAAAATTTACTCCCTGTAAATAAAAAGAAAGTAAGTGTCACCCGCCCGCTCACTTTTTATCGCTTCGACTGATGCGGGTGTAGGGTATATGAGCTTCGACCAGGCTGAAGATAACGCTTTTACTTGTTTCCTATTGCTTTGGTTTGCTTTGTTTTAGAAAATAAGGGTGGGAAGGAGGACAAAGGGAAGGAAGGACAAAGGGAAGGAACCGATGAATAGAGCAAACGACTGCTTGCTCTCCCCCTCTCACAATTCGCTCACCCTTCACCAAAATCACTTCTCGTGTTCTATTTTTAGATTCCTATACCACAAGCAGTCACGCATGCGCGTATGGGTGCTTTTACTATTGCAAGCTTGCCCTGGTCAAGAGCAAAGAGGAAAGAGAATGCACATGTACATCGTCTTATTCAATGAATTAATGAAAGTAGCATGTGTGAGAGTAAATATTAATTTGTGTATGTGCATTAGACTGGTCCTTATTTTTCAACTTCCGATTTTTTTTGGTCTTACCCTTCTAAATTATGACACGTAATGAAAGAATGATAAGTACCAATTTTTAGCGAAATCGGATAACGGGAACCCGTGCCGCATTTAAGGCAAAGTTTAAAAATTTAACCACGGCATAAGTGTACCGTCACTGTAATTACACTCACTGCCATTAACAACAACAAGTGTTTCTACTTTAGCTCTTGCTGAGAGCTCAAAAAAATAATAAACATTTCATTTTGCAAGTACTAGAAGATTATCAGCGGTGTTATCTTGATGCGACTAAAATCAACCTTAATAAAAGTCGGCATGTATTGACATATATCTAGGGCGTTCCGTATAAGATGTATCAAAAGTTTAGGACGTGTAGGTTGAGTCGTGACAAGGAAAAAATCATATTAGGGGGAGGGGCAATTTTCCCCAATTCAGGCGCAGGAGGGGTTTTTCTAAAACCGCGACTTTAAACCAGAAAAAAAAATTTCAAAAAATAACGGAAACACTTATATCATTCCTTTTTTTGTTTTTAAAAAACAAATATCCAACCTTTAAAATACTTTTAAAATTAGACTTCTAGGTCAAATAGTTTTCGAGAAAATTAATCTCAAATTTAAAATTCTCAAAACAAATTTCGAAAAAAAATTTTTGGTCGCAATTTTTTACAAAAAATTACATGAATAAGTATATTTTTTTTCTGATTGTGTAGTTTTCTGATAAATTCTACAAAAAATGTTTCAAACAGAACGGATCTATGTCTTATAGTTCTTGAGAAAATTGAAAATTACGACATATACTTCCCTCTCAAAAAACACATTTTGCCTGCAAAGTGCAAAAACTGCATCAGGTGTAAGCAGTTTTCTGCGGCACGACTTGCCGATATCCGATCTTGCTGAAAGTTTAGATATATAGTTTTCTTATCATATGTAAAAATTTAGGGGGGTAAGAAAAAAAAAATCTCAAAATGTTTTTACCCATATAGCTAAGGACCACCCTAATGTGCATGCGTTGTGCAGCACTTGATATTTGGCAATTTCGTTTAGTTTTTGAATTTCGTGAAGGCTATAAAATTTTAATAAATATGTAATCTTTTGATCACTATAAAACAAAATTTTTTTTAAATTTTTACGAATTTACAAATAATAAATATGTATTGATTTTTGGAATGCTGTATTTAAAAAAATTTTTTTTCTGTTTAAAATATAAATATTTTATTTTAAAGCCTATTTCATGACTTTTTAATTTTAATTTCATTTTAATTGAATTTTAAATAAATTTTTATTTAATTTTAATTGAATTTTAATTTAATTTTAATTTAATTTTAATTTAATTTTAATTGAATTTTTTATTTAATTTTAATTTAATTTTCATTTAATTTTAATTGAATTTTAATTTAATTTTAATTTAATTCTAATTTACTTGTACACATATGTATGTATGTACATGTGTAATAACTGAACTTCTAATAACTAAAATATCCTAATTTAAAAATGAAATCTAAAAAGCATAGAAAACACAGAAATAGCAAATAGCAGAAAAACCCAAACAGGCGAAAACTTCAGAAACTGAAAGGCCAAATTTGCCAAAAACTCTGAGCAACAACAAATTTCACTTTCATGTAGAAAACACAATATTGTAACCGCAGAATACCGCGATGCGCGAATCTCTCTCTCGTCGCACGATGCCCTTAAATAGACATCGCGTGACGCTGTTAAAAATTTGTTTACGTTGCATATTTCTGGAAACATGTGCTTGCTTCTGCATTTGTTCGCCGCCACCAGCCGCTCACCAATTGCCTTACAAATCTTGTCCTTCTCCAATATATTTTTATTCCCTAGAAAGAACAGATAGTACAGCACTCCGTTGCGCTGAACATTTTATATTCCGCATTCATATTTTATTTGCATTTTAAAAATTTGTGTAAATTTTTTGTAAATTTAACTTTTACTTGTAAATTTGAATAAATTTTGAAGTCTAAAACATATGGTTCTAGTTTACATTTTCTATATAAAGGCAACGAGTAAAAGCAGCGAAACAACAAATCCTCAGGTTTTTCGGTAAGAGGTGGCCATTTTTTTTCTGAGAGTGAGTAAAAACAAAGACAGTAAAAACCAAGAGAGCAGCGCGATAGAATAGATCTATCGAATCGCGGCACATCGCGCGATTCTGTGACGTCAAATTCCTATAGAAAACACATAGGGAGAATTTTACGCATCGCGCATCGCGGTATTCTGCGGTTACAAATAAGCGGAATTGCATCGTTCCCTCGTCACCCGCTGAAATCCAGCAATCAATTAATCGTTTCTTTTACTCCTCATCTGGCATACGATTGCTGCTTCGGGCAACTCTTCTTACGCATAATCCTTTATGAAGTAGAACAAATTCACCTCGAATTTCTCTGCTAGCATTCGCACAAGCGGCGCTATCGACTGCATTCTAATAATGGCACTTGAAAATCTGACGAGTGCCGAAAATTTTGAGTCATAATATCTTTTTACTATCTATACTCGTTGCTCAAAGTTACGTCAGAGAATACGAGAAAAGACACTTCGAATTCGCCACTCAACACATATGCATTTTTGCTGGAATTTCACTACCACTTTCACAAAAAATTGCAAAAAACTCGTACTTCGCTTCAAAAAAATGCAAAAAACTCGTACTTCGCCGCAAAAAAGTCGGACTTCGCCGCGAAGCATGTATCGCATGCACGCATGCAAAATTTAATTTAGGGGGTGCCTTTCGAAACGTCAAAAAATATATTTAAGAAATTAAAAATTTGTTTATGCTTATAATATATATATATATAATATAACTTCCATTTTCTCATAATGCTAATAAATGTATACTCCTATTTTACAAAATGTTTGTTGATTTAATTGTTGTTGAATCACAAAGCCTTTTCTGTGATTGTTGTCTTATTGTAATATAGCGGGTGCAGAACCAGCTATACCACAATAAATCAATAAAATTCTGAAGTTGTCTTATAAATCAAAGTGTAGAATATCTGGTACAGAACCAGATAAACCCAAATTCACCAAATGTTGAATCACAAAGCCTTTTCTGTGATTGTTGTCTTATTGTAATATAGCGGGTGCAGAACCAGCTATACCACAATAAATCAATAAAATTCTGAAGTTGTCTAAATCCAAATGTTGAATATCTGGTACAGAACCAGATAAACCCAAAATAGCAAGTTCCTTTAATGAATTCTAGTTTGCAATTAATTTTTTATTAGTAACATTTTGTGCTTTTATATGCACTGGTGACGGCCGTTCCGTTGTCTCATCCCTTTGTTTGGCGCGTATAAAAAAGTGCTGACGCTTGTGTGAATGGCTTCTGTGGGAACGCTGCGGAAATGTGATCGCTCAAATTTGATGCGATGGAATGCCAAGGTGAGACAACAGAACGGTAGTCCAGCTGCAAATACAACAACAACAATTTGCTTAAAAACTATGGAATATGAACATGAAGCTTATATACGTTACAGAAATGCATTATGGTGGAGCAAAGTATGTAGATTTTGTACGAACATCCTCCAGCCCGTTGAGAGATCTCTCAACCAGAGATAACGAGATAGGAAACTGCTGAAAAATGCTAAGAAATGCAACTCTGGCATAAAGTAGTGTTTGTGAAAAACCTAAAAATGCTTCTTAGAAAATCAAACATCAGACCCCTTATGAAGAGTGTCAAGGAAAGGGAACGAGGTTTTTCGTATAGGAAAATCATAGTCACCAACCCTGTTGTTGATGGCACGTTCACGGGAGAGGGGTTAACATCAGACCCATGATGAAGTGTGTTCGGGATTGAGAGGGGTAACATCAGACCCCCGATGAAGAGTGATCGGGACGGAGAGGGTTCTGCTTTGAGACCCCAATGACAATTCAGATTTTTAAGTCAAATCGTTTGTATTGAGATAGCAACTTAGTTAATTTTTCATATAAGTAATGAATTCGAAGACATCAATTTGTAATTATTTATTTATGCCAATATTTAGTCTATTTAATATCCATTTTAGTTTTTAATAGTTTATTTCTTAATTATAACCTATTTGGGAAAAGTATTTTAAGTTTAAAAATCATTGCAAGTGCAGATTAACAACAAAAAATCTAATGTAAATTATTTCATACGATCAAATCCGCCACTATTTTCCGTAATAAAACATTGTAAAATTAAATTGATTATCCAATTAAAATAAAAGAGCAGACATGAAATGGCGTTGGTATACCCTCATATTTTAGTTCACCTCGCCATTGAATTTGCCGATACTAGTGTTGCCCGTTCGTATAGAACGCATCTATTTTTGCGCCTCTTATGAATTCTGGTACCAAAGCAGTGTTGTCGGTATGCTACAATATCAAATAAATTTGATTTTTTTCTTAATAAGCAAATACATTAGTGCATAAATGTGCTTGAACTGTTAACAAAACGTTTATTCTTGCTTCGCGGAGTACAAATTACTTCCTAGAACAGAAAATTATTGTGTTCTTTACACCGAGTACTACAAAAAGTACTTTTACCTTTTTTGTACTTTCTGAATTTTCTTTTGTTAACGTAAAATGTAACGCTGCTTTATAATATCATTGATTTTTTCACCACAATTGACGAAATGAATAAATTTTAGATGAAATCTTCTATTTTATTCACGGATATCGTATTTAACGATACAAATAATGTTAACTAAATGTACAGAATTCTGCCATTTGTTTGTTTAGGTGTATTCTTTATTTTCAGTAGTTATGAGTAACTTTCTTTCCTTTTATCTTTGCTGCAATAGCTAAACATTCTAGCGAAATTTCAAAAGTTCAATAACGAACATGGTTTTGAAGTTATAAATCTTCTGGACGCAAGATTCCATATGTGTTCCAAACAACCATGTTGGTATTGTATTTAATACCAAACAGCCTATTATGACCAAGTATATTCGTCCCAAATTTCACAGCTCTATTAGTTCTCCCTTAATCGTGATTTCTACAGACGGACGGACTGACAGACTTACAGGCAGACGCCTCCTTTAATGCGATACAAACGGAAGCACAAAGTGAATCTATCCCTCATCCTTTCGGGTGTAGGGTAAAAAAGAATTGCTTTTAAATAATAAGAATTTAAGTTCTTTCATGTATTTATTTATTTATGCATACAGCCACATTAAGTGTTTATCCGATACATAAGATTTAAGTTATTAGATGAATAATTTTTCCTACAATATTATGTAGTAACATTTAAATATACAGTCTGAATTATAAAAATAATATGTTACATATTATTATATACATTATATAATGCATATATATAATACATTTCATTGTTCTTTTGATTTAAAGCTAAAGTAAATCCGGCGGATTTGTGCGTGAGTAAATCGAGCAACCGTGTGGCCAAGTACAGCAATGCCCGTACTAGAAAAAAATACAAAAACATCACATAAAACACTTAAATAATAATTTAATCATTAATTAAAGTACCTTTTCTTAATTTCTGCATTTGCGTTGCGATTCCAAATGCTAAGTTCATTTCCATTTCCATTCCACTTCCATTCAAATCGATTGACTGAGCCCCGAGCAATTGCATTAAGACCGTGGCTCCCGACGATAGTATCACATAGTGTTCATGATTGTGCGACAAGGTGGTGCCTTGATATGCTGATATCGGATCCGATGCGGTACCACTCAAAACATGACCCATCAACTCCGATTGGCCGGAGAAAAATACCAGAGCTCGCAACAAAATTCCCTGCACTGAAATGTCCATGCCTGCCGTTGCAGGCCAATCATCCTGCTCCAAAATGGCAAGCCGTTCGTATACAGCCCCGGCAAGTGCTACTTCCGAGGTCCAGTGCATGATTTAACTTCATTAAAATTCACTAAAAACACTAATTTCTTTGCGAAATAGCTAAACAATTTTCACAAGCTAAACATTTTTCATCTGTTAAAATAATAAACAAAAGAAATGTCATATAAACGTGACGTCTTGTGGTGAACTACATATACACGACACATACACTATACGTGTTTCACCTAACTACCAAATTTCGTTTTTTTTTGACATATACGATGGGTCTCTAAGCAGTTTCCTATCTCGTTATCTCTGCTCTCAACTAATGATCGTTAACATCTAAGTTGATTGAAAAATCGGACTGACATCTGGGAGCGGGGATTGGAGGCTGCACTATGATTTTTTGGCGTTTTGACTTGATGTAGCATCTTAAGGCCAGAGTGAAGATAATTATGATCAAGATGAAAAGTGTGCTGAAACTAATTCCGAGATGATAGCTTTCCGGCATAGATTTTCGAAATGATTGGTTTGCCGCTTGTTGAAGGTCTTGGATCCTCTTCTGAAGCTCCTGTATATGCGTGGAAGTGTTGACGTCATGGTGAAAGTTGCGTAACGTTAGATTATTGTCTTTGGTTACTAGTTCAGCGAAATTAATTTTTGGACGGAAAGAAGTGATCGAAGTTGTTTCATAAGTAGAACGTGCTGTGATGGTGGTAGAGTCGTCCTTCAAGACGCATCCAGGGTCGATTTTGATTCGACCGGTGCCAGAGAGTTGAATCTGGGTTATTGAAGCATTGCATAGACGGCTCACGACTCGGTCAGGGTAGCTGATGTAAATAATCGTGTTGTCTTCCATTAACTGAATCCAGTGCTTTGAATTGGTAGTAACTATGGATTCGCAAAGGTTTAGTTGTGGATTTTGTTTCAAGAAGCTCATCTCGCATGATTGTGTCGTTGCGCTTAATCGGTAGATGGGGTGATGTTGTTTGCAGATGTAACCGATTGTCCGAAAGTTAGAACAACGATGTAGTTCGTAGAGCAATAGTGGGTAGAACTGATCACGATGTAAATCAGTTAACAAGAATTCCGCTGTGTTTTGGATTGTAATAAAAGTATTATTGCCTAAGTATGTTGGTACAGGTACGACGTGCAAGAGTTCAAAATCGTCATTTCCGAATAGCGGCAATGCTATTCTGAAGATGATGTGCTGATTAGTTGCTCGACCTTCAATAGACAACAGTTTGTAAGTTTCCGTGATGTCTAGTCCGTGGCCTGGGACGCGCAACAGCGATGGTATATGCGTTTTCATGAGGTTGAGTTGCCTTTGGAGTTGTTCGGGAGTCACGAGGTGAGGGTTGACCTTGCTTTTGTGAGAATCTGTTATTACTTCCACAAGCAATTCTTGCGTTTTCTGGTATTCTGATATATGTAGTGAAAGTTGTAGAGATAGTGCATTGAATACTTCAGTGCGTTTGTGTTCGTGCGACCATTAGAATAGAGTTAATATTTGCTGCTGGGTTTTACTAAGCGCTTCGTCGAGATTTTGGAGCTCGTCGTTAGTTCGTGCTAAAATGTTGGTGGTAACATCTAGTATAGATGTATTGTTTCTGAGAAGATTCAGTAGGTGATCTTCGTTGATGTGGATGTCTTGAATAACATTTGACATTGTTTTAGCATAATCCGAGTCGAGGACGCCGAAAAGTGAATTCGCTAAGTTGCCAATAATGCTTAAAGGAGCGTCTCGTCTGACTCTTTGTTGTTCAGACGTAGTCACGAATTGATGGTAACTCCCGATATCCTTCATTTTTGCTTTAAATTGTTTAATGGTAACATGGCAGGCAATTATATGATTCAGTGAAGAACAATATTTGGCGGCAGTGTTAATTCCCTCTTTGATGTTATTATATTCAATCCAATAAGGAGTCATATTAAAAAATACGACTAAATTCCAGTCCGTAGTTGTTAGATGTGCTATACCCAACCTTTCAAAGTATAATCCGGGTTGGATTAAGAAGGGTTCCGTTTTGATGGGAGATTGTGCGAATATTGGTGCTATCAAAATTAATAGTACACATAATAATGTAGTGGAGCTGAGACTACGAAAACATTTGGTAGAATTATTATCACCTAATGCTGCTCTTTTACGGCTGGAAGATGGTTGGGCTTGGTCGACGTTAATATTTTGGATCATCAGAGATTGTTTTGTTTGAGTGTCGGTGGGGCACTCATTAGTGGAAATTGGTAAAGGTGCTAATCGATGAATGGCACGTGTAACGGTTCCTGATGCGATTTGAACATCGGCAACACGAACTAAACCATCATCACCAAAGATAGGACGAATTATTCGACCCAGCTTCCATTTTAATGGTGGTAGATTATCCTCATGAATGATAACCAACATGCCTGGTTTGATGTTTGAAGATGACTGCTTCCACTTATAACGATGTTGCAACTCGGCGAGATACTCTTTGGTCCAACGATGCCAAAAATCTTTTTTCAGAGATGAGACAGCCTTCCAACGTTGATGCAGGTTTCCTTTGAAATCTGTGGCACAATGGTCGATAGTGTTAGTAAGAGGTTCCCCAATCAAAAAATGTCCAGGGGTCAGAGCCTTAAATTCGTTTGGATCATCCGACATTGGAGTTATCGGTCGGGAATTTAGAATGGCTTCAATTTCTACGAACACTGTTTCCATTTCCTCATAAGTTAGGGAGGCTGCATTGACGCTTTTGTAGAAGAGATGCTTGGCTGATTTAACAGCTGCTTCCCATAACCCACCAAAATGAGGAGAACGAGGTGGGATGAAGTGAAATTCAATCCTTTTTTCGAGACAAAAGTGGTTAATTTTTTCTTGAGCTTCTTTGCTGTGAACAATTTCCGATAACGCTTGTAGTTGATTTCTTGCGCCTACAAAATTCGTGGCATTGTCACAGTGAAGATGGCGGCAGTTTCCTCGTCAGCTTATGAAGCGCTTAAGTGCACCGATGAATGAGTCCGTCGTGAGATCGCTTACTATCTCAATATGTACTGCTTTAGTAGCAAAGCAGCAAAATATAGCAACGTAACATTTTCTTGGTTGTTTGCCGCGTATCTTGAAGTGTATTTGAAAAGGCCCGCAGAAGTCTACTCCCGAGTTTACAAATGGTCGTGCTGGTTGCACCCGCTGAGCGGGCAGTGATCCCATGTGTTGACTTAGGAGTTTTGGTTTGGATCTGACGCAGTGGATACAGTTTTGTACAATGGATCTGGCAATAGTTTTACCTTTTATGGGCCAATATCTTTGTCGAGTGATGGACAGCAATCCTTGAGCACCAATGTGAGAATTAGCATGATGAATATCGGTCATTAGCATTCTGGTTACTATGTGACCATAGGGTAATAAAATTGGATGTTTTGATTCGTATGGAAGCTCGCTATTCTCGAGTCTTCCACCAACTCGTAGTAGATGTGATTCATCTAAGAAAGGGCTGAGACTGCTAATACTGCTAGTGTTTGTTACTGAACCATGCCGGTGTAACTGGTTGATTTCAATGTTGAACTCGTAATTTTGGATTTCTCGTAGAATGGTGGACGTGGCTCTTTCTGTTTCCGTTACTTCAAGACTCTTGGTAGCGTGGCTTGAAGACTTGCGGCATTTGTTAATGAATCTCAAGGCATAGGCACTGATTCTAACGAGGAGCCTGAATGAGTTTCGATGGTTAATTGAATCGATAAAGTTTGTGGGAGTGGATGACCAAGTAGGCGTTGGTTTTGTCCGTCCTTCGCCTTCAATCACTGGATGAGAGAGCGAATCCGAGAGAACGGATGTGGGATTAAATGACGAAGTGAGCGTTATTTTTGTCCGTCTTTCCAAGTCAGTCATTGGGTGAGACAGTTTTTCCGGCCAGTCAGATGAAGATTTGTGAAGAAATAAGGGCCCGTAAAACCATAACATATTTGACTTAAAATCTTGTGGGTTAAGTCCTCTGGAGACAAGATCTGCCGGATTATGTTTCGATGGAACATGGCGCCACTGATCTTGGATTGTGATTTCTTGAATTGCAGCAACACGATTGGCCACGAACGTTTGATACGAAGCAGATTGTGCGGCAATCCAGGCAAGGGTGACTTCGGAATCACACCACAGAAAACATGGATGTGTCCATGTAAGATCGCTTCTTACTCGTTCGAGTAGTTTTGCAGCTAGATGAGCTGCACATAGTTCTAATCGCGGTAAGCTCGTTGTTTTCGTTGGAGCAACGCGACTTCGTGCACACAGCCATCGAACTATAATTGTGCCATCGTTAAGTTGAGCTCTTCCGTATACGACGGCGCCATAGGCTTTCTCCGAGGCATCACAAAAAATGTGTAACTCTTGTGTCTTTACATGCCTTCCGGAGAACAATTGTCTCGGTATTTTAACTTTGTTTAACTCTTTAAGGTCGGCTCGGAAGTGGTTCCAATATGTATGAAGTTCGTGCGGTACTGCTGAATCCCAATCTAGATTCAATTTCCACAAGCGTTGTAAGAAGATTTTGGCCTTAATGATAACCGGACCTAAAACTCCGAGCGGGTCGAAGATACGAGCAATGTCGGAAAGAACTTGCCGTTTTGTAACATTCACCGTTTCTACCATTTGGATTTGGAGATGAAATTCGTCGTTAGTTGGATTCCATATCATACCAAGTGTTTTAATTGTGGCATCGTGTTGAACAATCTCTGTTTGGAGAGCTCGATCTTGTAATGGAATGTTATTCCATAGTGATGGATGATTGACACACCATTTCTTTAATTTGAAACCTGCGCTTTCAAGAATATTGATGACTTGTTCTTGAATTGCTACAGCTTCAGCTATTGAATCGGCCCCGGACATGACGTCATCTACCTAGGTATCCTTTTGAATGACTTCAGCTCCTTGTGGTTTTGTTAATTGATGTTGTAATGCCAAGTTGTGCAAGCATTTGATTGCGAGATATGGAGCGGATGTAATTCCATATGTTACAGTGTTGAGTGCGAAGCATTTGACTTGATCATGATTACTTTCTCTCCACCAAATTAGTTGAAATGGTCGATCCAATTCATCTATTATAATTTGGCGGTACATCTTCTCTATATCCGCAGTGAAGACATATCGCGGTATCCTAAATCTTAATAGTACCGAAAAGAGTTCTTGTTGCAACTTTGGGCCGGTTAGAAGGATATCGTTCAAAGAATAGTTGGATGATGTTGTCATGGAAGCATCAAATACCACCCGAAGCTTGGTTGAAGTACTTTCGGGTTTCAGGACGCAATGATGCGGTATAAAGTAGTGTGGACTTGAAAAGACGGTGCTTAAATCAACCTCTTCCATATCACCTAGGTTTTTATACTCCCTCATGAATTCTGTATATGAGGTGCGCAACTCTAGGTTCTTTTGCAATCTACGCTCGAGAGCATAGAATCGTTGTAGTGAGACAGTCTTAGAATCTCCTAAAATGATTGGGTTTTGGGCGAATGGAAGTCGAACGGAAAATCGCCCTTGAGAAACACGTCGAACTGTTTGATCGAAGAACATTTCACATTTTTTCTCTGCCGTTGTTAACGGTGCTGTTTTCTTGTCAACTTCCTCTAGTTGCCAAAACCTTGTGACTTGCTCATGTAG
Source organism: Conops quadrifasciatus (assembly GCA_949752815.1). NCBI lineage: Eukaryota > Metazoa > Arthropoda > Insecta > Diptera > Conopidae > Conops > Conops quadrifasciatus. The sequence continues at coordinate 25,827,329 of OX457077.1, read as the reverse complement.
TTGTTCATTGTCGCTGGTGCCGATGCCGCAAAAGGTTGAAGATGCTGAGATTGGATTTGTGTCCCGGGCAACTCCCCCAAGAACCCAGCCAAACGTAGTGTTTTGAAGAGTCGGTAACTGCTTGCCAAGTTTAACTTGTCCTATCATTAACAACTCATAAAATATTTTGTTGCCTATCAGTAGATCGACGAGACCTGGTTTGTAGAATTCAGGATCTGCCAATGGCAAGTTCGCAGGTATGGACCAATTGCTCACGTCGAGAAGTTGCGATGGCACAGATGAAGTGATTCGAGGAAGGATGAAGGCTTCCATTTTCACATTGAAAGCGTTGATCTTCGATGATACATGTATAGTCATGCGATGTTCAGAACGCTGAGTTGATTGTCCTATGCCGTTGACTTGTTGAGGATCATACTTCTTCTGAAGACGCAGCTTGGAGGCTAGTTTTTTCGTTATATAACTCGCTTGGGATCCGGAATCTAGTAAGGCTCGACAGGTGACTGGGTTTCCCTGATTGTCATATATTTGAACTAAAGCAGTGCTAAGCAATACATGCCCTTTTGATTGGCAGGCTGCTAAAGTGGTATTGTTGATGATTTTCGGAACCGTGGTATTGACATCTGTAGTTAATTTTGTAGAAGCAGTATCCAAATGAAGCGTGGTGTTGTGCTTTCGATCGCACTTGTTGCAAGTCTTCGATTGACAGAACGCAGCAGCATGTCCTACCCGCAAACAATTGATGCACAGTTTTTGATGTTGTACATATTGTAATCGTTTTGACGGGCTTAATTTTTTAAATTCATTGCAAAAATATAGTGGATGTGCTCGTTGTGTACACAGCTTACAATTTTGGATTTTGATTTTGTTGTCAACGGCGGCGGTAAAAACCTTGTAGTTTCCTGATTTTTCCCTTTGCTTGAATCCCGCGGCTTCTATTGAATGGAATCGCGCTTCAAGGAACGAAAGGAGTGCGGATAACTTTGGAACTTCTTTTGGTTGAGCTAATGATTGTTCGAATAATGAATGCGTGGTGCGGTCCATCTTCCGAATAAGTATATGTATAAGCAGGGGGCCCCAATCTTGGGTTGATATGCCCAAGTTGCCTAAACATTGCATACACTCCTTGGTTGTATCGTGCATATTTTTAATGAAGTTCGCCGACGCAGTTTCATGCGAACTGGATGGTTGATCGAGAAGCTTGTGTATCAAGGTAGATACTAGTTGACGTTGATTGTTATAGCGATCTTGCAGTGCAGCCCATGCCGTGTCATAATTTTCAGCGGTTATTGTGAAATGCCGCAATAATCTTTCAGCTTCACCTCGTAGATTTGTTTTTAAATACCAAATTTTTTGACATTTTGGTATTTGTTGCTTGTGAACTATCTCAGTGAAGAGATCATGGAATTGACGCCATTTGAGATAGTCGCCGTCAAAACTTGGTAATTCAATTTTTGGAAGTTGAAGTGAGGTTAGAGTGTTGATGCCAAATGTTTTTGGTGTAGTTTCAGGAACAGTTGCAGTCGATTGTGACAACAGCGCGCGTTGTTGCAGCACCTGCTCCTCAATTTCTATATATGCCTCCATGTCGTATCCTAATGACGGAGGATTGTCACACATTTCCCACAGAGCGAAATTTGCATCCTCGATAAGGACCCATAGCTTCTCCATTGCGACACAAAGTTGTGCTGGAGCGATGTCTTTTGTTCTGCCATTGAGTAATCGCTGTAACGAGGCAATCATTGCCCGTTGTTTGCGGATTACGGCATGAACTCGGGATTGTATTTCTTCTCCGACTTCCTTGTTGTCTTCCGTAACTGCACTGGTTGCAGTTTTTGACGAGCTTTCCTTGGTGGATTTGCTCATGGCTCCTTGAATGGAGTGGTGTGACTTTAATTTTTTAATTTCTTCATTGAATGTTTTTGAATATGAGTCTACCAAAGCCATTATTTTATTGTAGTAATCTGATGTAAAATACTCGTGTTCCATTGGAGGATCCTTGATAATCCGAATCTTATTGTCAGTTTCTTCAAATTGTTCCCATGTGGTCTGTAAGCGCTCTAGACTATCGGTGTAATACGTGACAGTATTCTTAAGTTCGGCAGAATCCTTCTTAAAATTCCGGATGAGTTGCTGAATTTGGCCTGCAGTGTCAATTTGAGCTGCTGCCAAAGTATTGAACGGTTCCATAATGATCCTTCCTGTGATCACGTCGGGGTCACCAAATGTTGAATCACAAAGCCTTTTCTGTGATTGTTGTCTTATTGTAATATAGCGGGTGCAGAACCAGCTATACCACAATAAATCAATAAAATTCTGAAGTTGTCTTATAAATCAAAGTGTAGAATATCTGGTACAGAACCAGATAAACCCAAATTCACCAAATGTTGAATCACAAAGCCTTTTCTGTGATTGTTGTCTTATTGTAATATAGCGGGTGCAGAACCAGCTATACCACAATAAATCAATAAAATTCTGAAGTTGTCTAAATCCAAATGTTGAATATCTGGTACAGAACCAGATAAACCCAAAATAGCAAGTTCCTTTAATGAATTCTAGTTTGCAATTAATTTTTTATTAGTAACATTTTGTGCTTTTATATGCACTGGTGACGGCCGTTCCGTTGTCTCATCCCTTTGTTTGGCGCGTATAAAAAAGTGCTGACGCTTGTGTGAATGGCTTCTGTGGGAACGCTGCGGAAATGTGATCGCTCAAATTTGATGCGATGGAATGCCAAGGTGAGACAACAGAACGGTAGTCCAGCTGCAAATACAACAACAACAATTTGCTTAAAAACTATGGAATATGAACATGAAGCTTATATACGTTACAGAAATGCATTATGGTGGAGCAAAGTATGTAGATTTTGTACGAACAATTGTGATAAATGTACTTGTTGCCTTAATTTTATGCGAATTCATCGTTTTTATTATGCTTCTATTTTTAAGCAATGGTATAATGCAATACAATGATTCTTAATTTTAGGATGGAAAAAATGGCGACCGCTTTGTCAGCCCTTCTGACAAAAAACCCCCCTCAGACAAAAAACAAGCAATCAGACGTCCGTGAAATTAGCTACGGTAGTTAGCTACGATTTTGTGTAACCCACCCTACTTAACAAAGCTCCGAAATACTAACTTTCAAAATTAAATTAAAAATCAATAAAAGCTCCAATTAGAAAAACTAAAATGCAGTCTTATTAAAAAAATTATGGTCTTTCAGCTTGTGGACGAATTAGAATCGTACGGCTTATCTGTACCGAGATATTAACGAAAACAGTTTAACATTTCTTGGAACCTAAAAGAAAATCGCCGTAGCTGGCACCTAAAACAATAACTAGACATATGGCACCTATATCAGCCTATAGCCCATATTATTAGAAATTTTTTGGTACCAAGGTCATATCCCTAACCACTTTAGTATAGAAGTTATAGCGGAAAAACCAAAACAACATTCACTGTTCTCTCTAGCCCGACATAGGCCATTGATCTTACCGAATCTTATATAGTCGTATACTAGGGAAAGGAGCCTACATTTCTATAAAAAAAATTTTGAATTCGAACAAAGAGAAAAAATTCTACGGCCAAAAGAAATAACAGAAAAATGTGAAAAATGTTTAGGGGCCGTTGCTGGCACCTAAAACATTAACTAGATATATGGCACCTATTGTAGTCGATAGCCCATTCTTTTAGGAATCTCAGGGTACCAAGGTCATATCCCTAACCACTTTAGTTTAGAAGTTATAGAAAAAAAACCAGGCCAACTATCACTGGTTCTTTTAAACGCATTTAGGTAATTTATTTGACAGAATTTACATTTGAAGAAACAATTACATTTGTTTTGGTTTCACAGAGGAATTTTTCTTGGAACACGTGGTACTAACATAGAAGAGGGTGACGATTGTTTCAGGGTGTGGGAAAGAAGTAGCGCACAATTTGTGAGTAACAGAATCCACAGTTTCTGTTATTAGCAGACAAAGGAGAATATGAGACGAGTATACGCATATTGTTTCAACTTCTGCTATGTACTAGCATATTATTAAGAGGGTTTTCTAAAGTCAGATAAAGAGAAATATATGTATTAGCCCTTCTCTTATTGCTTTGTTTATTTTTCTGGATACCAGATTTCTAAAATGTAAACGAAGAGTTTCAGCCATTTTGTTGTTGTTTTTTTGCTAGATAATAATCAAAATATATGAAAATATTTTAATTGATTTTTAGATATATAAAAAGCTTTTTATATATTTAAATATACTTTTCTAAAAAGTTGAGGCATATAGGCAATAATAAAGTAATATTTTAGAAATATTTTGGTACCAAAATAATGATTCAATTTACCTTAGTATACAAGATATTTCAATAAATATAGCAACTTTTTAAAATTGATTTTTTTATATAGTTAAACATTTTTTTGCTAAGTTTAAACTTATAAATAATTTATGAGACAATATTAGAAAAGTTTTGCTAACAAAATTGTAATCCTATTAACTTAGGTTCAAAAGATATTTCATTAAATATACATAAGGAAAATTTCAAGTATCGTTATGAGGTACTTAAACATTAACTAGATAGTTGAGGCATATGGGCAATAATAAAGCACTATTTTAGATATATTTTGGTACCAAAATTATAATCGTGATCACTTTGGTACACAAAATATTGGCTAAAATAGTTTTTATTTTAAATCGATGATAAAGTATATTTACAATCATACGATTGGAATGACAACCTGTTGGTTCAAAACTTTGAAGTTTTTCCTATATTTTGATACCTCAATGAGGCCAATCGGTGCAATACAACTTGAGAGAATTGCAAAAATATAACTTAATAAGAATTTTTTTGCCATCAGAAAATCGTAGCTAAGTATTCGTAGCTAATTTCACGCTTTCTAGCCCTAACCTCACTTTTCACATATAGTTCACAATGAATTTGTGGAAGCCAAAACGCTGTTAATCTAAATAAGAGAGAGCTAATCTGTTAACTTTCGTTTTGCTTATTTTTGCTAGCAAGATTGAAGGAGTGAAAGAAATGAGAATATAGACCAATTTGTTCTTATATACATATAAATGGGTTGGCGGCCATTTTTAAGAAGTTTAAAAAAATAAACGAAATAGAAATAGGGAGTAGTCGTTTTGTCACCTTTTGTTTTGTTTATTTTTGTTTACAAAATTTCTGGAGCAAAGGAAATGTAAACAAAGGGTCAGCCATTTTGTTGTTGTTTTTTTTGCAAGATAATAACCAAAATGTATGAAAATATTTTCATTGATTTTTAGATATTTACACATTTTCCAGAAAGTTGAGCCATATTGACAATAATAAAGTACCATTTTAGAAATATTTTGGTACCAAAATAATGATTCAATTTACCTTAGTATACAAGATATTTCAATAAATATAGCAACTTTTTAAAATTGATTTTTTTATATAGTTAAACATTTTTTGCTAAGTTTAAACTTATAAATAATGTATGAGACAATATTAGAGAAGTTTCGCTAACAAAATTATAATCTTATTAACTTAGTTTCAAAAGATATTTCATTAAATATACATAAGGAAAATTTTAAGTATCGTTATGAGGTACTTAAACCTTAACTAGATAGTTGAGGCACGTGGGCAATAATAAAGCACTATTTTAGTTATATTTTAGTACCAAAATTATAATCGTAATCACTTTGGTACACAAAATATTGGCTAAAATAGTTTTTATTTTAAATCGATGATAAAGTATATTTACAATCATACGATTAGCATGACAACCTGTTGGTTTAAAACTTTAAAGTTTTTCCTATATTTTGATACCTCAATGAGGCCAATCGGTGAAATACAACTCGAAAAAATTACAAAAATATAACTTAATAAGAATTTTTTTGCCATCAGAAAATCGTAGCTAAGTCGTCATAGTTAATTGCACGCTTCCTAGCCCTAACCGCATTTTTCACATATATGTTAGTTCACAATGAATTTGTGGAAGCCATAACGCTGTTAATCTAAATAAGAGAAAGCTAATCTATCAACTTCGATTTTGCAATTTTTGCGAGCAAGATTGAAGGAGTGAAAGAAATGAGAATATAGACTAATTTGTTCTTATATACATATAAATGGGTTGGCGGCCATTTTTAACAAGTTTAAAAAAGTAAACGAAATAGAAATAGGGAGTAGTCGTTCTGTCACCTTTTGTTTTGTTTATTTTTGTTTACAAAATTTCTGGAGCAAAGGAAATGTAAACAAAGAGTTTCAGGAGTTTTGTTGTTTTTTGCAAGATAATAACCAAATTAGATGAAAACATTTTAATTGATTTTTAGATATTCAAACATTTTCTAGAGAGTTGAGGCATATGGGCAATAATAAAGTACTATTTTAGAAATATTTTGGTACCAAAATTATAATCGTAATCACCTTGGTACACAAAATATTGACTAAAATAACAATCGCGTAAAAAAAGATTTTTGTACTCATACAAAAATAGTGGATCGGTATTCGACTTTTCCACTAAAATTATTTTGTCTCTATTATTCAGTAACATCGTACGTTTGACTTTTTAATCTGTTATAGAAATGTGTTTCTCTAACTAAAAATTATTTAAAATGGACATTTCTTAAACCGCGTTTAGTTCAATTAAATCGCGTAAAAAAGGAATGAATTATTTTTTAGAAATCGCGTTAAATTAAATTCGCGTACAAAATGTTCGCGTAAAATTTGCCCTTTCGAAATATCGCTACAAATTTTAAAATTGTTTCTAAACCACTTTCATGGCTAAATACTCGAAATTTTAACTACAGCTCAGAACTGGATGACAATGCAACATAAACTATAAAATCGAAACACAGCTCAACAGACTCATATTATCCTTTGAAAGAAGTAAACATTTTTATACATTTGAAAACGTTTATTTGAATAAATATTATTTATTTTTAACTTGAATAATTGTTAACTGTTTTAATTCCTCCAAAACATTTTGTTTATTTTTTGCTAATAATATGATAATAAAATAAAATGATTTAACTTATTTATTAACTTAAGTTTAAAAGATATTTCATACATAGGAAAATTTAAAGTACCGTTCTGAGGTACTTAAACATTAAACAAACACATAAAGTAAATTCAAATTTAATGGAAAATAAAAAAGTATTGCCGCCCGCGTCTGCGTCCACGACTACGGCCAATAGACGTGTATAGCTCGAAATTATTCCTCCGCGGCCTCCACGACCTCCTCCGAAAGCGCACACCTGAAAAGAAAACAGTTTCCAAAGATTATAGATCGCACAATGTAGAAGTGTAAGAAAGAAGTAAAGTGTATATAAATTAGTGATATTTTGAGCAAAAAGACACACCAAAGCAGCACCGGCAAAATTTCCTGTAAAGTCAAGGTATGAGATCCATTTATCGGGTATTGTGTTCAAGAGTGCATCTGGCTGCAGATAAACTAGCGCTAGTATGAGGGCCTCCTTATAGTAATTATTTTCAAGCAGCATTAGAATGGCTTCGGTTTGATGGTGACTGGCAATCATGTAAGTGGCGGCTTGTCATGCATATCCTTGCTCGAATAATTGCTCTGCAAGGCTTGACAGCATTTTTGCCGAAAGCTAAATAAACAGAGGAGAGAGAGAGACTCTACGTTTTCCAAAACGCTTTTTTTTAAAAAAGAAAACTATCAACGTACTTGTAGCAAATACTGGGTGCCAAAGAAACATGCCATCCGGTTAGCTGTTTGCTTTGAATACATTTTAGTATCTCATCTTTATAGCTATAGTGTAACTGTGGCATGATGAGATTAGCGATTCCTTGGTCAAATACTTGTGGTTCTCGTTGATCAAGATATAGTTTAGCTTCTCCAGTGCATCCTTGTTTATTTCTTTGGCTTATATTTACTTTACGCAAGTGGCTCCAATATTTTTTTTTTGTTTTTTTTTTATTAGTGCTCTTGGTCCTGACCCCAACAAGCCAAAAAAAAAATGTCGCTCTCTCTTGGGGGCGGGGGTAGAGCCCCTTGAAATTTGAAATAAAATCGTCTGTATCTCCGAAACTATGTAAGCTGTTTGGGTGATATTGGTTCCGTTATAAAGCTAATTAAAATGTCATTCATTTATGTAAAATAACATTTTATCGAAATATTTCTAGTTTTACAAATAAACGCAACCTTAGGTTTTTAGTACTATTTTTTTTGATAAAATAATTTTTTCCAAAGAAAAATGTGCAATTAACCCAAGGAATTATACTAAAAATAAGATAACATATATTTTAAGCTTTCTGAGGAAATTTATTTCATACAAATCGGTGCAGTATTTATAAAGAAAACTCGTTTTTAAATTGATAAGAAACTACTTTCTGAAATTATCTTATTATACCTTTTTACAATAATGCGTCTCTGGTACTATGCATTATGTTTGCCGTAATGGTTGTGGTGGTGTTAGTAACAAAGTGATAATAGACGGCACTATTTCTTTAGATTTTCATATGACTTAAAAATGGAAAATTTTTTTTTTCGCCTGCGGCGCTTAATTTACATTGGAAAATTTTAAATATTTCATTTATATTTGTTTCATACATAATGCTTAATAACCATACAAACAAATCGCAAATTGAATATTGTTTCCAGTTTACAACAACAATACCAAGAAAAACGATAACTGGCGTCATAGCTTAAAAGACCCAACGGTGCAAACTCAGTACGTTCGCATTATTAAAAATATGTATAGTAGTAAAATTCTAAATTGGTAGATTATACTTACGTTTAAAAATGCGTTTTCTCCGTAAGTACTGCACCGATTTGTATGAAATAAATTTCCTCAGAAATCTTATTTTTAGTATAATTCCTTGGGTTAATTACACATTTTTCTTTGGAAAAAATTATTTTATCAAAAAAAATAGTATTAAAAACCTTAAGTTGCGTTTATTTATAAAACTAAAAATATGTCGATAAAAAGTTATTTAACATAAATTAACGACATTTTTATTAGCTTTCTAACGGTACTAATAACATCTAAATATCTTCTACAGTTTTAGAGATATTAAGGGTTTTTTTTCAAATTTCAAAGGGCTCTAGCCCCGCCCCCAAGGGAGAGCGACATTTTTTTTTTAGCTTGTTGGGGTCAGGAAAAGGAGCACTAACAACAAAAAATTAAAAAAAAAAAATTGGAGTCACTTGTCTAAAGTAAATATGTTCCATTTCTTTGGTGGTCAAACATAATAAATTTGTAGGAATCTGTTCATTAAATTATTATTGTTCTCAATTGTGCAAAGACAGATGTAAACAGATATACCACGCGTAGCTCTACACTTGGATACTGTGAATTAACTCACGATCCCTTTTTCTTATTCGGTGTCGTCAATTTTTAAATTGTCCATCATACCAGAAATCAGAGATAAGGAGATAGGAAACTGCTGAAATATGCTAAAATATGCAACTCTGACGTAAAGTAGTGTTTGTGAAAAACCTGAATAATGCTTCTCAGAAACTCAACTATCAGACCCTTGATGAAGAGTGTCAAGGAAAGGGAACGGGGTTTTTCGTATAGGAAAGTCATTGTTCGTTCCGTTGGGATAGGTGCCGCGTTCGCGGGGGAGGGGTTAATTGAAAATAGAAACTCAACTATCAGACCCCTGATGAAGAGTGATCGGGACGAAGGGGGTTCAGATTTCAGACCCCAATGACAATTCAGATTTTTAAGTCAAATCGTTTGTATTGAGATAGCAACTTTATTAATTATTCATATAAGTAATGAATTCGAAGACATAAATTTTTATTTATTTATTTATGCCAATATTTAGTTTATTTAATATCCATTTTACTTTTAAATAGTTTTTTACTTAATTAGAACCTATTTGGAAATAGTATTTTTAAGTTAAATATCATTGCAAGTGCAGATTAACATAAAAAAATCTAATGTAAATTGTTTTATACGCTTAAATCCGCCACTATTATATACCAGAAACTGTATGACCTATTTTTTTAACAATTCACGCAAAATAAAACATTATAAAATCAAATTGATTATCCAATTAAAATAAAAGAGCAGACATAAAATGACGTTGGTATACCCTCATATTTTCGTTCACCTCGTCATTGAATTTGCCGATACTAGTGTTGCCCGTTTGTATAGAACGCACCTCTTTTTGCTCCTCTTATGAATTCTGGTACCAAAGCAGTGTTGCCGGTATGCTACAATATGAAATAAATTGAATGTTTTTCTTTATTACCAAATATATAAGTGCATAAATGTGCTTGAACTGTTAACAAAACGTTCATTCTTGCTTCACGGAGTACAAATTACTTCCTAGAATAGAAAATTATAGTGTTCTTTACACCGAGTGCTACAAAAAGTACTTTTACCTTTTTCGTACTTTCTGAATTTCGTTTTGTTAACGTAAAATGTAACGCTGCTTTATAATGTGATTGATTTTTTCACCACAATTGAAGAAATGAATAAATTTTAGATGAAATCTTCTTTTTTATTTATGGATATTGTATTTAACGATACAAATAATGTTAATTACATGTACAGAATTCCGCCATTTGTTTGTTTAGAAGTATTCTTCATTTTCAGTTGTTATGAGTAACTTTATTTCCTTTTATCTTTGCTGAAATAGCTAAACATCCTCGCAAAATTTCAAAAATTCGATAACGAACATGGTTGCGAAGTTATAAATCTCCAGGACGCAAGATTGCATATGTGTTCCAAACAACCATGTTGGTATTGTATTTAATACCAAACAGCCTGTTATGACAAAGTATATTCGTCCCAAATTTCATAGCTCTATTCGCTCTCCCTTAATCGTGATTTCTACAGACGGACGGACGGACATGGCCAAATCGACTTAGGAGGTGATTCTGAGCCAGAATATATATACTTTTCTATACCACGCCTCCTTTAATGCGTTGCAAACGAAAGCACAAATTGAATATAACCTCATCCCTTGGGTATAAGAAGCATTCCTCTTAAATAATAAGAATTTAATGCCTTAAGAATTTAACTCCTTCGACGTATTTATTTATTTATGCATGCAACCAACTTGCATGCAACCATGCAAGTTTTTATACGATACATAACATTTAATTTATTAGATGAATAATTTTGCTTATAATAATCTGCAATTATATTCCGGTTCGTATTCGGCTGTGCCATAAGGGCCGCGTGCACCTATGCCAGATACGCTAATACTACTGTTCTGCAGTCCGTGCAGAGGAGCCGCATTTGTTGGAGCATGTCCGTAGCTATAGCTATCATAAGCTTGTTGCTTGTAAGCAACGTGTTCGTCGTAACCTCGTCTGCAATGAAAGGAAGGAAAATTTACTTTCACAATAAAAATTCACATCTTTCGGTCTCTAAATTCAGTCGACTTGACATTTTTTATTAGCCAAAGAAGACAGAATATACATATATTTTGATCATAAAACATACCCGTACGTTTCGTCCATAGCACTTCTGGCCTTCTCTAGTATGGACATAACTTTCTGTTTTGGCGAAAATAAGTTTTTGGAGTTTTTTGCAAAAGGGCTAAGCCAAAGTCCTAAAAATCCACAAAAAATTATGAAATTCAAAATTCCGCAAGCATGCCATTCACCCTACCTGTAGCCATGATGTGGTGGTAAGCTTTTACCAATTTGTGATGCGCCGTCGCCGCCACCATCACCACTTCCAGTAGTTGCAACTCCACATAATCACGCAACTTAGCCATCATGATCGGTTATGCTGGTATTGTCCATTAGCTCGCGCAGTTGCTCTTGACGAATGACATCATTGCTGTTCGGAATTAATAATTCCTAATACTTGCCGTGCCACTTGCACAGTCCAGTGCATGATTTAACTTCATTAAAAACCCTAATTTCTTTGCGAAATAGCAAAACAATTTTCGCAATCTAATAAATTTTTGTTCTCATAAAATGATAAACAAAGGAAATGTCAAATAAACGTGACGACATGCGGTGAACTTCACATACAGCACACATATACTATACGTGTGTCCCCACGTAAAAATAAACGAAGAAATTCAGTCTTTGTTCGACATATTTTTTGGCGGGAACGAAGTTTCCTATCTCCTTATCTATGCCAGAAATATTTTCTTTGTCTTGACCTCTTGTGAATTGGCTGCTGGCAAGTCACACAAAACTTTTGCATTCACATTTTGTGTCCTCTGGTCCAGGCTAGTTAATCTCTGATTGCGTTCTTCCTCCCCTGCCCGAGCTTTAGCTTTTCTCTGTCGACGCTTGTCGGCCGTGGTCAGCGGCTTTGTTTCGTTTCGTGTCGGCACTTTCTGCGTCCATTGCACGTGCTCCAAAGCGTGTGCACTCATGCGCAACTACATGGATGGTGAATAATCTTTACACTTCTCGATGTTCATGTCAAAGAATTCGATAGAAGTTGCTTTCGCGGCACACACTATGATATTCCCATGGGTGGGCACGAAAAGACCACAAATCATGGGGCAGTGAAATTGCTTCTCAAGTTTCTTAAAGTAGCTGCTGCATTTCAAGTCCCAAACGCGTACGGCACCATCGAAACCGCATGTCAGTAACTCATTCGCGTTGCGTTTACTCCATTTTACACAAGCGTTGGCAGACTTTGGAATTTTTATTTCGATCTTGGGAAAATGTGTGACCGCCCCCCGGAGGAGGCCTCATTGAAATTGAGGACACATTTTATTTGCCATCGAAACGATGGCACACTGTTCGTGAGCGATGGAGAAGAAAAAAAATTCGTGATTTTCTGGAGTCGTAGATTACTGTCTGCGGTGCTAAAGTAAAATAGCGCGATTTTTCTTAACATTTTTCATTTTCAATTCATACGAAATTCCTAAGAAATAGCTCCGTCTATTGTGACTTTGTTACTAACCTTATCTCTGTTACTAACGCCACCACATCCATTACAAAAAAAATAGTACATAGTACCAGAGACGCGTTATTGTAAAAAGGTATAATAACATAACTTCAAAAAGTAGTTTATTATCAATTTAAAAACGAGTTTTCTTTATAAATACTGCACCGATTTGAACGAAATAAATTTCCTCAGAAAGCTTAAAATATATGCTATCTTATTTTAAGCATATTTCCTTAGGTTAATTACACATTTTTGTTTGGAAAAAAATTATTTTATCAAAAAAAATAGTAGTGAAAACGTTCAGTTGCGTTTATTTATAAAACTATACATATTTCGATAAAAACTGATTTTACATAAATTAATGACAATTTATTTATCTTTATAACGCTATGAATATCACCCAAACAGCTTACATAGTTTCGGAGATACAGACGATTTTACAGAGATACATATTTTATTTCAAAAATAAATAATATTTATTCAAATAAACGTTTTCAAATGTATAAAAATGTTTACTTCTTTCAAAGGATAATATGAGTCTGTTGAGCTGTGTTTCGATTTTATAGTTTATGTTGCATTGTCATCCAGTTCTGAGCTGTAGTTAAAATTTCGAGTATTTAGCCATGAAACTGGTTTAGAAACAATTTTAAAATTTGTAGCGATATTTCGAAAGGGCAAATTTTACGCGAACATTTTGTACGCGAATTTAATTTAACGCGATTTCTAAAAAATAATTCATTCCTTTTTTACGCGATTTAATTGAACTAAACGCGGTTTAAGAAATGTCCATTTTAAATAATTTTCAGTAAGAGAAACACATTTCTATAACAGATTAAAAAGTCAAACGTACGATGTTACTGAATAATAGAGACAAAATAATTTTAGTGGAAAAGTCGAATACCGATCCACTATTTTTGTATGAGTACAAAAATCTTTTTTTACGCGATTGTTATTTTAGTCAATATTTTGTGTACCAAGGTGATTACGATTATAATTTTGGTACCAAAATATTTCTAAAATAGTACTTTATTATTGCCCATATGCCTCAACTCTCTAGAAAATGTTTGAATATCTAAAAATCAATTAAAATGTTTTCATCTAATTTGGTTATTATCTTGCAAAAAACAACAAAACGCCTGAAACTCTTTGTTTACATTTCCTTTGCTCCAGAAATTTTGTAAACAAAAATAAACAAAACAAAAGGTGACAGAACGACTACTCCCTATTTCTATTTCGTTTACTTTTTTAAACTTGTTAAAAATGGCCGCCAACCCATTTATATGTATATAAGAACAAATTAGTCTACTTTTTAGAAAAAGCTTAAATATCTAAAAATCAATTAAAATATTTTCATATATTTTGATTATTATCTAGCAAAAAAACAACAACAAAATGGCTGAAACTCTTCGTTTACATTTTAGAAATCTGGTATCCAGAAAAATAAAAAAAGCAATAAGAGAAGGGCTAATACATATATTTCTCTTTATCTGACTTTAGAAAACCCTCTTAATAATATGCTAGTACATAGCAGAAGTTGAAACAATATGCGTATACTCGTCTCATATTCTCCTTTGTCTGCTAATAACAGAAACTGTGGATTCTGTTACTCACAAATTGTGCGCTACTTCTTTCCCACACCCTGAAACAATCGTCACCCTCTTCTATGTTAGTACCACGTGTTCCAAGAAAAATTCCTCTGTGAAACCAAAACAAATGTAATTGTTTCTTTATTAATAGATTTCTCGAAAATTAAAAAAGATATCAACTCCGTTGAGGTATCAAAATTTAGGGAAAATTAGTGGCTTCTAATTTTGTTATAGAATTACAAAAGATTCTGTCAAATAAATTACCTAAATGCGTTTAAAAGAACCAGTGATAGTTGGCCTGGTTTTTTTTCTATAACTTCTAAACTAAAGTGGTTAGGGATATGACCTTGGTACCCTGAGATTCCTAAAAGAATGCGCTATCGACTACAATAGGTGCCATGTATCTAGTTAATGTTTTAGGTGCCAGCAACGGCCCCTAAACATTTTTCACATTTTTCTGTTATTTCTTTTGGCCGTAGAATTTTTTCTCTTTGTTCGAATTCAAAATTTTTTTTATAGTAATGTAGGCTCCTTTTCCTAGTATACGACTATATAAGATTCGGTAAGATCAATGGCCTATGTCGGGCTAGAGAGAACAGTGAATGTTGTTTTGGTTTTTCCGCTATAACTTCTATACTAAAGTGGTTAGGGATATGACCTTGGTACCAAAAAATTTCCAATAATATGGGCTATAGGCTGATATAGGTGCCATATGTCTAGTTATTGTTTTAGGTGCCAGCTACGGCGATTTTCTTTTAGGTTCCAAGAAATGTTAAACTGTTTTCGTTAATATCTCGGTACAGATAAGCCGTACGATTATAATTCGTCCACAAGCTGAAAGACCATAATTTTTTGAATAAGACTGCATTTTAGTTTTTCTAATTGGAGCTTTTATTGATTTTTAATTTAATTTTGAAAATTAGTATTTCGGAGCTCTGTTAAGTAGGGTGGGTTACACAAAATCGTAGCTAACTACCGTAGCTAATTTCACGGACGTCATTGAAGAAACAATTTGACACTTCCGTATGGTGAAAATATGAAACAATTATTTTTTTCACCATATGTAGTGTTAGCAAACAAGAACAACAATATGGTTCATCTCACGTATTGCGTACGTGAATTCAACAGTGCATAAAAAACGCTGTCAAACCGAATTTGGAAAACGGCGAAATCGAAGTGTCCTTTCTCGTATTCTCTGGTTACGTGCCCCTGTTGTGGGTGAGACGTTCGTGGCGGAGGGGTTACAACAACGGAGAGTGTTCATGGACGGTGGGATCAGGGGATCGGGACGGAGAGGGTTCAGCTTTGAGACCCCAATGATAATTCAGATTTTTAATTCGAATCGTTTCTTTTGCGATAGCAACTTAGTTAATTATTCATATATGTAATGAATTTTAAGACATCAATTTTTATTTATTTATTTATGCCAATATTTAGTCTATTTAATAACCATTTTACTTAACAACAAATAAACAACAACAACAACAAACAATAGTTTTAACAACTTATTGTTAGACTTGATAGGAAATATATGATCTGTATGTGATGTTAATACTAAATTAAATTGATTGGGTGGGCGGTGGGTGGGGATCACCAAAGTGGTTACACGGGGGTTTTTTGACCAATAGATAGCAAATGTCGCGAAACGGATTTTGGACATAGTGGGCGGTGGGTGGGGCCACCCCAAAGGGGTCACACGGGGGTTTTTCACCAAAACATTTTTATTGCGCAAATCGATATCAAATGTCGTAAAACGGATTTTGGACATAGTGGGCGGTGGGTGGAGACACCAGAAGGGGGTCACACGGGGGGTTTTTCACCAAAAATTTTTTTTTACCAATCGATAGCAAATTTAATATATTTTAATATTTAAGTTTTATTTATGAATTGTTAAAAATATTGTTATATTTACACGCGCGTATTTGAATACAACGTTGTGTCAAAATTTCAAATCAATCGGTAAAGAACTTTCAAAGATTTATGGCTATGAACGAACGAACGTTTACATTTTTTTACATACATAGATTAAGATTTGTAAGTTACTTATAGAATGTGTATCTATTAGGTTAAAAATATTGTTATTTCAAGTTCGATAACTAACTAATTCAAATTAAAAACAAAAAAAAAATATAATATTGGAAGGTCCCCACCCCGCCCACCATGTTTCGTATTATTTCCTAACGATTGGTAAAAAAAAAATTTTTGGGTCAAAAACCCCCATGTAACCCCTTTGGGGTGGCCCCACCCACCGCCCACTATGACCAAAATCCGTTTCGCGACATTTTCTATCGATTGGTAAAAAAAAGTTTTTGGTAAAAAACCCCCGTGTGACCCCCTTGGTTAACCCCACCCACCGACCACTATGTCCGAAATCCGTTTTACGACATTTGCTATCGATTTGCGCAATAAAATTTTTTTTGTGAAAAACTCTCTGTGTGACCCCCTTGGGGTGTCCCCACCCACCGCCCACTATGTCCAAAATCCGTTTTACGACATTTGCTATCGATTTGCGCAATAAAAATTTTTTGGTGAAAAACCCCCCGTGTGACCCCCTTGGGGTGTCCCAACCCACCGCCCACTATGTCCAAAATCCGTTTTACGACATTTGCTATCGATTTGCGCAATAAAAATTTTTTGGTGAAAAACCCCCCGTGTGCCCCCTTTGTGACCAAAATCCGTTTCGCGACATTTGCTATCGATTGTTAAAAAAAAATTTTTTTGGTCTAATAACCCCCGTGTGACCACTTTGGTGATCCCCACCCACCACCACCCAATCAATTTTAGTGGTACATTTCTGATCTACGAACGATTGACATATCGCTCGTTCCGCTTTGTTATTTTCGCATTGTTAACATTTTCCGATTTCTTATCCACCTTGAAATCGTTCGCTAAAGCATTAAACACAATCACAGCAGCGAGAAGCAACTTCATTTCTCAACTGTCAAAATTACATGGGCTCTTATGGAGATCGAGAAAAAAGTTTGATTTCCATTTTGCTGCCCTTACTTGCTGCTGAATCTTCAATTTGCTGTCGAACTAATTCGAATTTTGACAGCAGCAAAACACATTTTTGTTGTTTTACACAGCTGTTTGTAAACAAATGAAATTTTTACATTTGATTTTCTCATATGCAATTTTTTGCTGCCGGAAGATGCTGCTCTGCCATTTGGTTTAACGATACGCTATTTCTTGCAGCCCTTACTTGAAGTTGCTTCTCGCTGCTGTGTTTGTGTTTAATGCTTAACGATCGCTGATTTTACAACAACACTTTCAATAGTTCTTACGTCTAATCGTTCAAAATCCACATTTCTTACAACGATTTTGATAGAAATCGAAAACGGTGAATTGTCATACCAGACGTTTGGTAAAAATCAGTCGTTGACATACATTTCAGCAGAAAATGTTTATTTTCAGCATATCAACAAATCAAACTTCTTTCATAACATTATAATTATAACAGAAATTACAATCTCCGAGTCAAAACTTCACAAAAATATTGATATAAACGTGAAAACTGAACCAAAATTTTGTTTCACGACACACCATAATGTTGAATTTACCCCGACTGTTTAGGAGTTTCAGTTGTGGAAAAACATACATTTTAAAGATACAAATAAACTTGTCTAACTCCTAAACCATATGCTCTGTTGCGAATTTTCACTGGCACATTGTTATATTCTTCTTCTTTTTCAGAAATAGTATCGCGCAAAAAAACTCAGCCGCAAACAATTTACTAAAATTATGTTCTAAGGACGAATTTTTATTTCAAAATATAATGTTGGAAGAGCTTGGGACCCCGAGCAGTTGCTCGGAATTTTTTTCCAAAAGTTGCCAAGTTTTATGAGTTAGGTTTAATGGGGCGAAAAATTTTAAAAATAAAAGTTTTGGTTTTTTGCTGTGTGAATTGTAAAAAAAGGCCGTTCTATCGTTTTTAAGGAAGGGAATTTTTTGAATTTTTAAAAACATTTTTGCCTTGAAAATATTGACACTGTTTATAAATTTCTTTAAGTTTTACAAAACAAAACAAAAATATTTGAATATATATTGGCATTTTATTTCAGAACAAAACAAAATTTAAAAACAAAAACAAAACAATGTCAATAAATTATTCATACACTTGTTGATCAACCACTTTAATAGAGAAAAAAAAACAACAAAAATAAATTTTTTAGAAAAAAACACCTCGACAGATCGATTTGCAATCTCTCAATCTCGCTAATATGTGCATGTCAAAGAAATCCTTAGAGCCGTTTTCGACCTCAAAAAAGCTACTTTTATAGCTTTTTTTATAGCTAATATTTTCATTTTACTTAAAAGTTTTTCATTCAATTAATAAAACTCATTTGGAACACATCAACGTATTTCTCATTCAGAAAGATTAACTGAAATATATAAAGCACATCGAATTTATTTTTGCTAGCACAATTTCACAAATGCAATATTTTTTTAGGTCAACACTGTTGATATACTTATATGAACGCTAAGAGGAAAAGAGAAATCATAACAAAATTATTAAAGCCGTAGATCATGTGAAGAAAAGAGAAATCCTAGTGTACAATGTATTTTCCTAAAGAAAAATTAAACATAGCTTTGACATACCACCGATTTCACGTAAAGCTTGTAATGATGAACTACTCGCTACGTAAAAGTTGAAAAATGCGAATTTAGAAGCGAATCGTTCAGAAGCGAGCAAGTTAATCGCTAACGATTCGGAGATCAGAAATGCACACATTAATTTAGTATTAACGTCACATACATATCATATATTTCCTATCAAGTCTAACAATAAAAGTTTTTTTGCCAAAATCTGCCTACATGTCAAAGCAAAGGACTTCAATTCCTCCAACCTTAATTCCTCAAAAGGAATTGAAATTTTCAATTCCAAATCCAATTCCAAGGAATTGGGACTTATAATTCCATTCCATGTGAAAGGAATTTCTTTGCTCAATTCCAAGTCCAATTCCTTTCAAAAGGAATTGAGGCTCACTCAATTGCATTCCTTTTGCTTGAAAACTACTTAATTCCAAAGTCCTAATTCCTGAGGAATTTACTTGGAATTGGAATGGAATTGAGTTTCCCCAGTTAAAACGCTGCTTTATACTATGATTGGTTTTTAAACCACAATTTAAGAAATTAATAAATTTTAGATAAAATCTTCTTTTTTATTTATGGATATTGTATTTAACGATATGAAACATGTTAACTAAATGTACTACTGCCCAGTAGTTCATGTCTCGAAGACATCTTCGAAGACGCGTGCAAGACATATGGCCGTCGTCGAGGACACCTGGAAGACAAGCCTATGTTTGTCTTAGAGGACATTTTCATACGAATGTCTCGATTGTCTTCGACGACAACAAGAGCGACAGTGTGCTCAATATTGTCTTCGACGACAACAAGAGCGACAGTGTCCTCCATGTTGTCTTCGACGACAACAAGAGCGACAGTGTTCTCAATGTTGTCTTCGATGGCAATTAACGAAAATGTGGCCGCAGAAAATAAAAAAAAAAAAACCTAGAAACTACCATAGCACCACCAGAATCGTCCCTAGGACCTTATTTTGTGATATTTTTTAGAAAAATATTAATTTAAATTTTATTTATAAATTTTTGTAAATTGACCGTTGCGATATTCGAACCCTCACTCTCAATATTACTAGGCGAGCACTTACTCTACTAGGCTATTGAGAGCCGCTTGGTTTGTTATATTTTTTTTTTTATATCAGTCACAATTGAAAATCAACGAAGGACTGAAAATTAGAAAAAAATTGAAGTAGATTTCAAAAGTCATAATAACAAATGCTCGTTGCTATGCTTAATTTTCAATTTTTGATTGCTAGCAGGACAACCTGCAGGACGTGTCCCTCACAATGTTCGATTGGGGACAGCTTGTATTCCGTGTCCCTAAACATGTCGCCAATGAAAAATTTTGCCGACAAATAGGAATTTGTCTTGCAAGATGTCTTCGAGGACAATGTCTTCGACGAAGCTTTGAACTACTGGGTGGGGTCGTTTGCTTGCAGTATGTATATGTACATACTTGTACATATGATATACACGACACTTTTTTATATGGATAGGAGGGGTCCGTAATAGGGTTTCCTTGATAACTCGAGGGTCCCAGAGATATTTCTTGCTTGTTTGTGTCTTACCATGATATAAATTAATTTATTATTGGCATCTATTCTGTCCAGCACAATGTTAACTTAATTTAAAATTGAGACTGAATTCCCGTACAGTCCTTTACCCCTATTTAGAGGTTGCCTTTTTATAAAATAGGTACCCTATGTCCCTCGTCAGGGTTCCAGCTATCTCCACACCAAATTTCACCAAAACCGCTACAGCGGTTCAGCCGTGAAAAGCTAACAGACAGACAGGCTTACTTTCGCATTTATAATATTAATATAGATATAGATTATTAAATATTATGTTTATTAATATTATATTTAAATGCTTATAATTGTAAAAATAGTGGAGTAATTATTTTCTGTTACAGTTTGAAATATTAAAATCTCATGTACCACATTTAATTTTTCTTTTGATTTAAAGTTTAAGTTAATCCGGCGGATTTGTGCGAGTATTTGGAACGTACCATTTTACTGTACGATTTCGCAGCTTTGAGAGTACGGGATCTGGTACTAGAATACCTAAAATGTTGAGAATAAAATAAAATGTGTAAATAAATCAAAGAAAGCCAAAAAGGCAAAGGAAATAATGAATTAATAAACTTACGAGAGTGTATCTTCCGAATGTTGCAATCGCATGCAGAGCTTCTATCGGAAATATTCTGTTAATAATTCCACAGACCTCCGTAATTTGGTGAATGCTGATAATAACCTGCAGTTATATTCCGGTTCGTATTCGGGTGTGTCATAAGGGCCGCCTGAACCTATGCCGAGACGCCAATACTACTGTTCTTCGGTCTGCATTTGTTGGCGCATATCCCTAGCTATAGCTATCATAAGCTTGTTGCTCGTACGCAACGGGTTCGTCGTAACCTCGTCTAGAATGAAAGGAAGGAAAATTTACCTTTAAGGAAGGAAAATTTACCTTTACAAATTCAAAATTTCACAAGCATGCCATTCACTCTACCTGTAGCCATGATGTGGTAAGCTTTTACGAATTTGTGATGCGCCGCCGCCAGTACAATCACCACCACCATCACCACTTCCAGTAGTTGCAACTCCACATAATCATGCAACTTAGCCACCATGATTGATGAATGACATCATTGCTGTCCGGAATTAAAAATAACTAATACTTGCCGTGCTTTTTTCGCAGTCCAGTCCATCGTTGTGCACATTTTGCAATGAAACGTGTAAATCCAATTTGTGCAGACCAGGGACGCGTTCTCAGTTCTTAATTTTCGTCCGTTTAGTATATTTATTTTGTATTTCACCAAGAACTTTGTGTATTTTTGCCGTGGTATTAATGCAATCAATATAATTTCATTCAAATTCATTAAAACTCATAAAATCGTCGCGAAATAGCTAACAATTTTTCAGTTGCTAAATATTTTTGGAGCTCCTAAAATAATAAACAAAGAAAATGTAATAAAAACGTCACGTCATGCGGTGAACTTCATATACAGCATACATATGCTATACGTGTGTCCGAACTTACATTTAAGGACGAAAATCAGTTTTTTTTCGACATAAAATTTCGCGGGAACGGAGTTTCCTATCTTCTTATCTCTACCGACACCTTTCTGTTCTGATAAGATATCTCAAACCCCGTTGTTGACAGATTGCATTAGTTGATCATAAACTCCTTTTTGTTCAAGCGTTAGTTTAGTAATATTTGATTGCACATACGACAAAAGATCACTCGTGCTGTAATTTTGTTCATGTCGCAATTCTATATCAAGCGAAGCAGCAGCAAATCGATTCGGCATTCTCAATCGATTAAGAACTTTATTCGCAATTTCTAAGCACAAATCTTCAAACATTATCAGTGATTCGTTCTAGATTTCTGCTGTGTAATCCATGTTCATAATTGAATTTTTATTGCGTATTCGCCGAAAAATATCTTTAGCCATGTGCGATTTACATTTTTATATTTCTCCCATAACTCTGTTGGTGATGAAGGAGAGCAGGGATCAATATGATTGCAAACAATGCACGAATTTGATTTGGATGTGACGTGCAGGGTGCGTCATTAATGCATTCACCCCAGTGTCGGTCGTTGTCCAATAAGTTCAGAGCTTGACATGCACTGCGGAAAGTGGCATGTGTAACGCTGTTGATAACTCTCAATTGCTGGAAAGATGTTGGAACGGGCACATTTACCGACAGCATGTGAAGAAAGAAGTACTTATTTTGATTGGGACGCGCGGTGTACAGTCTGCCTGCCTAGTTTCTTTGAATACGCCAGGTTGTCCATCGACTCGCTCTCCTCGTTTGCATCGTTTAAATGATTTTCTATTCGCATTCCATGTGTAATACATATGCACTTCCGAATACAGCAATGTTTTCGCAGACGCGTCATTTTGACATAACGTTAAAAAATCAGTTAACGTTGTAGCCGGTTGATTTGTTGCACATTTAAAGCTGTAAAATAAACGCGTTTTCCATATTGCAGATGAAGTGCTAAGGAAAGAACAGCCGGGCATCGTTCATGTATCGGAAATGAAGGAATTTGCCATAGAGCTTCATTGCTATTTATGTTTTTTCCAGCCTGATACTGTGCGGTTTCATCAATATGTATCACCACATTTCCGTCACTTTCTGGTTGCACGCCAAAAACCTTTATTCACGTACTAATATATGTATTTGATCGATTTAATGAAGTTACAGTATTCCACGTTAATGTGCTCTTTGTATGTTTGATAGCAAAGGCGAATATGAAACAACCCACCGGCAGTGGCGTAGCTAGGGTTTATGCCGCCCGGGGCGATTAATCAAATTGCCGCCCCAATTAAGTGCTAAAATTTTGAAGGTAAACCTATTTTGTGTTATTATTTCGTTATTATTTATACATTTTTATTGAACATTAACAGAAAAAGATAGAAGATAGATCCGATATTGCTGACCGATATTGCTCTTTTTCCATTTTTCTAAAATACGCGAGCACACCAGCTTCCACACGCGGTCAAAACAAAACTACGAGTCCGATTCGGCTGAAACTTTGACAGTAGGTGTCTACAAGAATGCACTACACGATAGTAAACTTCTCTTGCGATCGTGGCGACCATCGGGTGGTGAGGCTAAGTACTTATCGGACTGCAATCGTATCTAAATACGGGAGACGGACAAAATCCCGAACGACAAAAAATCCCGACCGTTTTTAGCAATCCCGAACGACAAAATCCCGACGCGACAAAATCCCGAAACGACAAAATCCCGAACGACAAAATCCCGAAAAAATGGCTTGCATAGCGTTTTTTTATTGCTTTTCGTAAAATAAGCGCTATATCCGCAATTTTCCGGGGAGTTCTATTGGCTGAGAGTAAACTTAGCAGCACACACAACGGTTTGTTTAACCAAGGGTTACAGCTCCTGCCGCGGCCGAAGGCCGCCACATGCATAAACTCTGTATGCGAAAATTATATAAGCAGCGAAGCCGACGTTCTGCTTATCCAGGGTTACTACCCCTGCCGCGGCCGAAGCCCGGCACGCAGAAGGACCCTGGATAGAAAAAAACTTTCCAGTATTAAGATGGTTCTGTTGGTTGAGAATTTTAATCCCTGCCCCGGCCGAAGGCCGCCATGCAGAATGACACTTTTTGCTTGCACAGAAGGACCCTGGATAGAGGAAGACTTTTCAGCAAAAAAGATGGTTTTGTCGGCCGAGGGTTTTAATCCCTGCCCCGGCCGAAGGCCGGCACGCAGAAGGGCCTTGGATAGAGGAAGACTTTTCAGCAAAGAAGATGGTTTTGCTGGCTGAGGGTTTTAATCCCTGCCCCGGCCGAAGGCCGGCATGCAGAAGGACTCTGAGTAGAGGAAGACTTTTCAGCAAAGAAGATAGTTTTGTTGGCTGAGGGTTCTTATCCCTGCCACACAATCAGTGCAAGAATTTCGGGATTTTTCCGGATTTTGTCGTTCGGGATTTTGTCTTTCGAGATTTCGTTACCAACCCTCTAAATACACATGTTTTTATGATACGAAATTAATAAAATAAAAAATTATGAAAATCAATATGAAAATTTTGTTAGAGGTACAATTTAATTTTTAAAATTTGCCGCCCCCGAAATCGTGCCGCCCGGGGCGGACCGCCCCCACCACCCCCCTCTAGCTACGCCACTGCCCACCGGTTATCTACTTCGATTTCACCGTTTCGCATTTGTATGGTTGCTAATTTTTCGCCATCTTCTGCTGATCGTCTTCTTTATAAAAGGTACATCGTTTCCTGTAACTGCTGGATACTAATGTTCGAGGATGTCGCTTAAAACATTTTCCGTGATGAATTTGGGTTCAGTGTACCGCAAGGTCCATGTAACTTATTTTTCATCACAACTTTATGCGAATCCTTATCGAAGCCGTAATCGGCTATTTCAGCGCATATAACATCGTCCCAGCAAACATTTTCAATCGCCGACTATAAGAAAGCGACTCGCCATAGCAATAAATTAGTTGTCGGCAATTATTGCTGTCTGATAGCTTTCTGTAGCGCGATTCTCTAACTTCCTAACGACGAAATTCGATGTCGTTAGTTAGCTATTTTTATAGCTTGCGATAACGACAGAAATCGTTAAGAGTGATTCTCTAAAATTACCCAAGCGATTTTTGTCGGTTATAATTTGTTGAAAAATACCGACAAAAATCGGTATGAAAATTAAAAAATACGGCATCTCAGCAGTTTTAATGTCAAAAAATTCGAAATTTTATAATTTGGAAATTTTGAAAAATCGTTGCAAAAGATGGAAGATCCAAAAATAATGATGTGAGTATAATGTTTATAAAATTTATTTTAGTTCGGTTGCAATATGTGTGCAAAATAAAAACAAATATATGTACATATTTCTTAATTTAAAAATTTGTTTGAAACAAAAAATATGTAAAAAGAAAGCTAGAAGTGGACGAGCATCTTCGCAGCAGTACACTTATATGGTGGACTATTTCCTAACCGAAAAAGGTCTAGCGGAAGGAAAAATTAAAAAGCTGCATGGCCGTGAAGAGGCGCAACGTAAGTGGGCCCAGTTAGCAAACGATCTGAATTTATTAAATGGCGCTCAAAAAACGACGGAACAATGGCAAGTCGTAAGTACCGTAGTAGTAGAACCGGAACAAGAAATAAACCATAGAACGGTTGGTTATTAACGGGATATAGTTAAAAAATTATCGTCAGAAATAAATAGTTTTTCTCTTCTAAAGGTTTGGCGAGATTTGAAGAGTAAAACTTCGGCAAAGTTCCGCGACACCCGAAAGGCTATGGCTCAGACGGGCAACCAATCTTTGGCCCAAAATAACTTAAACCAAACTGAGCTAAAAGTTTTAGATTTACTTGGTTCTGCATATGTAGAGGGAAGTGCTGATTGTGCAGACAGCATTCCGGAAGAAGAGGTATTAATATTACCTTTTAGAGTATGTATTAAAACCTATCCTTCAAAAATATTTATATATATAGGAAGCTCAACTGCAACTCTCAGAAGGAATTGACACAGCAATTTACTCACCGCCAAACATTGTAACAATATTTAATCCAGAAGTAGCCGTTGCAAAAAATGGTATTTATTACAATAACTTAATAATAATAAAATTAACATTGATGTTCTTTTAGAATAAAATTAACATTTAATTCTTTTCGGAAAGAACCGGTCCTTTCTATGGCAAACAACTGCACTGAAGCAAGTTTTACTAATCAATCAGCAAAAGAATTATTTACAGCGACGACGACATAAAAACGCAAACGAACCGACCCAGAGTCAAATGAAGCATTTTTACATCTTACAGAAATGCAAACCGATGCGACAATGGTAAATATCTTACTGAAAAACACATTATCATAATAAGTACACATGAACATTACACCTTTAGATACTTGCAAACGCCGCCAAATTACAAGCTGAAGCTGCTATGATCACAGCTGAGTCAATAAAGAGACTAGCTGATTCTGTTGCTGCTCAAACAGAAACCATTTCTAGGCAGCTGAATCTTGTGGAAGAATTGACAACTTTACTTCGATGCTTTTTACCCCAATAGATCAGCTATTTACGGTTCGCTACCTATGTTCAATTTTATAAGACATTTGAGAGATTGTGAGATTTTCAATAGACGAAGTGATTAAAAGCAATTAAAGTGTTTTTTATCACCTTCGTCCTAAAAACCGATTTCTAAACTGTGAAAGTGATTAGAAACGATGGCTTCGACCCTGTCGTTGAGTAACGAACGATATCGGTTATTAATCGAAGGAAAAATTCTTCAAAATCGCTCTCATCTCACTCATTCGATCACTTCGTTCGTTTACTGAAAATGCAAAAATATGGATTGAACGAAAAAAACAAAGTAGAAGCGACAAGAATCACTTCGTTCTTATATTGAAAATCTTGCAATAAGTTTACTTTATTAATTTATGTACGATTACTTACATATTTCATTTAAATTGTTCTTTGTTACATTTGAATAACAAAAAATACGAAGACGATATCTATGCTGCTTTTTACTTCATTCTATTTTGGTTATTAGTAATAAGTTACGGGACGATTCTTGGAATCGGAATCGTAGATTCGATGAGTTTCTTACGTGTGTATACGTCGACTTATGTGAATAAGAAATTTAATTTAACCATTAGAAAGGAAATGCAATGTTATGCAAATTTTATTTTATTTCTAAATTTTTTATCTCTTTTCTCATAATCTTCACAATGTTAAGTTGATGTGAATTTAATTTTATAAATCTGAATTATAAATTGAATGTTTAAATCTATACGAATATTATAAATGCAAAAGTAAGCCTGTCTGTCTGTTACCTTTTTACGGCTAAACCGCTGCACCGATTTTGGTGAAATTCGGTGTGGTGATAGCCGGAACCCTAACAAGGGACATAGGGTACATTTAAAAAGTCTACCTCTAAATAGGAGATGGAGGATTGTAGGTGAATTCAATCTCAATTTTAAATTAAGTAAACATTGTGCTGGACAGAATAGATGTCAACAATGAATGAATTTATATCGCGATAAGACACAAACAAGCAGGAGGTATCAAACTAAGTTAAAACAAGCAGTATTCCATGCGAACGTTGCGGGCAACAGCAAGTATTGAATATGTGCAATTGAATGTGAAATTGAATATGTAGATTCAGATCTTAGCAACGGGCCGGTCAAATTTGATGCGATTTTCGGTATTATATCAAATCAGTAATATAGTTTCTTGTACACTCAGAAAAAAACGTCCCATTAAATCGTTAATAGTACGCCTATTGATTTTATAGTACAAGAATTAATAGGATTTTCCCATTACAACAAAAATTTTCTATTAAAATTAATAGTTTTTGAAAATTGAGGTATTATTATTCCAATGACACGCATACTATTATTTGTTCAATATAACGAAGATTTATTTTTACTAGAAATACTTTAACCTTAATAGAACAAAGGCAGTCCGTAGCCTAGAGGATGTGTGCTTGCTTTGGAATACAAAGAGTAGAGAAGCAGAGGTTCGAATCCCGACGACGCCATGGAAAAATTATAGGTAAAATTTTGAAATACGAACTAAATTAAAAATAATAGATAATTAAATTTAAATTAATAGTGTGTGTGGATCAGTAATGATGATCAAATCAACATTAATAATATAAACAAATAAATTAAATAAAAAAAAATTTTTTTTACCAAACCGGGAATTGAACCTGCGATTGTGAAGCCCGCAATTCGCCACTCTATGCTCCTCCCTATGCCCGCAACATTTTGTGTATGAAATTTTACTTACATATAACATACGTTAGGCATTTTGAGAGCTATTATGTGACACGCTTTTATTTTAAAATGAGATACTATTAATTTAATGGTACAAAACCAGTATTAATACAATAGTTCAAAAACTATACTCTCAATGTTGCTAAGCACATTGACAAAAACCAATAGTAAATACTATTAAAAAACTATTGATTTAATAGTATTTTTTTTCTGAGTGTAGCTCAACAATTTAAAGGAGCTGCGCACTTCTTATAAGAGAATCTATGTTTTGATATTTATCTGTAAAAAGAATTAAATATCTTTATATTGGTTAATTCTTAGCTTTTTCAGTTCGAATACATACCTACTAAACTTTTCTTCGATGATTCTACTTTGTATGCGCTTTGCGACTGCAAGTGGTTGTAATATATTTACCGGAGGGTTACGGTTTATTTCGGGTTCAAAGAGTTCCTCAACCGGGTCTTCTAGTAGACCCTCCGAAGCACGCATGTTATGAAGAACCGAACATGCATTTACTATTCTACCAGAAAATCCCGGTTCGTACTGTAAGGTACGGTGTCGCGAGAGGCATCTCCAAGTGCTTTTCAGTACTCCGAATAATCGCTCTACGCAGTTTCTAGCACTGCAAAGTGCAAAGTTGTATCTATATTGTGGAGTTTCTTCCTGCTGATGTGGCAATGGTGTCATCAGCCAAGGTTCTAAGGGATAACCTGAGTCACCTGTATAATATGGATTATTTTTACGTTCGTATTACAAATTGAAAATTTAGCATATAAAGCAAGTAAACTACATTTGATTCTAACATAGATGAACATAAGCTTATTACCAATGAGGAATGTTCTTCTTTCCCCATTATTATAACTACGCATCATAACCTGCCGTGCTGCGCATGAATTCCAAATGTAGGAATCATGGCGAGCCCCTGGGTATCGAGCGTTCACATTCAAAATTTTTAAATTTGGATCACATATCTAAAAGTGGTACCTATGCAGACAAATTTGTTTAAAATAATAACAATATTGTGTAAAATAATATACCATTTGGACATTCAGTGAGTGATATCCATGATGATTTACATAGGCCTTCTCATGCATCCGCGGTGCGAGAATTGCAACATGAGTGCAGTCAATGGCTCCTAATGCTCCTTTAAATGGATTTCGCGCCGAAGTAAAAATTTCCTTGGCTAGATGTCGGGCAACAGGAGTCATTGGAAAACGTACCCACTGCCTGAACATGAAATCATTTATAGCATCGGTGACTCTATGTATCTGCTAATAGAGCTTTGGCTCACTGACAGTCCCCATTGCTCGCCTATAGGACGCTGGAAACATCCTGTCGCGTAAAATCTTAAAGCTGATAATACCTAAACATATATCCCTTATGTAACTAGTATTACATATGTATATTTATTTGTGCAAATATGCTTTTACCTGTGTTTCAGCAGTGAGATTTGTGACTCTCGAACCCTGAAGCCTGCTTTCTATGGAGTCAATTACTCTGTAAGTCAGATTCGGACTTAATCTATATAATAATTTAAAATCACTCTCATTTAAGTCGAATGGGTTTTCTGTCTCCCTCAAAAGCCGTCTATAACTTCGTCGTTGACAATTATATCCTCGGTACTCCAAGTCCTAAAGACATTTTTTCAGCCGTCTATGGAAATCAAGATTACAGGAAAACGTATAGAGATACTGCCATGAAATTTGGCACAAATATTCTCTGTGACTCTAGGCTGTTTGGTTTTTAAAATGTGAAAAATCGGACTAGTTCCACGCCCACTTTTTATAGCGAATATGAATTTATCCGAACTTATACCTTCTAGCTGTGCTTATAGCTCAATTTCTCAGCTTCTAGAGCGAATTTGAAGCTAAAATTTTATTCTCAAGAAAACGGACGTGATCCGAATTATTTATTTGAATTAATTATTTGCAGGTTTGTAACAATTTGAAGCGTAAACTTAATTCGCAATTCTCCAAATTTCAGAGAAGTTCTCAGAATTTACTTCAAAAAACTAACGTCTTAAAATTCGGTAGTCTTATCGAGGCTTTCAATGCTGTCGCAGAGACCGACAATTTTTAAAAAGAAACGATTTTTTTCGCTCATTTATTTTTCAGTATTTCGACTATTTTCGTTAAGTTTTACATACAGAATAGCTTATTCGAAAAATGTCGGTAACTACCGATAACGATATCGAATTTCATCGTTAGGAAGTTAGAGAATCGCGCTACTGATAGCCGGTTGTATGCAGTTGTTTTCTCGCCGGCAATAAGACAGGTCGAGTCGCCAGCAATAAGACATGTCCGGTCGCCAGCAGTTAGACACAGAGATAAGGAGATAGGAAACTGCTGAAATATGCTAAAATATGCAACTCTGACGTAAAGTAGTGTTTGTGAAAAACCTGAAAAATGCTTCTCAGAAACTCAACTATCAGACCCTGATGAAGAGTGTCAAGGAAAGGGAACGGGGTTTTTCGTATAGGAAAGTCATTGTTCGTTCCGTTGTGTTAGGTGCCGCGTTCGCGGGGGAGGGGTTAATTGAAAATAGAAACTCAACTATCAGACCCCGGTTGAAGAGTGATCGGGACGAAGAGGGTTCAGATTTCAGACCCCAATGACAATTCAGATTTTTAAGTCAAATCGTTTGTATTGAGATAGCAACTTCATTAATTATTCATATAAGTAATGAATTCGAAGACATCAATTTTTATTTATTTATTTATGCCAATATTTAGTTTATTTAATATCCATTTTACTTTTAAATAGTTTTTTACTTAATTAGAACCTATTTGGAAATAGTATTTTTAAGTTAAATATCATTGCAAGTGCAGATTAACATAAAAAAATCTAATGTAAATTGTTTTATACGTTCAAATCCGCCACTATTATATACCAGAAACTGTATGACCTATTTTTTTAACAATTCACGCAAAATAAAACATTATAAAATCAAATTGATTATCCAATTAAAATAAAAGAGCAGACATAAAATGACGTTGGTATACCCTCATATTTTCGTTCACCTCGCCATTGAATTTGCCGATACTAGTGTTGCCCGTTTGTATAGAACGCACCTCTTTTTGCTCCTCTTATGAATTCTGGTACCAAAGCAGTGTTGCCGGTATGCTACAATATGAAATAAATTGAATGTTTTTCTTTATTACCAAATATATAAGTGCATAAATGTGCTTGAACTGTTAACAAAACGTTCATTCTTGCTTCACGGAGTACAGATTACTTCCTAGAATAGAAAATTATAGTGTTCTTTACACCGAGTGCTACAAAAAGTACTTTTACCTTTTTCGTACTTTCTGAATTTCGTTTTGTTAACGTAAAATGTAACGCTGCTTTATAATATGATTGATTTTTTCACCACAATTGACGAAATGAATAAATTTTAGATGAAATCTTCTATTTTATTTATGGATATTGTATTTAACGATACAAATAATGTTAATTACATGTACAGAATTCCGCCATTTGTTTGTTTAGAAGTATTCTTTATTTTCAGTAGTTATGAGTAACTTTATTTCCTTTTATCTTTGCTGAAATAGCTAAACATCCTCGCAAAATTTCAAAAATTCGATAACGAACATGGTTGCGAAGTTATAAATCTCCAGGACGCAAGATTGCATATGTGTTCCAAACAACCATGTTGGTATTGTATTTAATACCAAACAGCCTATTATGACAAAGTATATTCGTCCCAAATTTCATAGCTCTATTCGCTCTCCCTTAATCGTGATTTCTACAGACGGACGGACGGACATAGCCAAATCGACTTAGGAGGTGATTCTGAGCCAGAATATATCTCTGGTTAGACATGTCGAGTTGCCGGCAGTTAGACATGTCGAATCGCTGTACCGTTGCTAAAAAATTTTATGGCGATAAGATGGCAAGCATCGCCGTCTGCTCGCCGTATGCTTGCAGTTTACTTGTAGCACCTGAAATTATAAACATTTTGTTGTGTCATATACATATTAAATGATTCTACGATGATTCATCGCGGGACAAATTCATCGCGTAGCGTTTAATCGCGGCGGCAATTCGTCGCAGGACAAATTCATCGCACAGAAATTCATCGCGTAGAAGTGGGAGGGACCCGAAATCTCCAAAGATAAAATCTCCACCATATACAAAATCTCAAAATACAAAATCTCCAGGGACAAAATCTCCAAAATCAAAATCTCCAAACTAAACAAATCTAAAAAAAAAATTTTTTGTACGGGTATATCTGTACAAGACTTTACAAAAGAAAAGAAGGATTCTGTTGTTTTAGGGTTATAATAATGAATGCAAAGAGACTTTACATTACCGCGAGGATTCGAGGTTTAAGGAGCTTTTAATAACTGCTTAATTTATAGCACTTTATTATTACGAGTATTATTGTTTTTGGGTTTGGAGATTTCGTCTTTAGAGATTTTGTCTTGGAGATTTTGTCTATGGAGATTTTGGGTTTGGAGATATTGTCATGGAGATTTTGGTTTGAAGATTTTGACTTGGAGATTTTGTACCCAACCCCGTAGAAGTTCATCGCAGCATCGTATCCAATATCCAGTTGTTGCAATTATATCCAAATAATTTGAGAAAATTATTGAAGAAACTGCAAAAATTTTTTAAGATTTTTAAATTTTTGGTTAACTTGATAATTTCATAATTTTCGGTGGAGAATTATCAAACATTTCTCAAGACTTCCTTGTGATTGGTTGCTGGTGCGATGGGTTGCTGGTGCGATGGGTTGCTGTTGCGATAGGTTGCTGTTGCGATGAGTTGCTGGGCGATGAATTGCTGCGCGATGAATTGCTTTGCGATGGGTTTGTCTTGTGATGAGTTGCTTGCGATGGGTTGCTTGCGATGAATCAGCCGGGTACCATATTAAATCATTTATTTTTTGCGGACGAAGGATGATTTTACATATTTCCGCAGAGAGAATCTAAAATTATTTTAAATAAAAATTGACAGAAAAATGATAGGAACAATTTATTTCATTAATCTAATGTGTGCATTTCTGATCTCCGAATCGTTAGCGATTAACTTGCTCGCTTCTGAACGATTCGCTTCTAAATTCGCATTTTTCAACTTTTACGTAGCGAGTAGTTCATCATTACAAGCTTTACGTGAAATCGGTGGTATGTCAAAGCTGTGTTTAATTTTTCTTTAGGAAAATACATTGTACACTAGGATTTCTCTTTTCTTCACATGATCTACGGCTTTAATAATTTTGTTATGATTTCTCTTTTCCTCTTAGCGTTATATAAGTATATCAACAGTGTTGACCTAAAAAAATATTGCATTGTGAAATTGTGCTAGCAAAAATAAATTCGATGTGCTTTATATATTTCAGTTAATCTTTCTGAATGAGAAATACGTTGATGTGTTCCAAATGAGTTTTATTAATTGAATGAGAAACTTTCAAGTAAAATGAAAATATTAGCTATAAAAAAAGCTATAAAAGTAGCTTTCTTGAGGTCGAAAACGGCTCTAAGGATTTCTTTGATATGCACATATTAGCGAGATTGAGAGATTGCAAATCGATCTGTCGAGGTGTTTTTTCTAAAAAATTTATTTTTGTTGTTTTTTTTCTCTATTAAAGTGGTTGATCAACAAGTGTGTGAATAATTTATTGACATTGTTTTGTTTTTGTTTTTAAATTTTGTTTTGTTCTGAAATAAAATGCCAATATATATTCAAATATTTTTGTTTTGTTTTGTAAAACTTAAAGAAATTTATAAACAGTGTCAATATTTTCAAGGCAAAAATGTTTTTAAAAATTCAAAAAATTCCCTTCCTTAAAAACGATAGAACGGCCTTTTTTTACAATTCACACAGCAAAAAACCAAAACTTTTATTTTTAAAATTTTTCGCCCCATTATACCTAACTCATAAAACTTGGCAACTTTTGGAAAAAAATTCCGAGCAACTGCTCGGGGTCCCAAGCTCTTCCAACATTATATTTTGAAATAAAAATTCGTCCTTAGAACATAATTTTAGTAAATTGTTTGCGGCTGAGTTTTTTTGCGCGATACTATTTCTGAAAAAGAAGAAGAATATAACAATGTGCCAGTGAAAATTCGCAACAGAGCATATGGTTTAGGAGTTAGACAAGTTTATTTGTATCTTTAAAATGTATATTTTTCCACAACTGAAACTCCTAAACAGTCGGGGTAAATTCAACATTATGGTGTGTCGTGAAACAAAATTTTGGTTCAGTTTTCACGTTTATATCAATATTTTTGTGAAGTTTCGGCTCGGAGATTGTAATTTCTGTTATAATTATAATGTTATGAAAGAAGTTTGATTTGTTGGTATGCTGAAAATAAACATTTTCTGCTGAAATGGATGTCAACGACTGATTTTTACCAAACGTCTGGTATGACAATTCACCGTTTTCGATTTCTATCAAAATCGTTGTAAGAAATGTGGATTTTGAACGATTAGACGTAAGAACTATTGAAAGTGTTGTTGTAAAATCAGCGATCGTTAGCGAACGATTTCAAGGTTGATAAGAAATCGGATGCGAAATATACAATGCGAAAATAACAAAGCGGAACGAGCGATATGTCAATCGTTCGTAGATCAGAAATGTACCCCTAAGTAGACAATTATGATCATAAATTTATCACCAATCTTACTGCCGTGGCAGTAAGAAAGCAAGTCGCCGTATGGTAGACAATTATTGTCATAAATTTATCGCCAAACTATTGCCGTGGCAGTAAGAAAGCAAGTCGCCATAAAGTAGACAATTATCGTCATAAATTTATCGCCAAACTATTGCCGTGGCAGTAAGAAAGCGAGTCGCCGTATGGTAGACAATTATCGCAGTAGAAAGCAGTAAGAAAGCAAGTCCTCGTATAGTAGACAATTATCGTCTTAAATTTATCGCCTAACTATTGCCGTGGCAGTAAGAAAGCAAGTCGCCGTATGGTAGACAATTATAGCAGTAGAAAGCAGTAAGAAAGCAAGTCGCCGTATAATAGACAATTATCGTCATAAATTTACCGCCAAACTAATGCCGTGGCTGTAAGAAAGCAAGTCGCCGTATGATAGCCATTGGCTGCGTTCAGGACAACAAGCTGTGTTGGCTTTTGCTGTTTTTGGAACAGGTTTACCGTTTGAGCCAAGCCCCAATTTTTTTGCATTTTTTGTTGTTGTTGTTGTTTTTGGAGCTGATTCTAATAAAGCCATCAGTTTTTGTCGCTCTCCTCTAGTTTAAAAGTTATAGCCCTCTAAAGTTTGGAATTGACATGCCTATAACTCATAAACCAGAGGAGATATAGAAAGCTCTCCAAAAGCCCTTCAATTTCTTTGATGTAACATTTTTCCGAAAACTGTATAGTTTTTATGCAAATCGAAATTTTTCATTTTTTGAACTTTTATTTACATTTAATAATTTTTTTCGTTTAAAAGTGTGTAATTAACCTATTAAATCTTTGGAATAACAATAAAGGTGAGACCGTAAGCTTTCTTTGAGTATTTTTTTCATTTTTATCAGTCTAGTATTTGAGGAGAAAATAGCTCTTAAAAGTCAGAAGAACATAAGTAAAAACTACTTTTTTCCATTCTGCTACTATTAAGTTATTAATATATTGTTGGTTTCTCGTAATTTTTTTAAAAATATTTTAAGAACATTCTTTGAATCTGCGCCGCTGGCGAAAAATTTTTAATTTTTAGACGAGTAATACAAAGTGTAGTTTTAGACTGTAGTAGTATAATGAAAAAAGTAGTTTTTACTTACGTTCTTCTGACCTTTAATAGCTATTTTCTCCTCAAATACTTGACTGATAAAAATACTCAAAGAAAGCTTACGGTCTCAGCTTTATTGTTATTCCAAAGATTTAATAGGTTAATTACACACTTTGAAAAGAAAAAAATTATTAAATGTAAAAAAAAAGTTCCAAAAATGAAAAATTTCGATTTGCATAAAAACTATATAGTTTTCGGAGAAATGTTATATTAAAGAAATTGAAGGTTTTTCAGAGGGCTTTCTAACGGTACCCATATAATCAAAATAACTTTTCTGGTTTATGAGTTATAGGCATATCAATTCCAAACTTTAGAGGGCTATAACTCGTAAACTAGAAGAGAGCGACAAAAACCGATTGCTTCATTAGAATCAGCTCCATAAACAACAACAACAACAAAAAATGCAAGAAAATTGGGGCATGGCTCAAACGGTAAACTTAAGCCCTGTTTTTTTGTCTGAGGGGGTTAGAAAGGTCAGAAGGGCTGACAAAGCCGTCGCCATTTTTTCTAGCCAAAAATTTGTATGCTGTATCTGCTCAGAACTTTCTTCTGTCACTCATTTTCAGTGTTTTGTTTACTTCTCGTGTGGCGGCAGCGTGGAATTTGGCAATGCAGTGTGGTTGTTGTTTAAATGTTGTTTTTTATCAGCAACGACTCAGCAAGGCGTTCAGAGAACATGACTTATGCTAACAAGAAAAAGCCAACACAGCTTGTTGTCGCTGAATGCAGCCATTTATCGTCACATTTTTTCTTACCAAACTATTGCCCCGACAATAAGAAAGCGAGTTGCCGGAGCTCGCCATATACATTTTTCGCCAAAGCATCGTTCAAATGTTTGCCATTTGACTGAGTACATACAGCAGCTCACAGACCCAAAAGCTTCATGTTTTAAGGCTGAACCAGGCAATGCATATTCATGTTAAGTTTCGAGAGAGAAACGAATTGTAAGCTATTTATTTTATGCATCAGTACGACCAGAGATAACGAGATAGGAAACTGCGTCAAAGCTCGAAAAACTTGCAACTCTGATCTGCGATTTGACGTCTAATCGTAAAGTAGTGTTCGTGAAAAAGCCGAAAATTGAGCTCAGAAACTCAACATTACAGACTCAGATGAAGAGTGTCGAGAAAGGGAACGGGGTTTTTTGTATAGGAAACTGAAAGTTACGTGCCCCTGTTGTGGGTGAGACGTTCGCGGCGGAGGGGTTACTACAAGAGAAACCCAACATTACAGACCTTGATGAAGAGTAGTCGGGACGGAGAGGGTTTAGCTTTGAGACCCCAATGACAATTTAGATTTTTAAGTCGAATCGTTTGTTTTGAGATAGCAACTTAGTTAATTATTCACATAAATAATGAATTCGAAGACATCAGTTTTTATTTATTTATGCCAATTATTTAGTCTATTTAATATCCAGTTTACTTTTAAATAGTTTATTACTTAATTAGAACCTATTTGGGAAAAGTATTTGAAGGTTAGAAATCATTGCAAGTGCAGATTAACAACACAAAATCGAATGTAAATTGTTTTATACGCTCCAATCCGCCACTATTTTATACAAGAAACTGTATGACCTATTCTATGAAGAATTCAAGCAAAAGAAATTATTGTAAAATCAAATTGATTATCCAATTAAAATAAAAAAGCAGACATAAAATGGCGTTGGTATACCCTCAAATTTTTCGTTCACCTCGCCATTGAATTTGCCGATACTAGTGTTGCCCGTTTGTATAGAACGCATCTATTTTTGCGCCTCTTATGAATTTTGGTACCAAAGCAGTGTTGTCGGTATGCTACAATATCAAATAAATTTGATTTTTTTCTTAATAAGCAAATATATAAGTGCATAAATGTGCTTGAACTGTTAACAAAACGTTCATTCTTGCTTCACGGAGTACAAATTACTTCCTAGAATAGAAAATTATAGTGTTTTTTACACCGAGTGCTACAAAAAGGACTTTTACCTTTTTCGTACTTTCTGAATTTTCTTTTGTTAACGTAAAATGTAACGCTGCTTTATAATATCATTGATTTTTTCACCACAATTGACGAAATGAATAAATTTTAGATGAAATCTTCTATTTTATTCATGAATATGGTATTTAACGATACAAATAATGTTAACTAAATGTACAGAATTCCGCCATTTGTTTGTTTAGGTGTATTCTTTATTTTCAGTAGTTATGAGTAACTTTCTTTCCTTTTATCTTTGCTGCAATAGCTAAACATTCTAGCGAAATTTCAAAAGTTCAATAACGAACATGGTTTTGAAGTTATAAATCTTCTGGACGCAAGATTGCATATGTGTTCCAAACAACCATGTTGGTATTGTATTTAATACCAAACAGCCTATTATGAACAAGTATATTCGTCCCAAATTTCACAGCTCTATTAGTTCTCCCTTAATCGTGATTTCTACAGACGGACGGACTGACAGACTTACAGGCAGACGCCTCCTTTAATGCGACACAAACGGAAGCACAAAGTGAATCTATCCCTCATCCTTTCGGGTGTAGGGTAAAAAAGAATTGCTTTTAAATAATAAGAATTTAAGCTCTTTCATGTATTTATTTATTTATGCATACAACCACATTAAGTGTTTATCCGATACATAACATTTAAGCTATTAGATGAATAATTTTTCCTACAATATTATGTAGTAACATTTAAATATACAGTCTGAATTATAAAAATAATATGTTACATATTATTATATACATTATATAATACATATATATAATACATTTCATTGTTCTTTTGATTTAAAGCTAAAGTAAATCCGGCGGATTTGTGCGTGAGTAAATCGAGCAACCGTGTGGCCAAGTACAGCAACGCCCGTACTAGAAAAAAATACAAAAACATCACATAAAACACTTAAATAATAATTTAATCATTAATTAAAGTACCTTTTCTTAATTTCTGCATTTGCGTTGCGATTCCAAATGTCAAGTTCATTTCCATTTCCATTCCACTTCCATTCAAATCGATTGACTGAGCCCCGAGCAATTGCATTAAGACCGTGGCTCCCGACGATAGTATCACATAGTGTTCATGATTGTGCGACAAGGTGGTGCCTTGATATGCTGGCATCGGATCCGATGCGGTACCACTCAAAACATGACCCATCAACTCCGATTGGCCGGAGAAAAATACCAGAGGTCGCAACAAAATTCCCTGCACTGAAATGTCCATGCCTGCCGTTGCAGGCCAATCATCCTGAATCATCCGAAATAGCTAAACAATTTTCACAAGCTAAACATTTTTCATCTGTTAAAATAATAAACAAAAGAAATGTCATATAAACGTGACGTCTTGTGGTGAACTACATATACACGACACATACACTATACGTGTTTCACCTAATTACCGAATTTCGGTTTTTTTTTGACATATACGATGGGTCTTGACGCAGTTTCCTATCTCGTTATCTCTGGTTACTTGCACGTGTAAACCCTGGGTAAAACGCACAAATTATTTATTTCGTGAAAAAGCTCTTGCAATTGGAAAACGATGGACTTTTTTATGCCGGCAAAAATTCCGCACCGTGCATTCCATTCATCATAGCCATCACCGCTGAAATACATTTGTGGGAATTTATATTGACCATCTTGGAACGGAAGCAGGGATAAATGTGATAAATTTGGCCTTTCAATTTGAAAGTTGGCATAAATTTAATGTTACAATTTCTGCGCCGAACGACGTCATCTGGAAGCATGAATTGTATTTTCTGATATTAGTTAGGAAATGCTTCGATTCAACATATCCGCCAAGTAAAGTTTTTAATGGCTCTAGTGGTTGTCCAGTTTAAGGTACCCAGTAGAGAAAGTAATCATTACAAAAGTGGTTATGCACTGATTATTCCATATTGGGAGGTAGTTACTTGTGGATTACAGCCTGTGTAAAAAACTCATTACTTCTAACATGGGCATGTCATAGGAAATAATCAGTCTCGCTTACTTCGAGTACTTTCTGTAAGCGAGAGCGTAGGTAGTTATTGTATAATAGGTTTGTAATCTACAGAGCAAGTGGTTACAAATGTCATTACGTAATAATGAGTACTGCTTATTTATAGACCGCATTATAAGTACTAATGTAACCATTTATTCGGCATTGAAATACATAATTAGTTATAATCCATACAACTTTAAAAATTTACGTATTTAAAATTTATTGATTATATACATACAGTAGAAATCAGTTATAACGACATTGAAGGGACCAGAAAATTCCGACGTTATATCCGGATGTCGCTGTATCAAGTAGTGGTACAAAAATACTTAAAATGAATATAAACACAAAAAATAACAACAATTATTTATATTTATCATATATGTATCTGTATTAACTCATAGATTAAATCATAGAAAAAATATATTGCAAAAAATATGACTGCAAATTCGTTGGCGATCGAACGATCTAACGAGAGAATTTCGTGTTAAACGCGAAATTAATTTTCCTAAAAAATTCCTTTTATTTGATCGCGATTCTTCCAAATTGTAGAAACTGTTGAGTGGCTCACACCGAACACCTTTGTAAGGTCTGCGTTGCACCATAGAGTAAGAAATAACAAGAGACCGAATCAGCCAAAGTTACTCAAACGGCATCAAAGATGCGGGCGAAGAAACGAAGAAAAAAATAAATGGAAAAACACACATGACAGGCGAGAGCACGCAGTTTGAAAGATTTCTCCAAAAAATATACAATATATAGAAGGCGCATCACTCAAAATTTTCAATTTCTAAAATCAGATGCGGTCGGTCGGTAGAAAGCGGGTGCAAGCAAAATGAGTGAAAAGAGCGTCACTGCTTTGGCCGCACTCACACAGGGGACATATGTCCCACGAGGGACACGAATTGTTGTTGTTTCCCAGCAAAACGACAAAATGAACTGTGGACTATGAACGAATGAATCTGTCCCTCGTGCGACACTCGTGTCCCTGGATCAGAGATAACGAGATAGGAAACTGCGTCAAGACCCATCGTATATGTAAAAAAAAACGAAATTCGGGGTTAAGGTGAAACACGTATAGTGTATGTGTCGTGTATATGTAGTTCACCACAAGACGTCACGTTTATATGACATTTCTTTTGTTTATTATTTTAACAGATGAAAATTTAGCTTGTGAAAATTGTTTAGCTATTTCGCAAAGAAATTAGCGTTTTTAGTGAATTTAAATGAAGTTAAATCATGCACTGGACCTCGCAAGTAGCACTTGCCGGGGCTGTATATGAACGGCTTGCCATTTTGGAGCAGGATGATTGGCCTGCAACGGCAGGCATGGAAATTTCAGTGCAGGGAAGTTTGTTGCGACCTCTGGTATTTTTCTCCGGCCAATCGGAGTTGATAGGTCATGTTTTGAATGAAACCGCATCGAATCCGATGCCAGCGTATCAAGGCACCACCTTGTCGCAAAATCATGAACACTATGTGATACTATCGTCGGGAGCCACGGTCTTAATGCAATTGCTCGGGGCTCAGTCAATCGATTTGAATGGAAGTGGAATGGAAATGGAAATGAACTTAGCATTTGGAATCGCAACGCAAATGCAGAAATTAAGAAAAGGTACTTTAATTAATGATTAAATTATTATTTAAGTGTTTTATGTGATGTTTTTGTAGCTTTAAATCAAAAGAACAATGAAATGTGCAACATATTATTTT
Source organism: Conops quadrifasciatus (assembly GCA_949752815.1). Taxonomy (NCBI): domain Eukaryota; kingdom Metazoa; phylum Arthropoda; class Insecta; order Diptera; family Conopidae; genus Conops; species Conops quadrifasciatus. The sequence continues at coordinate 25,785,683 of OX457077.1, read as the reverse complement.
TATAATTCAGACTGTATATTTAAATGTTACTACATAATATTGTAGGAAAAATTATTCATCTAATAACTTAAATGTTATGTATCGGATAAACACTTAATGTGGTTGTATGCATAAGTAAATAAATACATGAAGGAACTTAAATTCATATTATTTAAAAGCAATTCTTTTTTACCCTACACCCGAAAGGATGAGGGATAGATTCACTTTGTGCTTCCGTTTGTATCGCATTAAAGGAGGCGTCTGCCTGTAAGTCTGTCAGTCCGTCCGTCTGTAGAAATCACGATTAAGGGAGAACTAATAGAGCTGTGAAATTTGGGACGAATATACTTGGTCATAATAGGCTGTTTGGTATTAAATACAATACCAACATGGTTGTTTGAAACACATATGCAATCTTGCGTCCAGAAAATTTATAACTTCACAACCATGTTCGTTATTGAACTTTTGAAATTTAGCTAGAATGTTTAGCTATTGCAGCAAAGATAAAAGGAAAGAAAGTTACTCATAACTACTGAAAATAAAGAATACACCTAAACAAACAAATGGCGGAATTCTGTACATTTAGTTAACATTATTTGTATCGTTAAATACCATATCCATGAATAAAATAGAAGATTTCATCTAAAATTTATTCATTTCGTCAATTGTGGTGAAAAAATCAATGATATTATAAAGCAGCGTTACATTTTACGTTAACAAAAGGAAATTCAGAAAGTACGAAAAAGGTAAAAGTACTTTTTGTAGTACTCGGTGTAAAGAACACAATAATTTTCTATTCTAGGAAGTAATTTGTACTCCGCGAAGCAAGAATAAACGTTTTGTTAACAGTTGAAGCACATTTATGCACTAATATATTTGCTAATTAAGAAAAAAATCAAATTTATTTGATATTATAGCATACCGACAACACTGCTTTGCTACCAGAATTCATAAGAGGCGCAAAAATAGATGCGTTCTATACAAACTGGCAACACTAGTATCGGCAAATTCAATGGCGAGGTGAACGAAAAATTTGAGGGTATACCAACGCCATTTTATGTCTGCTTTTTTATTTTAATTGGATAATCAATTTGATTTTACAATGATTTCTTTTGCTTGAATTGTTCATAGAATAGATCATACAGTTTCTGGTATAAAATAGTGGCGGATTTGAGCGCATAAAACAATTTACATTAGATTTTTTGTTGTTAATCTGCACTTGCAATTACTTCTAAACTTAAAATACTTTTACCAAATAGGTTATAACTAAGTAATAAACTATTTAAAAGTAAAATGGATATTAAATAGACTATATATTGGCATAAATAATTAAATAAAAATGTATGTCTTCGAATTCATTACTTATATGAATAATTAACTAAGTTGCTATCTCAAAACAAACATTTCGACTTAAAAATCTGAATTGTCATTGGGGTCTCAAAGCTGAACCCTCTCCGTTCCGATCACTCTTCATCGTGGGGGTCTGATAGTTGAGTTTCTATTTCCAATTACCCCTTCCCCGCGAAAGAAACACCCGCAACAAACTTCGGACTATGACTTTCTTATACGAAAAACCTGGTTCCCTTTCCTTGACACTCTTCATCTTGGGGGTCTGATAGTTGAGTTTCTGAGCTCAATTTTCGGCTTTTTCACGAACACTACTTTACGATTAGACGTCAAATCGCAGATCAGAGTTGCAAGCTTTTCGAGCCTTGACGCAGTTTCCTATCTCGTTATCTCTGCCCTGGATTTTACTGGGGACACGAGAAAGCAGAGTTGTCGTACTACTCAAAAAAAATTTTATGCCTGAAATCAGGTATGCATTTTCAACATATTTGGAAGAAAGTGTATAGAAATTTACATTATTTAAACCACAACAGCAATACTAAAATTCGATAGATTGCAAAGGAAAAAAAGTCTCTATTACTTTCTCCGAATCAATCTTCACGTGTATTATATCTATTTTGCTGAATTGTTTTAAATGAAAACATTAAATTAACATTAAAATCAATTAAATTAACATAAAAAATATATCGGTTATAAGTTAATTTGACTTTTGTTTTTGTTAGGACTACAAAACACGAACTTCTATTATTGTTTGCAAAATTTTTTGCAAAGTTTTTTTTATCTTACAATCACGCATTCTTCTATTTTGTAAAAAATTTTGATGCCTTGTGAACTAAACTTCTATGTTTAAAAATGTTTACGATTTCACTGCGTTTTATTAGAAAACGCATAAATTGGCGCATAAATAAATTAAATTTTAAAGAATATTTACGGCCAGCTGCTCATCGGGTGGTATATGTTTCCGCATATGCGTTTCAACCTTATTCAAATAATTTTTTACAAAATTTATTAATGCGATAAATTTATCCTCCGACATTCGTAAATAATTTCGGTAGGAATATTTATCGCATATTTGCATATTATTGACAGAACCGCGAAAGCTCCATTTGAATTTTTTTCATTTCGCCAGTTCTTAATTGAACAGCTTCTTTGGCGAGCTCCCCGAGCTTCTTCCAATAGCTCCACAGTATTTAAAACTTACTTTATAATTTCTGCATCTTCATCCTGAATGATGTATAATGCATCCACAGTCTATAGCCATCGAAATTAACGCAATTTGAATTTTTTTAAAATTTCCATTTCAAACTTCACGCGCGGTATCACGAAATGAAATGTAATTAAATAATTTGCGAAAGTATTGAAAAGACTACCATTTAGGAAAAAAGTATTAAAAAGTAGCAAAACGTTTTAAAAAATCTTGTTGCAAAATCATACGTGTCACTACAACCCACATTCCAATCTGTCCCCTGTGTGAGTGGTATCGGGGACACATGAAATGAATAGTTCCAAACTGGGGACATATGTCCCCTGTGTGAGTGCGGCCTTTGAAAGTTTATTTTGCCTTTGCTTTGGTCTTTTCCGCTTTTTCTGCTTAGTATTGGCATCATGGCCCGAACTCTTGCCATTCATGTGAATTGCTTCTCTTCTCTCTTTGTTTCCCTCACCATTTCATTGCTTATTATTGTTATTATCAAACGATTTGAACGAAATTTGAAATTTCTTTCTTCGTTCATGGCCCGAGCCAAATGCATTTGGGCATGTGTGTTTCTTACCCTTTCGTTTTGTTCGAAACGAAAACATGCCGATGTTTGCTGCTTGTGTTGGGTAATTTTATACGGCTGTGTATGCTTTGGTTGTGTGGTGGCAAGGTTGTCGGCGCTTGCGGCCGCAGCTACAAATTTTTACGATAAAAAATTGAAATGCCATATCAAGAATTCTTTATGATATTCTTTGATTACTTTAAAATAATTTTAATATTAAACGAAATAATATTTTATGAAAATATTTGAGTTTGCAAGCGATGTTGTAATTTCTTACAACCTAAACTAACAATGACTACAGAGCTACGTGTTTTTAACTATAACACTGTGGTCATGTAATTTCAAGTGCTTTGACCTAGTATGTTTAAATTAGTGCAGAACTAATTTAGTTGTAGTATTGACTAGGTGGCACTCTAACCAGCTAGTCGTTTTATTGTTTGACAAATTTACTGTAATTCTCTATTGTTTACAATCGGCACTTGAACCGATTGTGACTGTAACAAATTTACAGGAATTATCAATTGTGTACAATCGGCACTTGAACCGATTGTAACTGCTGGTTTAATAAAACAACTCTTGTTTGGTTCTTGAGATTAAAAATGCGACTGTTTATTGAATTCTGAATTATCTTTTATAACACCTCGGTTTGATTTCTGTATTCCTATAGTTCCCGTGCTAAGGGAACGCATGAGATTGGTCACAATTGCACCTGCAGATCATGTTTAAAATAATTTGTGGGAATTGCTATGTCAGCACTTTCCCACGGTAGAGTTTGGCTTTATTTTATAATATCAAACTGAAGGTTTGCCTGAAAGTCTCCTCTTTCATTATTCTTTTATTATAGGCAAATTTAAGACTTGCCTGAAAGTATGCCATAAGTTATTGCTTGGCAAAACAGAAGGTGTGCCTAAAAGTGCAACATGGTTTATTAACTATTGTTTAGTATGATCAGCTTATGAGGCAACCTGTGAGTCACAACATCCCTCCACCCTTAATGTAAAAAATAATTAATTCAATTACGAATTAAGTTAATTTTTTTTGTTTTGTTTTGTGGGTGTTAATTCTTAAAATTTATATACAATTATATAATATGATTTTAATTTTACTTATTATGATATCTTATACTATGATATCTTACGAAAATATTTGTTACAAGCAGTAAATACTATACAAATATTTTCGTAAGATATCATCTTGTTAATCCTTATAAAATTTTACCATTTTTTTTAATCCCAATTTCTCAAATCACGTACCATACAAAAATCTTCAAATATCTTTTCAATTTGCAAAATTGAAAGTTACAAAAATTTCTAGTTGCAGGCGCAAGCGCCGACAACCTTGCCTATGACCAACACACGACCAAAACATACACAGACGTATAAATTTACCCAACACAAGCAGCAAACAACTGTTCTTTGTCAAAAGCGACGAAACGAAAGGGCAAGAAATCCACATGAAATGCATTCTACTCGGGCCATGAACGAAGAAATAAGTCGTTGAAATCGCCTTCTTTTTGCTTATCATGTGTTTTGTGTGTATGTTGCACTAGAAGCACCATATAAATTGTTAATAAGCAATGTGTCTGAAGAGTGAAAAGAAGAGAGAGGGGAAGCAATTCACATGATGGCAAGAGTGGCATGAGCTCGGGCCATGATACTCGGGCCCGAGCTCGGGTCATGATACTCGTCGAGTGTGTGCCTATACTCAAAGAATACATCTATGAATACATGTTGCTAATACCCCTTTGCCTACCGACCGACCGCATCTGTTGCGAAAAATTGAAAATTTTGAGTGATGCGCCTTCTATATATTTTATATTCTTTGGTCAAATGTTGTCGACTTCATGTCATTGTTGTTGATTATTGTTGAGTGCTGGTTGGGACGTCTGCTCCTTGGTGTTCATCTTTAGGTCTAATTAGTATTATTCTAAGTATACATACATGAACAATTATATAAAAAAAAATATTGCGGTAAAAATAAACATATTTTATTTTATTTTCGTAGAAGATATAAGATATATTATAAGATATCATAAAAGTATCAGAAACGGGAAATTTGGCGATCAATAGCGATTTCATTGAACAATTATAGTCGCGTTGTGGGTTTAGGGGTTGAGGGGCTGCTAGGCAGCGGACCAGTCAAAATCCAACCGAAAATAGTTTCTTGTGCTAGAAGTGAGCCAAGAACATTTCTTTGGATTCCATCCAGCAGAATTAAGGGATAGAGATCTGCTCCAATCAAGATATCAATTGATCGACTTTTGTGGTAATTGACATCAGCGAATGGGAGATTGGGAAGAGCGAGGAGCAAGCTCTGGTCTATAGAGCAGACTGGAAGATTGCCGGTGAGTTTAGGCAGCACAAGAGCTTCGCCCTCTATGTAAATTTTTGGGTTGCGAAGTGAACCAATAGCAAACTTGCAAGCTTTACTTGCCGTGGCAGTAACAGTTTGATTGACACCAGCCACGGTTGCTTGCGCAGCTCGCGTGGGAAGTTTGAGGCGTTTCTGAATTTTTCCAGATAGAAGTGTGGCTTCAGAACCGGGATCGATAAGTGCACGAGCTACGTATGGCTCACCACTATGAAAGATATGTATCATAGCTGTAGCAAGTAGCACCTCCTTTTTTGAGGTGGTGGAGTTATATACCATCTTTGTCAAAGGAGGAGAGAGAGTGGACTGTATATTAGCGATGTGAGAGTGAGTTGTTGAGTTTTCTAACTTTGCACGTGCAGAAGTAGTGGGCAGTTCGTGCGTTGAATTGGCGTTCAAAGCCGTTTCCTGACGCACTGGAGAAGTGAGAGGGCGCAAGGTTTGGGGGATTTGATTCGAACGGGGTGTCGAATTGGGGGCCGAGGCCACCTCGCGATGCAAAAGCGTATTGTGACGTTTATTACACATTGCACAATTATAGTGACTTTTGCATTCTTTGAGTTGGTGAGAATTGGCAAGGAAATTACTGCAGAGATGGAATTTTTGAATAATTGATAACCGTTTATCAATATTCATTGCTAAAAAGCGGGGGCATTTCCGAAGAGAATGCTGTTGGTCAGTGCACAGCTTGCAAGTTGTCGAGACCATGTTCACTTGAAAATTGTGCACTGGTTTTAGGGGTTTTTGGACACGATTAGTGGTCTGAGAGGGTTTTCGAGAAGGTTCTGGAGATCTTCGAATGTCTTCAACAGTTTCAAGAGTTTGAAAACGTTGAGTTAAGAAAATATCCATTTCCCTCCATTTTGGGATTTCTTGTTTGTCGGTTAACGACTGTTCCCAAAGAGAGATAGTATTGAGAGGGAGGCGAGAGGCGAGATGAGCACAATAATGGCATCCCAGCTGTCCACGTCAACATCGTATAATGAGTGCGCAGACAGGCAGTTGTTAATTTCTCGCTGGAGTCGCTTTATTTCGACTCCAGACTCTTTCGAGACCGGGGAGAGGTTGAAAAGAGTTCGAAGCTGGACGTTGACGAGGATTCGCTTGTTCTCAAAACGATCTTTGAGATTTTTCCAAGCCTCAGAGAATCCATCATCAGTGAGAGGAGATTTTTGTACGATCTCCTTTGCTTCACCTCTGGTTTTCAGGTTTAAATGGAACAGTTTCTCGACCGAAGAGAGCCGATTGTTCCTTATGTACAACGCTGAAAACATATCGCGAAACGTTGGCCAAGACTTATAATCTCCATTGAAAACCTCAGTATCGCACGGTGGAAGACTGAGATTGTGACCAAGGAGAGGCTCGACTGTAGCGACAGGCGCTGAGACCGAGAGTTGAGAGTGGTCGCCTGCCAGCAGATGTTGACGCTCATTGATGTCTGCGGAGAAGTTGACAAACAGCTTATAACAGCGGCGATATTTCGTTTTCACCACAACAATATCTGCTGTATGATCCGTGTCTTGATTGTCGGGGTCCACAGAGGTGATGAGATATTCCAGGCACAAGGTATATGCCTTCTTGAGATCGGCCCAAACAACCTTGAGCTCCTCCAGATGAGTGTCCAGAGTATAAGTTGTATGGTCACTGTCCGGGATTGCGCGATATTCCACATCGAATTCCTCCAATGTGTCCGTGGCTTCGGTGAATCTCATGAGTGGATCCATCGTTGAGAATTTTCCGGAACGCTTGATAATGAATTAAAAAAGTGAAGAGAGAAAGAGAGGGGTCCAGTGGAAAAAGAGAGGGAGTGAGGTGAAAATAAAACAATATTTATCTTTAGCAAATTAAATTTTATTTAACAAATTGTTAGCTTAAATAAAATCTGAAACAGAAATGAAATTCAGAAAAAATCAAGAAAGCTTTAAATAATTTCAGTTGTTTTTATTTGTATTTAATTTGTTTTATTTATTACAAAATTTGTAAGAAAAAGAAAAAGTTTTATTTTATTTCACGTGTTATTATTTCTTAAATTTCCACTGTATGATTTTTTTTTTTTATTTAATTAATTAAATTAATTTTCAATTTTTAATTAATAATTCAAGTAATTAATTTTTAATTAATTGATTTACTAAATTAATCACATTCAATTTAATTTAATTCAATTTAATTCACTTTCTTATATATTTTTTTTCACTTCAAGTTTAAAGTGACTGAACAAAATGTTTGGTCACTTCGTACGGGGTGCCTACTGTATAGCGAGCGCGCGAGTTTAAGTAAATAAAGTATTTACTTGTGCAAGTTATGTATTGCACAGAGATGTGAGTATATATTTACCGATTGCAGCGGGATGTGCAATGGTCAATATATATTTTGCTTACTTTGCTTCGAGTTGCAAAGTAAGCAGCGAGACCTTGAAATTTGCAATAAATTTCAAGGTTCTGCGGTTTCTATGTACAAGTGTTTTGCCCAAAAACACTTGCACATAAACAGCAAAACCGCGTGAGTGAGAGAGAGAGAGAGAGAGAGAATCGCGGGTGAAAATGGCGCGAACGTGCCAAACCGAACGAATAACTCTTCAACAACACTGTTGAATGTTAGTTATTCTGATTTTTTTTATTATTATTCATAATAGAAATATTCGGAATACAAAATTCACTTTTTAGAACCGGAATAATATCCGGCTCGATTAGGACCAAAATGTTTATCTGTGAAGATAAAGTAAATTTCACAATCCGCCAGTTGCGAATTGTGAAATTGTTAAGAAATAAAAAAAAAGTGAGATTTGTCGGGGAAGGGATGAAAGTGAAATAATTCACCTGTTGACTTCTTAAATTCAATTTCTTTGGTATCGCAATCCGAAGTAATGAACAATTGGTATTAGGTTCAAGTGGAATATTTGGAGGAATGCAGTTTGGATGCCAGCTGCAAAGTTCCAACGCCTATGGTAGAATCGAAACAAAACAAAAAAAAGAACACTATAAGAAATTATGTAACTAAACATGAACTGCAGTAATTATATATTAGCCGTGTTTTTTCCAACCGTGTGTTGTGTAGCACAAAAACAAAAACAACGTTTGCACAGAAACAAAGCCACACAATACAGAGGTGGAAAAAACACGGCCATATTACAGATTTATCTTTTATTGGATAATTTATCTATAATTGGCAGATTGATTCCGATGCAATGAAATATCAACTTTTTGAAGTCACAAAACAATTAAAGGAAAGAGATCTTCAAATCGTAGAAGAAGAGCACAGGAAAAGGTTGGAAATTTTAGAATTAGAAGAAGATAAAAAAAAAATGGAAATACGTTTACTTAAAGCGGCATTTGAGAGAAAGGAGCAACGGAAAGATGAATTGCATAATAAGCAAGTGAAATAATTTTAAAAGGATTAATAAATATTCTATCTTAATGGTTTGTACTTATAAATTTTATGGTTATAATATTACTGGTTATAATGTTACTAAAATAAAACACGAATGTATATAAAATCTTTGTAATATTTATGTTATTAAAAATGTTGTTCAATGAACAAAGTTCTGAATATATTCTGCTGCTGGTAAGTATTTTGCCGAAACAACTCATTTGGTTGTTGGACGTCATCATAATCTTCATTATCTGCATGAATAAATGCATTTTATTAATTTTTTTAAATACATACTGTTATTCAAATCAAAATTTACTTTCGCGTTCATCTGCGAATTCAATCGCTAAATTATGCAACACAGCTAAAGCGACAATTGTTGTTTTTGCTAAACTCAGCGAGCATCTCATGCCTGTTAATAAAATTCTGAACCGCTGCTTCCAAACTCCAAAACATCTCCACGCTGTTGCGAGTTTGAATGTGAGATTTGTTGTAGCTTATCTCCGAGTTAGTCTGAGGGTTTAAAATAGGTGTGAAGAGAATATTGGAACACGCGTAACCTCCATCGCCAAGTAGTCGACCCAAAAATGCATTACTTTCAAACCTTTGTTTGATTCGACTTTCGCGAAATATTCTGGAATCGTGTGTGCTTTCTCGCCAGCGGCAAACAATATCACGTATTTTTAGAGGAGCATCGCACACGACTTGTGTATTGAGGGAATAGTACCCTTTTCAGTTTATATAATATTGGCCCGAAGTACCACCTACTTTGCGTATTTTTATGTGGGTGCAGTCGATTGCACCAACGACCTCAGGAAATCCACCAAGGGACCTAAATTTTTCCATTATCCCTATCTGCTCAAAACCTGATGTTGGCATTTTTACATACATATGTATATCGGCCGCTTTTTAGCGAAAGCCTCTGCAACTCTTCTGCAAATGACAGAAAGTGTTGGTTGGCTAAATCCATGTATGTCCGCTCCATCATCTTGAATCTGAAAAATAGGTATTATTACGCCGGATTTGTGAAATTGGAAATAACCACTTACTTCATTGCGGCCTCAATATCTTTTAGCTGCCATAACTTGAAGCTCAACTGATATATAATCGCCTCTGTTGCTACCACTCAGATCGGAACGGACGATTTCTATGAGCTTTAGCATATTTCGTTTCGAAAATCTGTTTTTAAATTCTTCGTCCCTTAAGGTAGTCGATTCAAATCTTGCTTTATAATTTTTTCGTCTTCTTTGCGAATCGCTAGCGCTAAATACATCAATAAATCCGCGTCAGTTAACGCTGTTTCGAAGTCAGAAATCATTTCTTGCTTCACAGCTTGCCTCCACATTGCTTCAATATATGAAAATCCAGTATTTAAGTAATATAATCGCCAATATTAACTTTTAACTTTTTCTTTAAGTTTAACTTTTAAATTTTTTTAAGCAATCTTTTAACTTTTACAAATTTGTTATATCAATCTTTTAACTTTTCTAAATTCTTAAATTTTTAATCAATGATCTTCAAGTCGTCCTCCCTCGACTTGTCAATCTCTTCTCCTCTCTCTCTTTCGTCAAAAAACGATCGCCCTCTTTCCAATCATTCACAACTTAATGCCCTCGACACACTAATCTGTTCACTTCATGAGAGAAAAATTGCATGAGAGAAACGGCGGGACTTGGCACACGTAACAGGCTCGAAGTCGCCAATGCTTCTGCGAAGTATGGAGCGTATTCGAAAAGACGTGTTTTGCCAGTCCTAATGTAAAAGTCTTCACGTGTGGCCTCGACCTAAATCTCATGCTCTGGTTCGTTTGAGCTACGCGGGCCAGTACAATCCTACATTGAACACAAAGCACGGGAAACTACCATATATCAAAATTTAACATATAATATATATAGGACCTGTGCGACTTGACACTAAAATTTAGTATTTTGCTGAATCATTGGAAATGTCGATTAAAAAAAAGCTACGCCGGCATTGCAGTATACACTAAATGTCAAATTAATATTCACGATTTAAGTAAATAGTCTAGCAAATAAACAAATAAATGGATACTACGTCAGGATAATAAGACCCTAAGCCACAAAGATGTCTTTTGCATGGTATACGCCTAACTTTTTGCCATTAAGACTACCCAACTCATACAATGAATTGCCGATAGCTCTAAGGACAATACATTTTACATTGATTGGGGCCAATTTGGCGTTGTACCCATCAGCTAAATTGCTTTGTTTAAAATTTCGTCAATATACCACTTGTCCAACCTTGAAAATGATATCTCTACTACGAGTGTTATATACCTTTGTGCTTCTTAGATGTGCTAATTTCAACTCCTTCATTATTCTATCTCTTAGGAGTTGCTGCTTGTCTCCTGCATCATGTACTCTATAGTCGGTAAGTTTAACAGAGTTCAAGCGCCTCATCAAGTCATATGATGCTGCATGCTGTATCATATGCGACCCAAACACAGCTCAGTCGGTAACCAGAGCTGCCACGCATGGTCCTCTTGAATAACATCTCCGGTCCTATATCTTGTGCGTTTGTAGACAAAGCCTTCGGACACCATGAGGTCCGGTAGTCTGTGTTGATTTTCAGTCACAGTTTTCCTCAACTCCACGTACTCCTCCGAAGAAAAGGCCGGTGAGTTGAGGTCAACATCCATTGTTCGGTTTACCAGTCCTAGCTCTTCCATATGCATACGAGACAACGCATCCGGAAACACATTCTGGGCTCCCTTTCTATGTTCTATATTGAAATTGTACCCCTGAAGTTTTAAACTCCACCTGGCTAGTCTTCCAGATAAGTCTTTTTGATTCATTAACCATTTCAGGCTCGCGTGATCCGCAATAATCGTAAAGGGTAAGCCCTCTACATATGCTCGGAACTTTTTCACGCTTAATATGGCAGCATAACATTCAAGCTCAGTAACACTATAATTTTTCTGAGCTTTGTTAAGTTTCGCTGACATATATGCTATCGGATGCTCATTGCCTTCGTCGTCCGTCTGGAAAAGTACTCCCCCTACCCCCTGAGTCGAAGCATCACATTGAACATAAAAGTGTCTGTTAAAGTCAGGGTTAACCAGGACTGGCGCCGTGACAAGGTATTGTTTAAGTTTGTCAAAGGCCAGTCTGGCTTCGTCAGTCAGGGAAAATTTTCTAAGTTTGTCTTTTTGGAGGCAGTCATGAAGCGGAGGTGCTACGGTCGCATAGTCCTTGACAAACCTACGGTACCATCCTGACATTCCGAGAAACCGTCTGAGCTGCTTTGGAGTTCTTGGCTCCGGAAACTCCCCAATTGCTACCACCTTCTTGTTATCGGTCCTGATGCACCCGTCTCCCACGACGTACCCCAGATACCTCACTTCTTTGAAGCAGAACTTGCTCTTTTCTATGTTGAGCGTCAGCTTGGCATCTCGCAAACATTTTGCGACCCTGTCCAGAAGCGCCAGATGTGTATCGAAGTCGGCAGAGCAGACCAAAAGATCGTCAAGGTAGACAAAGACATTCTCTCGTAACTCTGAGGGAATGACTTTGTCCATCAGCCTCAACATACGCTGCGCGACGTTACATAGTCCAAACGGCATCACGGTGAACTGGTAAAGCGGTCTCCCAGGAACCGTAAACGCCGTCTTACCCCTTGACTTCTCCTCCAGCGGTATCTGCCAGAACGCATCTTTCAGATCTAGGGCGCTGATAAAACGCGTCTCCTGGAGCCTACTGAGTATGCCTTCGATGTGCGGTAACGGGTATGCGTCCTTAATTGTACGTGCGTTTAATTTCCTTGCATCAAGGCAAAGTCTGTTCTTCGTTCCCTTCCTCACCAACGTCACTGGGGAGCTCCAGCTGCTATTACTGGTTTCAATTACGCCTAGACTAATCATCCGGTCTAGCTCATCGAACATCAGCTTCTAGATCGTAGGCGAAATGGGGTAGTGTCTTTGTTTGACGGGCATGTTCTCATCTACCACCTTGATCACATGCTCCTCAATATTAGTTCGCCCGAGACCCAGAATAGCGAAAGACGGAAACCTCGCTTTAACTCTCTCCAGATCATTCGTTTGCTCTTTGGAAAGAACGTGTGATGTCATGTCCAACGTCAAGTCCGTAGAAGTTGGTCCGAGTTCAGAGATGAACGCTGGCTTGGCTGTGTTATTCGACTCCACAGAACCTCTGCTAACTACTGACAGCCCAAAAACACGCCAGAAATCGACCCCAAAGTAAAATTGCTGCTGTAAAGCTGGAACAATGAGGAACTCCATGTCCTTTGTCAGACCCTCCCAGACTATTGACAACCTAACAATTCCAATTACTGCCGTTTCCTCCCCATTGGCAGTTTTCACCTTTTTACCATGCACTGGGGTAAACTTCTTGTCTTCCAAAAATTGCATGGCACCGTTCCCAATTGTTGTGTCCTTCGTCCGATTGAAACACACAACGAGACACCTTTTGTTTTATTCCCACGAAACACCTTTAGTTTTTATTTATCAACCTACTATAGTAACTGATAGTTGTTGGGCACTAGCGTAATTTTTCACAATTCACTTTGTAACTTTCTCTCACCCAGAGTGAAGAACTAGGAACTGCCTTTCTTTGCCAGAAGGGCTCGTTTATAAAACAATTTTTGGAGTGGACTTTGGTCTGGTCGCCCTAATTTTTGCAATTATTTTTGCAACTATCTCAAGAATCATTTTTGATAATAATTCTTGAGAAACTGCAAACTATCTCAACAATTTTTCAGAGTGTTTTTTTTAATATTTTCTGTAACCATTACGCAATGGTCACAGAAAACATTTCAACCTCATTTCTTTTACTTTTGCCATTGTCTTTGGCTTATTGTTTGTTTTTGTCGCATGTCTCGGCTAACGCGGCACCCGTATAAGGTGACTGTCTTGAATACTTCCAGGCTTCACCATGATAGCTGATGATGGTGGAGCCTGAAAGCATGCAAGCATTTTTCCGCGTCGGTACATTGTTACCGATAGTAGCCGATGACATGCAACCAAAGACAACGTTAGGCGTTGTTACAGGGCGACTCCGACCTACAACATCCCTCCACCCTTAGGGCAAGAAAAAATTATTATCGAGAAGCGATAGTAATTTTTTCTTTTACAATTACAATTTACAATCTATTAGTTTGGGTGGTCTTAATAGTAATTTTTACAATTAGTGGCAGATATTAATTTTAGTGGAATTTCAATTTTTCGTTACAATTATTTAATGGTTACAATTATAATATTGCTGCTGATATCTGTTGTTCTCGCAGTTCAACTCTTTTGTAGTTCCTTCGCTTTGCTGGTATGATTTTGCTGGATAGCTGGATAGCTGTCTGATTACGATGTTGTCTCGTACGTTAGTTGTATGTTGTACGCGAACGTTAGTTGTATGGGACAGTTGAGGAGGTCCCCCGGTTATTGTTCTCGTTAGGACTTTCAGGATTTGTTCTTCTGGTTGTTGTTTGCTGGTGGGTCTGGTTGGCGACGTTCAGCAGAGTTTGGTTTTCTTATTACTCAGGTTTAAACTGTTCATACATCTGGCTAGTTTGGCAGTAATGCGGCATAGTGGTGGTGGCACTGTTTTCTTGGCGACCACCTGAATCGTCGTACCCCGAACTTTATTGCCAGAGTGAACTCCTGGTTCATTGTTGCTACAAATCAGCGATTAGTTAGAGCCGAACACTCGCTATATGCTGCACCCTTATTCGTCCGTACATTTCACTCGGGTTTTCTACCGATAACCGTTCCCATCCTTCCGAACGAGTAGGAATTGACGGAATTGATGCTGGCCAGTTGATACTGCTTTTGTCACCGTCATATAAAATTCTTCTTCGTTTTGATACTATGTTTTTAACTTATACTTATGTGATGTGTGTAGCGGACATTCTTGAGACAGTTACAATTTACAATAAAACTTATGCGAGTAAAAACAATAAAAGCTTAGTATTCTCCTTGCTTACAGAAATAGCTACGTAAAAGGATAATTGGTACGAATAAAAAATTTTAAACTTTAATTATTATGATTTGCGTTTATTTTAATTTCTTACTTATGTTTCTGTTTGCCTATATATTGTAGTACTTAGTGAATAGGATTAAAATTAGTTTATAGTAATCTTAATAGTACAGCTTGGATATTTAATCGAATAATTAATTGTAAACTAATTTTAATGTGTTACAAGTTTTCTTTGTATTGTATTAAATATGCATTCGTATATAAGCTTATATTCTCTCAGCTCTATATACCTATATGTATATATGTATGTATGTGTATTAATTATTGTTAATATATGTACTATGGTGTAAACATGAAGGAAGGACGGACGTTGATGACAACATGGCTTTTATGCTACATTGGTCAACGTCGGCCCTTACTTTAAGCCGTTGTCAGCATAACTTATATTTGCTTCTAAAAATGTAAGTTAGCCGTTTTAAAAGAAAAATTACGGCAATGGTTTAAGGCTGCGCGGACTGCCCTTTCAGCAGTATTACACTGACCTACATTCTGATTATTTATTTTTTTTTCATTCGTTCTTATTTAAAACATATTTTATGCAGCCAAGTTTTTCGGAAAGTGTTGTGCAATAGTTTTCTGCCTTGGTTGCAGAAAATACTTTGTTTAAAAAAAAAAAAAAAAATATTTCCTCGAGGGAAGAAACCTGCGTAACGTTATTGAATAGCATATCGAGAGTATGTAATAAAGTCCAATTTGACGGGTATAAATAGCCGTCCCGCGGGTAACTCGAACTCACAGTTTCTTGTTAATCACGAATCGCTGCGGAACTTCAGAATTAAATTGAAAAACGAAATGTTCGAGGACCGTCTACGCAGACTAATGATATTCCATCCGGAGATGGCCCACCGCTACCGGTTGCTGCTGCACCAAGCACAAGTGTTTAGGCAACGATACCGTCTCCGGCCGAGACGACTGGCCGAGCGCTTGAGAGAGCTCTACCGGATCGCGGAGCGGATACTCCGGACGAAGGAATGAAAAGTCTGCGAAATATTGTAAATCAAAATTTTGTAATGTAAAAATCTGTAAGATCTTGTATTTTTTGGAAACAATGTGAATGAATAAAAAAAAAAAAAAAAAACTTCCGAAGAAATAAAATGTTGCAAAGAGTTTTATAAGAAGGAACGTAAAACTTTGAATTCTCCCGGAATGAAGTGAAATAAAAAAAAAAAAACTTAGAAAAAAAAACTTTGAACGAATTGGAATATTCTACGATCGGATTTCATAGTTAAAAAGGGGAAGGAACGTTCACCTCCACTCTTAAGCTTTTGCGACGAGGGAAACGCCAAAGTTAGATGTACGAGCCTCCATTTCTGAATGGCGGTTCGTAAATCGACACGTTTCCGCTCGCGTTGCTCGGCCGTTTACCCTTTTCGGGCTGCTCCCCTTCTGCCGAGCCATTTGTATGCGGAGTGGGAGGCGGTAGAACATTCGGTACCAGTGGTACACTTGTCGTGACTATCGGTGCTGAGAGAGACGGGACCAGGAATGCCCCGGTCTTAAGTTCCCTGCGGCTCCTGCAGACTGTTGTTCTCCTCCAGCAAATCCTCAACGCCACGGCTAGCATTACTAACGAGATTGTCGAACTGACGCCAATTAGTCCCGTGGTCTGCAACTTCCTCTGGTTGACGGTTAACTTGGCCATCGCCTCCTCTTGCTCCAGCTCCTTCTTCAAGTCTTCTATGCGCTTGCTTCCTGCTGCTATAGCGTCCTTTACGCTGAGCTTCTCTGTTAGGGTGATGGGCTTCAACCGATGCCCCGTGAAATTGGCTGTGAATGACGTAGTCCAGTTTTGCCGAAGCATGTTCACCAAAATTGTGTGGTTCGGTGTCTTATGGACTTCCTCGAGTGTGGTGTTGACGTTGTCTTCAAAATGTAGGATGATGTCGCTGCCGGAAATCTCGCATCTCTCCCTGAGCATTATTCGACCGAAACCTGATAGCACTAGGGGTGTGCTAACCTCGCCGCAGTGAAGGTCAAAATTCGTGCTTTGTCGGAGTTTGTACAGCCAAGAGTTCGGCGCTAGTAGTTTCACTATAAAGCCGGCACTGGCCGGCGCAGCTACCTGCTTACAGTGTTCCTCGTCCAGGCTACTGTGGTGCAGCAAAGCTATTTCGCATACATTGCTGTTCCCCGTTAGGGTCTTTCCCGTTCTTCTGCAGACTCGGATCTGCTCCTGTTTGTTTGTCATCGTTTTGTCGTTTATGCGCCTGCATTGGTCTAATTCGGCCTGGGAGAGTCCCATGAACCTCCATCGCTTCTTCGATTCGGCCAAGTAGTCATAGGTGGCTTGCGTTGTGACGTCCCATTTCCCGTCCAGGAATATTGGAATTGGAAAGGGCTTCAGGAGAGTGAACCTCTCGTCGTCCGGTAGTGGAACCTTTATTACAATAATCAATCCGTTGCCTCCACGGAACGCCTTAACCCTTGCTATTTGGTGGAGGTCGAAACTGTCTTCTAGGAAGAATGCTGCCTTTCCCGTTAGATCCAGGACTCGAGCCGACTCCTTCAGTTCCTCTTCGGAGAGGATTGCTGGGTGTAGTGTCCCCTGGAACAGGTCGTCGATTACTGCCATCTCTAACATCTGCTGGCCCTGTACCTCGATAAGGCTTGCTTCGAGCGCTGATTGCACCTGGACCATGCGTAGGGCTAGCTCGATGTTCTTCAGTTCCCGTATCTCCATCACGTTGATTTTATCCTGTTGTTCCACTGCTGACTTTAACTCTTCCTTCATGTCGTTGATCCTCTCTACTGCCATTGTTATGGGTTTCGCTAACTCCTCGTAGTTTGTCCGCATCACCGTTATCTGCTTTTCCATCAAGTTGTAATGACTGTTCTGCTTGGCGTCTAACTCTTGTAGGTGCTGATAAATTTGATTGGCGTCCGTCTGGTCCATAGTCCCGAAGGCCCAGTTTAATGCCTTCCCTACGAAATCCAGTGCCCTCCTAGCTCTACGTTTCTTCGTGATGGCGCTGATGGTCTGCTCGTTACCGCGCAGTCTTGTTAGCACAGTGCGCATAGTGCCATCAATCGATTAACAAATATATTTGAAATCGGTCATAAGTAATTCTCCGTTGATACGGTTGCACGTGTTCCTTATCTCCGCCGCATGCCCTTCTAGACGATCCACTAACCCAATATAGTCGTACGGTTGGAATTTCGTGAAAATCGTCCATTCACTTCCATGGAAGATCGCGTCTCCCAGTCTTTCGAAGTAAATTGGTGTCGGGGGAACGGGTTCGATCCCCACGGGTGCAGTTCCCACGCCAGCTACGAAGAGTAAGATGACGGCGGCCCTCATGTTTCTGCTCCTGAAAAGCAATCGTGGTTATCGGAATTTGGGATTTCTGAATGGGGGGGGGGGTTTGTTTTCACAGTTCTTGCCGCGGGTTTCCGGCTGTTTTCACATGCATACCCGCGCTGCCCACATGTCTTGTCTCATACTACGTCCTACACTACGCCTTTTTTTCTTTCCCCTAAGGAACTAGCCCTAAAGCGACGACCCCCTCGTCCGTCGTTTTTCTTTTCCCTTTCTTTTTCTCTTCACCTGTTGTTGAATGGTTTTAGCAGGTTGTTGTGGAAAGGCTTCTCCCTTCCCTTTACAACGATTACTGTGGTGACAGGCGATTTTATCCGCGACACCTGGTAGAGTCCGATCCATATCGGAGAAAATTTGTTCTTGCGGACCTGGTTCTTGAGGAGAACTTGGTCGCCCTCTTTGAACTCGAGCGGGTGGCAACTTCTATCGTACTGCTCCTTGGACTTCTTCTTGGCGGCCTCCTGGTTCTGCCGAACAAACTCATGGGCCCTCTGAATTTGGTACTTCAAAACCTTCGACGGGTCGTCCACGTTGTAGACCGGGGTACGCTTGCGTCTCAGGTTGGTCGGAAATTCGGGGTCGAAACCATACAGCGTTCGGAAAGGTGTCTGCTTTGTCGACGTATGCGGAGTATTATTATGCAGATGCATAGCCGCTGAAAGCCACTGGTCCCAGTTCGAGCCGTCCTCCTTAGCAAAACTGCGCAGATATTCGGCTAACGGCCTGTGACTACGCTCCAACGAACCATTCGCCTGGGGGTGATACGGGGTAATATGCACCTTTCTAATTCCTAACATCCTGCATACATCGGAGAACACTCTCGAAACGAAATTCGTCCCATTGTCCGTTACCAGGACCCTCGGGATTCCATGCCGGGTTATTACCTCATCGAAAAATACTTTCGCTATGGTGCTGGCCTCGGCATCCGGTATTGCCGCGCATGCCATGTACTTGGAGAAATCGTCTTGGAAGGTCAAAATGTACTTATTTCCGGACGTGGTCTCTGGCATTACACCTACCATATCCATATAGACTTTGTCGAACGGCCTCTGGGGGGTGTCCGTTAACACCATCGGCATTTTCGTCAGCCTGCTGCTCTTATTGGCTTGGCACTTCGGGCAACTGCGCACAAAGTCCTTAATCTGCCTTTGCATCCCTGGCCACCTATAATGCTTCCTAACCCTTAAATAAGTTTTTACCGCGCCCTGGTGGCCACCCAACGGCGTATTGTGGAAGTCTTTGATCACGGTTTCAACTTCACTCGGATCCCCTAGAAATATCGCCGTGCTCGCCGTGCGGCCGTCCCCCTGTTCCTCCTCTGCTTCACTCTCAGGTTTCGTCTGCGTTACCTGTTGTTTTAGTTGCCCCTCCTGCTTGGCCCTCGAACGGGTCTGGACAGCTGACACTCTCTTTGGTTTTTCCTGTTTTACCCTGCTGAGCGCGTCCGCGTTAAAATTTTTCTTCCCTGGTTTGTAAAGTACTTCAAAGTCGTACTCTGATAATTTGTGCCGGAACCTGGCTAGTCTAGAGGTCTGATCTTTCAGATTAGCTATACCCTTCAATGGCTGGTGGTCAGTCACTACCTTGAAGTGTCGACCAAGCAGGTAGGCCCTGAAATTTTTCGTCGCCCAGACGACGGCGAGAAATTCCCTCTCTATCGTTGAGTAACGCTTTTCGGCGTCATTGAGAGCTCTGCTAGCAAAAGCTATTGGCCGGTCCTCCCCTATTTTTCCTTGCGAGAGGACGGCCCCCAGGGCTTCAGTGCTGGCATCCATCGTTAGGATAAATTCCCTGGCAAAGTCCGGGTACGCTAGTACGGGAGGGGTCGCGATCGCCTCTTTGAGCGCCTCGAACGATCTTTGGCAGCCCTCCGTCCAATTGAAAACCGCGTCCTTTCTGAGCAACTTATTAATTGGAAGGGCTATTTTCGCAGTGCCTGGAATGAACTTCCTATAATAGTTTACCAAACCCAGGAAAGCCTGCACCTCCTTCTTACTCCTCGGAGGCGAGATGCCTCTAACGCATTCCACCTTCTGCGGATCAGGGAGAGCCCCCTGCTCCGAGCACTTATGCCCCAAGTACACAACCTCACGTCTAAGGAACTGACACTTGCTGATATTCACCTTCAGATTGCTTTCCCTTAGCGCCTGAAAAACCCTCATTAGCCTGGAACCGTGCTCCTCCAGGTTACTGCCGTACACCACTATGTCGTCCAGGTAGACGAAGCAATCTATTCCCTGTAACCCTGTCAAAATATGATCCCATCCCCCAACAGCTGATCAACCTGCCTATTTATCTCCTCTCTGTGTGCCTGCGGCAGCCTGTACTGTTTCTGGTTAATTGGGGGCTGGTCAGCCCGCGTTGGTATTTCATGCTCCAAAACTGGGGTACACGTCAATTTATCTCCTTCTAATAGGAAAACATCATTGTACGATTTGCAAATTCGCGAAATTGATTCCCTTTCCTCGTCATTCAATGTCGGGTACAAGTCTAATTCTTTCATTAATTTGTCCAACCTCTCGCTCATGTCGGAGCGTCTAATGCTGTTGATTGTGGGTTTGCGCACAGGAACCTTGTACCTGTCAAAACCGCTGAACTTCGGGACGAAGCTGCTCTGAAGGGCGTAGTCCGCTTCTGTTGAGTTTAATATGGGGACCTGAACCGTGCCATCCTTCACGTGTACTAAGGTTTCCCCCAAATAAACCCCCGCTGAAATTTCCTTCTTATGAACAACCACTGTTGGGAGTCTAGTTTTTAGCCGGATGGGAACAATGCAGACCGATCTGGCTTTGACCACCCGCACTCTCTCCTTGTCACGTACGCTTGAGGCGCCTAATTCTACGAGTGGCAGCTTGACCGCCGCCCTCCCCTTGGTGAGAAATGTTATATTTTTCCCCACCGAATTAATTATAGACCTATTCCAGAGATTGTCCCTACCGAGTAGGCCATCACCCGGCAGACCCTGGTCGATCGATGCCACATGCAGCTCCCAACTGAGCTGATCCCAGTCTTCATGCTGAACCTGGACCCTTCCCCTAGTGGAAGCGCATCCACCGAATGCCCCACTGAGGGCCCTACTCACACTCTTGTCAATGAACGTCCCTGCTCTTAAGGAACTCCCCTTGACCAGACTGGTGTCGGCACCAGTGTCCACAAGGAGAACGAGCTTCCCATTGGTAGCCTCCCTACAAGGAAACTCAATGAAAACATCATCCTCTGCTGCTCTCACACCGGCCCGTCTCCGAAAATTCATACTTATCGCATTCCATGGTATCAGATTCCTAACGTCTCCCTTCACCAGTCCGAATTGTCCTTTACTCCTGACCCAGTTGTATACTATTTTATGTTCTCGCGCCCATTCCGAGCCTATAAATCGCTTAACTAACCGCAGGTATAGAAAAATTTTCCCCCTGATATCGAACCTCTCACACCTCTTGGTTACTAGTCCCTGTATGCCTGTAAGTGTAGCAACTGAAAACCGTCCAAGAAGCTGCAAAAACAACAATACGATCTGTGTGACCTCCCTGCGTTGGTGGTCGAGTTTTCTCTCTAACCCTTCTTTTTGTAATGGTAGTCCTTTATTCCCTGTCTCTGATGCGACCTTGCTCTCTTCCCCCAGTTCTTCTACTCTGACGCCTTCCATTTCCTTCACCAATAACTCCCTGCTACTGCCCAGAGGGTGACTAACTATCCTGTCAGACGTAGAGTCATCCTTGCCGGGTTTACTTGGCCTTAAATTTTCTCGAATGTCGGGCTCCCAGACTAGCGGCCTTGTCTGGGCCCCCGGAAGTTTCCCTGCAGCATCTCCCAGTTCCTCTTAGCCTCGCATTTGGCTACAAAATGACCCGGTCTGTTGCACCAGTGGCATGCCATAGCGGCTTTCCCCTTCGGGCTACCTCCCGCGTTGGTCCGGTCCATCGTGTTGAAATTCCTCTGCATTGGCGGCCGCTGGGGAACTGTTTGACCAGCTCTAGCGGCGTTGCCGCGCCATTGTCCGGCCACCGGTTGGCCGTCCCTGTCTTCCGTCGTATGGAGGAAGACCCTTCCCCCTGGAAATGTCTCCTGGCCTCGCCCTGCTTCACGCATTTCCAGTTGACTTCGTGTCCGTACACCAAACATTTCTCGCAGAATGGCGTGTTCTTCCTCGTGAGGCACTCCTCCCTGGTGTGCCCCTTCTTGTGGCAGAAACTACACGTAATGTTCAGGCTGGCATCCCTCGGGTTCGGCTCCCTTCCCATTGGGGGTTTTTGGGGCGTGAATTCCTGATGTGCTGGCCGGGATTGACCTTCTTTGTTCCCAATTGAAGAAAACCGATCGACGGAAGGCCTCCCAACCACTGCAATCACCTGATTCGCCTGTCTGAGCCCTGCCTGGTAAACCCCGTCGGCCATCTCCACCGCCTGCTCCACTAAACCCTCTAAAGACTTCTTCTTTGAACCCATCATGTAGAGCCTGAGCGTTGCGTCCTCCAGACCGAACTTGAACGCCTTCATGACCGAGCTCTCCATCTCCAACCGGAGTGCGGTGTCCGATTGTCCCTTGTAAATGTTAGTAATAAGGTCTTCTGCCTGTGACTTGAGGTACGTCAACCTCTCGGCGAATTGATGGATGCTCTCCCCGGGTACCTGACGCATGCCCTGAATCTCTGCCAAGACCGAGTCCAATGACCGGTACTGCAGGTAGCTCTTCTTAATCACGGAGCAAAACTCCTCCGTACTGTTGAACTTCTTCCCGCGCAAGAAATTATAGGCGTTGCCATGCAGCCTCTGCTTGACGCAGGACAGGAAGTCCTGCAAATCCGAAGAGCTGACATTCCTGCTCACCAAATCAATTTCCTCTATAAATTTGTAAACCTCCCCGCGGAGATCACTCGATGGGGCTCCGGAAAACAACGGTACGAGCCTGTTGACCGTCTTCGCGAGTTCCTCTATACCCATCCTCCTGAACAACGAGAAATTCTCACGGTCGGCTTTCGAAACTTGGCCCGACGGCTCCTTGTGAGGTAATGTCGTATCGTGGGAGAGGGTTACCTCCTGCCGTAACAACCGGTTCTCCTCCTTCAACTCCCGTATCCGCTCCTTGGCCTCTTCCAACGTAGAAAAATCCTCCCGGGCCCTCTGGGTGAGTGCCCCCGCACCTGACGCCCCCTGCGACCCGGCTGCCTTCCTCAACCTCTCGTTCTCCGCCTCCAACTCGGCTAACACCGCTGACCCCACCTGCCTTTCGAGCAGGTAACTGTCGTATCTGTTTTTCAAGGCCGTGAACTCCTTCTTCCAGTCCTCCGTCTCCTGCGCTGAACAAACTATCCTCTGTTCCAGGAACTCCAGAAGCTCGTCCAGAACCGCATCCGCTTTTTCCCACGCAGTAATATCTCCCAAGCTCCTAACTTTCTCTTTAATCAAGACTATTGCCTCCTTGTTCGTTACTGTCGCTGCTAGATTCCCCCAGACCTTATCCACAAACCTATTCGCTTGGCCCGTAAACTCCCTGTAACTCGATTCTAAGTTCCTATATCTCGCTTCCCAGCTAGTGTCTTCCTCCATAAAAGATGGTGATCTCACGCACCAGCCCCACTGTGAGAAAGGGTAAAAAAAAAAACGAAAACAAAACAAAACCAAGCTGCACAAAATAATACAACAGAACGTTTAACTCTACTCAGTGAGTAGGTCGTTCGTTGACACAATAAAGAAAAACGCCGTTGAAGTCTTTTTTTTTTTTTTTTTACTGCTTATATTACTTTACTCTTCCTCTACTTACGCGCAAAACAATAATCATATCAAAAAAAAAAAACACACCTATAGAAAAAACACGGTAAAAACCTGTAAAAAAAAAAAAAAAAAAACACGGAGTAGAATTACTTCCCAAAGCTTGCTTTGGCCGGCTCGGCCGGCTGCCGCTTCGCTTCAAATAAAGAAAAACAAAGGCTGCAAAATTAACTGCAAAAACAAACAACAAAAAAAAAAACACTAACAGCGTCACACTAACCCACTCAAATCTCCGCTTGTGCCCGGCACAACCTATTCCAACGAAACAAAGCTGCTTGGAGAACGACAGCGCTACAAGTCCGCTGACGTAGCACTTTTCGCACACGCCAGTCGAACGCAGGTAGAAGAAGATTCTCAAACAATTGACTGTTAATTGAATCAACAACTTTATTAATTTTATCTTTCACAAGCAGTGTTCTTCCTTAATTAAATCTGGAAGCTTTGAAATCTTAATTAAATCTTAAAGCTGGAGCTTTGCGCTCCTCCTTAGCCATCCTGCGGATAATCCTCTCCGCCTTCTTAAATATCCACTTGTGCCTGTTCATGTGCTCCTCCACAACTTCTGCCCTCATCCGCTGGCCACAGACAAAGCAATACGTGTGCTCCTCACACGTATGCCCACAGACGCAACTGGGCACGGTAGCGCTACGAAACATCAGGTTCTAAATTCATTAAAAAAAAAAAAAGAAATTCCACTGTTTAACAACTGCAAATCGTTAGACTAGATAAAACCTTCAATGTAACCTGTAAAACTTTCCCCGCAACCTTTTCTACCAACGCATGACCTACACCAACAATAACACACAAAAAAGGACGTTATACTGTTTTGTCTACTACCAGAGTGCGAAATATGTTCGTTACAAGTTAAAGTTGTATAACTTTAAAATACTACCTCAGAAACAGAAAAATTCTTAAAAATTAAAAACATTTCTATTTAACGTCAAATCTGTGGGATAAAACTCAATTAATCTATATTTACAATAAAGAAAATACGTTCGTTTTATTGAAAATTTGTCTAAAACGAATTTTTGAAATTTATTATATTTAGTTTTTATGTATCGCATGCACTGTATATATTATGTATATTGTATATATTATATATATTATGCATTGTATGTATTTTAAAACTTCAACTTTAAAACTATTATTTGTTAAAAATAATAAATATGCATCACTTTCCAATCTTCGTAGTTGTTTCCCAGCGTAAATCGATTTCCAAAACCGCACCTTTTTCTCTTAAAACTAGTCCTTAACTGCAGTAGCATTTGAAAAGTGTGCCAATATATACGACTGAAAATATAAAAATTTCGAAGATAAGCAATAGTTTTTCAATCAAACGGATACCAAATTTACAAAAGCTAATCTATTCGTTGTCCGACCCTAAGGTTAAACTACCCCTTAAAAGAAAATCCGCACCACCAGCGCGTCAACAAACCACGGCAGCACACTAAACTTCACGGCAAATCACTTCCCGGAAAAAGTTGATTATAAAAGTTAACAACCACTCACCCAAGGACAGCAAAATGCAGAAAGGCTGAGTGTGTGGTTCCGTTACCGGCTGCGCCAAAAATGTTGTGTCCTTCGTCCGATTCGTCCTTCGTCCTTCGTCCGATTGAAACACACAACGAGACACCTTTTGTTTTATTCCCACGAAACACCTTTAGTTTTTATTTATCAACCTACTATAGTAACTGATAGTTGTTGGGCACTAGCGTATTTTTTCACAATTCACTTTGTAACTTTCTCTCACCCAGAGTGAAGAACTAAGAACTGCCTTTCTTTGCCAGAAGGGCTCGTTTATAAAACAATTTTTGGAGTGGACTTTGGTCTGGTCGCCCTAATTTTTGCAATTATTTTTGCAACTATCTCAAGAATCATTTTTGATAATAATTCTTGAGAAACTGCAAACTATCTCAACAATTTTTCAGAGTGTTTTTTTTAATATTTTCTGTAACCATTACGCAATGGTCACAGAAAACATTTCAACCTCATTTCTTTTACTTTTGCCATTGTCTTTGGCTTATTGTTTGTTTTTGTCGCATGTCTCGGCTAACGCGGCACCCGTATAAGGTGACTGTCTTGAATACTTCCAGGCTTCACCATGATAGCTGATGATGGTGGAGCCTGAAAGCATGCAAGCATTTTTCCGCGTCGGTACATTGTTACCGATAGTAGCCGATGACATGCAACCAAAGACAACGTTAGGCGTTGTTACAGGGCGACTCCGACCT
This sequence comes from Conops quadrifasciatus, assembly GCA_949752815.1. Taxonomy (NCBI): domain Eukaryota; kingdom Metazoa; phylum Arthropoda; class Insecta; order Diptera; family Conopidae; genus Conops; species Conops quadrifasciatus. Next base: position 25,759,544 of record OX457077.1, on the reverse strand, counting down.
ACAACACAATGCAGTTTGCAGACGCTCCTGAATCTAACAAGGCTACAACTTCTTTGCCTCCCACCTTTGTCCTTGCAAAGAATCTATTGTCGCCTTCCAACGTCACTATCGTTGAAACAATCAGCTTCAAAATTCGTTTCATCTCACGTCGCTTCTCTCTCATTCTTGCTATTTTGAGGTAATTTTTGTTAATCTTTAGATTGGTTATCTGATTACAAAAAATTCTGGTTTTGGCAGCTTCGTATTCAACCTTACGCTGGTGTAGGCTTTTTATATCTAGTACATTACTACCTTCGGTTTCTGGTACTTCAACAGGCTTGGGTCTTGTTAAGATTCTGACAGATTTGCCGGGAACTTTTGCCTCTAAGCAGAGTTCCCGGTGTTCTCTGCTACTTTCTCGTTTCCCGACTCTGGACAATACTGATTATAGGACACATCACTACCACAAAGGAAACACTTAATGTCGTGGAATGTCGACTTGCACTTTGCATCCCTATTGCCACCCGAGTTGACCTTGAAGAAGTTACCTGGCATTCCACAGCTGAAACACAAATTCAAATGAAACGGAGACGGACATAACGCACGACCTGCATTGGACGATTGGACATTAGCCAACGGGACTTTTGGGACAGCGACAAACGGACGCGTACTAATTGATCGGGAACCTACTTGAGAAGGGTTTACCGTCCGGTATCCTCCGGCCTTCGTTTCTGTTGCATGCGGACCGGACTTTCTTGCTCCGGTTTGTGGACCGACGGCACTAAATGCTTCAATCGCATGCTCCTCTAAATCGTCACCTATCTCCTCAGGTAGCAAACCAATCTCACTAACTTGCCTTGACCGAGCTTTATTTTCTTTTACAAGCTTCTCGGCTCTCCGGCATTCCCTTTTTAAGCTCCGCCAAAAAGGAGATGCTCGACGCAAAGGTCAGGCTAGAGAGATTGGCTTTCAAGTTACCTCGTATTATACCCACCAGCTCGGCCTCAGGGATCTTCTTCTTTAAACTGAAGGTCAAGCCGTGGATCTGTGAGTAAAACTCCTCGAAAGTTTCTCCAGGCTGCTGCTTCCTCTCCATTATTTCTTTTATTATTTCGTAATCGGAGGCAGCCGACTTAAACTGTGCCAGAAGTTCCTTCTTTAGCTGGAAGTACCCAAAGTCAAGGTCACCCTCGTGATCTTCGAGAATCTGCCAGTACCACTTGGCAGCGCGTCCGGACACCAGACAGTGGAAGTCAGTGAAGAGTTGCGTAAAAGTGATTTCGTATTGTTCCCGCATCTTCTCGATGCGGAAGATAAAACTCTCCACAGACATTTCTTTCTCCAAACCATCAAATTTGATGTGCCACTTGTCCAGGTTAACCCCCTTTCTTCCCAACACCTCGCTTCGGCGGAAAGAGAAATTTCCATCAAACCCGTGACCCTGGCTATCAGAATTTGATTTTGCAGCAGCGCCTGAGGATGTAGCTGACTTGGAAGTGGTGCCCTGTGAAAGCTCCTCGTCTGACATCTCCAATACCTTCTCTAGCTTGCTGTTAAAGCTGAGTGAGCGATCTGATGAGTTCACCGCTGCACGGGAAACCGGCTGCTCAACTTTGAAGCTACTCTGACTAACCTCAAAGTCCGTGGACCTATGCAAATCACTGACCGGCCCTATAATTGCCTGCTGCGCTACACCGGCGCCAGTTCGTATGTGAGCTAACTGAAGCTCTAATGCCCTAGCTAAACTGCGCGTCACTGGACCGTCCACAGAAGTGACACCCTCTCTCACTTCACGCGCTTTTTCCATACACACTTCAAATCTAAGGATCCCAGACTCACTTCTCACTTTTCACGAAAGAATCGATAAGGTGAAATGCAACCGAATCTTTTTTTTTTTTTTTTTTTTTCTTCTTTTAATTTATTGGTTTTAAGGAACCAATAAATTCACAAAAAAAAAACAACAAAACAAAGCAAAGCGATAGAAGTTTTTGAGGCAAATGAAGCAAAAAAAAACGAACGTAGAGACGATTGGCGTTAACTATTTATCTATTTGACTTAATATGAAAATTAAGAAAAATAAAATTTAAATAAAAAAAAAACGAACAATAAAAAAAAAAATGAGATGAAGATACAGGAAAAAAAAAAGAAAAGAGGAAAAAGAAAACCTACATATAAGCAAAGCAAAATTGAGTAACTGAGCAAAAACTGTGTATATATCTGTGTATATAAATATTTATGGATATATTTTAGGCTGATGTGCATGGTGCTGACCCAGAAGGACTTAAAGTACCTAGACTGTTAGTACAGGTCTTGTCAACAGTCAACTTAATTGTCCCTTAACCCCCTAGTGGTTTGTCTATACTGCAAGGTAGGAACGCGGCACAACGATGTTTTCATCAAAACTACTTACTCGGATGCCGCGCCCCTTGCAGCATCTTCCCTCTTTAGAATGTTGGTGGCTAGCCTCACAGGACCTGTCCTCGAAAGCAACAGCCCTGGTAGCGAACCACCATCACTCACCTGTCAAACACCCCAGTGAAAAATCTCGTGACCAGTCCCACTTCTAGTCGGACTAGTCCACCTAAAGGAACCCGATCGCCAAATTTTCCACAACATGAAATTGGGACAACCCTAGCTGCTGCCACAAAACACCTCAGAACTGAGTCCATATTGGTTCGAGACAGAAGCCCGAGCTGCCGCCCTGTCCAAAAAAAAAAAGGAGAAAAAATAAAAGGAGAATTAGGTGTTAAAGATGGGAAAAATTGGGAAATAGAAATCGAAAGTAAATAGAATATCGTTGGGCGCCATTTGTTATGGGTGTTGGTTGGGTGACACTGGCACGCTGGTTCTGCTAGCTCGCCGGCTGTGTGGGGTGGTTCTTGTCACCCAGACCCAAAACAAAAAAAAAAAAAAAAATAGTTCGTGCCAATTTCTTTTCTTTCCCCTTTATTTTTTTTTCTCTCTTTTTTTTTTTATATAAATTGTAATGTCGACGTCCGTCAGCGAGAGCCAATTCCCCCCCACTTGTGACCCATGTCGTCACAGCCATGAATCACACACTGGCTCATATTCTTTATGTGATTCTCTACCGCTGAATTCGTCATGTCTAGTTGAAGTTCGTCAGGTTATTCCTGTCCGCCCGATCATGTCTGTCCGCCCGCTACATGTCAGTTAATGTCTGCCCCCTCCAACAGGTCCACCAGCACATCATCCCAAAATTACTAACTTAATCCATATTGAAATTGTTAAAAGGTAAGTGTGTTTATAAATTGTACATTTATTATATTGTGATTTATTATGTTGTAAATAAAGAAAAAAAAGGTAAGTGTGTCTATAAATTTAACATTTTTTCACTTCATCAAATTTGAAACTTTTACAGAAAGCAAGGTAAGATAAGCATAATTCAAGACTTTCTTAAATTCTAGATTTTTCGTTACAAAATATAAACATTTCTTTAAACTTCTTAAATTTTATAATCATTAAATTCAAAATTTCTATTTCCTTCTTTTGTTCTTTAGGTTTGTTGAATTTCAGGAAAAGCAGAAAAAGATAAGTATATTAAGTATAGGTAAGCATTTTTCAAAAATTTCTTAAATTCTAGTATTGTAAAATTCTAGATTTTTCGTTACAAAATATAAACATTTCTTTAAACTTCTTAAATTTTATAATCATTAAATTTCAAATTTTTAGTTCCTTCTTTTGTTCTTTAGGTTCGTTGAATTTCAGGAAAAGCAGAAAAAGGTAAGTATGTTAAAGTTAAGTATATGTATATCCAAGTTAAAAATTCCATTTTTTTGTCATTCCAAATTTTAAAAGTTAAAGTTCTTTCTACTCGTTCTTCTTTTATTGTAGTTTTTCCTCAGCACATATATTTCAAATGATATTAGTTAGACAGTGGAATACCTGTTCTCGAGCATAATATGTACTCTTATGTACTATCTAGGAGTACAGCCGCGTGCTCATTTAAACTTCATCACGTTCTTTTCTTGCTTCACAGCTTGCCTCCACATTGCTTCAATATATGAAAATCCAGTATTTAAGTAATATAATCGCCAATATTAACTTTTAACTTTTTCTTTAAGTTTAACTTTTAAATTTTTTTAAGCAATCTTTTAACTTTTACAAATTTGTTTAATCAATCTTTTAACTTTTCCAAATTCTTTTTTTAATCAATGATCTTCAAGTCGTCCTCCCTCGACTTGTCAATCTCTTCTCCTCTCTCTCTTTCGTCAAAAAACGATCGCCTTTTTCAATCATTCACAACTTAATGCCCTCGATACACTAATCTATTCACTTCATGAGAGAAAAATTGCATGAGAGAAACGGCGGGACTTGGCACACGTAACAACAGCCTTTAAAATACGTTTATAAATAAGGCTGTAAGAATTTAATGCCTTAAGAATTTAAGTCCTTCGACGTATTTATTTATTTATACATGCAACCATTTAAGTTTTTATACGATACATAATATTTAAGTTATTAGATTAATAATTTTGCTTATAATAATCTGCAATTATATTCCGGTTCGTATTCGGGTGTGCCATAAGGGCCGCGAGCACCTATGCCAGATACGCTAATACTACTGTTCTGCGGTACGTGCAGAGAAGCCGCATTTGTTGGAGCATGTCCGTAGCTATAGCTATCATAAGCTTGTTGCTTGTAACCAACATGTTCGTCGTAACCTCGTCTGCAATGAAAGGAAGGACAATTTACTTTCACAATAAAAATTCACATCTTTCGGTCTCTAAACTCAGTCGACTTTACATTTTTTATTAGCCAAAAAAGACAGAATATACATATATTTTGATCATAAAACCTACCCGAACGTTTCGTCCATAGCACTTGTGGCCTCTCAAGTATGGACATAACTTTCTGTTTTGGCGGTATGGAATTTTTGGCAAAAGAGGGCTAAGCCAAAGTCCTAAAAATCCACAAAAAATTATGAAATTCAAAATTCCGCAAGCATGGCATTCACTCTGCTTGTAGCCATGATGTGGTGGTAAGCTTTTACCAATTTGTGATGCGCCGTCGCTGCCACCATCACCACTTCCAGTAGTTGCAACTCCACATAATCATGCAACTTAGCCATCATGATCGGTTATGCTGGTATTGTCCATTAGCTCGCGCAGTTGCTCTTGACGAATGACATCATTGCTGTCCGAAATTAATAATTCCTAATACTTGCCGTGCCACTTTCACAGTCCAGTGCATGATTTAACTTCATTAAAAACCCTAATTTCTTTGCGAAATAGCTAAAAAATTTTCGCAATGTAATACATTTTTGTTCTCATAAAATGATAAACAAAGGCTGCATTCAGGGACAACAAGCTGTGTTGGCTTTTTCTTGTTAGCATAAATCATGTTCTCTGAACGCCTTGCTGTGTCGTTGCTGATAAAAAACAACATTTAAACAACAACCACACTGCATTGCCAAATTCCACGCTGCCGCCCCACGAGAAGTAAACAAAACACTGAAAATGAGTGACAGAGAAGAAAGTTCTGAGCAGATACAGCATACAAATTTTTGGCTAGAAAAAATGGCGACGGCTTTGTCAGCCCTTCTGACCTTTCTAACCCCCTCAGACAAAAAAACAGCAAAAAGCCAACACAGCTTGTTGTCTTGAACGTAGCCAAAGAAAATGTGAAATAAACGTGACGACATGCGGTGAACTTCACATACAGCACACATATACTATACGTGTGTCCCCACGTAAAAATAAACGAAGAAATTCAGTCTTCGTTCGACATATTTTTTGGCGGGAACGAAGCTTCCTATCTCCTTATCTCTGACTGATAGTAAGATAATGTAATGTCACTGGAAAACGAAAACGAAAATGAACCAAACGCGTATAATGTAACTTTTTCGTCGGCTCGCGTTTTGTTTTTGTAAGCCAAAAGATAAACAAACAAATGTTTAGCAAATGCCATTGTTGACTATGTTACTATATATGAAATATTTTAAGGGATTTTATGGGATTTTCTAGGAAATTTCAAAAATTGCAAAGATTCGGTGCAAGATTTCAATGAAAATTCCATATTATGGTGTCTGGCAGCAATTCGCACATAAAACAGCTGACATTTCAAAGGCTTTTTCATGATATTTGATATTTTACTTGCGAAATATCAAGGATTGGTTTTTGTGAATTTTGGCAAGTTCAAGCGATTTCGAAACAAATCAGTGCCGATAAACAATACAAGGGCATAATTAACACTATACAATCAGTGGTCATGAGGTCTAGTTCGGTATATAAAGCACTCTAAGTGCATTCGTTGATAATATAATAAAACTGATTTTTAATATAATAAAGTTTCAGTTTTTATAACTTTTCAAAATATAAATAAAATTGTGTTATAATTTACAATGCTTGTATATGTCAATTTGTAAAGTTTTCGTTTTTCAAAGTATGACTGTACTTTATGTCTATTTCGAGACTCGACAATGTAACTGTGATTAATGTTATTACTGTAACTAGACTGTACAAAGTATTTTATGTTAATTGATATGAATTTTTGACCAGCTATTTGGATGGCGTTATGATCCCCTGGATCGGCCAAGTGGTTCTCTCTTTGGAGTGGGACTTAACTAAAATAATACAAACAAACAAACAGGGCATAATTAATTGCTTTATCCACATTCCAAAATAACAGGGCGTCACTGCATACTGGCGTGGTAACTTGGCTAACGGTATCAGGTATTTCCCTACTCAGGCTTTGAACTTTGCATTCAAGGATAAGTACAAGCAGGTAAGTTCTGAATAAAAACTGAGCATTCATAAATGCTCAATGAACTCATTCAACTTCTCTTCGGCAGGTATTCTTGGGCGGTGTTGACAAAAACAACCAATTCTGGCGTTACTTTTTGGGTAATTTTGCCAAAAATTAAATTTTAATTCACTGGCCTGGGCGACTGTTTGGTAAAGATCTTTAAGAGTGACGGCTTGGTTGGCATGTACCGTGGCTTCAATGAAAGGTATTATCATTTACCGGCTGTCCACTTTGGCTTTGGCTATCGACACCGCCCGTGGTATGCTGCCCGGTATATAAGCTGGAAAATGTAAGCAAGAGCAGAGAATTATAGTGACTGCAAGCGATGCTCACAAATATTGCATTGTATTGTTAATGTGTCTTAGGATGTTTACAAGTATGCAATGGCAGTATGCGCATTTTATCACCTTCGATTTATTCATCTAAACAAATTACGCAGGTGTCATACGACAGCTTGTTTGCTTTTGTAAATTTCGTAATGAGTAATTTCTTCAACGTACTCTTGGGTAAGCGATAGCGGCGCAAACGACGTTCCTCGCGAATACATTTGTAAATCATATAAAATATCTGCGCAAGATTTATTTGAGATACATATTAACATTGTATTAGTATTGTATTAACCTGTGTAAAAGTTAAGGGACCCGTAATTAAGATATCAAAATAAAACAAACGAAATTAAACAATTTAATATACATATACATGTATTGTATATAATATTTATTTATATGGACGTAAATAAACAAAACGTTATCTTTAAAAGTGAAAGTCTTGCATTTACTATCAGCGGAGTTACTGCTGGCTCATGATGAAGGTGGAACCATGATGGTGGTGCTGGTGGTGGTGCTGGCACTGGACTGGCTAATGATGAAGGTGGAACGGATTCTAGCGCTTAACCGAGCAATTTTGTGAAGAGACATTGAAAAATTTCGTGATAATCGTCACGCCTACTTTCATTGTTTGTCAGGAAGCTTATGTTAGCTTGCCGTTGGTTGTTCTGCGACGAGCAATAAAAATGGGCTACTATCGCCAAACAGGAAGGTTCTGATGCCTCCTTCAAGAGCGCTTTCTCCAACGTACTCAGATGTACCGGAGGTGCCTTCGTGCTCGTACTTTATGATGAAATTAAGAAAGTCTTGTAAATTAAACTATTAAATTAAAAAATTATTTAATTTAACATAATGCGAAGTATATCATAAATTATCGAATTATCAAATAGACACGCAGAACGAGCTAAAGGTTGACTGTATGTAACAACGTGAGAGAAAGGAATAACCAACTAGCTAAGGTTAAAAAATAAAAAACTTAAAAATAGAATATTTTTGTTGCTTTTCTTTATAAAATTAAATTAAAATATTGTCTTCACCATAGTAAATCGAAAATAAAAAAGTTAATTAAACTTAATTAAAAGCTAATTAAGTTAAAGTAAATCGAAATTAAAAAAGTTAAGGAGAATACAGTAGAGAAAGTAATCATTACAAAATTGGTTATGCACTGATTATTCAATATTGGGAGGTAGTTACTTCTGGATTACAGCCTGTGTAAAAAACTAATTACTTTTAACATAGGCATGTCATAGGAGATAATGAGCCTCGCTTACTTGGAGTACTTTCTGTAAGCGAAAGCGTAGGTAGTTACAAATGTCATTACGTAATAAAGAGTACTGCTTATGTACAGACCGCATTATAAATACTAATGTAACCATTTATTCTGCATTGAAATGCATAATTAGTTATAATCCACACAATGAAACTCTAAAAATTGACATATTTCAAATTTATTGATTATATAGTTATATATTAATGATTTAGTTTTAATAATACGTAATTTAATTTCATTTTTAACTGCTTTATATACTTTAATTATATGGATTTAAAAATTGTATGTAATTATAAAAATCCGTAAAGTTATTTTTAATAAAGATTCAGTAGGTGTACCTATAATAGTATGACAATATGATGATAGTATTGCAATAGCCAGGAGCAGAATTTGAGCGGCCAGCACTTGATAAACTTTAAAGACGGGAACCACCACGCTGTGATGTTCTAACCGAAACTTCCTTTAAAAATGAGTTTTTATTTTCAGAGGGTAGTCGAATTGTGCCATCATTGGTTACCCATGGATGCACCTACAATAGAAACAGTTTTTCATATTAAAAAATAAAATAAAATTGTTTTATCAAAAAAACGTTTCTTGCTTGACCTACCTTGAGCTGAGGCCATGTAATGCGCTTCAAGGGATATCTGGTCAAAATACACTTTAAAAAACTTTAAAGTACGGACTTAGCAACGTTCGAAGTTCGTTGGTTTTATAGCCTCAGTTAGCTTATTCACATGGGTTAAATTATGGCAAACTATAAATTAATAGTTAATATTATTATCACAAAATTCAGCCTTATTAATTCACTTTGTGTGTATTTTGAACGAGAAATAAATATAGTTTGAATAGGATAAGGATATTCGCCATAAGCCAGAATTTAACTTCCGACGGATCGCCTCCCGTTGGTCATCGTAGTGTTGCTTATTTGCGCAAAATATTGGCACGTTTTGTGCCATCTGCGGCCTTTTTTTTGCTCTTTTATAAGAATCGTGAATTGCGTCACCGTGGTACACTTTGAGCTAAAAAAAAAGTATGTTAAAAGTATGTAACATGATGGGTTTTGGAAAACTAAACACCTTTTCATTGTTTTTTTTCCTTATTTCCGAAAATGCGAAATAAATAAATGCAAAAACCTTCCAAAATGCAATTGGAGAGGTCGCGAAAAGACAAGGTTTTCTAAAAATGTCCACAATTAAATTGGCGCTGATGATGAAGATGAAGATGAAAAAAGCCGAACTCCTCCGTTGGATGTCCTGCGACGACCAATGTTTTCTAAAAATTTCCACAGTTAAATTGGCGCCAGATGAAATTTTACAAATTGTACCTTAAATATGCTTGTATTTGATATATATATAAATATATTGAGTTTTATCATATATTATTTAACACCGTTGACACAATTTTCACAAGCCGAATTTCCTCCGTTGGATATAGCTGAAGCTCCGTTGGTTGTTCGGTAATAAAAATTTCCAAAATGCAATTGCGCCAGAACGAAGGATTGCAAAAAGCAAACTGGAAATTAGCCAAAACGCTAGCTTTTTGGCCTCGCGTGGTTTGACAACCAAAGTGATTTTACATTCTTCGCGTTTACGTAACAAAGCCCGAAAAACATGTGAAAATACCAACAACAAACGAATTTTTGTTTTGGGATTTTTTCCTATCGTTTTCGTTTTTACTTTATACACAGTTGTCAAACACACGAAAAACTACGAAAACCACAAAAGGGAATTCCAGAAAATTCCAGTTTCGTTCGCATTATGACTTTACATTGGGGGGCTATATCGTATACTATGGGAGCTATGTATATCGTACAAGCAGGCACGCAGGCAGAAATGATGACAAGAACAATGTAAGGCTGACAGGACGGGCCAGAATTTGGTATGTTTTAAGCTTCCTGGTTTCAACCAGAGATAACGAGATAGGAAACTGCGTCAAGAACCATCGTATATGTCAAAAAAAAACGAAATTCGGTATTTAGGTGAAACACGTATAGTGTATGTGTCGTGTATATGTAGTTCACCACAAGACGTCACGTTTATATGACATTTCTTTTGTTTATTATTTTAACAGATGAAAAATGTTTAGCTTGTGAAAATTGTTTAGCTATTTCGTAAAGAAATTAGTGTTTTTGGTGAGTTTTAATGAAGTTAAATCATGCACTGGACCTCGGAAGTAGCACTTGCCGGGGCTGTATACGAACGGCTTGCCATTTTGGAGCAGGATGATTGGCCTGCAACGGCAGGCATGGACATTTCAGTGCAGGAAATTTTTTTTCGAGCTCTGGTATTTTTCTCCGGCCAATCGGAGTTGATGGGTCATGTTTTGAGTGGTACCGCATCGGATCCGATATCAGCATATCAAGGCACCACCTTGTCGCACAATCATGAACACTATGTGATACTATCGTCGGGAGCCACGGTCTTAATGCAATTGCTCGGGGCTCAGTCAGTCGATTTGAATGGAAGTGGAATGGAAATGGAAATGAACTTAGCATTTGGAATCGCAACGCAAATGCAGAAATTAAGAAAAGGTACTTTAATTAATGATTAAATTATTATTTAAGTGTTTTATGTGATGTTTTTGTATTTTTTTCTAGTACGGGCGTTGCTGTACTTGGCCACACGGTTGCTCGATTTACTCACGCACAAATCCGCCGGATTTACTTTAGCTTTAAATCAAAAGAACAATGAAATGTATTATATATATGTATTATATAATGTGTATAATAATATGTAACATATTATTTTTATAATTCAGACTGTATATTTAAATGTTACATAATACATGCATAACATATGTAACATATTATGTTACATAAATGCTACATAATATTGTAGGAAAAATTATTCATCTAATAACTTAAATGTTATGTATCGGATAAACACTTAATGTGGTTGTATGCATAAATAAATAAATACATGAAAGAACTTAAATTCTTATTATTTAAAAGCAATTTTTTTTTACCCTACACCCGAAAGGATGAAGGATAGATTCACTTTGTGCTTCTGTTTGTATCGCATTAAAGGAGGAGTCTGCCTGTAAGTCTGTCAGTCCGTCCGTCTGTAGAAATCACGATTAAGGGAGAACTAATAGAGCTGTGAAATTTGGGACGAATATACTTGGTTGTTTGGTATTAAATACAATACCAACATGGTTGTTTGGAACACATATGCAATCTTGCGTCCAGAAGATTTATAACTTCAAAACCATGTTCGTTATTGAACTTTTGAAATTTCGCTAGAATGTTTAGCTATTGCAGCAAAGATAAAAGGAAAGAAAGTTACTCATAACTACTAAAAATAAAGAATACACCTAAACAAACAAATGGCAGAATTCTGTACATTTAGTTAACATTATTTGTATCGTTAAATACGATATCCATGAATAAAATAGAAGATTTCATCTAAAATTTATTCATTTCGTCAATTGTGGTGAAAAAATCAATGATATTATAAAGCAGCGTTACATTTTACGTTAACAAAAGAAAATTCAGAAAGTACGAAAAAGGTAAAAGTACTTTTTGTAGTACTCGGTGTAAAGAACACAATAATTTTCTGTTCTAGGAAGTAATTTGTACTCCGCGAAGCAAGAATAAACGTTTTGTTAACAGTTCAAGCACATTTATGCACTAATGTATTTGCTTATTAAGAAAAAAATCAAATTTATTTGATATTGTAGCATACCGACAACACTGCTTTGGTACCAGAATTCATAAGAGGCGCAAAAATAGATGCGTTCTATACAAACGGGCAACACTAGTATCGGCAAATTCAATGGCGAGGTGAACGAAAAATTTGAGGGTATACTGACGCCATTTTATGTCTGCTTTTTTATTTTAATTAGATAATCAATTTGATTTTACAATAATTTCTTTTGCTTGAATTCTTCATAGAATAGGTCATACAGTTTCTTGTATAAAATAGTGGCGGATTTGAGCGTATAAAACAATTTACATTCGATTTTTTGTTGTTAGTCTGCACTTGCAATGATTTCTAACCTTCAAATACTTTTCCCAAATAGGTTCTAATTAAGTAATAAACTATTTAAAAGTAAAATGGATATTAAATAGACTAAATAATTGGCATAAATTAATAAATAAAAATTGATGTCTTCGAATTCATTATTTATGTGAATAATTAACTAAGTTGCTATCTCAAAACAAACGATTCGACTTAAAAATCTGAATTGTCATTGGGGTCTCAAAGCTGAACCCTCTCCGTCCCGACTACTCTTCATCAAGGTCTGTAATGTTGGGTTTCTCTTGTAGTAACCCCTCCGCCGCGAACGTCTCACCCACAACAGGGGCACGTAACTTTCAGTTTCCTATACAAACCCCGTTCCCTTTCCTCGACACTCTTCATCGGGGTCTGTAATGTTGAGTTTCTGAGCTCAATTTTCGGCTTTTTCACGAACACTACTTTACGATTAGACGTCAAATCGCAGATCAGAGTTGCAAGTTTTTCGAGCCTTGACGCAGTTTCCTATCTCGTTATCTCTGGTTTCAACTGCCTGTGATCGCAACGATTTGCCTTGTTTACATTTCTCTGAATTCTTGTACTGCAATTTTGTCTCTTTTTTTTACGTCGATTTATAGATAAAAGTTCTGCAGAATGAAATTGCATATGAAGTCTCTTTTCAACGCATTGATTTTTCTGCTGATCAGCGTTACCATGTATAAAGTATTTTAAGTATTATTAAAAGTAATTTTTAGAAAGGTAAAGATTTTTTGCATAGGATTAATTTATGCATGTGGGAATGGTCTAATAAATACACATCTAAATACACAAATATATAAGAATGCTCACCTTGATTAATTATACTTGTGGAAAATTGTAAAAGTAACTTTGATTTTTAAATACAATATTTTCATTTTTCTCGAAATGAAAATAATTAGATTCATTCGATTGATAAAAATTTTATTGAGACGTTCAAATATTTAAATGCCAAATAAATCTTTGAAATTTTGTAATAAATAAAATTAATGAAATTGTTTAATTTATTAACCGTTGTGGAATTATTAAGCGGATGTGGATTCAATATACATACGTGGATTAATCCCATCCCACATGAATGTACCAATATTCCCTCCATAATTTTATATATATTGATAAAAAAAATTTGTAAACAGAGAGAATTTTACTTTAACAGTTAACCAATATGTTTCCAGTAAAAAATAGAATAATGTAAAAATTTACATTTGATAGTAAACAAAAAATTTAATGGTTCATTTTCATAAATTAAATACAGTCAATTCTATTTTTTACTGGACGGAAGTTTGCCAGTAAAAAATAGCATGAGGAGGAAATAATTTTCCTTTTAACTTGCTAAATTTTTTCAGTCATCTAGTAATAAATAGTAAACGTTTGTGATTTCTAGTACTAGCAAGCACGTTGTCGAACAAAAATTATTATCTTTATTTTATGTTTTCAAGTGTTTTTACGAAAAATTTTTAGGTTTCCAGATATGATTTTTTTGGATAAATTTAAAAAAATTTTTTTTTTTTTAAATTCATGATTTTTTTGCTTTTTTATATACATATGTACATAACTATATAATTGACTTTCTGCTGTAAGCAGTATAACCCACATATTAAAGCAACCCTGTAAATATAAAATTCAATTCAATTATATAAAAAAATTTCAATTTTAAACGAACGAACTCATATTCTTGTACATAGATACTGCATGCATACGGAATGTTACCACAAATACCAGAAGAGACAGATTGCCGTACGGCAACAAAGACTTGTATTCAATATTATATAGTATATTTCAATTAAAAGCTAATAGCCTGTACTTTTCAATAACTCTAGTAAAAGGATAATTTTGTTAAACCTTTTTTTAAGAAAAACAAGGTTTTTAACAAACAAAATTTTTTAAATTGCTTAGGAGGTAATTTTTCGTAAATTAATGCACATTTTGAAGAAATGCATTTTACATAAAATGTCGGCAATAAAAAAATATTTAAAACGGTACCCATATCAACTTTATGGCATGTGCAGTTTGGGAGATATCACAGTAAAAGTTTACAATTTCGAATGGCTATAACTCGTAAACCATGAGAATTTCCCCCTTTTTTCGAACACTATTAGGTGCAGTAGACGAAAATCTATACCCCGAAAAATTTCCAAAAAAACCTTGTGGCCGCAAAATAGACTTTTTCCAAAATTTTTAAGTGAATATTCACTGTGGTTGTACCTGGCAACTATGATCTCCTGACGTTCTACATGTAGAAAAGAGACTTTATAGGCACTTTCTCACTGCAGTGTTTATAGCTATAAATATACGCGAAGAAAAGAGATGTTGGTATAAAATTCAAGGCCACCTGTAAATTAAACAATATTCAGAAGTTATATTCGTCTGCATGAATTTCCCGAAATTCAGGTTACAAATTTTTTTAAATATTTTGTGCTTAAATTGCAAAATATATCAGTTGTATATCTAAAGTGAAGTAATATAATCGATCTGAATGTGTATTTTTGTGTTTTTATATTAATAATGCATAAATTTCTTGCTTTTTATATATAGATTTTCGTCTTGCTTTTTAGGTATAGATTTTCGTCTACTGCACCTAATAGTGTTCGAAAAAAGGGGGAAATTCTCATGGTTTACGAGTTATAGCCATTCGAAATTGTAAACTTTTACTGTGATATCTCCCAAACTGCACATGCCATAAAGTTGATATGGGTACCGTTTTAAATATTTTTTTATTGCCGACATTTTATGTAAAATGCATTTCTTCAAAATGTGCATTAATTTACGAAAAATTACCTCCTAAGCAATTTAAAAAATTTTGTTTGTTAAAAACCTTGTTTTTCTTAAAAAAAGGTTTAACAAAAGTATCCTTTTACTAGAGTTATTGAAAAGTACAGGCTATTAGCTTTCAATTGAAATATACTATATAATATTGAATACAAGTCATTGTTGCCGTACGGCAATCTGTCTCTTCTGGTATTTGTGGTAACATTCCGTATGCATGCAGTATCTATGTACAAGTATATGAGTTCGTTCGTTTAAAATTGAAATTTTTTTATATAATTGAATTGAATTTTATATTTACAGGGTTGCTTTAATATGTGGGTTATACTGCTTACAGCAGAAAGTCAATTATATAGTTATGTACATATGTATATAAAAAAGCAAAAAAATCATGAATTTAAAAAAAAAAAAATTTTTTTAAATTTATCCAAAAAAATCATATCTGGAAACCTAAAAATTTTTCGTAAAAACACGTGAAAACATAAAATAAAGATAATAGGTTTGTTCGACAACGTGCTTGCTAGTACTAGAAATCACAAACGTTTACTATTTATTACTAGATGACTGAAAAAATTTAGCAAGTTAAAAGGAAAATTATTTCCTCCTCATGCTATTTTTTACTGGCAAACTTCCGTCCAGTAAAAAATAGAATTGACGGTATTTAATTTATGAAAATGAACCATTAAATTTTTTGTTTACTATCAAATGTAAATTTTTACATTATTCTATTTTTTACTGGAAACATATTGGTTAACTGTTAAAGTAAAATTCTCTCTGTTTACAAATTTTTTTTATCAATATATATAAAATTATGGAGGGAATATTGGTACATTCATGTGGGATGGGATTAATCCACGTATATTGAATCCACATGCGCTTAATAATTCCACAACGGTCAATAAATTAAACAATTTCATTAATTTTATTTATTACAAAATTTCAAAGATTTATTTGGCATTTAAATATTTGAACGTCTCAATCAAATTTTTATCAATCGAATGAATCTAATTATTTTCATTTCGAGAAAAATGAAAATATTGTATTTAAAAATCAAAGTTACTTTTACAATTTTCCACAAGTATAATTAATCAAGGTGAGTATTCTTATATATTTGTGTATTTAGATGTGTATTTATTAGACCATTCCCACATGCATAAATTAATCCTATGCAAAAAATCTTTACCTTTCTAAAAATTACTTTTAATAATACTTAAAATACTTTATACATGGTAACGCTGATCAGCAGAAAAATCAATGCGTTGAAAAGAGACTTCATATGCAATTTCATTCTGCAGAACTTTTATCTATAAATCGACGTGAAAAAAAGAGACAAAATTGCAGTACAAAAAATCAGAGAAATGTAAACAAGGCAAATCGTTACGATCACAGGCAGTTGAAACCAGAGATAAGGAGATAGGAAACTTCGTTCCCGCCAAAAAATATGTCGAACAAAGACTGAATTTCTTCGTTTATTTTTACGTGGGGACACACGTATAGTATATGTGTGCTGTATGTGAAGTTCACCGCATGTTGTCACGTTTATTTGACATTTCCTTTGTTTATCATTTTATGAGAACAAAAATTTATTAGATTGCGAAAATTGTTTTGCTATTTCGCAAAGAAATTAGGGTTTTTAATGAAGTTAAATCATGCACTGGACTGTGCAAGTGGCACGGCAAGTATTAGGAATTATAAATTCCGAACAGCAATGATGTCATTCGTCAAGAGCAACTGCGCGAGCTAATGGACAATACCAGCATAACCGATCATGATGGCTAAGTTGCGTGATTATGTGGAGTTGCAACTACTGGAAGTGGTGATGGTGGCGGCGACGGCGCATCACAAATTGGTAAAAGCTTACCACCACATCATGGCTACAGGTAGGGTGCATGGCATGCTTGCGGAATTTTGAATTTCATAATTTTTTGTGGATTTTTAGGACTTTGGCTTAGCCCTTTTGCTAAAAACTCCAAAAACTTAAGTTCTCGTGCTATGGACGAAACGTACGGGTATGTTTTATGATCAAAATATATGTATATTCTGTCTTCTTTGGCTAATAAAAAATGTCAAGTCGACTGAATTTAGAGACCGAAAGATGTGAATTTTTATTGTGAAAGTAAATTTTCCTTCCTTTCATTGCAGACGAGGTTACGACGAACACGTTGCTTACAAGCAACAAGCTTATGATAGCTATAGCTACGGACATGCTCCAACAAATGCGGCTCCTCTGCACGGACCGCAGAACAGTAGTATTAGCGTATCTGGCATAGGTGCACGCGGCCCTTATGGCACAGCCGAATACGAACCGGAATATAATTGCAGATTATTATAAGCAAAATTATTCATCTAATAAATTAAATGTTATGTATCGTATAAAAACTTAAATGGTTGCATGCATAAATAAATAAATACGTCGAAGGACTTAAATTCTTAAGGCATTAAATTCTTATTATTTAAAAGGAATGCTTCTTATACCCGAGGGGATGAGGTTATATTCAATTTGTGCTTTCGTTTGCAACGAATTAAAGGAGGCGTGGTATAAAAAAGTATATATATTCTGGCTCAGAATCACCTCCTAAGTCGATTTGGCCATGTCCGTCCGTCCGTCTGTAGAAATCACGATTAAGGGAGAGCGAATAGAGCTATGAAATTTGGGACGAATATACTTTGTCATAATAGGCTGTTTGGTATTAAATACAATACCAACATGGTTGTTTGGAACACATATGCAATCTTGCGTCCTGGAGATTTATAACTTCGCAACCATGTTCGTTATCGAATTTTTGAAATTTTGCGAGGATGTTTAGCTATTTCAGCAAAGATAAAAGGAAATAAAGTTACTCATAACTACTGAAAATAAAGAATACTTCTAAACAAACAAATGGCGGAATTCTGTACATGTAATTAACATTATTTGTATCGTTAAATACAATATCCATAAATAAAATAGAAGATTTCATCTAAAATTTATTCATTTCTTCAATTGTGGTGAAAAAATCAATCATATTATAAAGCAGCGTTACATTTTACGTTAACAAAACGAAATTCAGAAAGTACGAAAAAGGTAAAAGTACTTTTTGTAGCACTCGGTGTAAAGAACACTATAATTTTTTATTCTAGGAAGTAATTTGTACTCCGTGAAGCAAGAATGAACGTTTTGTTAACAGTTCAAGCACATTTATGCACTTATATATTTGGTAATAAAGAAAAACATTCAATTTATTTCATATTGTAGCATACCGGCAACACTGCTTTGGTACCAGAATTCATAAGAGGAGCAAAAAGAGGTGTGTTCTATACAAACGGGCAACACTAGTATCGGCAAATTCAATGGCGAGGTGAACGAAAATATGAGGGTATACCAAAGTCATTTTATGTCTGCTCTTTTATTTTAATTGGATAATCAATTTGATTTTATAATGTTTTATTTTGCGTGAATTGTTAAAAAAATAGGTCATACAGTTTCTGGTATATAATAGTGGCGGATTTGAGCCTATAAAACAATTTACATTAGATTTTTTTATGTTAATCTGCACTTGCAATGATATTTAACTTAAAAATACTATTTCCAAATAGGTTCTAATTAAGTAAAAAACTATTTAAAAGTAAAATGGATATTAAATAAACTAAATATTGGCATAAATAAATAATTAAAATTGATGTCTTCGAATTCATTACTTATAAGAATAATTAATGAAGTTGCTATCTCAATACAAACGATTTGACTTAAAAATCTGAATTGTCATTGGGGTCTGAAATCTGAACCCTCTTCGTCCCGATCACTCTTCATCCGGGGTCTGATAGTTGAGTTTCTATTTTCAATTAACCCCTCCCCCGCGAACGCGGCACCAAACACAACGGAACGAACAATGACTTTCCTATACGAAAAACCCCGTTCCCTTTCCTTGACACTCTTCATCAGGGGTCTGATAGTTGAGTTTCTGAGAAGCATTTTTCAGGTTTTTCACAAACACTACTTTACGTCAGAGTTGCATATTTTAGCATATTTCAGCAGTTTCCTATCTCCTTATCTCTGGTTGAAACCAGGAAGCTTACAACATACCAAATTCTGGCCCGTCCTGTCTGCCTTACACTGTTCTTGCCAGCATTTTTCTTGTCCTGCCTGCTTATACGGTATAGCTCCCATTATCTTACTATGAAAATGAGTGACAGAGAAGAAAGTTCTGAGCAGATGCAGCGTACAAATTTTTGGCTACAAAAAATGGCGACTGCTTTGTCAGCCCTTCTGACCTTTCTACCCCCTCAGACAAAAATCCAGCAAAATGCCAACATGGCTTGACTGTTCTGAACGCAGCCATTGTTATGTTAATGCGTTTTTTAAATGAAAACATCGAAATAATGCTGGGCAATTATTTCTCAATGCACTAAAAATTTGACGCTCACCCCAAAATATTTTTTTATTATAATAAGCATAAGCATAAGCATAAGTGTTTTTACGTTTTGCAAAAAACATGTTACGGGAGTTCTTAACGGTATTATCAACTGACAAAGCAACTGAAGAAAATGGACGCAATATCCGATATATGAACCAAGTATTTGGGAAAAAAGGACGTAATAACCAATATTTCGTTATAAGCGATAGTTGTTATAACCGGTTGTTGAAAGCATGCATTTATATGGAAGCTGAAATGGGACCTTAAAATGTGAACGCAATAAACGATATGTCGCTTTAAGCGGTGTCGTTATAATCGATTTCTACTGTAGTTATATTTTAATGATTTAGATTTAATAATACGTAATTTAATTTTGTTTTTAACTACTTTATATATTTTAATTATATATAAAATTATAAAAATACTTAAAGTTATTTTTAATAAAGATTCAGTAGGTGTACCTATCGATGATCGTATGGTAATAGGAGCAGAATTTGAGCGGCCAGCACGTGAGAGACGTTAAAGACAGGAACCACGCGGTGATGCGCTAACCGAAACTTCCTTTAAAAATAGGCTTTTATTTTCTGAGGGTAGTGAATTAGTACCATCATTACCCATGGATGTACCTACAATAGAAACAGTTTTTCATATTAAAAATTAAAAAAATTTGTTTTAAAAATACACAATACACAATAAAATACACTTTAAAAAACTTTGAAGTACCGATGATTCTACTTTATAATTAATTTTTCCGCTTTCTTCAAAAATAATCTTGCTATTTTTTTTTTTTTTTCAATTTAAATTTTTTTTTAAACTGAAAAAAACGACACGTGCTACACCTACGGCTTTTTAGAACGAGAAAAATCTTATTTACTGTCTTCATTATTCGATAAGCGAGTGAGATGCTATAGGTTACTAACCTTATTATTTTAACTTGAAATTGTAAGCGAGGCATTTCAAACAACTTCCTTCAAGCTTATTTCAAGTTTAAAGATAATAGGTTTTACAATAATCAATAATAATATTATGCGTAACGACCTTTCACTATATTGTTAGTAGTTACAGAGCTACCTACAGCATTAGTGATTTTAAATTCTTTACTGGGTAGTTTTATTTTTCTGGCGGCGCAACAATTTCCTTTTGTTCCTCTTTAAATTTCAGAGCCTTGCAATAAGGACACACTTGGGACCAGATATAAGGAGATAGGAAACCAGAGATAACGAGATAGGAAACTGCGTCAACGCCGATCGTATATGTCAAAAAAAAACGAAATTCGGTAATTTGGTAAAACACGTATAGTGTATGTGTCGTGTATATGTTGTTCACCACAAGACGTCACGTTTATATGACATTTTCTTTATTATTTTAACAGATAAAAAATATTTAGCATGTGAAAAATTATCAGCTATTTCGCAAAGAAATTAGGGTTTTTAATGAAGTTAAATCATGCACTGGACTGCGCAAGTAGCACTTGCTGGGACTATATACGAACGGGCATCAAGGTTTGACTGAGGAGCAGGATAATTGGCCTGCCACGGCAGGCATGGAAATTTCAGTGCAGGGAATTTTGTTGCGACCTCTGGTATTTTTCTCCGGCTAATCGGAGTTGATGGGTCATGTTTTGATTGGTACCGCATCGGATCCGATGCCAGCATATCAAGGCACCACCTTGTCGCAAAATCATAAAAACTATGTAATACTATCGTCGGGAACAACGGTCTTTATGTGTATACTTGGGGCTCAGTCAATCGATTTTAATGGTAGTGGAATGGAAATCAACTTAGAATTTGGAATCACAACGCAAATAGAGAAATTCAGAAAAAGTACTTTGAGTAACGATTAAATTATTATTTAATTGTTTTATGTGATGTTTTTGTATTTTTTTCTAGTACGGGCGTTGCTGTACTTGGCCACAAGTGTTCTGGATTTACTTACGCACGAGTCTAAAGTAAATTTAGACTCATTCAAGAACCAAAGATAAGCCTTCAGGCGGATATTGATTTCTATTCCGATAGAAGCTTTGCATGCAATTGCAACATTCTGAAGTTGCACTCTCGTAAGTTTATACATTCATCATTCCCTTTGCCTTTTTGGGTTCCTTTGATTTATTTACATATTTTCTTTTATTTTCTACATTTTAGGTATTCTAGTACCAGATCCGTTACTCTCAAAGCTGCCAAATCAAAAAGCTGTAAAATAGTACATTCCAAATACTCGCACAAATCCGCCAGATTTACTTTAGCTTTAAATCAAAAGAACAATGAAATGTGCAACATATTATGTATTTTTATAATTAGACTGTATATTTAAATGATACTACATAATGTAGGAAAAATTATTCATCTAATAACTTAAATGTTATGTATCGTATAAACACTTAATGTGGTTGTATGCATAAGTAAATAATTATATCGAAGAACTTAAACTCTTAAGGCATTAAATTCTTATTATTTAAAAGCAGTCTTTTTATACACTACACCCGAAGGGATAAGGGTATACTCACTTCATGCTTCCGTTTGTAACGCATTAAAGTAGGCGTGGCATGTATATAAAAGTATATATATTCTGGCTCAAAATCACCTCCTGAGTCGATTTAGCCCTGTCCGCCCGTCCGTCCGTCTGTAGTAATCACGATTAAGGGAGAACGAATAGAGCTATGAAATTTGGGACGAATATGCTTTGTCTAATAGGCTGAAGAAGATTTCATCTAAAATTTATTCATTTCTTAAATTGTGGTGAAAAAATTAATCATATTATAAAGCAGCTGTAACGAACGGCGGGTCTGTGCCCTACGGCACACAAAAGAATAATACAGAAAAAAAAAAGAAAGGAAGGTAGTTCCACTGCTGAGATCGGCTCAGCTCATCCGGCCGTGCTCAGAGAAAGTGGGATGGGTTCTTGATCCCAGCAATGGATGAAAGACCCAGTTACATAAAAAAAATTCTTCGGGTGAGCTGAGGCTTAGCTAGAACCGTAAATCGCTAAAAGAAAAAAAAAATCAAAAAAAAAAAAATCTTAATTAGGCCATCGAGGCCGAGGATCTTAGGAGGGCCTTGGAGTGAGGAGGTGTAGGGGGAGAGGATTAGATGTTGTTCTCTCTCCCTTCTCTACCCGCCCTACCTGGTTGGCAACAGTGACATTGTTTGCCAACCCCTGTTGCATCGCTTGTTCAGGAGCGGAAACACTTACTCACCAATTTTTATTTAGTCCATTTTACGAGGAAATAGTGCAATCAGTAAGTTATACAAAGTTTTATTTTATTTTAAATAAATTAAAAAAAAAAATATTGAATGTATTAAATTGTTATACAGTCTACATGACATTTTGTATAACAGCAAAGCAAAGAAGAAAAAATAGTATTTTGTAGTAATAATAGTTAATTAATAATAGATAATTAGTAATAATAGATAATTCACGTTACAGAGAAAGAAAACCTTACGTATGTAATCAAAAGTACTTTAGAGACTAATGTAAACTTTCGCTAAAAACTACACTACAGTATAACAATAAAGTTATAAAATTGAAGGCCATAATAAAACAAAATATACGATAGCGATAATTATGCACAGTGTATCCAAGGATTTACCTATATACATTAGAAAGGTTTTAAGAGCTATCAAAGCAAAAGTTCAAAAGGAATTTTGAGAATGTATATATGTCTGCGTCTGTAAAAAAAAAATTTTAAGTTAATAAAGTAAACAATTTCATGAACTCCAAATTTTTCAATTTCTTCATCTTTAGTCGGATTATAATTCAAAGATTTGTTTAAACAAAGTATTAATAATATATAAAAAAAAAATATCATATTTGATTTATAATTCATCAATTCTAGAATGATATGAGAAAGCAATGATTTAAAAAAAAAATTATTTATTAGTTATAAATAATTAAGTTATTTATTAATAAATCAGTTATTTTCCAGATTATTGGTAACATATGCATTCATATTCTCACGATTTCTGTTTAATAACTTAAGTCAACTAAACTTCATTATCATTTAGTTTATAGAATTAGTTAGTTCAGATTCAACAGTAAACATAATGAAAATTGACAAATTTTATTTTAGAAAATTCACAACCATTAGGAATTATTTGTAAATATTCCAAGAATGTTATAAAATTCGTCTTAGATTAATTAGACTTAAAAGTTTCGAATACTTGGAAATCTCCATACCAAAAGTTATTATAGAAATTACTTTCAGTGCTTAAAATGTACAATCAAACATTTTAAACGTTTACAAACACTTTTCATGATTGAAACATGTTGCTAACAATTCGTGTTTGAACGATTTCTTTAATAATTAACAATTTCTTTGTTTGAAGTGTTCCAAAACCTATCGCAAGATTTCAAACATATTTCATATGATGAAGTATGAGTATTTTTCAGCGGACGTGAATAGTTTGCAATATTAGGAAAATTAGTAAAATATTAAGTCCTAAAATGATAAATCGGTCTTAACAGCACTATAAGGATCGGAGGGGGGGAATGGAAAGGATGAGTGCCCTCAAGAAAGTTGTTGTAAAATTCAAAGTCATGTAATTTTTGTCTTTAAACCAAATAAAAAAAAATTTAAAGTATTTATGATGTTAGCGTTTCAAGAAAATTGTTTAAAATCTGTTTATATGAATATGATAATAAATATCTTTGGCATAACGCCACTGGATCATTCGAGCTTATTTTAAAACGTATAAACAACAGAAAATGACTTTAATATAACTTATCCTTGTCCTTCGGTGCCGTACTGCGCTGCTTATGTGATGCCGCTATTGTTGTTGTTGCTTCTTTTGTTGCTACTGCTGTTGCCTCTTTTATTACTATTTGTTGTTGGTTGTCTTGTTGCTGATCTTTTATCTAGTCAATTTTCATTAAATTCCTTTTTTGTTCTTTTTGGACTCTTGATTTCAATTTAGTCAAATTCAAAACGAATTTTTAAAAATTAGATGATGAAGTAGTGTGACGTCACAAGAGATTTTAGAGATTTTTAGATTTTAGTTACAAAGCACAACACTTCTGACACGCGTTATATTACCCAAGCTGACGCAATTAGTTCGCTGTTGACATTCTTCGTTCTGGTCACTGTACATATATTGTACATATGTATATTGATGTACATATATTGCTGCTACGCGACAGGTGTTGATGCGTCCGTCGAAGCGGTTGAACATTTTTGTTGGTACACGAATTATTGCGGATATGCGGTTGCTCTCCATCTCTCTCTCTCAGACGTCAGTGAATATCTCCAGATCGAATAGCAATTTAAACAAACGGGAATATAAATGTTCAATTGATTGAATGACTGTACAAATGAGTTGATGATTATTGTTGCAGGTTTCTCCTTTTCTTGTTTTACAGTTTTAAGAATTTAACATTTTCTTAAATGCGAATACGTTTAATTTTCACTACTTTCATGTTTCATTTGCCCGATGAGCACTTTCAAGGCCATCGTGTTCTTTTCTACATCTGTTAATTCACACTTTATGCGCCTACTGCATTTTTAAGCAAGAGTTTTGTATTTTGTTGAAAATATTAATTATCAGTGCGAACGATATATCTGGGATCATTAACGACGACGGCACACTTATCTTCACATTTTGTTGAAGTTTTTTCAAAATCCATCGGCCGCCACGTCCTTCATTTAAAATTGCTCGTACGAAGTTATCGAAAGTACCAATTTGTTCAACTTGAACACACAACACATTTTTACCAATAAAAAAAAATCTGATAATTTTTGCTTTAAAGAAATATTTAGATAATTTGATGGTTGTGAGGATGTAAATCACAATTCAATGGTAATTGAATGAACTCTTTCATTTCTGTAAGATTTCAGTGCTTAACACGTGTTTATTTTAGACAAAATGCTAATTAAAATTTTTCCAATTCAGCTCACCGCCACGTCCACGCACAATTGATGTTCAGTACGCACTGACTTCCACCGCACTTCCGCGTCGTCTCCCTCTCTCCCACACAAGTTCGCCGAATTCGCAGGTTCTGCAACGTGGCGTAATTCAATTTGCATACAAAAAATTGCGCAAAATCACGCCACTTTACGGAACCTGCTATTTCGTTCCGCTCGTGCGAGAAAAGGGAAGACGCGATATCCGCATCGAACCGCGGCGAAGTCTGAACGCGGCGGTGTTCAATTAGGCGCCTCACACAGCGTTACATTTACGTTTTGTTACATGATGTAATAAACATCAAATTTATTTTATACTAGAAGTACCCAGCCCCGCGTTGCTGTGGCTCATTCTGCTTAAATGGTTAGAAAGCGTGTGTTGCTTCCGACCAAAAATGAAATATTCCTCATACAAACGTTGCAACCCCTTTTCACCCCATCAGGGGTTGGATTTTAAAAAATGCCGAAATATGTTTTTGATTAATTATGCCAAAGAGCATTAAGACCAAGTTTCAAGCAAATCTGACCTTAAATGAAATATTCCTCATACAAACTCTGCAACCCCTTTTCACCACCTTAGGGGTTGAATTCCAAAATATCTGTTCTTAGTGCTTGTATATGTACATCATAAAGGAAACGTCTGCGCAAAATTTTAGCTTTCTAGGTCTAAGCGTTTAGCCTGGGCGTTGATGAGTCAGTCAGGACTTTAATTTTTATATATAGAGATTGTAGCATACCGGCAACACTTGTTTGGTACAAGAATTCATAACAGGCGCAAAAATAGCTGCGTTCTATACAAACAGGCAACACTAGTATCGGCAAATTCAATGGCGAGGTGAACGAAAATATGAAGGTATACCAACGCCATTTTATGTCTGCTCTTTTATTTTAATTGGATAATCAATTTGATTTTACAATGTTTTATTTTGCGTGAATTCTTCATAGAATAGGTCATACAGTTTTTGGTATAAAATAGTGGCGGATTTGAGCGTATAAAACAATTTACATTAGATTTTTTGTTGTTAATCTGATTTCTAACTTTAAAATACTTTGCCCAAATAGATTATAATTAAGTAATAAACTATTTAAAAGTAAAATGGATATTAAATAGATTAAATATTGACATAAATAAATAAATAAAAATTGATGTCTTCAAATTCATTACATATGTATATGAACAATTAACTAAGTTGCTATCTCAAAACAAACGATTCGACTTAAAAATCTGAATTGTCATTGGGGTCTCAAAGCTGAACCTTCTTCGTCCTGATCATTCTTCATCATGGGTCTGTATTGTTGAGTTTCTAATGTAGTAACCCCTCCGCCACAAACGTCTCACCCTCAACAGGGGAACGTAACTTTGAGTTTCCTATACAAAAAACCACGTTCCCTTTCCTTGACACTTTTCATCAGGGTTCTGTAATGAGTTTCTGACCTGAATTTTTGGCTTTTTCACGAACACTACTTTAACTCTAACACGTCAGAGTTACATATTTTAGCATATATCAGCAGTTTTCTATCTCCTTATCTCTGCTTGAGACATAGTGCCGATGATAATATGACGGTTGGGATGTATCGAAATCCAAGACGATTGTAATCACCTGATTGCTGAGCACGGAGTCGTGTTTGACGCTAATCTGCTGCTTTAGCAGATCGAAGCAGATCTGAAGCTGCAGAACGCGATTGCCGTGCTCGCAACCGTGTGTTCTAAAGTCTGGCTGTTCGTCGCTCTGCTGCTTCCTCAGCACGTAGTTGAGACATTCTTTGCCTATTCTGCTCGTTCGCTGATGCCCTATATTCCTCAGTCTAATGGCAAATTTAGGCGAATACGACCACCTGGGTTTGATCTTCGAGGCATTATTTAAAAATTCAAAGCGAAAAATTCAAAAATTTTGACTTCAAGGCAAAGTTTTCAAAGCTTATATTAATGATACACTTTAACCCCTTCGACCCGACTTTTGTGGAGCGCTCTTACGAAAGTTTTTTTTTGAATATTTAGGGTTGAAATGGAATATATAATTGGTTGAAATCGAGCGAAGCTTGTACCTTAATATATAATTTTTTTTTTTTAGAATTTTTTTTTTTTTTTTTTTGCAAAACTTATTTTTGAAATATGTACATATATGCAATATAAATGTATATATGTATTATTTCGCATAGTTCCTATGTATATATTCGCAATGTTCAATTACAAACAAGTTTAATTACAAAAAGAAATAAAAGATTTCGCCAAAAAGTATGCAAAACACATCGTTGCTCCGCCAATTTTTACAAATAACTGAATGTAATAAGAAACACGCGAAAATACGCGCGATGTTGGTAACGGTACTTAACAATACATACAATAAACTACTGATTGGGACGTTTTTCTACTATTTTATATGCAGAACGAAGAATTTAGGGCTTTATGAACATAGCCCGGGACACCAGTGTCCCATTAGGGTCGAAGGGGTTAAAAAATTCAAAGAGCGCTTTTCAAAGCGCGGATTTAGGCGTGGTTTTAAAATATATGCAAATATGTATATACAGCAAACCCTCCTACAACGCGACACTTCTACAACGCGTTTTCGCTACAACGCGATTCATAAATTGAGGCAATTTTTTTCACAACGCTATTTTTTTCCTACAACGCGATTAAAAAAATTTACTTTTTTAAAAAAGTCACTTTTCTCGGAATGTTTAAAATTTGACAAATTTGACATTTAACATTTGGTGTTTTGTATAAATTTGTAAGTAAAAAATTAGCTCCGTTTTTTAATGAAATGGACTCGTTTAATTACGAACCTATCCCTTGTTCCAATAGTTCAGATTCGGATATAGCACCAGCAAAACATTCGCGTCATAATCCGTTTAGCAGTGATGACGAAGAATTTGCATAAATAATATGCACCAACATTTCTTTTTATATTTGAATTTCTATAAATTTGAATTTTTATTTAGTTTTAATTTTTAAAAACGTAAATTATTTTGTTTTATTTTATTAATTTATTATAATTTTATTGAAGGATTTCTAATAAAATCTTGAACATTAACTTATTAAAGTTTCGTTTTATTAATTTCAATGCAGTTTTTTATAATTGGAACCTAACCCCCTTTTTTCTATAGAGTTCATGTCTCTTACAACACGATTTCCTACAACGCGACGTTTTCTAAGAACGTATCTCTCGCGTTGTAGGAGGGTTGACTGTACATATTTTTATACCTTACACCCGAAGGGATAAGGGTAAATTTACTTTGTGCTTCCGTTTGTAGCGCATTAAAGGCGTGGCAGGTATAGAAAAGTATATATATTCTGGCACAGAATTACCTGCTGAGTCGATTTCGCGCTGTTTATCCGTCCTTCCGTCTGTAAATCACGATTACACGATAACGAATAGAGGTATCGTCATAAAATTTGGTACGAATGTTCTTTGTTATACCTACGCTGTTTGGTAAAATGGGGAAAATCGGACCAGTGCCACGCCTACTAAAACTCAATAAACAATATACAATAAACAATAAACTCAAAAAAAGGGCATGACACGGCCACTGATATACCATACCATATAATGAAGTGTTTGTTTGAAAAAACGGTGTTGTAAATGAGTTAATAGATAAAAATTTACTGTCTGTAAGTGAAATGAAAGTGGGCGTCACCCACCAACTTTAATCAACATATTGACGTATACATTAGAGATGAGCGATCCAGTGATTTTTCAGGAACGGTGACAGCAGTGACAGTGACAAACGGGTCACTGTGATTTTAACCAGTGATTTTTAGTCACAGTGACTTTGATATAAGTAAACGACGATACCAGAAGTTTTAGCGAGTTTTAGGGGTAGATTTTTAATCTATGAACGATTCGTTTATCGCTCGTTCTGCATTGTCATTTTCTTGTTCTTGATAACAAAAACAAATTTGGAAAATAAAGCAGAACGTGCATTGAACAAATAGTTCATAGATCAACGTAAAACGTAAATAGATCAAATTAACGTGCAGATTAAGAATGTTAAACAAATAACATTCTTTTTCTGGATGCAAACGGAATCTATGAAACTGAGGCTTAAGTCGCATGAGGGGTGTTCAGTGACAAGCAAATCTGAATACTGCCCTGCAATATCTATGAAAAATAACTCATGTAACTCTTATTTATTTTAAATACATAAATGAAAGATATTTTTAATATCATCAGAATGGTATGCATATCAGGCAGATACCTTTTACAGTATAGGAGATGTAGACAATAAATTTTCAAACTTTAAAGGGTTAAAACTCCTAAACCAGACGAGAGCGACCAAAAGTGTTGGGATCAGCGCCAGCAACAACAACTACAAAAACAATAACAAATTTTAAGAGTGCTGAATCTGTTCCTATTAATGGTGTATTAATTAATAAAAGTAATTAATAATAATAATTAATATATACAATCAAATGAAAATATCTCATATGTGTCTAATCACATATCATAGCAGGTTTTTAAACTGCATAGATAATTAATTAAAAATTATTGCAAACCTAGATTGTTGTACAATATGTACGTGAAAAAAATACGCAAGCGAATTCATGGCGCGGGAACAATCCAGTGACAGGAACGAATATTTGTGTGTAAATATCGTGAAACAAGTCAGTGACAGGAACGAATATTTGTGTGTGAATATTTTGGAACGAAGGCAGTCACTGTCACTGTCACTGGTAAAAATATTTGTCTGTCGCTACAGTGACCAGTGACTTCAAAGTAACAGTGACAAAGTCACCGGTACTGAAATATCGCTCATCTCTAGTATACATATATTGCTGCATGATTGGCTATACACAGAGAATAGTGAGAGAAGGTCGCCATGTGCGTGAAATTCGTCATAATTTTAAGCATGGATACCCAGTGGGAATATTCGTAAGGTGCTTACGAAATAGTGTACGATTTCCTCCTTATTTTGTAGGTGGAAAAACCATGCTACTAAACGTAAGGCAAATTCCGTGTACCTTCAAATGTAGCTTACATTTAGAAGCGAGTAAAGGAATACGTTATTGAGGCTTCGTTGCTACAGAGAAAAAGCCGAATAGCTTTGCATTCAACATATTTTATTTTGTAAGGCAAAAAATGATGAATGCTTACAATTTCCGTAGGTTAGAAGGCGATTGTGTAGCCAGTTACTATTACTGACAAATTTTAGACTGGCATCAATAGCTTATTAATTCTACCTTACGTTCTCATTCATACATACTTAATTCATACTTATTTAATAAAGCACATTAGGCATCCATTCCGACAGTTTCCGAGCAGTCCTAATCAATGAAACCCAGTTTATTTTTGTAAAGGGAGTCGTAACGACATTAGATAACATTTATGCTTTACAAAATCATGAATGAAAAGGCGGCCATGTCTGTGTAAAAGGAATGGGGATTTGGTATGGAAAATCGGAGGCCTCCTGAATGAATAATAAGGTGGACGTAATGCATTATGGAAGCATTCCGTTTCCCACTGGGTAGTGATATGCGTAAGAGCCGCCATAGAAATTAAAATTTGGGTTGCCATGTGCAAAGATATTCGTCATATAAATTGTAAGCATGGGTAGCGATATGCGAGAGAGCCGCCATAGAAACTGAAGTTTGGGTCCTGATATTGGAACCCGTAAGCAAAAATTTAGCTTATATGAGATTCGCATCCGTATTGTATGTTCTTTGATTTAACTCAATTCTCAAATATTTTATTGACATTCGACTGACTTCTAAATTTTCAAATCGTATTTTTAGGCGTAGTTTTTTTTTAATTCTCATATATATTTTTTAAAATTTGACGACTTCAAAAAATTAAATTTAAAATATTATTTAGGAATTGTCAGATATAAGAAAGCACAAACTTTTACTATTTTCTATTTCTATTTTTCTATTTTCTACAACTCGTTACCCAGCAAAACCAGAATAACCGAGTCGCACTGTTGCATTATTTTCACGAATCACTAACACGGTCTCTATTTTTTTTAAATGGTGGCTGAGTGGTAAAGAGATGCCGATATTAACGTGGCTGAAGTGTATTTTTTCTCATTCTGCCATTTTTCTTATTAGCGCCAGAAAATCAGCGTAAAACAAAATCAACGTGAAAAAGGAAACTTGCGTTTGAAGTGTTCTTTCCAAAAATTAACATAAAAGATACAAAAATTATACAAAATATTTTTATTTTCAGCTTCTTAGATGTTCTGAAACGTTTCCTGAAGAAATCCAACTACATCAAATATGTTCGCCACAGTTCCTGCTCTATTTTGGAAAGAAAGGGATAACCGATCACATGTACACAAAAGTTTCTGGTACTTTTTTCCCGATGCTCTGAAGAAAATAATAGAAACTTTAACCGAAACTTCGGGTAGCGCTACCAGTTAAATAACCGGTGAATTACCAGGTAGCAGTATTGCAGGATAGATAACTGAGAGAACTTGCGCAAGTGAGAACGAAAATTATTTCCTCTTCATGCTATTTTTTATTGGCAAAATATTATTCAATAAAAAATATAACTGACGATATTCAATTTGTGAGAGTGAAACATTAAATTTATTGTTTACTTCCAAATGTTAATTAGTGGACGGATCAGTGAGCGGACCACGCCCATTTTTTTGGGAGTATACGCATATTTTAGTTTGAGTTGGTGAAGTCAGGAATAGAAATGTGCCCCAAATTCACTCTACGAGCTGAGAAATTGGACTATAAGCACGAAAAAAATCTTATTTATTCTATAAAAATAGGCGTGACACCGGTCCGATTTATCCCATTTTCAATACCAAACAGCCTATGATGACAGAGAATATTCCTGCCAAATTTCATACCGATAAGTTTATTTGTTCTTCCGTAATCGTGATAAAGTTTTATTTAATTTTTAATTTTTTTGTCTTGGAGATGCGCTCTTGATGAATAACTAGCAATAACTTAATACTTTTTTAATAAAAGTGAGATGTTATACCTGTTTTGAAAGCTGCATAAAGTAGCATATGTATTTTTAAAAGTGTGGGGCACTTATGGTGCATACATTTTTGTTAACCAGAAGCTTTCATAGCTCTGAAGAGTAGTTTTTAAAAAGTTTTTTTAATATCTTTTTTCTGAGCAGCCGTGGACCCCCTAAAAGTACACATTTGGTTATCCACTACTTACGCCACACCTGTATATGCATGTACGAGTAGATTTTAATTTTTCGTACATCGCGACGTCGCACAGTGGTTCGTCTAGAACAAGCTAGCTAGACAAAAACAATAATTTACTATCGTGAATATTTCTATCGCAATACAAAGAGAGAACCCACACAACTAGAATTCTGAAAAAATTTTTCCCGGTCAACCTACTATGATGACTTACGCGGGTAGGTATATTGGAAAACGTAAATTTTTAAGAAAAATTTGCTGCGTTTGTTCATCTGATAATACGATTATTATTCACGTCAAAAAAGTTCTGGACTATTTTTGTATTATGCAGCTTTAAGCTGAGGGTTAATAGTATTCTTTAAGGATAAATTTTATAGTTATACGTTTTATGAATAATTTATAAATACAATCTTAAAAAAAAAAAATTTCTCCTTTTTCAACTTCACAAGAAGAAACCTTAAATGTCACTTCATGTACCCTCTCTGAAATTTATATATATTATACGCGCGTTCATGTATTTGAACTCGGTATAAAATTTCATTGCTATATATTTGCACATATGTTTTTTCCCCTACATTCTGAAGGATGAAGGCATACATATTCACTTTGCCCTTCCGTTTGTAACGCAGTAAAAAAGGCGTGGCAGGTACAGGAGTTTATATACATTCTTGCTCAGAATCACCTCCAGAATCGATTTAGCCTATCCGTCCGACTGTCTGTCTGCCTGTCTGTCCGTCAATCCGTCCGCCTGTGGAAATAACAATTGCAGGAGAACTAATAGGTATCGTCATGAAATTTGGTGTGTTATATTCTGTGTTATCCTAGGCTGTTTGGTATTGAAAATAGGGAAAATTGGACTAGTTTCACGCTTACTTTTTATAGGGAATATGAATTAATCCGTGCTTATAGCTCAATTTCTCAGCTGGTAGAGTGCATTTAAAGATAACATTTTTAGCGCGAGTCAACCATCTCAGACGTAAATATATTCCTAAAAATGGGCGTGGTCTGCCCACTGGTGACAGAAACGACGATTATAGGAGAGCGAATTGAAGCATCGTCATAGAAGTTGCCATGAATATTCTCTCCTGCGCTACGTAGAGCTCTTTGACATCGAAAATGGAAAACATCCTACTTCTGTTACGCCTACTTTTTAAGTATATATATGTATATATGTATATATACACATACAAAAAACACTACAAATGTATATAATTTACATAGGAGTGACTGGAACGATTCAGTAAATGATTCGCATTAAGATACTGACGACATATCGTCACTGTCGCGACAGTGACGAAAGTATATAAAAGTGTATGTAGAAAGAAATGTACACATGTATGTACGCATGTATGTATGTGTGTAAATAATTTAAAATAATTTGTATTGAAAATGTCTACTTGGATAAAATTTACATTTGCTTGTCCTCACCTCTTTTTGTCAGCAAACATTATTAATTTTCTTGAAAACCATACCACTTAGAGCCATACAGTTTTTAATATTTTAACAAGAATTTATTGGGATATTTTGCTTAATGAAAAAAAAAAGTCTTACTTACGTGTTTTTTCTTTTTTCATCGATTAAACATATGTTTTTACATTTTTCTATAAATTTCTAGTTCACCCCCTCCCGTCTAAACGGGGGGCCAGCAACCCCATATAATTTTTTTCTTGTCACAACCTAACAAATACACAAAACCAAAAAAAAATTTTGTCCAGCTAGCTTGTTCTAATGTAATGTAAACAACTTGTAAACAACTTGTAATGTAAACAACTCCTTTTCTCTGCGCATCCTTTTAATAATAAATCGATTTTTTATATAATTCCATTATTTCTTTTAAATATTTTCGCGACGGGGGGGGGGGGGGGGCCTTAATGGCTTAGTTTGAAGATTTAAAAAAAAAATTAACAAATAAATAATTATAATTACTATAGTTAATGATTATAAGTTAATAAACGTGTGGGGTTTTTTTACTTACCAGTTAAAAAAACCTTTTTTAACCAAAGTGTCAGTCAATGAGGTAAGTAAAAAAACAAGAGGCATAATGAGAGGCACATAGTGTATAGTATAACAAATCCATTGAAGAGCATCGAGCACCGAGTAATGAACAGGTAATGATTTCGGTATTGATCCGCTTGTATAAAAGGATCAAGCGCCGCGGCGCCTACATCGACAAACAAATCATCATTATCATCATAGTTATCTTCGAGCTCTCATCGTGACTACTGTAGAAGCACAAAGAATAATACGATCAGTTCTTTTATGAAGATGATAAACTATACTAAGGTATACACTAAGTCCATTATAGGGCACATACCGATTCAGGTATACACAAATAAACAGACATACTTTGCAAGGTTCTTTTATTTGTGTGTTCATGTTTATTGGTTTTTGTGCTTCTTGTTTTGTGTATTTTTCCTTTATAGATTATGATCTCCGAAGATCTTAGAGAAAATTCGAGGGATTTTTTAAAAATTGAAAAAAGAACAGTAGCAAAATTTAATTCCTAAAGAGATTAAGAGGGTAAAAGATGAGAAGAAAAAGAACTAATTCAAATTTAATCCTTAAAAGAGTTTGTTTCTTTTTACGACCGTTTTTGTATAAAAGTAAAGGTCGCCGTAAGAAGTGCAAATTCATCAGCTTTTTATTTGTCTTCACTTTATATATGTACACATGTATATGTATGTAAATTAATATATGAATATTGTACCTTACATGTTCTACCTTATTAAAAATTTGCTCAATTAACTGCTTGATTAAAGATACCAATAAAAGCTGACGATATCCATACCATACATACAGTATTTTCAATATATTGATGCTCCTACCATAATGATTTTGTGGACATTATTGCTAGCTGCTTAAGTTAATAAATGCATACGTATCTAACTATAATTATATTTTTATTCATTTCTTCCTTTCTTTTTTATTCTTATCTTTTTCTATCTTTAACTATATTTGTATCCCTGTATTATTTTCTATTGTGCTACCTATCAATTCTCTTATTTTATCTATCTACTCACTACTTTTGTAGAAATTCATTAGATTTCATTTTGGTTAAGTTTGATTCTGTTTTCTTAATTGCTGTTTGGATGGCCTCCTGCTTTCCTTATTCATGACTGTATCTCCACATATACCTTCTGGAGTTGAGCAAAACCATAAATTATTACTAAAAATTTTCTGCAATCAAAATAAGGGCTTTCATATAGTTCATTTCAATGCTCGTAGCCTTAATTCTGATAAACTTGATTATATAAGAGATACCTTTAGCGACTCACTTATTGATGTTATTTGTGTGTCTGAAACGTGGTTTCATCAATCTTTAGATGATTCCTTTCTGAATATTAAGAATTATACACTGTATAGAAGTGACAGAAAGGACAAACGTGGTGGTGGCGTAGCTATCTATGTCAAAACAGTTTACAGCTCTAGGATTGAAAATTTCTCTAATAGATCCTCTGAAATTGATTACCTCACTGTGTCTATTTTTAACAAAGAAATCAAAATTAATGTCTCATGTATATATTGTCCGCGTAAGACTTGTGATCTGAGCCTTTTTTTAGTGGATTGTTGAATAACACAATAGCTTCTGATTATATAACAGTCTGTGGTGACTTTAATATAAACTTATTGTGTAACGATGTTTTCACCCGAAGAATCTATGATCTGTTTGCCACTAATGGGCTCTCTATTGTTAACAACTCAGCACCTACGAGGTTTGGTAATAATTCTACCCCCAGCCTACTCGATTATTTGGCGGTATCTGATATAGCATTGTTTTTAATGTTCACACAAATTAGCTTTATCTCGGATCATGATCTGCTTTTTTGTTCCTTGGATATTAATTTAAACTGTTCCAGTGTTCCTAATGCTTTCACCTTTTATGACTATAAATCTGTTAGTACTGAACATTTG
The DNA here is from genome assembly GCA_949752815.1 of Conops quadrifasciatus. NCBI lineage: Eukaryota > Metazoa > Arthropoda > Insecta > Diptera > Conopidae > Conops > Conops quadrifasciatus. The sequence goes on along the minus strand of OX457077.1, from coordinate 25,723,143 downwards.
TTAACATCGTTTCAGATGGTTGATTGGTCAACTTTCTGGAACTCTACCTCGATTGATTACAGATTGAGTTTCTTTGTAAATACCTTAAAACAGCTACATGAAATTTTTGTTCCAAGGAGGACAGTTACTTTAATTAATAGTTCATGCCCATGGTTTACCTCACATGTACGATCTTTTATCAAGTTAAAAAATTCACTACATACAAGGTGGAAAAGAAATCCTACGTTGGATAACTGGAGCAGTTATAAAAGAGCGAGAAATGTTGCTGCTATAGTTGTCAGAAAATCGAAGCATAAATACTTCGAATTGAAATTTCATTTTAATAAATCTACGAGACAACTCTGGAAACAGCTAAAAAATGTTGGAATTGGGAAAAGTAATTCTGCGAAATGTAATTTTAGTCCTGATGCATTAAATAATTTTTTCTTACGAGAATCGAAGTGTGGCAATGGTGCAGAGCCTAATTCTAGCGAGGCACATGGAGATTTATTCTCTTTTTCTAATGTGTCTGAAAATGATATTTACACCCACATTTTAAAAATGAAATCCAATGCGGTAGGTGAAGATGGGATAAGCATTAAATTTATTAAACTATTGTTACCAGCTGTTGTTGCCCCTTTAACTGCAATTATTAATTCAATTCTTACAACTTCATATTTTCCGTCGCAATGGAAGCTTGCTACCATTATTCCTATACCCAAAATATCTTCTCCTACCACAATATCTGATTTTCGACCCATAAGTATCTTACCTACTCTTTCTAAAATTTGTGAGGCTCTTATGGCTAAACAAATAAACTGCCATCTATCTGATCGTAATCTTCTGCATGAGCTTCAGTCTGGATTTCGGGAGAAGCATAGTTGTGCTACTGCAATGCTAAAAATCATGGATGATTTAAGACACTCTTTTGATCATAAACAAATTTCACTTCTTTGTCTTTTAGATTTTTCTAAAGCGTTTGACAGTGTTGAACACAGGTTGCTCTGCAGAAAGCTTCAATCACCTTTTTTATTTTCAAATTCATCAGTCAATTTGATTAAGAGCTACTTATCCGGAAGATTTCAAAGGGTGAAAGTTGGTAATTCTCACTCTCAGTTTAAGCATGTGGAAGTAGGTGTACCACAGGGGTCGGTGTTAGGTCCTTTGCTATTTTTAATTTTTATAAATGATTTATTTAATGTTATTAAAAATGCTTCAATGCATGCCTATGCGGATGAAATTGGGATATCCGCACCGGTATCCGCACTGATATTCCACCGATTTTTATGGGAAATACTAGATTAACGCTTATGTCTAATGCCACAAATCTTGGGTTCTGTATTAATTCTGAATTGACTTGCGTCCACCATGTGAACAAAATTGTTAGTAAGGCTTATGGTATAATGCATAATCTGCGTTATGCTGCTAAATTTTTACCAAAAGATATTCGACTAATGCTGGTCAGGCAGTTAATTTTACCTTTATTAACTTATGCAGAGCTAATTTACCCGTCATATGATTCTTCGTCGTCACATAAAATTACTGTTGTTTTTAACAACATGACCAGATTTGTTATTGGATTGAAACGTTATGATAGTCTAGCTAACTGGAGATGTTCAATACTGGGCTGTGATTTTTTTGATTACATTAAATTCAGGAATTGTGTTTTTTTACACAGACTTATATATTCAGGCTGTCCGAGGTATCTATTTCAAAAGCTGACATTTGGGCAATCTGACCGTTGCCGAAATATCTTAATACCTTATTATAGTTATTGTAATACCGGCAGACTATTTTTTGTCAACTCCGCGAGGCTGTGGAACAGTCTACCTAATGCTTGGAAAAACATGTCGAATGGGGCCACGTTCAAGCGGCTGGTGCAGAATCATTTCTATAAAACAAATGTATAAATTGGTTTTCTTTTTTTTTTTTTTTCTACTTTCTTTTCTTCACCTTACTCTCATTTTCATTTTCTATGCTGATTTTAAATCTCATATTACTAGCTGTCTTATTGTTACGGCCAAAGTTTGTAATGTTATAATTTTATATTGTCCTGTTTAAAATTGCTATAAAAGAATGTTATTCTTAGTGCAAGAACTTTTTAATAATAATAATAATAATAATAATAATAATCAATGCGGAGTAATGTAATGCATACATACATGCATACATTTATATTATATTTTTAATTTTTAGTGACGGATCATTATTATCTGCTCTACATAGTTTCAGTAAATTTTCCTTCTACTTCGGAATTCAAGCTTTCAAATTATTTTTCCGCACAATTAATTTAATTCCATTTCTAAATCATGGACTACTTATGTGGCTAGGTAACATAAAATCGTTTAACTCCATTGTTTCGAATTTCGAATTTTGTACGGATATAAAATTAAGTGAAAATTTTTATTCTAAATTGACCAAAATTTTTAAATTGATTTAGGACCGAATGCTTCAATAACACATAAGACAATTCTTGCTCAATCTGCTTTGTGTTTTTCGTAGATTGCGATGATTGAATCACAATACATGCTTGAAATTAAATCACACACAAGTCTTATGTCAAAATTCACATTTTACTTGTAGATTTTGTAAAATTGTTAGGAAATAAATTCGGTGTGCAGTTTTTTACCTGAGCTTTGCTGTGTATTATTATTCCATTATCATATAGATAGTCTCTTTTTTTATAAGCTTTTACTATAAACACTGTCCCGATTAAAGGATTACAATCCTCTTTTCTTACTTGTAGGTGTAACTTTTCGCCCGTTGGTCTCATTCCCAATTCCTATTGCATCTCATTCTCATTCCCATCCATATTCATACTCCTAATTCATATTGATAGGTATTATGTTAGGACTGGCCATTTACAACAACATATCTCTCAAAAAGGAACCAAATTACTGGAGATCCTGCGGTGACTATAGGCGCCTCAATTACATAACAATATCAGACCGATCCACTTCCTCATATTCATAATTTAAGCATTGAGTTAAAAAATAAAAAATATATTCTCCAAAATCAACCTGGTACGCGCTTACCATCAAATACTAATGGCCGAAGAACGTATAAATACTAGAGGTCTGCACGAGACGGTCCAAAAGTACTTTCTTCTGTACTTTTTTCTGTATCTTGAAAAAAGTTCGAGAATTGACTGCAGAGTATATTTTAATTATTCGAATCGATTGAGACTGTGTTGAGATGGCAACTCACCTACCAGCTGACATCATATTCTTCATAGTTCTTTTTCGTCTTCTTCCGTTCTCTTCCGTTTTTTTCCTTCAAGACCAACGCTGACACAGCACACTTATATATATATTTTTGTTCGCGCAAAATAAAAACTACAACACTCTGTTTAGTATGAATCAATTGAATACCTAAAATAAAAGCTTAATAAAATTACAACAGGTTATGGGCCCAGGTGCCAATCCCTGAGGTTTAAGTTCATAGTATTATTAAAGCGCGTGTGCGGCTGACAAAAAGGTAAAAGTTAGATTCTACATAACGAAAATGAATTCACTCTTTAATGTTGAAAAATTGAACGAGTGTAATTATGACATTTGGAGCATTCAGATAAAAAGTGTGCTAGTACATCAAGACTTATGGAAACACGCATGTGGAGAGCTTGCTGCTCCAAGTACCGAGAATGAGAAGTATGCGGAATGGAAGGCCAAAGACGAAAAAAGTACGGCCACCATCATACTTAGTGTGACGCCAACACAAATTAAATACATAAAAGGTTGCAGAACATCTAAAGAAGCGTGGAACACCTTGCGTGATATCCATAACCCAAAAGGTCCGGTCAGAAAAGTGACGCTCTTTAAACAATTGTTAAATATGCATATGAACGACGGCGATTGCATTCAACAATACGTCAGTAATTTCGATTCAGTCGGGGAGAAACTCGCAGAGATAGGAGTTATCCTCCCAGAGGAATTGCGTGTTATAATGATGTTGGCAAGCTTGCCCAAATCATTTGAGAATCTAGTTGTCGCACTAGAATCTCGCGATGATCTTCCAGGCTTCAATGCTGTAAGAATCAAGTTGGTGGAAGAGGGTCAGCGACGTACAGTCTCAAATACTGAAGAACATATATCTGACGGTACTGTACAAGCATTTGTTGCACGTGACAAAATCGTCCAAAAAAGGCTGCCTTTGAGTAACAGAACTAGCGAAAACGAGAGCGCAAGTTCATCGCAATACATTAGAGCGAGTGGTAAGAAGCCAGCAAATTTTAAATGTTATAATTGTGGCAAGAAGGGCCATTATGCAGCTCAGTGCAGAGGAAGAAGTCAAAAACAGTTTGACAAGACCAACAATCGAGCAGGTTTGTTTGCAGCAATTAGCAAACACACGCTAAACACCGACGCATGGTGCGTAGACAGCGGCGCAACAACACATTTATGTTGCAACCGCAACATGTTCGACGAATTTGAAAATTTCACAGAAATTATTACCCTTGCTGGTGATAACAAAATGCAGGCAACCGGCAGAGGAAAAGTTTCCTTGCAGACGCCAAACCTTCAAGCTTTCATAACAGTTATTCAAAGACTTTTATTTTTAAAAGTCTTTCATAACAGTTATTCAAAGACTTTTAAAATAAAAGTCTTTGGATAACTCTTATTCAAAGACTTTTAAAATAAAAGTCTTTGGATAACTCTTATTCAAAGACTTTTAAAATAGAAGTCTTTGGATAACTCTTATTCAAAGACTTTTAAAATAAAAGTCTTTGGATAACTGTTATTCAAAGACTTTTATTTTTAAAAGTCATTTATAAAAGTCTTTTTTTGATGATGAGGTGCTCAAAACGACTGAGGCTTTTTACACGTGGTAGGTGAGTGACAACCCCCAAAGTGACCATCTGGGGATAGGAAATGTCGTGAAATGGATTTTGGACATGGTGGGCGGTGGGTGTGGAGCCCCAAGGTGGTCACACGGGGGTTTTTTGACCAAAAAATTTTTATTGCGCAAATCGATAGTAAATATCGTGAAACGGATTTTGGTCATGGTGGGCGGTGGGTGGAGACCCCCACACTATACCCACACTATGGTGATGAATGAGCACTCACCCAGACGATTCAGGGTGTCTTTGCAGTCCTGGACTGATTTAGATTTAGCTTCTACAGCCATAATTGCTTTAATGGCGGCTTGACTGTCGGAGAATATACCGATCGTTTGATTAGGGGGAGATTTAGAATTAAGGACGGCCTTGCATTAGAGCTGTGCACAAGCCGTTTTAAAACGACTTTTAAAACAGAGAAAGTTTTAGCAGTAAAAATTGACAAAACTTTTCAGATTTGCACCAACACCATTTATTGCTGATGCTCTGCTGAAAACAAAAACAAAATTGTCAGTTGAAAAAGACGCAGCAGTTTTATTGCCACTTATTGCTAAATAGATATAAGAGAAGGATACACATACGAAGTGCACATACATATTAAATATATATGTACATACGTTAAGCTGTCTCCTAGGCTTTTAGTTAGAAAATGAGCATTGCGTGTCTCTCCCTTTTTTCGTTTTTTTTTTTTGGTCGTTTTTCTCGAAAATGTAGCAGAACATTTTTTCATTGTTTTCAATCGTTGTTCAGGGCCACAATTTGTGGACCATTTACAACAAAAACAAAGTAAGAAAAAAACGATAATTACATGGAAAAATAAATAAATATGCCTTTGGAGTTTGAGCGGAGGGAAAGAGGGAGAGTTTTTTCTTGTAATTATTAATATTATATGCGTGGTTATGAGTAATTATAACCACCCATATTTTTCCTGCTCAGCGTAATTAAGCAACAACTAATTGTTGTGAAGTCAATTTTTTAATAGATCGTTGAGATCAGATTTTTTTTGAAATGAATTATATTTATTAGTTACTAGCAGAGTACCCGTCGTTGACTCGGTTCTCTTGTTTTTTGAGTTTTAATTAAAAGAACTTCTGGAAAAATTTGTTTGCGAATAAAACCTTTTTGAATTTTTATTTCGTTTCTTTATTCAAAACAAAATATTTTACATTGCTACATTTATTGGATTCTTATTCGTACACTAAAAATTACAGTTTTTTGATAGAAAACGTTGTTTGATATTGTAAAGATCTAAACATACATTCATACATGTATCTAATTAATTACCTAAGAACTTCAGAATATACAATGTTTTTTGTTTTCCTATTTGGAGCATAAACAAACATATTATCAGAATTACCCACACGTGAACACCCAACATATAGCTGTTCATGCGAAAAGCAAGGCTGTTCTAATTGTAATCCCACAACCTTCAGTGTTTGGCCTTGCGATTTATTAATTGTCATTGCAAAGCTTAAGCGTATTGGAAACTGGAGCCTCTTAAATTGAAAGGGCATATCGGTAGGAATTATGGGTATTCTTGGAATAAAAACATCCTCACCCTTGCCACTTCCGGAGAGAATGGTTGCTTCAATTACGTATGTCATGAGCTTCTTAACAACCAACCTTGTTCCGTTACACAAACGTGGAGGGTCCAAATTCCTTAAAAGAATAATCGGTGTTCCAACCTTTAAATAGAGACAATGTGGCGGAGTGCCTGCACGTTGAAGAGAATTTAGAAATTCTGTAGGGTAATTCACAAGTTCGTTTTCATCTACAACAGTGTCGACTGATTTATAGCAGAGTCGCGTGGAATTTTCTGCAAAAGCTCTACATTAATGTTGTCCACAGCATCATTCCTTGGAGCTAATATGGCTTTTTCACATAGCCACGTATGATCCAGGTAGTGGTCCACTATGTCCTTGTATACACTTTCCATTAATTCGTCAATTGAGGCCACGGGTATACATATATTTTCTATATCCACTTCGCCTTCATCATTTGATTTTATCTGACCATTGCCTAGCATTAATATTTTCTTAGCGAAAGTAGAAGAAGCTTGATTCCCGTGTAAATAGGCTCGCATATTTGTGGACAGCTTTAAGATTTTAACATGCTTCCAAAGATGAGATGATTTTATGCATGCTTTTATTTCGTCCGTTCTTGTTCCCTTAGGTATTACTGGTAGTGTTTGCCTGAAATCTCCAGACAAAACCAGGGTAACTCCTATAATAGCTGTATTTCCTCGGAGATCCTGTAACGTCCTGTTTAAAGCTTCGAATTCTGCTTTGTGCGCCATTGTGCACTCATCCCAAACAATAATTTGGGCTCTTCGTAGAACATCCGATATTCCCGATCCCTTGATGATATTTCACGTTGCATTGTCAGTCCTTGCTAAGTTCAAAGGGAGTTTGAACGCGGAATGTGCTGTTCTTCCTCCGCGAAGTAAGGTTGCAGCAATACCCGAAGAAGCTACTGCAACTGCAATTTGACCTCCATGACGAATTTTAGAAAGTATAAGATTTATTAGGAAAGTTTTTCCGGTTCTTCCAAGTAAAAAAGTCCTCCATTTTGATGAGTAGCGCTATCAATTATCAACGAATACGCAGCTTTCTGATCATTCAGTAACTTTGGTTCATTACTGAGAACTTCTTGTTGGAGATCGTCAATGTTGTATGTCGTTTCGCGAACTAATTCATAGCTGATAGGGTGCTGCTCACTCCGTTGTACTTTTGGGAGGCCAAATGATGCAAGATCATTTCTTCCTAAAAGCAATATCTTGTCCTCAATGGCTTTGAGAGCTAAATTAAAAATGTTCTCATTGTGGACCATATTTGAATTTTCAAGCTGAGCCCTGTGTAAAAAGTCTTCGGACAAAGCTTCTTTATGATTTATCCATAATGTCTGGGGGTTTGACACATTGCAAACTTGTAGCAAAATTGCAAATAAATTTCTCAAACTTGCTGGTGATTGTGAAACAGATGCTTCTCTCATAGTAGCCTCCCATTGTGCATCTTCTTCAAGAAGTCCTCTTTTCAAACATGCGTCTCTGAATGTGGGGCAAACGTTATTTTCGACGACTTTCAAATCTTGAAATGATGTCGGCCCTTTTACGTTTAGAAGCAGCAATCGAAGGTAAAAGCATTCCTGCTGGCTGGGATGAACGGTGTAAATTCTTGACATTGTTTCATCTTTAAAGACCCCGGGATGTTCATCTACGGGGCTTCCTCTCTTACGTCTGTTCCATTTGTTATTTTTCCAAGTATAATAAGAAGGGACTTGTTGATATAGCAGTGTGCGCGCAAATGAATCTTCCTGGCACAGTGCGAAGAACGCAGTCAACGTAGTATTTTTTGGAACCAATGCTTGCTGTACTGCGTTTTCAGCAGTAAAATAGACACTTTGTCCATTTTCCAAATGCACGCTAAGTTGTTGAATTGCTGGCGTTCATGACGTTCATGAATCGGAAATCCAAAAATTCGCCAAAAACTTTCACTGCTGCTAATATACCTTCCCAACTGGAACTGCGTAACTTCGTCGTTTTTATTTTCATTTTGAAGGGCATACATAGCCGCATCTGATCCCTTGTTGACGTATTTGCACACATATTTTATGGATTTCACCGAATTGCAAAATTCAACATTAATGTGTGCTTAAAAAATGTTTGATAATAGAGGGCAATATGGTACAACCCATCTATTATCAATTTCAATTTGTACTCCATTTTTGATTTTAATGTTGGCTGTATGTCCACCTTTGCCTTGATCTCTCCTTTTATATATAGGGTATCCATCATTTCCAGTTTGTGTTTCCTGCGTGAATTGCTTTGGATACTTTTTAGTGCATTTCCCATTTTCCATGCAAGGAGCTGTTGGATTTAAATTTCCACAGGGTCCATGAATCATAGTCCTTTTAATTGTCTCAAAAAGAATGTTATCATTTTCCGGATCAGGTAGTTCAGCTGATATAATGGCGTCTATTTGATTGGAGTTGATTTTGGTTTTGAGCCACAAAAGAATGTGAGCATGGGGAAGACCTCTTTTCTGCCATTCAATGGTATACATATTACACCTTGCTGGACCGAAAATTTCCCATTTTGTTAGCAAACTCATCAGCTTGTTAAGCTTTTGTTTAAAAACCCTTGCTAATAAGTCCGGACGATCCTTTCCAGACTGAGAGGGAAATAATTCATCTTTTATTTCTCTCCATGCAGGGTTGCAAGTAAAGGTGATAAAAAGATCTGGTGTTCCATATGATCTTACATAAGTCATGGCATCTTGAGTTCTTTCGTGCATGTATCGAGGACTTCAGGTAAAGCTGGATGGTAGAATACATAGTTGACCGATATCACTGTAGCTACTCCCATCATTGTTAATGCTATCTCTGAGATGTATATAGGAATCTGTCCGTAATTCCTTTTGATGCAGTTTTATATACAGCAGTCTCTCCGTCTCTACCTTTGCGTACATATCAACAGAAAACTGTTGGAATAAATCCTGGCATCGGTGTAAATGGTTGAAATAGTTGCCTCGAAGCATTAACCTGTGGGCGTAAAATTGCATACGGGATACAGTTTTCAAACCTCGAGCTTGCGGAATTCCAAAATGATAACCATCTTCACCATAAACATAAATGAGCGGATATTGAAGAGCATCGTAAGATCTGTGAGTTTCAGCTATCCTCTTTATGCTGTTGTCGCGATATTTTAGCACAATATCTCTTTTCCCTAACTGCTGATCACTCAGTACTAATGCAATCTTATTAGCAGTTGGTTCATTGAACCGACCTCTGTGTTCACGTTCAGGTCGTTTATCCGCATTAATAACCAACTTTAGATCCATTGGTGATGGAGAATTCTCTATTGCACACTTGAAGCTTTTCACGTAGCTGTTGGTATTGTGTATCATCTGTTGAAGCTGCAATGTAATGTTTATCCGGTTCTTATCGTAGTAAGCGCAACGAAATTCTGCTTGCTTGTTTTCATCTCCTACGATGTAGATCTGCAAGTACTGAGGATCATGATTTTCTGCAGGCTGAAGCGATCCTATTGTGTGGTAAACTTGTCCTTGTACTTTAAATGTTGGCATAAACCCAGCTTCAGTAATTATATTGGCTCCAAACGATGTCATTTGAAAGGAAGCGTTATACGATCTAATCATCTTCAGGAAATGCTTGGATTCAGAGGTAATGCCTTCGAGATAAGCCTTCAGAGGCGTTGGAGGCTCTCTAAGAAGTGGAATGTCAACTTTGCCATCCGAACAACACATTGAATTACTTTCGCCTTCCCACTTCTTAGCTTGACAATGTGGACAAATTTTTGTCATGGAACCAATATGAACTGCATTAAAAGAACCATAGTCGATGTTGTGTGAGTAATTAAATGCGGCATTAAATAGGTCTTGTGAAGTGTATATAGCTCTTCTTCGATCCATAGCTCTAGTTCGCATTCCTTGCAAACGTGTCTCGTCTTGATTTGCCTCACGCTCTCTATTTCGCCTTTGTCTGGTAGCCTGTGAAAGGAGACGATGCCTCATTTGCTCTTGCGTTTCGCTTAACCGGTTTCTGCGTTGTATAATACGCTGAGCTCTAATGCGGGATTGGTGCTGGTCCTCCGTTTCCTGTTCGCGATTTCGTGTTTGTCTTACACGTTGAGTCCCAATGCGCAATTGATGATCCTCATCTGTCTCTTGTTCCCGATTTCTCGACTGTATTATAAGTTGAGATCTTAGACGGGCCTGACGTTGCTCCTCCGTTTCCGCTCTTCGATTTATAGATTGTCTATACCGCTGTGAATCTAGACGGGCCTGTCTATGGTCTTCCATTTCCTCTCTACGGTTTCTTGATTGTATTAGCCGTTGCACCAGAGACATCTGTATTAGCCGTTGCGAAAACAGACGCGAATGTGTTTGCTCTACAGTTTGAGATTGTAAAGTCGATCTTCGTGCTCGTGCTGCTCTTGTATTTCTACTTAAATTTGATTTTGCCTTCATTTCGGTATATTTAATGCTTTTAACGTTTTATTAAAGTGTATTAAAGTGTTTTTTTAAAGTGTGGTCTGGCCAAGTGTGTAAGTCAGAATAATGCAGATTTTAAGTTGATAATTCTTTTTTATACTTTTTATAAGGAAAAAATACACAGGTATAATTAATTTTTATTTTAGCAAATTCTAATGTAATTGCTGACGATTACCTGCGTATTTTGCTCCCTTTTTCCTGCATGGTACAGCTAAAAGGCAAAACATATTTTTTAGCTGTATTCTACCTGCTCTTTTTTAAAACAATTTGTTAACCCTTTTTCCTGAATTACCGGAATTCCAAATTTTTCGGTGGTAATTATTAAAACGTAAAAAACAAAATAATTATAAATTTACCTACCTGTAAAAGTGATCGACCTGAAAATAAAATCTTAAAAACCTGGTTTTTGGTTCTGAGAATTTTAGACGCATTATTTATTTTATCGGAGGTAATATTTACAGGTAATATTTGCAGATAAGAAAACATATGCAGCGTTTTCTATATCATAAAAGAACGAAGAAAAAGAATAAAAAAAGAATATCAAGAAGAAAACATATCCAGCGGTAAAATTTAACAACTTTATATAATCTAAGCTACATAAAATGTGTGAAAAAAATCGAAAACCGCATCGAAATCCGGCACTCCGTTGGTGAGATATGCATCATTTATTGTCAATTCTTTAAAAAGGTGCACAGCGCCCTCTAGCGAAACATTTTCAAAACTTGATATACAGTTTGACTTGCATAGATTGTACAACATAAAGTCGAAAACCGCATCAAAATTGGACACGCCGCTCTGAGATATGCATCATTGAGATTATAAAAAGGAGCACAGCGCCCTCCAGTGGAAAATTTCCAAAGCAATACATAGCCTATGTCATGCCCACTAATAACCAAAACACAATGTCGAAAACCGCATCAAAATCGGTCACGCCGTTGTTGAGATATGAATTATTGAGGTTATAAAAAGGAGCACAGCGCCCTCCAGCGGTAAAGTTTCAAAGCAAACTTTTAATATAGAGATATGCGAATTTGAGCGGAGGAAAAGAGGGAGATTTGTCTTCCGTTCTTTTTGTTCTTTTGGAGTTTAAGCGAAGGGAACGAGATAGAAATGCATCAACAGTAAAACTGCAACTGCAAATTTTCGAACAAGCAATAAAAATTACTGTCGGTCAGGTAAAGGCGATTTTCATACGGTAGTCACAAAACAGCAGTCCTGTCGATTTGTGCCTAGCTGTCTTCAAAACGGCTTGTGCACAGCTCTATTATTTAAAGCGCGATTTTGTTTTTGCTAATACCAGTGAAGTAGGTAGCATGGGTGACACTCGGGGAAGAAGTGGTGGTGTGACCCTAACAAACACAAAATATACGTTGTTTTTTATTTGTTTAGGTAGAGCATACTGAAGGGTTGACTGCCAAACAAGCTTCTATACTGCGCTTACAGGTTGACACTTATCTGTATACTTCGGCAAACCATCTCAGACTCACGCTTGAATAACGCCAATTTATTAAAATATACTTTGAAAATCACTCGGTTTGCGCAACTTATAATCAGCATCCGTCGAACGCTGTATATGAAAGTGTGGAAGAAGATCAAAATTAATCGATTTCTCGTCGATCGCAGAAATTGCAGAGCAGGGCCAACTCGTCTGACTGCCCTCTAATGTCTGACTCGTTGCTTTATCGCAAAATTGTGTTAAGCGATAGTGATTTGTCTATTTAGAGACCCTACAGAATATCCAGAAATATGCCCCGTTTGGTGCGGTTTTCACGCTGGAATCATTGTTCCGTTATTTCTGTATTTTTACCGCATTATTTCTGTATCGTTATCGCACCATAATCAATGATTTTTAAGATACAGTAAAATCCAGGAACAAAAACATCCGGGTTATTTTGTAAAACCCGAAATAAAAAAATTCCAACGCGACAAACTTTGCCAACACTTATGCCCGGTTTTTCAGTGCAAGCTTAAGCTCCACCTGAGGCTTAAATTCCAGTTTATCTTTTTGAGGCGTTTTACAGTGCGAGTTTAAGATATAAGCTTAACTTAAAGTGACGCTTAACTTAAGCGGTAGATTTACTGGGCTTAAGCTTTAGATTTCAATTTTTGAAACAACAAATTGACATATGTCGCTTTTATTTAATAAATTAATTTTTATACGTCAATTGTGCTTTTCAACAATTCGTGTGTTGGGGTGAAACACAAGTTTCACTCTTTTATGAGATTAAAATTAAATTTAAATAATTTAACAAAGCCAAATTGCATTTTACAAAATAAATATAATAACTTTTTCATTCATAATTTTTAAGTTTATAATAATTTTTGACATATAACGACTTTTTGAATATAATTATTTTTTCATTCATAATTTTGAAGTTCATAATAATTTTTGACATATACCGACTGCGAGACCCGTTTACAATAGATAATTTACAAAAATAACTCACAATAGCACCACAAATGTGTCTTAGCTAAGCCTATGACATAAAGCGCACTGTGAAACCCGGTAGGCTTAAGAGTGAAGCTTGAGCCTTGGAGGTGGTTTAGCTAAACTTGAGTTTAAGCTAGCACTGAAAAACCGGGCATTAGCAATTATAATTTAGAGTCATTGGTCTTCCTCTCATAGGTACTCTAGATGCAGAGGAACCTTAGTTACTGAGTAAGTTCTGGACTTATTGACGGTTTTAATTGCTTATCACCCAGATAACTTCAAACGTAGAAAAAATTTGGTTGCCGTGAAAGTGTCGGATTTGCTGAATATTATAATCCTTTTTTGCGGTCGTAGGTCTCTGACACAGAGCCCTCTAGAAACACACAAACAATGATATTTTGAGTGAAAATATGGATGACATTTATCCGGGCATCAAGATGTGGTCTCGACAAGAACGCAACGTTACGTACTATGTATAAGGCGGCAGCAACCATCAAATTCTTAAAATCAGAATATGGCGATATTGTGTAATTCGTCACCTTTTGATTAATTTCTGTGGAGTCAGTAGTTTATGCTTATAAACCAGCAACAAGCAGTGCCTTGGAGGCCAATATAAATTCTAATAGAATTTAATTGAAATGAAATTTTTTGTGCTATTTTGTACAACATGAAGTTCTATCGGTCTTAAAAACAGACCCAATATTTCCATTTCTACTTGAAAATTGCTCAATAAATGTTTTGTACTGTTAATTTTTCTGCTCGGGTGTCATCCCTATGGATTATACGCTGGGTGTGAAATAACTTTCCATTGCAACATAATACAAAATAATTGACTTTGTGATTGTTATATTAATTTTTCTGTTTGGGTGTCAGCCATATTGACTATACCCTGGGTTTAAAATTAGTTTCCATTGCTACTTTATACGTAATAATTGACTTTGTGCTTATTTATTCTCTAATTTTTTCGCTGTTTATTGGCTTAGTTTGTTTGGGTGTCACCCGGGACCCAAATCCAAATTAGGAATTTCCCTACGATATTTCTTCAAACGTGGAAAAACTTAAAAAAAATAATTTTAAATATTTTCAAAAACGTAAAAATTATGAAAAACTGAAAAAATTTATATGTGTATTTTCAAGATTTCAGACATAAGAAGAACAAGACATGCTCGATTATTCTGTCTCATAACATCAAAAAACTTCACGAAATTAATTTTAAAGATTTTTTAAAACTTAAAAAAATGTTAAAAAATTAAAAAAATTTGTGTGTGAAAATTTTCAAGATATTACGGCATAAAAAGAACAACTACCGGATTTTTAACGTAAAACAATCAGAATTTCTTTTGGTTGTTTTCAACTGTCGATAGCCTTTCTCCATCTTCTTTTTTTTTTTGTTGTAGAAAAGTAATTTTAATTGTAAGTGAAGAAAACAAGAAAAATCCTCAGTTAAAGACCTTAACTGAACGAAATCGGTAAATTAGCTAATTCCTCAATTTATTTCAATTTGCAATTAGAGAACTATCATTTCCTTATTTAAAAACCTTAATTGAGAATGAAGAAAACGAATTTTGCTCATTTCCCTTTTCAATACGCAGTTCAATTTAATTGGGAGTGAAGAAAACGGGCCTAAGTTTGAGAAACATTAAAGAGAACGGTAAATTTTTTAAGGTCTTGTTGCCACGTAGAATCTAATACAAACCGGAAAGCGATTCTTTTAAACGCACCGAAATATAGCACGTAAAATTAAAAAAAAATAGATCCTTTTTTTCTTAGTGTAAAATTGAAGGTAATGGTAGGAACTGTTTAGATAGTACGTAGAATTACCGACAATATTCCAAATTTTTGGAAAAATATTAGAAACGTTAACAGAGAAGTTGATAAGTGAATTAAATCAAGGCCAATTTGCAGACGAGCAACAAAATGTCAACCCTTTAGGCCCCTATAGATCAAAAGTTAATAACACTATAAAATCACTGATTTTACCTTGTGAAACCATAAAGAGTTCTCTGACACCCAAAAAAACCGCATTTCAAAATATATATGCGATCAGGAGTTACAGATTTTAAGCCGATCCTTCCTCTTTTTGAACCACTGTGCGGCGTGGGCATTCTACTGCTAAGAAATGTCAAAAATTACATTGTTCTTATGGACAAGAAAAAAAAATTTCTCAGCGGTAAAAAACGATAAATCCAGCGTCTATTTCCTACGGTCTATTTTGGTATTGGCGGTATTCGTCGCTGATCTTGTTCTTCTTACAAGTGAAATTTCAAGCAGAAAAGAATTGAATTGCGTAAATATTAACAATAGGATGGATATAGAAGACAAACTAATAGAGTAAGGGCGTGAACATAAATGTTTGTTAGCGACCATCGTAGCTGTAGACCGTCGTAGACTTTGTGCAGCCGCCAAGCAAATGGCAGCGATGATTACATCTCGTAAGATTGCTGCATTGATTCTGTTAACAGCGTTTTACTTGTCGTTTAGGCTTTGAAAAACACGCGCGCATGCCATCCGTCGCTCTCTTTTTTCCGTTTGGAAAGTATCATCATCTACGTACCATCATCTACGTTTAGCAGCTGGCAATAACAGCAAAATCAGCAGCAACAGGACAGGGTATTATGTGGCTTTTGTTTGATGTTTCTCAAGCGTGGTGACGATGATCTTTGCGTGCTAATAAAGGGTTTTATTATTTAGAATGTTCTGTTGTTTTTGTTGTTATCATGCTTCGAAGAAGGTACCCATTTTGGTGTGGGATGAGCCATTAACGGGTGTAGTATGTACAAAGAAACAATTTCCTTAGCAGAGTTGAGCATCATTAAGCGCTGATTATACACGACTTCGGTTGACTTGACACGACGAAGGGCGAGGGGAAATTATTGACACGAAGTTTACTTCGGGACGACTATTTCGCTTTCCATGTGTTATTGATTTTACCACTGTCATGAAAAAAAATTTGTTTTCGGGTACACTCAGAAGAAAAACAACGTAAAATCAAATAAAACCACTTCATTTAAAATAGAAATCGGAATGATTTACAGTCAACAGAGAAATTATTCAATTCAAAATGGAAAGTATTTAAAATATATTTTAAAGGAAAATGTAGTAATATTAAAAAATATCAACTTTGAATTGAATAATTTTCAACTAATGAATTAAAATGCGGAAACTTTGACCTAAACAGAAATAAACCTTCATTCAATCATGAAATGCATTGAATCAAATATTATTCAAGTTCAAATTGAAGGTATTTCTATATCGATTTATATATATATATATATTATATTTATATTCAGTATATAAAATGCAAATTTTTCTCTGTGCAGATAACGATGTATTTGTTGTTTGTAATGTTAATAATATTTACTTTAATTAAAATATAAGTTACTTCACAAGCTCTCTCTTACATTTATATCAAATGGATAAAGTAACACCTGTGTAAGGGATAAGGGTTTCAGTTTATATACTGAAATAACGACGGAGTCCAAAAACATATATAACAAAAGCTATATAACAATTGTTTTTATAGAGTATTGGTTATATGGTTATATGCCACACATGTTATAATGTACTGTAGAAAGTACTGGTATAGAATCACGCGTCAGATCGACTCCGGCAAAAATCAGCGCTGTCTCTGAATAGCAGGTAAAAACGCTCAGCCAGTTGTTTTGGAGGTAAACGATGCAATTGCAAGAGCACAGGGTTTTTATGAGCACCAACGCCACCCTCGCCACGGCAACAATCCACGATCAAGCAGCTTGCGCCATATATTCTTGTCGGGTGAAACTGCACAGATTCCAAGTCCTGGCAAGACAGCCCATTGCGACTAACCATCTGCTATCTTCTAGACATCGAGCGAGGACACCGCGGCACTCGTTGTCTTCAAAGATCTAGAGTATTCTCGAGTATCTAGAGTACTCTATGAAATAGTTACAATCGCATGTAACGAAGCTCCGGTCTTCCGGTTTTAGAGCCGAGGTAAAACTCGCCGGATCGCCAAGGTTCAGAAACAGAAATTTATTTCTTGGGATTGCTAAATACTTTATTTATTCTATTGCCGCCGTTTCTGATTGTTACAAACTTAATGTCTTAATGCCTTAATGTTGGCTTATTGTCTTATCACTTCCTTTGACAATACCAACCGGGAAGAAACTCGTCTTTGGTTTGGCTTGAGAGTATCGTGGTGACCGCGGAACCTTGATATTAATAACGCTTGACCGATGAATTCGACGGCGTCCGTGAATGCTTGTCGTAATCGTCTTAAGCGTCGAGAAGAATGGCTTGCGTCGTCCGTAAATGGCTTGTCTCGTAGTGTCTTAAGCGTCGACAAAAATTGTGACAAGGGTTGTCGTGGAACTGTGCTCTTGTTTACGTTGCAGTTGTGCGCTCTAACGAACAAATGGAATCGATAGGCCCATAAGTTCGCGCATAGATGGACGAACGGATTCGATAGGCCCGTAAGTCCACTACAATTTGATAGCAAAACTGTACTTTTCCGCGAGAAATTTGGCCACGTGATTCTTATGTACGACGTTACAATTGTGCGCTCTAACGAACAAACGGATTCGATAGGCCCATAAGTTCGCGCGTAGATGGACGAACGGATTCGATAGGCCCGTAAGTCCACCACACTTTGATAGCAAAACTGTACTTTCCGCGAGAAATTAGGCTGCGAGATTTTATTTACGACGTTACAATTGTGCGCTCTAACGAACGAATGGAATCGATAGGCCCATAAGTTCGCGCATAGATGGACGAATGGATTCGATAGGCCCGTAAGTCCACTACACTGTGATAGCAAAATTGTATTTTTTTTTCCGCGAAAGATTATACTGCGCGATTTTAATTAATTTATTTCCACACGTTTCTAATGGTCACAATTTCTAACAGTCGCACAATGAAATGTGCAAAACTGTACTCGTGGTGTTTACGGCGTTTGTATGTCTTTGTTTGTTCTGTTGGTATCTATCGTCTGCGTCCAGTCAACAACTCGCTTTGTCGTCGTCTGTTCTCTTCCGTGTCTACTCAGCAACTCCCTCTGTCGACGTCTGTTCGCGTCCGTGTCTACTCGGCAACTCATTCTCTTGACTTTCGCTTCTGTCTTGCTAGTCGCGTTCGGTGCTTCTTCTTCCCGGTTACGTTTGCTGTTTACATGTGTGTATGTTTTTTTTTTTAGTACAGTATTCTTAAGCTATGTTAGGCCAGAGATGTGTTTAGCTTAAAGCAAATTTACATCAGTCTTAACGGGTGTAATTAAATCCAATAAATCAAGTTACTCCTAAACTAAGTATAAGACTAAAGTACAATTGGAGTAATTTAATATATAATCCATACATTTAAAGTAAATTAAATTAAATTAAATTCATTACAAAAAAAAACAATATCTGAAAGAAGTAAATAAGAAAGAAAAATAAAGAATATAAAATTGTGGCGATCAAAAATTAACCAATTTTTGCTCCGTCACACCCCCCCTTTACTTCGGGTGGGGTTCGAGTTGCCATGATCCCTTGCCGGCTCTGGATATGTAGATCCGATACGTTCTGCCGTTAACTACTCGTCTCGTAGTGAAGCGCTGTCTTGGCTTTTTCTTCTTTAAAATTTGCTCTATGGCAGAATTCAGTTGCTCGACATCCTCGGGGAAGGTGGGAGGCTCGGCGTCGTCGGGGAAGGTTGGCGGCTCGGCGTCGTCGGGGAAGATTGGAGGCTCGGCGTCGTCGGGGATTTCAAGCTCACCCCATATCTCGGTGTCTAAGGACAGCACTTCGTCCATCCCTTCCGCTTGCACATACTCTTCTATCAACATCGCAATTTGGGCGCTTACTTCTGGAGCTCTAGACCATGTTGGAGGGTCTTCGTCGGCCGTCGGGAGTGGTATTGCGGACTCGCTGGTGACGTGGTAGTTGGTCCTGGCCCTAGTGGGTGGTGCCACGCCCTCAGTTGCTTGGTTGTCGGTTGCGATTCTGAGAGGTGTTGAGGCGTCTTCGGGCTCATCAGCTACCTGTGGTTCTACTCCTCTTGTCGCTTGGTTGGCGGTTGCGTCCTTGAGGGTTGTGACGGCGTCTTCGGGCTCATCGATTGCTTCAGTTGCGGTGATTGTCGGGGGCATGCCTCTGGGTCGGCCAGCCGACAGGACGGCAAGTGCGGCTTCGATAGATGGTGTTCGGTCTGCTAGACGAGCGAGTGCAGAGGCCGTAGCTAGCGGGGCGTCATGAGCGGGTTGTTTCATTAACCGTGTGGTATAACTCTCGGCCACCCCCCTTGTTGTAGAATCTCATCTGTCCAGATCTCAGGGTCGAGCGTTGTATGCGTAATTGTACATATGTACGAAGTTCGCATGTACCCTGGGACTACATCGGCGTCCACTACCGTATCCATGGAGTAGTGTGCACGTGATGGTTCGTTGTACTCTTCCTCTTCCTCTTCGGAGCCCGGGTCATCGACGCTTTCCTCCTGGTCTAGTCTGGATGCGTGGTCTGACTCAGATGCGTGGTCTGGACCACATGGCTCATACGTGCGTTCCGGCTCGCAATCTCCGGCTTCGGGTGCTTGAGTGGGTTGGCGGTTACCCCCTGAGGTACTCGGGTGTTGATTCCCTCCGGTTTCTGTATCCATGGCTTCGTCCTCTTGTTCAGAGTCAGTATCGAGAAGCACTACCTCCTCTACGAGCTCGGGTTCAGGCTCTGTGGCTCTTGGTCGTTTGGTTGGGGGGTCTTGGGTTACCTCACCAATGTTGTCCTGTGAATCTTCGGAAACTCGACGAAAAACGTGGATACGTGGCCACTTGGCACCTGGATTATCAATAACTTCCTCGTAGTTCTCGCTAAGCCGGCGTGTACGTGGTTGCTTCTCTTGTTCCTCTAATAGTCGCTGCTTGAATGCTTGGGCGGTTTTAGCGAATTTATCCTCGTTCTCCATATCGATGTTGTCTTGCTTGTGGTCGCTGCTGAACTGACTGAGGTTGGTGGCTTGCAGTGATGAATTGCAATAAGTGCGTCTTTGTTTGAAATAGTGCGAAGTGGAATTATGAGCATTTGTTAGTGGGGTGTGTCGTAACGTAACGATTCTAATGTTGTCGTGGGGAATGGTGCGTTTGACCTCAGTGTCATTATGAGAGTGGTCGGCAGGGTCTTCTTGGGTATCGGACTGGGGTTCAGGGGCGTAATACGCCTTTAGGTCGGATACGTGTGCCGTTCGCACTCGTTTCTCGTTGGGTTTTCGTATTCTCGCGATTACTTGTGAAATATAGTCTTCAATTCTATAGGGCCCATCATAACGTGGTGCCAGTTTTGCGGCGAATTTGTCCACGGCCTTAGAGAGTGGATGTTGCCTTACCATCACCAATTGGCCGATATTCGGTTTCCATTGCCTACGGCGCAAGTTGTAGTGCTTAGCCTGGTATTGTGCGGCTTGCTCCATATTTGACCTCGCGATTTGGAAAGCCTGCTTTAGTCGTTCTGCATGTTCTCCAGGGGAGCTTTCGGTATGGCCGGTACCGCTTGTTTCTTTGTCGAATAGTGCATTTGGTAAACGGGGTTCTCTACCATACACCAGAAATGCTGGGGAGTACTTGGTTGACTCTGATTCACTGGAATTGAACGCTAGGGTGATTTCTGGGAGTAACTCATCCCACGTATTCTGTTGGGGTCCTGTAAACTGTGAGATCATTACTTTGATTGTTCGGTTGGTACGCTCCGTCGGGTTTTCTTGGGGAGTGTAGGGTGCTGTGTACTGGTGTTTTACGCCGAGGTCTCGTAAGAAACGCTGAAAATTTTTGCTAGTGAATTGTACTCCATTGTCGGAGATAAAGACCTTTGGTACTCCAAAACGAGCTAGAATACGTTCGCGAAATGCCTTTATTAATTGTTCAGCAGTCGCCTTTCGACATGGTATCATTTCGACCCATTTCGAGAATTTATCGGCAAACACTATTAATGTGCTATTTCCATGCTTGGTTCTAGGCAGTGGTCCGACAAAATCTGCACTCACTGTAACCCAGGGCTCCTCCGGGAGGTGCGTCAACATTTTTCCCGCTGGTTTTAACTGAGCGACTTTATACTGTTGGCAACTCTTGCATGCTCGAACATATCGACTAACTTGGCGGAACATTCCTGGCCAATAGTATCGCTGGGCAACTCGTGCGATGGTCTTCCGTATACCCAGATGCCCCGCCGTAGGTGCATCATGCGTTTCTAGGAGTACTACTGGTCTCTGATTCTCAGGTACGCATAGTTTCCAAGGCGTATATTCTTCGTCGTCGATTCCCTTGGAAATATGGCGGCAAAGTTTTCCTTCTTGTATACAATACTCCGGAAACTTTTGTGGATTCTCGTTTACTTCCTTTATTTTCTTTTCGTACCAAGTTCCCGATTTACTTCCGTTTTGTTCCTTCAGGTTTGCGCAAATACCTTCTAGGGGTTGACGAGAGAGAGCGTCAGCGACTATGTTTTGCTTTCCCTTTCTGTACTGCACGTCATAGGTATATTGCTGTAATTCTAGCGCCCATCGTGCGATTCTGCCGGAAGGACTCTCAATCGAGTTTAACCATTTTAGAGCGAGATGGTCGGTGATGATAGTGAAATTATACCCTTCGATATAAGGTCGCATTTTCCGTACCGCCCATACTATCGCCAGGCACTCCTTCTCTGTGGTGGAGTAGTTTTTTTCAGCGCCGTTAAGGTGACGGCTGGCGTACGCGATGACGCGTTCTTGACCCTCAATTACCTGGGTTAAAACCGCTCCCAGGCCGTAGTCACAGGCATCCGTCTGTAAGCAGAACCGTTGGTTAAAATCCGGGCAGGCCAACACTGGGGCTTCGGTGAGCCTTTGTTTAAGCTCCTCAAATGCGGCCAGCTGTTCTTCACCCCACTTGAAATGTTTCCCCTTCTTGAGCAGCGACGTCAGGGGTTGGACGATTTTTGAAAAGTCTGCTACGAATCTTCGGTACCAGGAAGCGATTCCGAGGAATCTTCGCACTTCGCGAACGTTCTGGGGTGGCCTCAACTCTTTTATTGCAGCGATCTTATCAGGGTCTGTGTGGATGCCCTCTTCACTAACCTCATGTCCTAGATACTTTATCCTTTTTTTAAGGAATTCACACTTGTCAATGTTTATCCGCAGCTTGGCTTCTCTGAGACGGCGGAAAACTTCTTGTAAGTTTGCCATGTGTGATTCTAGAGTGTCTCCAATGACAATAATATCATCGAGGTATGCGAATGCCACTGGTTCCATGTCAGGGCCGATTACTGCATCCAACGCTCGCTGGAACGTTGCGGGAGCTGAGTGGAGACCGAAAGGCATCACTTTCCATTGAAAAAGGTATAGCCTTTGCTTGCCTCTTCCATGGGGATCTGCCAATAGCCGTTCTTCAAATCGATGCTACTGACAAACTTGGCATCTCGAAGTCGCTCTAGTATGTGATTGATTCTGGGAAGTGGGTAGGCATCTGGGACTGACCGAGCGTTTAACTGTCGATAGTCAACACATAGGCGCCATTTCCCTGTCTTTTTCCTTACGAGCACGATCGGAGCGCTATGTGGACTCCTTGAGGGTTCTATGCATCCTTTTTCCAAAAGCTCTTCGATCTCTGTGTCTATGATCTTCTGCATCGCAGGATTTTTCGGAAAGTACCGTTGTTTTATGGGACGTTCGTCACGCATAACTATGCGGTGAGCGGTAATATTTGATATGCCTTCTAAGTGTTAAAATTTCTTTAGTTCCTCTTCGAGAAATTTATCTATGCGTTCTTGTTCCGCCTCCTCCTCCTTTGTTCTATGACAACTCGGGTCTTCCCTATCGTCCTGCGTTTCCTTGATCTCTAAGGAGAGATTAGCGCACTCCATTCTTGTGCCAATGCGGGCTAGGAAGTCAAGTCCTAGGATGAGGTCATCCACTACCTCTGGGAGGATAAACAAAGTGATCGTGCAGCTTTTGTTTCCCATGTAGACTCGAGTGGTCAGTGCCTCTGTCACCGTTTGTAATTCGCCGTTGGCCATGCGTATTCGAGAGTGGACATTGGTAATCTGGTTGGCGTTTTCGAGTTTGTGTGCGAAGTAGCTACTTATGAAGCTTCGTGTGGCCCCAGTGTCTAGTGTGGCGTTCATAAGCTCATCTCCTAGAGCGATCGTAGCTACGATGCGTCGATCTTGTAAGCGTAGATTATTTATTGGGCTCGAGGGTTCTTGGCCGTTTGTGCACCCCCTCGGCGTGGATGCTGGCCCTGAGCGTTTCCCGGTTGTTGGCTCTGTTGTTGTTGCTGTGGTTGCCCACGTTGCTGTGGCTGCGGAGAGGTTTTCGACGGACTTGGCGTTTGGTTTCCTTGTGTTGGCGTACTAGTGGACATCAGTGGCACTATGTTCGGAGGTGTTGCCAACTGATAATGCGGAGATTGGTGTGGCTCCCGCTGTTGTGGGGCTTGTACCTGTGTGGCACAAACGACTGGGTTTGGATTCTGCGTCGCTGTTGTCATGTGAAGCGGCCATTGTTGGTATTGTTGAGGTGCTACCAGTATTGGTGGTCCCACTGGCGATATTGGCACATGTCGATAGTTTGGAGTATCGTCTATCGGCACGCTTCTGGAGAGTGGCACCACATTCTGGGTCGGCATAACCATCAACCGTGTCGGTACGGTTAGTTGTTGGTGTTGATTTGTGGCTCGCAACAGCCCAAGGTCATGAGAGTCTCTTGGCGATTGTTGGCGTGGCTGCTTTTTCCCACAGCACTCTATCGTTCGCGTACCTTTCCTTCCGCACGTCCAACAGAAATTCAAGCGCTCAGCACGGCAGTCGCGCAAGTAATGCCCCTGTTGTCCGCAACGGCGGCACGCAGACTGCGGATTTGCTACGTAATTTGCCTTCTCCACTACGGCCTGCCGATGCACCTCTGCCATTTGGTTGTTACGCTGTGGTGATCGTGGTGTCACTGGGTTTGGCAGTTGTCGTTGTGTGACTATTTTCGCGTCCGCCTCTAGGTTTTCCCAGTCCCCGGCAAGACTCACCAGTTCTTCCAACGTTTGGAATTCGCGTCTCTTGACATAGTGTTGCAGCTCATTACTGCTGTTACGATAGATTCGCTCCAGGCGCTGTGAATCCCGTAGATCAGTATGGCGCATCAAATTCTGGAGCGACACGACGTAGTCCTTAAACTTTTCATCGGATCTTTGGACTCGTTGACGTATGTCGTCGTCTAGACGCTCGAAGAATCTCGATGGCAGGAAAAATGTTAAGAAGTCGTGTTTGAACGCCTTCCAAGATTCCCACCTTTTGTTGTTGTTTCTGTACCACTGCAAGGCTTGATGTTGCAACAGCTCAGGCATCGCTTTTGGTAACATGTCTATATTGATACCATATACTTCCGCGAGCTCTTCGATCCTCTCGGCAAAGACTAATGGGTCGTTGACACCATCATAGGTTACCGCCCACTTCTTCACTCGATCTAACATAGCGCAGTAACTAATCGGTTGGTTTACTGATGCATTCTGTGTAGGGTTCCATATGTAGGTCTCTGGTGGCGGACCAGGATAGTGTCGAGCTTCTTGAAAATTGTAGTCAGGCTCGGTACTTAGATGTACTAGGTGCACTGTCCATCTTTGGCGACAAACTTGGAGCGATGGTTGTTGCTGGTACCTCAAGCAAACCAGCTGGACCTGTGGCTCCTGTTGCTGGTGAAGGTGAATTTCGGCGAGCTGGCTTAAGCGATGTTTTGCTTCTGGCGATAAATTAGCACCGCTTGCAAACGTGGCGAGCCGCTTTCGTAGGTCTTCCACTGTTCCGTCGGAGTCTAGTCCGAACTCTTTTGAGTACTCCGACAAGGCTTCTTTGCGTAGTGAGTATATCCACGTGGTCTTGACCATAGTATTGCTGTCACGTTGACTTGCATTAATTAGGCTCAACAATAGGTTTCTTGATATTTTCTCTGGTTATTGGTATTTAGCAGTGTCCCTGCTCGTGCGCCACTGTAACGAAGCTCCGGTCTTCCGGTTTTAGAGCCGAGGTAAAACTCGCCGGATCGCCAAGGTTCAGAAACAGAAATTTATTTCTTGGGATTGCTAAATACTTTATTTATTCTATTGCCGCCGTTTCTGATTGTTACAAACTTAATGTCTTAATGCCTTAATGTTGGCTTATTGTCTTATCACTTCCTTTGACAATACCAACCGGGAAGAAACTCGTCTTTGGTTTGGCTTGAGAGTATCGTGGTGACCGCGGAACCTTGATATTAATAACGCTTGACCGATGAATTCGACGGCGTCCGTGAATGCTTGTCGTAATCGTCTTAAGCGTCGAGAAGAATGGCTTGCGTCGTCCGTAAATGGCTTGTCTCGTAGTGTCTTAAGCGTCGACAAAAATTGTGACAAGGGTTGTCGTGGAACTGTGCTCTTGTTTACGTTGCAGTTGTGCGCTCTAACGAACAAATGGAATCGATAGGCCCATAAGTTCGCGCATAGATGGACGAACGGATTCGATAGGCCCGTAAGTCCACTACAATTTGATAGCAAAACTGTACTTTTCCGCGAGAAATTTGGCTACGTGATTCTTATGTACGACGTTACAATTGTGCGCTCTAACGAACAAACGGATTCGATAGGCCCATAAGTTCGCGCGTAGATGGACGAACGGATTCGATAGGCCCGTAAGTCCACCACACTTTGATAGCAAAACTGTACTTTCCGCGAGAAATTAGGCTGCGAGATTTTATTTACGACGTTACAATTGTGCGCTCTAACGAACGAATGGAATCGATAGGCCCATAAGTTCGCGCATAGATGGACGAATGGATTCGATAGGCCCGTAAGTCCACTACACTGTGATAGCAAAATTGTATTTTTTTTTCCGCGAAAGATTATACTGCGCGATTTTAATTAATTTATTTCCACACGTTTCTAATGGTCACAATTTCTAACAGTCGCACAATGAAATGTGCAAAACTGTACTCGTGGTGTTTACGGCGTTTGTATGCCTTTGTTTGTTCTGTTGGTATCTATCGTCTGCGTCCAGTCAACAACTCGCTTTGTCGTCGTCTGTTCTCTTCCGTGTCTACTCAGCAACTCCCTCTGTCGACGTCTGTTCGCGTCCGTGTCTACTCGGCAACTCATTCTCTTGACTTTCGCTTCTGTCTTGCTAGTCGCGTTCGGTGCTTCTTCTTCCCGGTTACGTTTGCTGTTTACATGTGTGTATGTTTTTTTTTTTAGTACAGTATTCTTAAGCTATGTTAGGCCAGAGATGTGTTTAGCTTAAAGCAAATTTACATCAGTCTTAACGGGTGTAATTAAATCCAATAAATCAAGTTACTCCTAAACTAAGTATAAGACTAAAGTACAATTGGAGTAATTTAATATATAATCCATACATTTAAAGTCAATTAAATTAAATTAAATTCATTACAAAAAAAACAATATCTGAAAGAAGTAAATAAGAAAGAAAAATAAAGAATATAAAATTGTGGCAATCAAAAATTAACCAATTTTTGCTCCGTCACACGCATTTAAGCGACTGCCCATAAAGGGTATGTAGCAGGCAGTGACCAGTTCTAGAATCAAATTATTATTACTTATATAACTAAGTTCTAAGTGCTTCAGACTCAAGTTCACCTGTCAGCCACAGCACAACATGTACATATGTGCTTGCCCTCTTTTTCCAAACTGTAAGCTTTGGCCTCCAAATAATCGTTGGTAGATTTTACCTTCAGGCGTGCGAGAGAATGGCATGCCCTAGTTCTTTAACTCAATTACGGCTTTAGGCGCTTCCCGGGTCATATAATTAATAGCATCCTAACCTAACCTATTTGAACCCTTGATGCGTAATTTTTTCCGTGTGTTATGAGCAAGGGACGACTTGATAAGGTGCGACGGATTAAAGCATCCGCCGCAACATTTTAATTTTTTATAATTTTCCGTTAATTAACTAAATGAATTGTTTATTATTTTTTCTTTGCTTTATTCTTTGATTTGATTGCTTATTATTCTTTGATTTATATTTTTCTTTTATACAATAAGAACATGTTTCTGTAATAATTTTTGTTATTAATTAAGAAATAATGAATAAAGTACTTTCCTACTTATGTAAAATTATTATAAGAATTAGATGATAAGAAGAAAAATGTCGAAAAACATTGTAAATATAGGCAGCTCTCTTTACTCGTACAACTGCGAACAAGCTCAAGACGTCACGGTGTCATATGCTCGAACGCTCAAACAGAGTTCGAAGAGGTTCGATTGGCGCCGAACTTGCTCACAGGCGAACAAGAACAAGAAAAGCATTCAAATAGGCAAGCACACGCGATAGTACAGTCAGTTCCTCGCGGAGTCGCAGAAGATACACACAAGAAAGGCCACACGACGGAAGACAAAGGCATTTTGGTGAGTAGCTCCTATCTTTCCTCCTCCCGTGCTTGCTTGGTTGGGATTGTTCGAGAGAGGTGTTTGTCAGTGTCTAGGGAAGGTTTTACCTCCGGCTGCCAACCCCCTCTTAGACAATTCAACAGCGGATGTTGTTGGCGTACGGACGGCATTCCCTCCTGTCAACTACCCCGCTGTCAACATTGTGAGAGAACCTTTCCCCATCCCGTGCTTGCTTTTGTTGGGATTGTTCGAGAGAGGTGTTTGTCAGTGTCTAGGGAAGGTTTTACCTCCGGCTGCCAACCCCCTCTTAGACAATTCAACGGCGGCTGTTGTTGGCGTACGGACGGCATTCCCTCCTGTCAACTACCCCGCTGTCAACATTGTGAGAGAACCGTCCTCATCTCGTTGCTCCTCCAACATTATTTGCTACAAAACCAACGCTCACGCTCAAACTCACGGCCCAACTCACTGTTCACGGCCTGACTCACGCTCACGGCCCAACGCACGTTTACCGCTCACGGCCTAGCTCACGAACGTCACGCTCACTGTTCACGGCCTGACTCACTGCTCACGGCCTGGCTCACGCTTGTCACGCTCACGGCCTCACTCACGCTCACGGCCTAGCTCACGCTCACGGCCTGACTCACGTTCGTCTAGCTCACGCTCACGGCCTAGCTCACGCTCACGGCCTGGCTCACGTTCATCACGCTCACGCTCACGGCCTAGCTCACGCTCACGGCCTAGCTCACGCTCACGGCCTAGCTCACGCTCACGGCCTAGCTCACGCTCACGGCCCGGCTCACGTTCATCACGCTCACCGCTCACGGCCTAACTCACGCTCACGGCCTAGCTCACGTTCGTCACGCTCACGGCCTAACTCACGCTCACGGCCTGGCTCACGTTCGTCACGCTCACGCTCACGGCCCAACTCACGTTTACCGCTCACGGCCTGACTCACGTTCGTCTAGCTCACGCTCACGGCCTAGCTCACGCTCACGGCCTGGCTCACGGCCTAACTCACGCTCACGGCCTAGCTCACGTTCGTCACGCTCACGGCCTAGCTCACGCTCACGGCCTGGCTCACGTTCATCACGCTCACGCTCACGGCCTAGCTCACGCTCACGACCTGGCTCACGTTCATCACGCTCACGCTCACGTTTACCGCTCACGGCCTGGCTCACGTTCGTCACGCTCACCGCTCACGGCCCAACTCACGCTCACGGCTTAGCTCACGTTCATCACGCTCACGGCCCAGCTCACGTTTACCGCTCACGGCCTAGCTCACGTTCGTCACGCTCAGGATTCAACTCACGCTAGAACGATCACTAACCTCGCATGTATGACAATTTTAACAAAAGCAAAAACGTAAAAAAAGGAGCTGCCAATATCTAAGAAATGAAATGAAATTAAATATTAAATAAGTTAAAAATTAAATAGAATAAAGAACCATTTATTGTTCCACTAAATAAATAAAATATTTCTGTGGACTGGACTCAGGTAACTCACTGATTAATACCTCGGCTTGAAAGCAACGTTACAGATGGCGCCCGAGCAG
Organism: Conops quadrifasciatus; assembly: GCA_949752815.1. Lineage (NCBI taxonomy): Eukaryota > Metazoa > Arthropoda > Insecta > Diptera > Conopidae > Conops > Conops quadrifasciatus. The sequence continues at coordinate 25,694,004 of OX457077.1, read as the reverse complement.
GGACAATAAATGAAATATTCAAATATTGGTAAAATAACACAAAAGTGAAGTGAAATAAAAGTGAAAAATTTTCAAAATGGACACTACAGGTTGGGTGTATACCTTAAACAAAACCAAGCTGCAAGAAATTTGCACGGAATTCGAACTCCAGGATACGGGTACAGTGGAGGAACTGCGGAAAACGCTCGCATCATACATAAACGAAGCACATTCTACTGAAACACACAAAAGGTTGGAAGAACTAGAAGAAACATTCTCGAAAAAGCGAATTCCTAGTACAAGCAGTGCAATGGCAGACAATTTAGAACAACGAATGCCTACGGAACAAATTTTCTTCGATATTCCGTCGGCCCCAGTATCCAATACTCTAGTCATTGACAAAGTCCGGAAGTGGTCTATAAGATTTGACGGAACACGGGATCCTTTAGAATTCATTGAACGCATCGAAGAATTGGCGGATGTATACGATCTGGACGTCAATATATTGCCGAAAACCATGCCAGAGTTACTAAAAGATAAAGCGCTGACATGGTTTAGAAACAACAATAAACATTGGAAAGAGTGGCGTCTCTTTAAAGCTGATTTTCTCAAATTCTTCCTGCCCACACGTTTTTTCGAAAGCTTGGACGATGAAATTCGGAGACGCGTCCAAAATCCACAAGAGAAATTTAAGGATTATGTGATCTCGCTCCAGGATCTGATGCGACACGCTAGTTACACTGAGGAACAGAAGCTTGAGCGCATTTTCCGAAATAGTCTAACGGAATATCAATTCTACATTAAGCGAAAAGACTTTCTCAATCTATCAGAACTTACAACGTTGGCAGAAGATTATGAATGTCTTCAGCGTAAGGAACCAACACCTTCGAAAGCAACAGTAAAAAACACAGAGACAAGATATCGAGCTGCACAAGTTATAGATGCTGTAGTCGACCCTAACCATGCTTGTCGCCGCTGCGGACAACATGGACACATGGAAAGAAATTGCAGAAACACAAAGCTCCTATTCTGCTGGACTTGTGGGAGGAAAGGATTACGTACAATAGATTGCTGTAAGCAGGGAAACGCCAGATGGTCTCGCGAAACTCGGGGCGAACCGAGGCCACAAGAATCAACGCCTCCAGGTCTAGCTCCACAGGAGAATCCACAATAAATCTCCGAAAAGATCGCCTTACCCTTACTGTTTGCCTAGATGACGTATGGGTAGAGGCAACAATAGACACGGGAGCTAGTCGCAGTTTCATCAGCGGAAGTTTCACGGACGAGATTTGGACTCCCGACATCGACCTGGCCGTATCGACATCAGTCCGCTTGGCTAACAGGAAGATCCTTCACATCCGTAAATCTGTAATGGTTCCTATCGTCTTCGGAAATTCCAAATGCACAATCCAACTCCTGGTGTTACCAGACGCGATAGACAACGTCATCCTCGGCCTAGACTTTCTAAGAAAAGCCAAAATGCAAACAACCATTGCAGGACTCGCTATTACTCTCCAAGAAACCAACGAAGAGTCATCTCAAGCAGTATGCCCGGTAGTTCGAAGCAACGAGAATGAAAGCATCGATGAATTTTTGCAACAAGAATTAGAACCCTTCAAGAACATGAATGGGACAACCACCCTTACAACTCACCAGATCATCATGAAAGACGAGCGGCCCATCAAACAGAGGTACTTCCCGAAAAATCCTGCCATGCAAGGGATAATCAACGAGCAAATTGACGAATTACTCAAAAATGGATGTATCGAACCCTCTCAGAGCCCGTACAGTGCACCTATCGTACTTGTACGTAAAAAGAACAACAAATGGCGGCTTTGCGTGGACTACCGTCAGCTCAACGCGAAATCAGTCCCTGATGCTTACCCACTGCCTCGCATACAACATATTCTGGATAAGCTGCGGAATGCCAAGGTTATCAGCACGATAGACCTCAAAAATGGCTACTGGCAAGTGCCCATGAGCGAAGCCAGCAAACAATACACTGCATTCACAGTCCCCGGTCGTGGCCTTTTCCAATGGCGGGTCATGCCGTTCGGACTACACTCAGCCCCAGGTACTTTCCAGCGTCTACTCGACGGTGTCATCGGACCAAAATTAGAGCCAATTGCGTTCGCTTATCTGGATGACATTGTAGTCACAGGCGAAACCATCGAAGAACACATGGAAAACCTTCGCGAAGTATTCAAACAACTGAAGGAAGCAAATCTTAAAATCAATCCAGATAAATGTGAATTTTTCAAAAAAGAGACACGGTATCTTGGTCACCTAATAACCGCCGATGGAATTCATACTGATCCGGAGAAAATAGCAGCCATCAAAGAACTACGGCCACCGACAACATTGCGAGAGCTACGACGATGTCTCGGTGTCACCTCTTGGTATCGTCGTTTCGTTCCAGAATTTTCCTCCGTCGTACAACCAATGACCGCCCTCCTAAAGAAACACACTCGTTGGTCATGGGGCGTAGAACAACAGAAAGCTTTTGAGGAATTGAAAAAACGACTAACTGAAGCACCGGTACTGGCATGCCCTGATTTCTCACAACGTTTTATCCTCCAGACAGACGCCAGCAATCATGGACTAGGCGCAGTATTGATACAAGAAATCGAAGGTCAAGAAAGGGTTATCGCCTACGCCAGTCGTCGTCTCACGAAAACAGAATCTAACTATTCTTGTACAGAGAAAGAATGCCTGGCTATCATCTGGGGCATCCGGAAAATGCGGCAATACCTAGAAGGATACCGATTTACGGTTATTACCGACCACCTGGCACTGAAATGGTTAAATTCCATCGAGAGTCCGTCCGGGCGAATAGCGAGATGGGCATTGGAGCTACAGCAATACCAATACGACATACAGTATCGCAAGGGAAAATTAAACGTAGTTGCTGACGCGCTGTCCCGTCAACCCAGAGACGTACTCGAACGAGCTGACGCCGCTACCACCGAAGATCCGAAATGCTCATGGACCGAAAGAAAGAAACAGGAAATACAGCAAGAACCACAAAAATACCCAGACTACCTAATCCAGAACAACCAACTTTATCGCCATATCCCTTCAAGAATCGGACAAGAAGGAGGTAGTCTATGGAAACTCTGCGTGCCGATTCATCAACGGAAAAGGGTGTTAAGTGAAAATCACGACAATGCAACAGCTGGTCACATGGGAATTTATAAGACAATTCAACGATTGGCACAGCGGTACTACTGGCCGGGGATGTTCCGAGACGCCAGCAAATACGTCCGAAATTGTACCTTATGTCAAAAATACAAGCCAGAACAGCGAAAGGCTGCCGGAGAAATGCTTTCACATATCGCCGACGAGCCGTTTTCCACAGTCTGCGTCGACTTCGTGGGACCACTACCAAGGTCAAAGCATGGCAATACGACTCTACTAGTGTTTATAGACAAATTCTCTAAATGGACGGAGGTTTTCCCAGCACGCGCCGCCACCAGTGACGTGGCCAAAAGGGGCTTCAAAGAACGAATTTTGTCGCGCTTCGGTGCGCCCAAAATATTAATTTCAGACAATGGGACTCAATTCACCTCACGGGCTTTTCAGAAGTACTTGCAACAGTTAGGGGTAAAACAAATGTTTACGGCCCCATACAGCCCACACGAAAATGCGGCAGAAAGGGCGAACCGAACGATAAAAACAATGATCTCCCAGTTAACCCAAGAAAATCACCGACAATGGGATGAACAGCTTCCAGAGATTTGCCTAGCGATCAACAGCAGCATTTCTGAAACAACCAGCTACAGCCCAGCATTCCTGATACAAGGAAGGGAGCTCAGACTCCCAGCAGCATTATATGACGAAGTAACCATCGGTACCGGAAATCTCCCAGAAAACCCTGAAAACAAAGCCAACAACCTCACAGAAATCTTCAAAGTGGTCCATCGCAACCTAGAAAAAGCATCTCAAACACAAGGCCGCCATTACAACCTGCGGCGACGTACTTTGTAAGGAACAAAATTTTTGTAAAAAACAAATTTTGCCTTACATAAAAATATTTATATTATCATGAATTATTATAACTTGTGCCTTACAATAATAATAATTACGAAATTTATGACGTAACAATAGAATATAAGACAACATATCAATATTTTCTTTAAAATTATAAACCACATCGTGTAAACCACCCTAAGCAGCTGATTCCTAGACCCCATGACAATCAGTCATAACAATTAAAATTTAATAACTCAGCAAGCAACCATGGGTGGTCGGCACACTATAAATAGAGCGACATCGCCATAGAAAAGACAGTCTTCGGAGGCCGACCACCCAGGTAAGTCGCACTAATAAAAAACCTTTTTCTTTCAGCTAAAGAGCCCAGAATGGGTGAGTGACTCCGCCGTTGCGGTAGAGCATTCATACCATGTTCGTGCTCCCTAAAGACCAGTCTTCCCGCCGTTGCGGTAGGAAATCACTGCTTCCTTAGGGGCATCAGGGGCAGTAGGATGTACGCACTCCGCCGTTGCGGTAGAGGCATGCACACCTCTCGTATTTATTAAATTTTATTTTTCTCTGTTAAAACATACTTTCTTATACTTTCGTCCAAATACTATAGGATCGACCAGAACCCCCAGCAAGAGCCCAGAGCGGGTGAGTGACTCCGCCGTTGCGGTAGAGCATTCATACCGTGTTCATGCTCTTTAAGTATCAGCCTCTCCGCCGTTGCGGTAGAGAGTCACTGCTTCTTAAAGGCATCAGAGGTTGCAGGTTGTATACACTCCACCGTTGTGGTAGAGGTATACATGCCTTTCTTGTCTTCTCTCCTTCATATAGACAAAACTCAGGTAGATTTCCCTCTTCATTTTTTTATTAAATAGCAACGACCAAAACACCCAGCAAGAGCCCAGAGCGGGTGAGTGATTCCGCCGTTGCGGTAGAGCATTCTAAGGTGTACCTATAGTTATCTAAACCCTTTTGGACTATTTTAACAAATTTTCTTGGTTTATTCCGAACCGTCCCTATGGCCCTCTTTGTAATTTTAAACAGCTGGTAGGGTGTCCAGCTAATTCACTAGGCGTTCAAAAGAACTGCCGAAAGTACGTGGTTAATTAAAAGACTCCAACGTTTTATTCTTTTGATTTCTCATAAGACTCTAACTTTATTTTTGAAAATACACAGTTTTTATAACGATCAATATTGAGCTTTTTCCAAAGCTCTTCTAAAGTTCTTTACACTAACAACACACAACTAAGCTTAGAACTTACAAAGCTAAGCTTTGAGCTTCTCAACTAAAGCTATGCTTAAAGCTAAAAGAACAAAGCATGCAGCGAACTTACAAAGCTAAGCTTTGAGCTTCTCAACTAAAGCTATGCTTAAAGCTAAAAGAACAAAGCATGCAGCGAACATGCACACACACACGGCGTTCACACACAGAGTTCACTTCCTCTGTTGTCAGCATTTTCGTTTAGAGCGAGAGAATCACGGTCATATTGTAAACATTTAGAATGTTTACACTATGACCTGATTTTTGATCGAAGACATTCGATCGCTGACATAGTGACACATTGTAATACATTTTTGGAGGACAAAAATGTGTGTCGGTTTTTTTTTAAAAAATATGCATGGTCACTACACCCCTTTCCTTTAGAGAGAAAAATTTTTGTTTGCTTATGAGAAGCAAAGAAAAATTTTTCCTTTTGATTTACCTACTTATATAAAAAGGTATAATAGTAATACACATATATGTACCACACCTTATAAATATTTTTTTAAACAGTTATTATGTACTAGCTTATGCTTATTATTAATCTCTATTATGGAGTTTACTCCTTTTCTTTCAACAATTTTAAATGGACCAATATATGGACTTTTACTTTTTTTATTATTATTTGATCTCAAAAATACATAGTCATTAATCTTAAGATTCTGCGTGTTTTCTTTCTCATCAAATTTAGTTTTTCTTACATCTTTGGCTTTACCTAATAGTTTCTTAGCTGTCTCATGTGCATGTTGTAGTTTCAACCGTAAATCTGCTAAATATGAATCATAATTATAAAACTTGTTGGCTTTAAAAATTTCACCTGGTAATACTGCTAATCTTCCGAACACCAGCTCGAAAGGAGAGTAACTTGTGTCTGTATGAGGTGTTATATTATAAGCAAATGTGTAATAATTTATCCAATTATCCCAATCATACTCATTAGTAAACGAAAGCATATACTCGTTAAGAACCCTATGGTTCCTCTCCAAGGAGCCTAACGTTTCATGATGGTAAGGAGCTGAAGTAACATGTTCTATTTTCAATAATTTGCAAATTCCTGACATAAGTCCGTTAACAAATTCTGTCCCTCTGTCTGTTTTCAAAATTCTGAAATGCCCATACCTCAATATAAACTTTTCTACTAAAGTTTTAGCAACCTCATAAGCTTCTTTGGTCTCCATAGGATAGGCTTCTACAAATTTAGTTAACTCGCACTGTACTGTTAAAATGTAGCGGAAGTTATTTGATATTTTGAGTGGTCCTACGGTATCTACCGATATGACTTCAAAACTCTTGGAGGGGGTGTCAGTTATTACCATTTTCTCTTTGGTATGCCTCACAACTTTATTTCTATTGCATAAGTCACATTTTCTTACATAATCCTTAACCATCTTGTTCATTCCTTTCCAAACATATTTTTGTTTGAGTTTAGATATTGTTCGCTTTATACCTGTGTGACCTCCTATGGGAGTCGCATGGTTTTCGTTAATCAACCTGAATTGTTTAACTTTATCTTCTATACTTTCCGGTGGTTCATGTAACATAATTTTTATATGTGTTTGCCTACCTTTTTGTAACACATCTCGCAGTGTCTTTGCATATGCTTCTTTTAGTTTTTCTTTTTCTATATACCTGAATATCTTATCCTTTTTTGAAAGAGCGACTTTCAATATACCATGGCTTTTTAAAACAAACGATAACTTTTCCAATACTGAACCTAAGTTCAAGTTTAGATTATCGTCACATTTAATAATTACCCACCTAGCTTCAACAACAATTTTTGGCAAACTTTTACAAAAATTCTTATCTTCATTACGCGTACGACTTCCATCTTCATTTATTTCGAATTCGAATTTTAATTTTGGAATATTCCTTACATCAGATATTGAAATACAATCCCACATATAGAGTTGATCAGGCTCATGTGCATTGATTGATTTCGCAACTTGATGATTCAGAGTTCCCTCATTTCCTTTTGATTTACTTCTCGTTACTACATTTATTGTAGAAGGTATCATTTCCTTCAGCGAATCGGAATTAATTTCTATTCTTGATAAGGCATCAGCGTTACAGTTCATTTTGCCTTGTTTAAAAACTATATTAAAATCGTAGTCCATAAGATCTAACCTTATTCTAGTTAGTTTTGATGATGGATTCTTATGAGTAAACAATGATACCAATGGGCGGTGGTCCGTTACAACTGTAAATTTTCTACCAAACAAATATGGCCTGAAATAATTTATCGCCCAATGTATGGCCAGAAGTTCTTTTTCTATTATTGGTTTGTTAATTTCGTACTTAACAAGAGAACGGCTAGCAAAGGAGATTGGTAAATCTGAACCAATGTCTCCCTGAGACAATACGGCACCGAGGGCGAAGTTCGAGGCGTCCGTTGTCAATATAAATTCTCTATCGAAATCGGGATATTGTAGTACAGGTGCACAAGTAATTTTGTCCTTAAGGTTCTGGAATGCAATCTGACAGTCGTTATTCCAAATAAATTTACTCTTCTTTTTTAACAATTCGTTTAACGGTTTCGCAATTGCGGCAAAATTCTGAATGAACCGTCTATAGTAGTTGCAGAAAGCCACGAATCTTCTTACGTCATCGGAGTTTTTTGGAATTGGATATTCTTTCACTACTTTGCATTTCTCTGGGTCAGTGGTGATGCCATTGGCAGTGATTAAGTGACCTAAATAAATCACCTCCGACTTAAGAAATTGGCATTTTGAAGGGTTTAATTTTAAATTGTATAATCTAAGTCTTTCAAAAGTCTCTTCTAAATTCCTATTGTGATGCTTCAAAGAACATCCGAATACAATTATGTCGTCCACATAAAGAAATGCTTTAGAGTCTAAACCTGATAATGCGATGGTTAACATCCTTTGGAAACTATTCGAAGATATTTTTAAACCAAATGGTAGCCTCTTAAACTGATAGTGTCCGTTACCCGTTGAAAATGCTGTTAACGGCCGAGACGATTTGTCAAGTTCTATCTGATGGAAAGAACTAGTCATATCCAGCGTTGTAAAGTACTTCGCTCGTCCAAGCCTATCCAAAACGTCGTCCAAACGTGTCAACGGAAACTTGTCATTCACTAATTTATTATTTAACTGTCTATAGTCAACCACTAACCTCCACTTTTTTGTATCATTCTCACTTTTCTTAGGCACAACCAATAATGGAGAATTATACGGGCTTGTTGAGGGTTCAATTAATTTCTGTTCTATAAGCTTATTTACCTCAGTATTGACTATACCAGTTTGTGTTTGCGGTAATCTGTAATTTTTAATATAAACAGGTGTCCTGTCGGTTACATTAAGATGTTGTTTATAGAAGTTATTAGCAGTTAGTGGTTCTTCGTCTAAATGAAATATATCTTGATATTTTTTACAAATGTCTTCCACCGCACCTTTTGCCTGGACATCGTTTCCGTCGATTTGTAACTTTTCTTTGAGCTCAATCCACCGTACCTCACTGTTACCCTCATTACACGATTTAAAGATTGTAAAGTTCCTTAAAGGTTTAACCTCTAAGTGCAAATCATTTAATACGCACTCTTTTTCGGAGACATTAAGAATCCTAATGTGCTTGGTTCCCTTTGCGGGTATTATTGAATTTGCTATAAAAATATTATTCGATATACCTTTGTTGCACACAATACTGTCCTCGTGTATATCTATTTTTATTGGCTGTATTATCTCACTTCGGGGGGGGATTTTAATGGTACCCATACGTGTCTTCATTGGTAGTACAAAATCCCTCCTGTTATTATGTATTTGTAGAGTATAAGTCTCGTAATCTATTTTCGCAATATACTTCTGGAAGAAATCTCTTCCTAATATTCCATCTAAGGCGATTGGAAAATCATTAGCAACCACCTGAAACTCATGGCTTAAGAACTCATCATCAACCTTAAAATTAATTTTCGTATTACCTAAGGTTCTTAAACATTTATCCGAAATACCAGTTAAATTACACGAATTATACTCATTTATATAATTGCTTTCTACCACATTTTCTTTACAAATAGAGATATCAGCACCCGTATCCACAAGAAGAGACAGGTGTGAATTATTGTATCTTAACGTTACATAGTTAGTTACTCCTAAGTTATAAATTGAAAAATTGTACGACCTATCTCTCGTATTCTTGAAACAATTTTCCTCATAACCATCGTTATGCCCCGAGGACCTTAATTTAAATTTTCCAAGTAGGTGTCGGGGACATTCTCGTTTCCCTGATCTGAAGCAATATACATCCTCCTGTCGTTGTTGTTTCTATATCTATTGTTCCCATTGTTATTTATATTCCCACTAGACTGTCTGGGACTATTGGGAGTATTGTTATTAAAACTACGCCTATTAAAATTGTTATTATTATGACCGTTACCACCACTCGCTTGGTTCTGGTAATTCCTAACATTACCGTTGAGATTGCCTCTCCCTTGATTCAGGGAAAAATTGTTTCTGTTACTACGCCAACGATTCCTACTATTCTGGGATTCTGAGAATTCTGAGATTGATTCCTACTGCACGTTTGGAAATTACGCGTTTGACCCCTATTGCTATGTTGGAAATTCCTCACTTGATTCCTATAACCCTGCGAATTATGCGAAACCATATTTATAGAGCTCGGAGTATTACGATCATTTTTCTCTAACTCTAAGGCCAAATTCGTGGCTTCGGCAAAAGTCTTAGGTCGCGAAGCAAAGATCGTAGCCTTAAACTCTTCCCTTAAACCGTTTCTGAAGACAGTAAGCGCATATTCGTCGTTCACTCTTACAATTGCCTTACGTTCTGCCTGGTTAACATTACTCCCTAATTGCTCTATTTGCAAACTGTTCAACTCGCTCACCAACCCTAATATTTTTTCATTGAAACTAGCCACAGTAGAACCTTTCTGTATGCACGACGCTAAAGAAGTGTGAATTTGGGGTATCGACAAAACATTCTTGTACCTTGATTGTAATAGATCCTTTAACTCAACAAATGTCTTAGGTTCTAACTCTGCGCCTAAAGCTGTCCTTACCTTACTGCTTAGCTTCACATTTACCACGAAATCGATTAGGGATGGCTTCGCCTCACTGGATAAACCATTATACATTATTTCAATAATTTTTAAAAACTGTACCAAATCTTTGTATTGTCCTGTAAACTCAGGTACAATTTTCATTGTCGTTTCCAAATTAAACGACGACATTGTTACCTCACTCCTTTGTTCTGACGTTAGTAACTGAAATTTTTCCTGCACTATCTTTTCTATTCTACTCAAAAGCCCTTTGAATCGTAATTTATAACTTAACTTTTCGTCAGCTTCGACGCCGCTAGCTTCTAAAATTGAACTGAACTTTTCTCTGTAATCCTTTAATTTAAATGTTAACTCCAACAAATACTTCTCTGTATACTTCCTGTTGGGTGTCTTCTTTAAATTATTCTCGATAGCCGACAAATCCGCTAAAATGCTATCCATCAGTTATACCACTATTCTTCTGTTTAATCCTTTCGCAATCTGTTCTCTTATGTATCTTTTTACATAATAGACTACCAGTACTACTAATGCACACAACAGAATCGTCAAAAGTATAGTACTTATTAAATGATTGGTCGTATAAATTTTAGCTACCTCACTCTGATTAACAACAATATTCTCCGTAACCTTTGATTGCGGATTACCCATTTTATTTAGTTATACTTTAATCTTTTTCTAATAAGCCAAAAATCTATTATTTATTACTTTTTAACCTCCTCAATTGAAACTTAATGTCCAGCTGCTGCTGTTTCGATGTTGTAAAGTTCAACTCTCGGTATAATACTGCCAACTGCTTCCTCTTCTGGAACTTCTTCCCCGCACGTTTCTTCTTCGGTTTCCGTTCCACCGGTTTGGGCTCTACGGGTTGCGGCTTCCTTTTTTGCAGTCTGCTCCTGTACTGTTCTATTGTTATGGGTTTGGGACCTGCTGTTGACGGTAGTGGCCTGTATTCTGGAACCGGAGCTGTCGTCTGGCCAACTGGTTGAGGTTTGTATTCTTCCAATTGTTGGTTTTCCAAATATCTTTCCCAGCGACTCACAATTTCGTCGATTTCTTCAGACATCAAAATTCTCAGTTCTTACAGCTTGTAACAGGATCAGTATAACAGGATCAGTACAAATGGATCGGTGTAGCAGGATCAGTACAACAGGATCGGTGTAGCAGGATCGCCATAAGGTGTACCTATAGTTATCTAAACCCTTTTGGACTATTTTAACAAATTTTCTTGGTTTATTCCGAACCGTCCCTATGGCCCTCTTTGTAATTTTAAACAGCTGGTAGGGTGTCCAGCTAATTCACTAGGCGTTCAAAAGAACTGCCGAAAGTACGTGGTTAATTAAAAGACTCCAACGTTTTATTCTTTTGATTTCTCATAAGACTCTAACTTTATTTTTGAAAATATACAGTTTTTATAACGATCAATATTGAGCTTTTTCCAAAGCTCTTCTAAAGTTCTTTACACTAACAACACACAACTAAGCTTAGAACTTACAAAGCTAAGCTTTGAGCTTCTCAACTAAAGCTATGCTTAAAGCTAAAAGAACAAAGCATGCAGCGAACATGCACACACACACGGCGTTCACACACAGAGTTCACTTCCTCTGTTGTCAGCATTTTCGTTTAGAGCGAGAGAATCACGGTCATATTGTAAACATTTAGAATGTTTACACTATGACCTGATTTTTGATCGAAGACATTCGATCGCTGACATAGTGACACATTGTAATACATTTTTGGAGGACAAAAATGTGTGTCGGTTTTTTTTTAAAAAATATGCATGGTCACTACAATTCATACCGTGTTCATGCTCTTTAAGTATCAGCCTCTCCGCCGTTGCGGTAGAGAGTCACTGCTTCTTAAAGGCATCAGAGGTTGCAGGTTGTATACACTCCACCGTTGCGGTAGAGGTATACATGCCTTTCTTGTCTTCTCTCCTTCATATAGACAAAACTCAGGTAGATTTCCCTCTTCATTTTTTTTATTAAATAGCAACGACCAAAACACCCAGCAAGAGCCCAGAGCGGGTGAGTGACTCCGCCGTTGCGGTAGAGCATTCATACCGTGTTCATGCTCTTTAAGTATCAGCCTCTCCGCCGTTGCGGTAGAGAGTCACTGCTTCTTAAAGGCATCAGAGGTTGCAGGTTGTATACACTCCACCGTTGCGGTAGAGGTATACATGCCTTTCTTGTCTTCTCTCCTTCATATAGACAAAACTCAGGTAGATTTCCCTCATTTTTTTTATTAAATAGCAACGACCAAAACACCCAGCAAGAGCCCAGAGCGGGTGAGTGACTCCGCCGTTGCGGTAGAGCATTCATACCGTGTTCATGCTCTTTAAGTACCAGCCTCTCCGCCGTTGCGGTAGAGAGTCACTGCTTCTTAAAGGCATCAGAGGCCGCAGGATGTATACACTCCGCCGTTGCGGTAGAGGCATACATGCCTTTCTTGTCACTTATTTTGCTCAATATACAAAATTAAGCAGAGTTGTCTTTTTCATTACTTCTTATCCCTGTTATGCCAACTTGGCAAAAACCACTTCTGTTCACCCCTTCACACACTCAAGTATATTTTCTCTAGTAGTCTAGCCGCAGTCAAATTTCATTAACTACAAACGATGTCACTAGTAATCATCTTGACTCTCATGAGAAACCAGGAATAAAATTTCGACGACGAAAACAACGTCGGTAGTCGCTCGATTCCTAGATTCCTTAGTCACATAGTACGCGTTTGGTACATAGTACATAGTACATAATACGCCTTGTTCCTTTTTGTTCGGCTTAAAGCAATTATTATCGCGCATCGTTTATGGTCAAACGAAACCACCGTGCTCAGGCGATAAACGAATCGAAAACTGTTTTAAAAACACCAGTGACCTCCGAAAATAAGCTGTTCCTTCACGATTTCTGTTTCCCTGGATGTACCTCGGGGCTTAAGATTTTCTGAGCGGGAGAACCATTACCGGTAGACCCATCGTCTTTAAACCCTTGCCGGGAGGATCCAGCGAAGCAACAATCACTAGTAGGGACACCATTAGGAGAAAATTTATATTTCGAAGAAAACCAAACACAACAAAAGCTCAGCCATAAATATATAGAAAAATAAGAACAAATGTAATAGATTAAGATAGAGTGCCTTGAAAAGATAAAATAAAGAATAAAATAGAAGAAAACTTAGAAACAAATAGATTTTATTTATCGGTCTCACACAAATAAATGTTTGTGACGAGAAAGACTCTGGACATCCGGCGAGCTTCACCTCGGCCGGGAGAGCACTTCGTTACAATGGCGCCCGAGCAGGGACCGATAAAATCTTTTTTTTTAAAATACACGAGCATTTTTACCTCAAGTCCCCCCTCCCCCATCTTTTTGTCTGCCATTCATCGGTCTCCGAAGACCAACAAACACGGGTAGCACTGTGTCGACAATAATGCACGTGCATTAAACAAATTTGTATAGAATTTTTATTAACAGTTCTATTTTCACCCAGAGTTTATAACCACCCAGTAAGCATCAACAAAAGACAGTTCGGTAGAAACCATCGACGAGTGAACACGGAGTCAACAAAAACGCAAAAACACCGCACAGAAGAAAAATATAAAAACAAGTCGACAAGTGGGCATGCAGTCAGTAATCGACAGGCCATCGGCAAACAAACATCAAGGACCTAAGCTTACACTCAGAAGACTCATCGCAAAGAAACTTTTTCCAGCCAGTCACGAAAGTCGGAATCATGCCAAGCACTTCCTGGATCTACTTACTAAAGAAAGACGAGCTCGTGAAATATACAAGCGAGTTCGAGTTGGGCACAGAAGGAACGGTCGAGGAATTACGAAAACAATTCGCAGTATTCGTAAACAGCAAAGACTACACCGAAGAACAAGAGGCAAGACTGAACGAATTGGAAAATAAGCACCGCAGAGCAGTCTCACCAGTAACAATAGGACCACAGCAGTCACTAGACCTGAACTCCGCAAAAAAAATGCCTCCACTAAACAGTGGAAAAGGAGCAATTAATAAAATGCAGAGTTTCTCAAGGCAGCCACAGGAAAACTCCCCGCAAACAAACAGCTCTCCACATACTGCAGTAATCGAGACTGTCCGAAAGTGGTCCATTAAATATAATGGAACAAAAGACCCACTGTCATTCATCGAAAGAGTCACGGAATTATCAGACGCCTATAACATCGACAAAAATTTATTGCACCACACTATGCCGGAATTGCTGCAGGAAAACGCACTTGTCTGGTACCGGAATAACAATAAGCATTGGCAATCATGGGAAACCTTTAAAAAAGATTTTCTAAATTTCTTCCTGCCCGCCAAATACTGGAAAAATCTAGAAGACGAAATCAGGAATAGGGACCAACGAGACCATGAACCTTTCAAAAACTACGTCCTGGCACTTCAAAATTTGATGCGGCACACTACTTTCTCAGAATCCCAAAAATTAGAGAGAATTTTCGCCAATTCTGGCAGAGAATATCAACTACATATTCGACGCAAAGACTTCTCAACGCTCGAGGAACTCATCGAAATGGCAGAAGACTTCGAAACCATCAAACTAAGGTAGCCACTCCAACGACACCGCCTAACCATAGTGGATCACAAAACAGAATGTTTCGAAGCAACGCTAACCCAGCACCTACAAACAACAACACTATCACCAACAACGATATCATTAACCCACAAACAGCTTGCCGAAGATGCGGAATGGATGGACACTACGCTACATCATGTAGAAGACCAAAAATACTCTTTTGCTGGGATTGTGGACGTCGAAATGTACGAACCATTCAGTGCTGCAGGGTAAGATCGGGAAACGACGTAGGAGATCGTCCAGAGCGAGGATAAACGATTTCCCCACTATATCATCCCCGCAAAACTCCAGGTTCCAGAAATACAGTGTTCCCCAACTAATAGCGAAAACCATCATCGGGGGAATAAACAAAACAGCTACCATCGACACCGGCGCTTCCGCCAGCTTTATTAATGAGCAATTTTCCCAACAACTAAAGGACCAAAAACAACTACTGGAATCACCGATGAGAATAACCTTAGCCAACGGCTCCACGATCTCTCTACAATACCAAGTCGTCACCACCATACAAATAGGCAACTTTCGCAAAATCCACTCATTCCTAGTACTAGAAACAACCCCGGACGACGTAATCATAGGTTTAGACCTGCTGATAGAAGCCAAAGCCTCTTTTAAATGCAGCGGAGTCCCCTTTGAAATAAGTAAGTACACATCTAGAAGCACAAAACAATATCATAAAACAATAATACCCTGCACAACGCCTAAAGAAATTTACATTAATAACTTCCTAAATAATGAACTTCAACAATTTAGCAAAGGTATAGGTACAACGAATATTACTGAGCACAAGATTGTCATGGCCGATGAACGACCAATCAAACAAAGGTATATTCCACGAAATCCAGCAATGCAGGCAGCCATAAATGAAGAAATAGATAAACTACTCGACAAAGGTTACATAGAACCATCGCACAGCCCTTTCAGCGCCCCCATCGTCCTAGTAAAGAAAAAGAGCGGAGCATGGCGACTCTGCATTGACTATCGACAACTCAACAAAAATTCGATACCAGACGCTTATCCTTTACCACGCATAACACACATCTTGGACAAATTAAGAAATGCCAAATACATAAGTACTCTGGACTTAAAAGACGGTTACTGGCAAATTCCCATGGCCACCGATAGTAAAAAGTACACGGCCTTTACCGTCCCCGGCAGAGGCTTATTTCAATGGCGAGTAATGCCTTTTGGCTTACACTCAGCGCCAGCCACATTCCAACGGGCCTTAGACCAAGTCATCACACCAGAGCTAGACCCATTCGCCCTAGCATACCTTGATGATATCATAGTAACAGGCACCTCCCTAGAAGACCACATGAAAAATCTTCAAGAAGTTTTTCGACGCCTACGAGCGGCCAACTTAAAAATTAATCCCGAAAAATGTGCTTTCTTTCAAAATAAAATTAAATACCTCGGTCACGTAGTTAGTGAAGCAGGTATACATACAGACCCCGATAAAGTAGCGGCAGTACAAGAACTGAAACCTCCCAGAACGGTACGAGAAGTACGGCGATTCTTAAGTATTGTTTCTTGGTACCGACGCTTTGTACCCGACTTCGCAACAATCTCCCAACCCCTCACCTCACTTTTGAAAAAGGGAAAACACTTCAAATGGACTGACTCCCAACAACAAGCCTTTGAACAGCTCAAAACCAAACTCACTGAAGCACCCGTTCTGACATGTCCTGACTTCGAGAAAACATTCATATTACAGACAGACGCCAGCGAATACGGACTAGGAGCTGTACTTACACAGAACTTTGAAGACACCGAAAAAGTAATTGCCTACGCAAGTCGTCATCTCAATGGAGCAGAAAAAAACTACTCTCCCACAGAAAAGGAATGTCTCGCGATCATCTGGGGAGTGAGGAAAATGAGGCCATACCTGGAAGGATACAAGTTCATCGTCATTACCGACCATTTATCATTAAAATGGTTTTAACTCAATTGAAAGCCCAACGGGGAGAATCGCCAGATGGGCCCTAGAGCTCCAACAATACCAATTCACTATCCAATATCGGAAAGGAAAACATAACATAGTCGCAGATGCCCTGTCAAGACAACCAATGGAAATTCTACAACAAATTCAGGTTACAGAAGAAGTACCAGCTTGCAAATGGCTAGAACTGAAAAAGAGAGAAATACAACAAAACCCGACCAAATTTCCGGATTACGCCATAGTCGAGAACCAACTATATCGACATATCCCACATAACTACCACGATGACGAGGTAACACCATGGAAACTCTGTGTGGCAACACCCTTAAGAAAACGGGTACTGGAAGAAAACCATGACAAACCCACTGCAGGACATCTAGGCATACGGAAAACCACGCAGCGAATCATTTCGCGATACTATTGGCCAGGAATGTTTCGCGACATAAGCCAGTATATACGCGCATGTGACTCATGTCAAAGGTATAAGGTAAGTCACCAACAACCAGCTGGGGAAATGCTAACCAGGATCCCCGAGGAACCGTGGGCCACTGTATGCGCCGACTTCATCGGACCACTTCCACGATCCAAACACGGCAACACAATGTTACTAGTTTTTTTTGATCAATTTTCCAAATGGACCGAGCTCGTTCCTCTGCGAAAAGCCACCTCACAAACCACCATTAAAGCTTTTCGAGAAAGAATTCTAGCCAGGTACGGAACACCCAAAACCTTTCTATCAGACAACGGTACTCAGTTCACAAGTAGAACCTTCCGCAAATATCTTAGTGAGACCGGAATCAGACAACAATTTACAGCCCCTTACTCACCACAAGAAAATCCTACGGAACGAGCCAATCGTACAATAAAAACTATCTTGGCACAAATAACTCAGAATAATCAAAAAAACATGGGATGAACCACTTCCGGAAGTAATGCTCGCCATCAACACCAGTGTATCAGCGACCACAGGCTATAGTGCAGCATTCCTTACCCAAGGCAGAGAACCGCGACTACCAAACGCACTCTTCGACGAAATCTCATTAGGTACGGGAAACGTCGCTCAGGGACCAGACGTCCGACAAAAGGCCCTCAGAGACATCTTCGAGATTGTTAAAACCAACCAAGCTCGAGCAGCCACAGACCAAGCACGACACTATAACTTACGACGACGACAGTGGACACCGAAGGTAGGTCAGAAAGTACTAATTAAAAATCATCAACTATCCAAAGCTATCGACAACTTTAATGCTAAACTTGCACCAAAATATATTGGCCCGTACATAGTCACAAATTTCAAATCACCCGTCATCGCTTTTATAAAAAAACCTGGCGAATCACGCATGCACACTGTCCACATAAGCGAAATCAAACCATACATTCAGCACATCCCATAAATATAAATCTTTCCCTTCACCTATGATAAACACTGCTTGCTTCTTTACATTCAGCTCTAGCCTCACAGTTTCTTTTGGCACCACAAACTAACAACTTTTCTTTTTCTCCCATAGAAATGGATAAATTCAGTACGTCCGTGAATAATTTCTTTAAAACTACCGCCGAGTTGGAAGGGAAGCTGCCCCGCATCAAAATCTTGCCGCACGACCTGAAGGAGGTTCCCTCCGGTAAAGGCCGACTCAGGATCATGCCAAAAGTCAGCCCAGGGCACCCACGAACTCACCCCGGTGGTCAAGGTGTGGCGCCCAGACCAGCACCGGCAGGGTCAAAGCCCCACAAAGGAAGGATTCCGAAACAAAATACCAACATTTATAAGCAACCACTCACGGCCCTAGAAGAAGAGGAGGAAAGATTTTCGGTTCCACGAAAGGTGTCATTTACCGAACCGGCGGCACGGAGTGAGAAGCGAATCTCCAGGGTAGCACCACCAGCACCCGAACCAGAGGTATTGCCCAAAAGCCCCGACATCAAAGGCGATGAAAACGGACACGGTATCGAAAGAAACCCGAAGAGAAGGCGATACAATGTAAGCAGCGACGACAGCAGCAGCAGCAGCAGCAGCGACAGCAGCAGCAGCGACAGCAGTAGCAGCAACGACAGCAGCAGCAACCGTAGTAACCTCAGCCGCCGTAACAATGAGAGCAACAACGATAACAGCGAATACAACGGCAACAACCACGAGAACAATGATAAACACGAGAACAACGATAAACACGAGAACAACGGCAACAACCACGAGAACAATGATAAACACGAGAACAACGATAAACACGAGAACAACGATAAACACGAGAACAACGATAACTACAAGAAAAACAACAAAATAGAACTCAAAACACACACATCAATAAACCCCGAGCTGTACGCCTGGATAAACGACGTCATCGACAAAACCAATCCGGCCGACACAAAAAAAAAAAACATGTCGATTTATCAAAGAGAAGGAAGGCCGACGTTTTCAGTTCCTGAAACGGCAATCAGGACTATGCCGAGTTACGGAGTTACAGACATAAGAAACTTTTCACTTTTATTTTTATTTTTATCATTTACCAAGAAGGTTCAATTAAATATTTTTTATTTGGTATTATTTTTATTTAGAATGAATTAATATAAAAAAAAAAAAAAGAGAAGAAAATTTTTTATACTTACCTTACATTTACTTACCTGCTTAACCGTATTACTTATTTTTTTATTTTTCACACAAACACTTATAAAAAGTTATGTTTAAAAAAAAAAATTTCCTTACATTTACTTACCTACCTAAGAAGATTTCGAACGTATTACTTACCTTACATACTTACCTCCTCGGGAAAATATTTTTTTTGGAGAGAAAAAAAAACTTTACACCCCGCCGAAGAAAAGGGGACATGTAAGGAACAAAATTTTTGTAAAAAACAAATTTTGCCTTACATAAAAATATTTATATTATCATGAATTATTATAACTTGTGCCTTACAATAATAATAATTACGAAATTTATGACGTAACAATAGAATATAAGACAACATATCAATATTTTCTTTAAAATTATAAACCACATCGTGTAAACCACCCTAAGCAGCTGATTCCTAGACCCCATGACAATCAGTCATAACAATTAAAATTTAATAACTCAGCAAGCAACCATGGGTGGTCGGCACACTATAAATAGAGCGACATCGCCATAGAAAAGACAGTCTTCGGAGGCCGACCACCCAGGTAAGTCGCACTAATAAAAAACCTTTTTCTTTCAGCTAAAGAGCCCAGAATGGGTGAGTGACTCCGCCGTTGCGGTAGAGCATTCATACCATGTTCGTGCTCCCTAAAGACCAGTCTTCCCGCCGTTGCGGTAGGAAATCACTGCTTCCTTAGGGGCATCAGGGGCAGTAGGATGTACGCACTCCGCCGTTGCGGTAGAGGCATCCACACCTCTCGTATTTATTAAATTTTATTTTTCTCTGTTAAAACATACTTTCTTATACTTTCGTCCAAATACTATAGGATCGACCAGAACCCCCAGCAAGAGCCCAGAGCGGGTGAGTGACTCCGCCGTTGCGGTAGAGCATTCATACCGTGTTCATGCTCTTTAAGTATCAGCCTCTCCGCCGTTGCGGTAGAGAGTCACTGCTTCTTAAAGGCATCAGAGGCCGCAGGATGTATACACTCCGCCGTTGCGGTAGAGCATTCATACCGTGTTCATGCTCTTTAAGTACCAGCCTCTCCGCCGTTGCGGTAGAGAGTCACTGCTTCTTAAAGGCATCAGAGGCCGCAGGATGTATACACTCCGCCGTTGCGGTAGAGGCATACATGCCTTTCTTGTCACTTATTTTGCTCAATATACAAAATTAAGCAGAGTTGTCTTTTTCATTACTTCTTATCCCTGTTATGCCAACTTGGCAAAAACCACTTCTGTTCACCCCTTCACACACTCAAGTATATTTTCTCTAGTAGTCTAGCCGCAGTCAAATTTCATTAACTACAAACGATGTCACTAGTAATCATCTTGACTCTCATGAGAAACCAGGAATAAAATTTCGACGACGAAAACAACGTCGGTAGTCGCTCGATTCCTAGATTCCTTAGTCACATAGTACGCGTTTGGTACATAGTACATAGTACATAATACGCCTTGTTCCTTTTTGTTCGGCTTAAAGCAATTATTATCGCGCATCGTTTATGGTCAAACGAAACCACCGTGCTCAGGCGATAAACGAATCGAAAACTGTTTTAAAAACACCAGTGACCTCCGAAAATAAGCTGTTCCCTCACGATTTCTGTTTCCCTGGATGTACCTCGGGGCTTAAGATTTTCTGAGCGGGAGAACCATTACCGGTAGACCCATCGTCTTTAAACCCTTGCCGGGAGGATCCAGCGAAGCAACAATCACTAGTAGGGACACCATTAGGAGAAAATTTATATTTCGAAGAAAACCAAACACAACAAAAGCTCAGCCATAAATATATAGAAAAATAAGAACAAATGTAATAGATTAAGATAGAGTGCCTTGAAAAGATAAAATAAAGAATAAAATAGAAGAAAACTTAGAAACAAATAGATTTTATTTATCGGTCTCACACAAATAAATGTTTGTGACGAGAAAGACTCTGGACATCCGGCGAGCTTCACCTCGGCCGGGAGAGCACTTCGTTACAACTTGGAAACCCACAATTGGAGAAAAGGTTTTAGTAAAGGCACATCCACTTTCCAAAGCCATAGAAGGGTTTGCCGCAAAACTGGCTCCAAAATACGAGGGACCCTACCGTATAAAAAATTTCATTTCACCTGTAATAGTAGAAGTCCAAGAAGACGGCAGCTCCACCACCAAGAGAGCCCATTTAGGCGAATTAAAAAAATTTTTCGAATCCACCCCCGAAATTTCTACACCGGCCACCGAAAACTCGGATGGCTCACTCTCAAACCTCCAGTTACAAAATTAAGCACAAAAATTGAGTTTGTGTACTTTCAAAACCACCGGCGCAACATCTTAGCGATCAACCGCCCCACTAGTCAATCATTACCAGTTTGCGACGCGAAGTGAACAGTCGCACGTCTTAGTGATCAACCGCACCCCTGGTCAATCATTACCAGTTTACGCCGCGAAGTGAACAGTCGCACATCTTAGTGATCGACCGCGCCCCTGGTCAATCATTACCAGTTTACGCCGCGAAGTGAAAGTCTTCCTTTGTTCGGCGAAGTAGGGAGAGAGTGCGACGGATTAAAGCATCCGCCGCAACATTTTTTCTTTTCACTTATAATTTTCCGTTAATTAACTAAATGAATTGTTTATTATTTTTTCTTTGCTTTATTCTTTGATTTGATTGCTTATTATTCTTTGATTTATATTTTTCTTTTATACAATAAGAACATTTTTCTGTAATAATTTTTGTTATTAATTAAGAAATAATGAATAAAGTACTTTCCTACTTATGTAAAATTATTATAAGAATTAGATGATAAGAAGAAAAATGTCGAAAAACATTGTAAATATAGGCAGCTCTCTTTACTTGTACAACTGCGAACAAGCTCAAGACGTCATGGTGTCATATGCTCGAACGCTCAAACAGAGTTCGAAGAGGTTCGATTGGCGCCGAACTTGCTCACAGGCGAACAAGAACAAGAAAAGCATTCAAATAGGCAAGCACACGCGATAGTACAGTCAGTTCCTCGCGGAGTCGCAGAAGATACACACAAGAAAGGCCACACGACGGAAGACAAAGGCATTTTGGTGAGTAGCTCCTATCTTTCCTCCTCCCGTGCTTGCTTGGTTGGGATTGTTCGAGAGAGGTGTTTGTCAGTGTCTAGGGAAGGTTTTACCTCCGGCTGCCAACCCCCTCTTAGACAATTCAACAGCGGATGTTGTTGGCGTACGGACGGCATTCCCTCCTGTCAACTACCCCGCTGTCAACATTGTGAGAGAACCTTTCCCCATCCCGTGCTTGCTTTTGTTGGGATTGTTCGAGAGAGGTGTTTGTCAGTGTCTAGGGAAGGTTTTACCTCCGGCTGCCAACCCCCCGGTGGGCCTGACTCACTGCTCACGGCCTGGCTCACGCTTGTCACGCTCACGCTCACGGCCTAGCTCACGTTCGTCTAGCTCACGCTCACGGCCTAGCTCACGTTCGTCTAGCTCACGCTCACGTTCATCACGCTCACGCTCACGGCCTAGCTCACGCTCTCGGCCTAGCTCACGCTCACGGCCTGGCTCACGTTCATCACGCTCACCGCTCACGGCCTAACTCACGCTCACGGCCTAGCTCACGTTCGTCACGCTCACGGCCTAACTCACGTTCGTCTAGCTCACGCTCACGGCCTAGCTCACGTTCGTCTAGCTCACGCTCACGTTCATCACGCTCACGCTCACGGCCTAGCTCACGCTCTCGGCCTAGCTCACGCTCACGGCCTGGCTCACGTTCATCACGCTCACCGCTCACGGCCTAACTCACGCTCACGGCCTAGCTCACGTTCGTCACGCTCACGGCCCAGCTCACGTTTA
Source organism: Conops quadrifasciatus (assembly GCA_949752815.1). Lineage (NCBI taxonomy): Eukaryota > Metazoa > Arthropoda > Insecta > Diptera > Conopidae > Conops > Conops quadrifasciatus. Next base: position 25,670,796 of record OX457077.1, on the reverse strand, counting down.
CCGCTCACGGCCTAGCTCACGTTCGTCACGCTCAGGATTCAACTCACGCTAGAACGATCACCAACCTCGCATGTATGACAATTTTAACAAAAGCAAAAACGTAAAAAAAGGAGCTGCCAATATCTAAGAAATGAAATGAAATTAAATATTTCACGCTCACGGCCTGGCTCACGTTCATCACGCTCACGGCCTGGCTCACGTTCATCACGCTCACGCTCACGGCCTAGCTCACGCTCACGACCTGGCTCACGTTCATCACGCTCACGCTCACGTTTACCGCTCACGGCCTGGCTCACGTTCGTCACGCTCACCGCTCACGGCCCAACTCACGCTCACGGCTTGGCTCACGTTCGTCTAGCTCACGCTCACGGCCTAGCTCACGTTCGTCTAGCTCACGCTCACGTTCATCACGCTCACGCTCACGGCCTAGCTCACGCTCTCGGCCTAGCTCACGCTCACGGCCTGGCTCACGTTCATCACGCTCACCGCTCACGGCCTAACTCACGCTCACGGCCCAACTCACGTTTACCGCTCACGGCCTGACTCACGTTCGTCTAGCTCACGCTCACGGCCTAGGTCACGCTCACGGCCTGGCTCACGTTCATCACGCTCACGGCCTGGCTCACGTTCATCACGCTCACGGCCTGGCTCACGTTCATCACGCTCACGCTCACGGCCTAGCTCACGCTCACGACCTGGCTCACGTTCATCACGCTCACGCTCACGTTTACCGCTCACGGCCTGGCTCACGTTCGTCACGCTCACCGCTCACGGCCCAACTCACGCTCACGGCTTGGCTCACATTCATCACGCTCACGGCCCAGCTCACGTTTACCGCTCACGGCCTAGCTCACGTTCGTCACGCTCAGGATTCAACTCACGCTAGAACGATCACCAACCTCGCATGTATGACAATTTTAACAAAAGCAAAAACGTAAAAAAAGGAGCTGCCAATATCTAAGAAATGAAATGAAATTAAATATTTCACGCTCACGGCCTGGCTCACGTTCATCACGCTCACGGCCTGGCTCACGTTCATCACGCTCACGCTCACGGCCTAGCTCACGCTCACGACCTGGCTCACGTTCATCACGCTCACGCTCACGTTTACCGCTCACGGCCTGGCTCACGTTCGTCACGCTCACCGCTCACGGCCCAACTCACGCTCACGGCTTGGCTCACATTCATCACGCTCACGGCCCAGCTCACGTTTACCGCTCACGGCCTAGCTCACGTTCGTCACGCTCAGGATTCAACTCACGCTAGAACGATCACCAACCTCGCATGTATGACAATTTTAACAAAAGCAAAAACGTAAAAAAAGGAGCTGCCAATATCTAAGAAATGAAATTAAATTAAATATTAAAAAAGTTAAAAATTAAATAGAATAAAGAACCATTTATTGTTCCACTAAATAAATAAAATATTTCTGTGGACTGGACTCAGGTAACTCACTGAGTAATACCTCGGCTTGAAAGCAACGTTACAAAGGTTATACCAAAACGAAACTGCAGAAGAATTTATTTATTAGAACATAAAATGACTGATTTTACTCGATATCATATTTTACTTCACTATCAGATTCACCGTTTTGCAAAACAATAAAGGTTCCCGGTTCTAACTCATTAGCGTCGCAAAGAGCATTCACATACTCCATTGCTTATTAGAATTTTTTACAACACATTTATTAACTTTGACGACAAAGACCGAACTGACTTTTATGTACGTACTTCACTTCACTTCACTTCACACTTGAATTCAAATTTTACAATTTTAATTTCAATACGCAAAACTTTAAATTCCAGAATAAAAGCGTCCGACTTCAAATTGAAGTGCTGGCAACTGAATTTGAAGTATGCAACTAAAAACTATATTGAACATATTTTATTTTAAAGTTGCAGCATTTTTGTTTTAATAAACAAAGTATTTCATATTCGATTTTAAATATTTCTACTTCATATTAAAGTATTTCTTGTAAATAACTAGCCACTTAAAATCAAAAAAAAAATTATTTGATTTTACGTTGTTGTTTTTTTTTTAGTGTAGAATTTGTGCGCACAACCACTTTTGTTATCAACCACAATGATACAGATTCAGATACCGAAAATATTCATATACTAAACTAGATGTACCCGTCCCGCGTTGCTGTGGCTCATTCTGGTTAAATGGTTAGAAAGCGTGTGTTGCTTCCGACCACAAATGAAATATGCCTCATATAAACGTTGCATGTTTTCCCGTTTTCACCCCTTCAGGGGTTGGATTTTGAAAAATGCCGAAATATGTATTTGATTAATTATACCAAACAGTATTAAGACCAAGTTTAAAGCAAATCTGACCACAAATAAAATATTCGTCATACAAACCCTTTTCACCACCTTAGGGGTCGAATTTCGAAATATCCGTTCTTAGTGCTTGTATACATCATAAAGGAAACGTCTGTGCAAAATTTCAGCTTACAAATTTCAGCTTCAGGTCCAAGCGTTTAGCCTGGGCGTTGATGAGTCAGTCAGGACTTTCATTTTTATATATAGAGATTACAATATTATATTATAAACGTGCGAACAATTAGAAAATTTTGAAAAAATGTCCAAATAAAAACGGAGTTTTGCAAGAAAAAATCTTGCATGAACATGGGACATGAATTGCAATTAACATTAGATATCAAAACACGATGGAATTCTATGCAGAATATGATAGAAACTTTTTCAAGAGTTAAATCTCATATGATGAAGAGTTTTGCTTTATAAATTCCGAGGATTTGTTGATTAATATAAATTTTGCTGAAAAAACTTAAAGAATCCGCAAACCAAATAAGCAACAATTTATTCAACAGCATATCAAAACGAATTCTAAAGCGTGTAAATTCAGATTTATAAAACTTCTAAAATGTTTGAAGAACAGAAATGATGTTCCTTCTAAAGAACTGTTGAGTTTGGCCACAAATTTTATTAAAAGCTTGTTTTCTATGGATGTCGATAAAGATAACACTATGGTAGTTGAAAACGTTTGGCCACAAATTTTATTAAAAGCTTGTTTTCTATGGATGTCGATAAAGATAACACTATGGTAGTTGAAAACGATTTTTTAAATCAATCAGAAAATTGCTGTTGCTCAATAACAATGGAAAAGAAACCATGAAAAACTCAAAGAATGAACCTGGTCTAAAAAATTATTTCAATAAGTTGAAGCAGGAGTTTACATTATTCAGAAGCACAGGAAAAAGACCAGCAAATTTGTAAAATCTTTATGACGCACTTTTAACAATTAAACCTAATTCAACTGATGCGGAAAGAGCCTTTTAAATATCTGCTAATTTTTGTACAAAAATGCGTTCCCGATTGGCAGACAAGTCTAGTAACACATTGTTATTTTTAAAATGTTTTTGTTTAAATTATAATAAATAAAGTACGTTGAAATGACACCCGAAATGTTTTAAAATGTTTTATATACATATTAAATTAACAAATTTCTTTTGTTTCATTATTTGGATTCGGATTCGACGAATATTTGTATTACTTTTTTCTGATTCGACGAATCCTCAGAAACCTTAGTCATGATCAACAAAATCTACTCTTCTGTTTTTGATTGACATTTGAAACCTGCGTTCGCGGCAAGCGCTGGCCGCCGCGTTATTTTTAATCCGTTAGTCGACAGCCAGCGATGAGGCAACCTTCTAACATGTCAACATTCACTGGTTATGGTGAGGAATTATAATACGAGCTTTGTGGGAGGGGTAAGGCGGTTCAGTCACCATCGTTAGCACTATGGTTATAAACTTCACCATTTGATTTATGTAATAATCATTGTCAGCTTAACGTTTTCGCAACGCAAAGTAATCGCAATATTTCTTAAACTTTTTTGTATGTTAGTGTTTGTAGTGTAGTGATTTTTGTAGTATTTGCATCGTTTAGAAACTGAAGCATTTTAATATATTTAGTTGAACGAGAGATATCAAATTTTTTCTCTGCATGATTGCAGTAATAATAATATTTCTTTAGTTTTCGAGTGAGTCCAATAAATTTGTCAATAATTCTTACACCCACCGAATGGTGGGATGGTGGTAACCAAGGAGATGGTAATTATTTCTATATCCATCACCCACTCTTTATATATTTACTTATAACTTTATTGTGTGACATAAGAGCCGCTGAGTTGCCAAAGTGATTAACTCCACTCCCTGATTTAAAAAAATTGAAGTGTCAAAGCAACGAGCATAGATCGTAAAGAGATTACATGAGCAACTATTGCAACGGATTTAGTTAAATCCACAACAACAATTCCAATGGGGTAAATATGGATTTATACATATTTAGCTTAAATCCGTTTTATGTGAACACCATATAAGACACGGATAATCAAACACTGAAAGGACCATATTTTATGCGACTCATAACCCTCTCTTAGCGGATAGATAGGAAGGTTCTTTTTTTGGGAACTTGGATTTTTTAAAACCGTCCGTCTGTCTGTCCGTTTACCAGTTTGCGGTTCACTTATTTCGCTTATTTGTCATAATTTTTTCAATAAATTTCAATTTTCTGTGGCTTCACATGCGAGTGTGAATATTTTCCATACGTTTTTTCATTTTTTATTCGACGGAATAAAAAGGGAGTAGCCGCTTTCGTACTTCACAGCATCGTCGGTCATCCGATCGTAACATCGTTGGACGTGTTAAATTGATTTAAATGGCTCGTGAGCGAAATGGATAATTTTCAGTTGTCAGATAGTGAGAATATTTATGACCGGCCGATTATCATTTTGCCTGACACGGCAGGGTGGCCAGACTGCCTTTATTCACGGGTTGGGTGCTTGGTGGGCTCCACAGCTCTTTACAATGTGCTGCCTCTGCCATCATAATCATTTTTTGAAAGCACTCATTCATGGCGCAGTATTCATGACGGTAGATGATGATGATGGCAGAGGCAGCACGACCGTGCGACGCACAGTGCTCCCAAATCCCAAAAAGCTTGCCTAAACTCTAAAAATTAGTTGTAATTTGCAGAATTTAGACCAACTAGTCAAGTGGGGAGAACGGAGAAAGTTAGAGTATCATAAACCGAGGTCAGAAGCATTTTTAAGTACTCACTCAACACATTTTTTTTTAGGACACAAATTTTTACAAAAATTATTCAGAAAACTTGAGGAACAAATAGGAGCAGTTACTTTCTGTTTATTCTCTTATATAAAAGAGATTCGATATAGCCATGTCCGTCTGTCTGTCCGTCCGTCTGTGGAAATCACAATTACAGGAGAACGAGTAGAAGTACCGTGACGAAAGTTGCCACGAATATTCTCTTCCATTTAATGCTCTTTGATATCGAAAATGGAAATGGAAAAGAAAATCGAACCATTACCAAAGTAGGCGTGGTAATGGTTCAATTAATATTAATAAAATCAAATTTGTGAACTGAATTTCTCGGCTCGTATTGGTTACCGTATTGGTAAAAGACATTTCACGACAAATGGAGGTGAAACGCCCACTGGTAAACCATACCATATAATGAGGTGTTTTTTGAGAAAAGCGGTGTTGTAAATTAGTTAATGTATTAAAAGTTACTATCTGTAAATTAAATGAAAGTGGGCGTCGCCCGCCCACTTTTTATCATCACTTCGACGGATGCGGGTATAGGGTATATGCGTTTCGGCCAGGCCGAAAAGGAAGGCCGAATTTAACGGTCTTTCTTGTTTAAATTTACAAAAGTGCATCGTGTAATATTATGTAAATTTTTACAAATTATACAAAACAAAATTAAACAAAAAATTGTGATTTATAGCTAATTAAAAAAAATTTTTAAGTACAGGTATCCCTCTTATAACACGGTAGATACGTTCCTACAAAGTCCCGTGTTATATGAGACTAGAAGCCAGTACAAAAAGGAGAGTAATGTTCCAAAAGCTATTAAAAAGATCTTTTTTTAATTTCATATAAGTAACTTCATGTTTATTATGAAACAAAACAAAAATATACATTTAATTTAATTTAATATAAACTTAATTTTATAATTTTCTTCGTCATCGCTGCTCAGTACAATTAAACGAGAACGTTTGTTTGGTTGAACAATTTTACCTTCACTTTTTGAACTTTCTTCTAGATTTTGTGCACCTTCTGTCCGTTAAAAAAATCTGTAAGTTGGCTCTGCTTGCTTGCCCTTACAAGCTCGTTGTGAATTGTATAATATGGTAATTATACAATTACCATATAAGCAATTTTGCAGGTCTCTTTTGAATTTTAAGAATAGGCCTTCTTGTAATTTTTTTATTGTAAAATTATTAATTTTACAATCTTCACTTACAGAATAAAAAATTATGCTAATCCAATTATGCTATCCTCGAAATAAACTCTTGCACCACAAAATATGTACTCAAGTTTAATAGGTAAAAAAAAACATCCAGGCATAGTTTATTCAGAAAAATGTCGGGTATTTCCCGAAAAAAGCAGTAAAATAAGCAGTAAAATTTCGGTTATTCCCATATATTGTTTGTTTATAGTGCAAAATGTAATTTTCTAAATAGTTTCTCAAATCTTCTTAATAATCTTCTCAAAGAAAAATCTCGTTATCGTGTTGTAGAAGTACCGTGTTACAAGACGGTTTTGGGGAATTTTTCTTTTCGTGTTAGTGAAACCGTGTTGTAAAATACCGTGTTATAGGAGGGTTACCTGTATATATTAAAGCTCGAATGTTAGTTGTTAACATTTTGAGTTTTGGCGAACATTTCGGGGTTTACGACCACTGTGTGATGCGCTGCTCGCCGGCACCGCTGCCAAACACAAATTATGCTAACAGCACTTAACGTATAATAATTGTTGCCAATTACCAGCAATCGGCTAATCATTTTTGACACCTCGAGATAGTTTATGATCGTATCGGAAAATATGGATGGAATCGCGTTCCGAAGACGTTCCATAAAAGCGAAACGCAAGCTGTTCAAAATTGTTGCAGAAGGCAACGACCATGCGCAGGAGTTTGGTTAGTAACAAAGGAAATAATTTACATCGGTAAGTATTTAGTAGCAAAAAAATCAAATAAAAAAGTACTTTTTATTGAAATACTCCTTATTATACTTTTCAATAAAAGGATTTTCATTCCATTACAAAAGTAAATTACATTTATTATATTTATTAATTGAGCATTAAACATTTAATTTGAAAATACTTGCATATGAAAGAAACAACTATAGAAGCACAATATTCTTTACATTCGCACGCGTTAACATTCAATAAAAATTGAAATTTAATTGACAAAAAGATGTCCGCGAAATGACCAAGCTTCATCCTATCAACGGCATCAAAAATTCTTTGGCCACAACAAACTCAAAGAATTTTTGAAAAAAATTAAAAATGTAATCACTCTGTTACAAATAAATGTGTCTCGGTTCCGAGAAACCAAGTAAACGTTAGTTTTTACTTACTTTGTTTGCACCGTTTGTTTGCTGCACCGTTTTAAGGTAACTTTGTTTGCGTCACAAATAAAAGGTATTTCTACAATTAAATTTTTTTACTCAGAGGGTACAAAACCTAAAATTTGTAAATTTCATAAAATTGTCAATTGAAATGAAATAAATTCATTCTGATTCTTCATGGTTAGAAAATACACAAAAATAAAAAAAAAATTAAGGTAACATTGTCAAGACAAACAAGCAGAAGATTCGTTCATTTGTCCAACGATCACGATTACCGATTGCTGATGACAGATGTCACTTGAAAACGTTTGACAGGGTAATAAAAATTGTCATTCTAAGGAATTAAGGGAATCAAATACAGTGGAACCTCGCATAACGAGCATAATTTTTTCCGAAGTCTTACTCGTAAGGTGAAACACTCGTTAAGCAAAACAATTTTTACCATATAAATTTATGTAAAATACGATAATGCGTTCTATGCAGAAAAATATACTCAAAATATGAAATATTAAAAAAAGTAAGAAAAAAAAAACGTTATGTGTAACATTTATTCAAAGGAAAATACATATAAATTGTTAATACCTAATTTTTTTTTACTACACCTTTTTCAATTGTAGTTCAGAATTTCTCATTTGTAGTTCAGAAATTCCATTTGTAGTTCAGAAATTTTCAATTGTAGTTCAGAAATTCCATTTGTAGTTCAGAAATTTTCAATTGTAGTTCAGAAATTCTAATTGTAGTTCAGATTTGCCATTTGTATTTCAGAAATTTTCAATTGTATAAGTAGTTCAGAAATTCCATTTGTAGTTCAGAAATTTTCAATTGTATTTCAGAATTTTTCATTTGTAGTTCAGAATTTTTCAATTGTAGTTCAGAATTTTTCATTTGTAGTTCAGAATTTTTCATTTGTAGTTCAGAATTTTTCAATAGCACATAATTTATGTAGAAAAATGTAAATTGCATAAATATATGACAAAGGTATACACGGTAGACCATAGACCACAGAAAAATACTGGTGTTTCTATATTATATGTAGAGTCTTATTTGTTTTTTGGCTCGTAATTGTTTGCGATAACACGCTCTTTATGCACAATAGAGTTTATTGTTCAAGTTATTGTTATTATTTTTAATTGTTATTGTTAATGGTATTTGTTAAAATGTCTTTCGACATTATTATTACATTATTACATTAATAATAATTTTAAGATAAGGATGAATATTACTATTAAGATACTTGGAAACTCTGTACATATACATTTTTCTTTATATTTATTAATGCAATTCATATTTTTCTGAATTACAAATGAAAAATTCTGAACTACAAATGAAAAATTCTGAACTACAAATGAAAAATTCTGAACTACAATTGAAAAATTCTGAACAACATTTGAAAAATTCTGAACTACAAATGGAATTTCTGAACTACAATTGAAAATTTCTGAAATACAAATGGAATTTCTGAACTACAAATGGAATTTCTGAACTAAAATTGAAAATTTCTGAAATACAAATGGAATTTCTGAACTACAATTGAAAAATTCTGAACTACAATTGAAAAAGGCGTAGAAAGCTACTTAGAGACATTAGTTTTTGCCGACGCTTCAAAATTTAGTAAAAATGTGACACCGCATTATCCTTGAATAAATTTGTAGCGCGCAAAGCCTCTGTCATATTAAGGTGATGCTTCTCAATGTACGAAGCAACAATTTCTCATGTTTTCAGCATTTCAGAACATTTCGCCAGAAGATACATAAACAAACTGATGTAGCAATGGCACGAAAAGGTCAATCGCACAATTCGGAGATCCCTCTATCACGTCACTCGTTATGCGAAACGTCGCTCGTTAAGCGAGTCATTTTTTTACAATTTATATTGTTCGTTATGCGAACTACTCGTTTTGCGAGGTGCTCGTTAAGCGAGGTTCCACTGTGTACATAGAGAAGGAGGAAGAAGAAGAAAATCAGAGCATGAAACAGAAAAACAGAAGAAGGCGCCCCTTTCGAGCTCAGAAAAGTAGCGAAAAAAAGAGAAAAATTATATGATACTCGTAAATTTTGAGTTCATTAATGTTTCGTTTGTTTCAAGAAGCGCCAAAAGAGTCTGACCTACTTTCTCGGCGAGTTTGATAAGGGTCAAAATAGGTTTGAAAGGCAACAACAAAAGAAAAAAGACATCTCAAAATTGCAAAAAATAAATTCTAATTGATGTATCAGCCTGTTAAGCTTGTCTACCTGTTAAGAAACTATGAGTTTCAAAGAATCTGCGAAATTCTGTTAAAACCCTTAGTTTGTTAAGGAACAAAGGAAAGGTTAAGGAGAGGTTATGTTTAGAGTTTATACTGTGGGCATCAAAATGATTTAGGTAATCAAAATATTAAATTAAGTTTAAATGTGTCAAATTAAAATATAAAACATATGCTAACTTTAATATAAAATATATGCTCAGCTTCATAGTTATACATTTTGTAATTAAAATGAGACAAAATACAAATCTATTGTGCTAACATTTTTACATAAAATAAATACAGATGTCGCGGATGATATTTACATCTCATGCATCCCGAATCTTTCTTTTCACTGTCATGGACCCCTTGCGGGACGGAATCGAACCTGGGGTCGATACACATAGACCACTTTTAGAATGGCTGGTCTTCACTAAGCATTTCCTTAGTTCTCTCAATTCCATTGAACTCACCGCAGTTCTTGAGACGTTGCCAATCAGCAATCAGTTTCTTTTCGGTCTGACAAGAGAACCTTTTGTCTTTATCAAGGAATTATAAACAATTCATTTTATTTGCAGATTAATCAGCAGCTGAAATTTGATATTTTTCAAATGATTTACGTATTTTCGTTTCTTTTTGTTGCTTTAACTAAGAGTTCAAAGAAATGAAAATTGAAAAAAAAAAACTAAGAGAGAACAGGGAAAGTGATGTGTAACAGTAGAGACAGATAGAGAATAAGAAAGGGATTCACTGTTTACATCTGGACTATTTTCTGCTAGGAACAGGATAAGAGTTCATCAATACAACCTGTTCATCATGTAATTAAAGCTGTTTTGGTACGGCCAAACCGGATTCGGCGATTTGCAATCTTCAGTGTTTTTTCGTTCTCAAGAAAAACGAAACCCTGTCGAAAAACTTAAGCGGCCCATACACGACACAGATGTCTGTGCAGATCGGCTGTCCGTCCGACGAGCACAGACGTACAGACATCTACACAGACCCAAAAATACAGTCGGTTGAGTGAGTGCAATGAGTACATCTCGGCTCCTCGATTGGTATCCGAAAATACTTTTCTTAATTATACCACTAAAATGTCGTAATCCCTCTGTTAATCTATTTTATTAAATTACTCTGTTCTTTTAACTTTAAGTTTTTGTATATGTAAATGTATAAATTCTAATCAGAATTTTTTATCTACCATTTTCATTTGATCCGCGGAACGTCCGCACCGCTCAAAAATTTTACAAATCTTAGCAAAATTTGCCCTACACGACACAGATGTCTGCACACGTCTAGAACGTCGAAAAAAGATGCCAACGATTGAATAATGTTTTTTTTTGCAATAAGAAGGTCGTAGCGTAACTTCTTACTGAAAAACCAACTCGCCATCATAGCGTTTGATAGCCTAGTGCAAGGATGGGGAAATGGTAATGGGGATCGGTAACAGCAATCTACATAAATACGGCTCTTGATAAACATATCGCAGGCAAGAAGACTGTCACAACTTGGATTTTTACAAAAATGAGATAAGTATGCCAAAAGATCGGCAGTCTCGAACCCTAAGTGTTAAAAAGTCCTCATAATTTTTGTCCTTTTCCTTGCTGAGATATGGCGCCTTTTCAGTACCAGTTGTATGAAATAAAAAAAAATAAAATGCGATTTCCTTTCGATTACCTTTCAACTTCGAATTCGAAGATTGAATTCGTATTAATCAAGGCTTGAATTCTACAAATGTTTACCGAAGTCTCAATTCCCCAACTTGATAAAAAATGTTTACCGAAGTCTCAATTCCCCAACTTGATAAAAAACGCTAAGTTATTTCGATGTTTGTGTCTTCATACATCTGTGAAGAGGTGTTCTCAACAATGAATCTCCGTAAAAGCAAATTGAGGAATAAGATCACCGACGCATATATTCAGTGCATTTTACGAATTACTTCTAGTAACTTCGAACCAGGTTCCAACGAGATGAAATAAGAACAGTTTAAATTTCACTTCTTACACGGACCCAGTACGTCCACATAATAAATTTAAAAAGTTAATTTATTTGGCCCGCCTGAATATTTTAATTATTTTATATGGAGAAGGGCCATCTATTTCCCTATCCCTGGCCTAGTGGCTAGAGTAGCTACCTTGCAACCAGAAAGGCCTGAGTTCAACCCTCGGTGCGGAACAATCATAAAAAAACATTACAATTTATTTTTTATTTTAAGACATAATTTCGTCATTCCCTTAACAACAACGCTGTTGCTTGGCGCTTGCAGTTCGCAGAAATATCTACTAAATCTCATATTAGCCAATATAAAAAATATTTTGATATACAAAATTCCAAAAATTAATAAAAATTTTTTGACTGCAAATTTTTAACACCAGATTACTCAAGACTATTTCTTAACTACGTTTTAAAAAAAAATATAATTATAATACACGATATCTTAGATTTTTTGTGACTTTTTGTACATGATATATGTTCATTTATTGTATTTACCCCTCAACCCTTACCCCTTGAATAAAGATTACTTTCTTTAATACAGTGAAAAGATTACTGCAATTTTAATATATTTAGGATTAAATTTTATAAAAAGAAAAATATTACAACAAGAAAAATATTACTGCATTTTGTAGCAATTCTAAGTTCGCTAAAATGTTTGTTTCAATAGGAAAAGGCAGCACAAGTGAATTAATAAATTTTAATCAAATAACTTTCAATAAAATAAGTTTTCACTTCAATTCTCGATTCTCGAACAACGACTGAAAATTTTATTGAATTATTAGACAAATTTAAAAACAGAAACATAGATAGGATTGTCTCAATTATAACTCGAACAAGTAAATAATAACATAGTACATAAAAACATAGTATATGGAAACATATATGTACATATATAACATATATAACATGTATAACATATATATTACAACTCGGCCAATCTGACTATAATGATTAACCCCAATCATTAATTATACAATTTATTATCAATTTAAACGGTTTCGAGTGGCTTTTGAAAAACTTCATTAGAGGGCTCGGGAGTTTCCCTTGTTGTCAACCATTTGCGTATTCTATTCGCTATGACATTATCATACGGTAATTGTGTTAATTGGCAATTCTCTATATCCCTTACAACGTAACGATCATAAGGTAATACTTTATAAATTATATATGGACCCCGATATTTTGGAATTAGTTTCTTATTCGTTCCAATAGACGTATCAAGATTTTTAATTACGACAAAATCGCCGATTTTGTACGAATTTGACGGTATGCTATGTTTTAGAAAATAGTGCATGTTATATTCTTGTGACTTTTCAAGTTTTGACAAAGCATTGGATGTACGTAATGTTAATGAACGATTTGTTCCAATATTTAACTTTTCGTCTAGATATTCTGTTAACTCATCAATAATACATCCACGCTAATTGGCACCAAATAATAATTGACATGGTGTTTCCTTAGTTGTGCAATGTACGGTATTATTTATTGCAAATTCAACATGAGACTATTTTAAGGACCAGTCAGCGTGTTTTACAGGTTCACTCAATTTACTTAAAATTGCTTTCAGTACACGATTTACACGTTCTACCTGACCGTTTGCTTGCGGGGAGGCAACTGCAATTTTCACATGGTTTATATTATTTTTCAACAAATAATTACTAAACTCCAGTAAAGTGAAACAAGTCCCTCGGTCGACTATAATAATTAAAATATTTCTCTAAAGCACAGAATACTTCTTTCGTACTTGTTGAATTTACTGGGTACAACATAACATTGGTAAAAGCATCTACTACCACCAATATAGGTTTTCGTTTTGAAATAATTGAAGGCAGTGGACCAAAATGGTCAATATGGATTGTATCAAAAGGAATGGGCTTTTTTGGAATATTATGTAAATTATGATTGTTATTTCGAGCAGGTGCAGAGTACATTATGCATTTAATGCAGTTTTGAATAAAATTACTGATTTTATTTTTCATGTTTGGCAACCAATAATTGTTCTTTATCAAATCATATCATTTGTTTATTCCTAAATGTCCTATTTTTTCATGCACCATACGAATGACGTTGTCCTCCATTTCTCGAGGCACGTACAAAAATAAACAATTTGGAGAATTTTTTCGAAACACTAATCCATCAACTAACTTATAATTATCAATGATCCCACTTTCCAATTTAGTTCGTAACTCCTTAATATTTTCGTCGCGGTTTTGGGACACTTGCTACTAACTGGCAATTTGTGGTATTTGTGTTGTCAGTGATACAGTCAATACATTGTTTTGAATGACTACGACTTAAGGCATCTACATGACCCATCCCTATTCCACTTCGATGCTGAATGCAATAGTTGTAATTTTCCAATTCTAAAGCCCACTATTCTTGGCTTTATTTGGGATTCTTGGGCTATTCTTGGGCTGTTCTTGGATTAACTTGTTTTTTGCTTAGAGTCATGGTAAGTGAATTACAGTCAGTTATTATTTTAAATTTTATTCCTTCTAAGTATACGCAAAATCTTATAAGTGAATAAATTATAGAAAGAGTTTCTAATTTGAAGCTGTGATATTTTCATTCAGCAGCAGTTGTAGCCTTTGAAAAGTATGCGACAGGATGAAATTTCTTATCGTCTTGACGTTGCATCAAAGCTCCACCAAATCCCAAAGTACTAACATCGCAATGAAGCTCTGTTTCTCGGTTTGGATTATATATTACTAGAATTGGTGCAGCTTGGAGCTTGTCTCGTAATTCAAAGAACGCATTTACACATTCTGGTGAAAAGTCAAATGCACTCTCCTTGCGTAATACATTTAAGAATAGCCTAGAAATTGTGGAAAATGATTCTATGAATCTACGAAAGTACGAGAACAACCCAATGCAGGTGTGTAGTTCTTTCTGATTTGTAGGCATTGGACATGTTTTAATTGCTTTAATATGCGAATCAGTAGGACGAATGCCTGAGTGATTTATCGAATATCCTAAGTATTCTATTTCCTCGTAACTAAATTTGCATTTCTTTAATTTAATTTAAAGTAAAAGTAAAATTTAAGTAAAGTAAAATTTAAGTAAAATTAACATTACTTAACGCGTCAGACTGAGTTTTATTTAGTTTATCTGAAGGATTAATCTCAATATTAGGATCGTTTAGTTCGATAGAACAAAGTTGAGAAAAGAAGAGGTCAGTTTCTGTATTCCTTGGTAAAGTGTTTTCTCTAAACGCTTTATATGGTGACATCAAGGGAATCGCTCCATTATTACCTAATCTCTTTTCAGATTCAACTGAGCTGTGTGCACTAATACACTTGTTTAAATTCACATTTCATTCTTGTTAGTTAAGATTTTAATGGAATTTTTATTTTGAAATAAATTAATATTAAATTTAAGCATAAAGTCCCTTCCTAAGATCATTGGCATAGTCATTGCTTGGTCGGATATAATTATTAAAGAAATGGTTTTCGTATTTTGGCGGAATTGGATTTTTCAAGGAACTCCACCAAATGTGGTTATTTTGTGTCCTCCAAGGACTTGATAATAAAAACTTGATAATAAAGGCTCTGTTAGTTTTAGAAATTCTGGGACAAAAGATTTCCGAATGAAACTAGTTGGACTGCCAGAGTCAAGGAGAGAAGAAATATTTATGAAATTAGTGCACATACTCTTATTAGAAAGAAAAAACGCCACTCTTACCAGTTGTCTAAAATTGATAATTTCGTCTTCATCGAAGTTTTCGACAGTAACAATTGAAGTTCTAAATATTTTGTCTTCGGACACTCCTTGTAGGAATGGCCCATCAGTTGACATGTAAAGCAGGAGCCCATTGGTCGTCTTGGTTTTGGACAGGCGTTCTAATAATGTCCCATTTTAGAGCAATTAAAGCAACGAATTTCAGGCCCAGATAATGCGGCAGCGTTTTTTGTATTATTCCTGGAATGTACTGTGGTTTGCATTGTACCACCCCTAAGTCGGTATTGTTTGTATCTATCTGTACGACTTATTAATTCCTCAAGGGTATTGGCCGATTAAATAACAAATATTGATAGATTTGTCGGGTATACCATCTATAATAATATCCACCAATTCCATATCCTCAATATCGGATTTGATAGCGGTAGATTGCATTGCTATTATATAGCTAATGCACGATTCATTTGCTTGTAATGTGCGGCTTCGTAATTGACGATAAACTTCTTGTCTTGAAAACGTCCTATTAAAGACTTTAATAAGGTTACTTTTTAGTTCCTCATATGTGGTACATCCTAAATTTAACAAGAATTCCTTTGCCATTCCTTCTAATCGACGCCGAACACCTAAACATTTTTCCTTATCATTGAGTTCACACATATTTGCAACATCTTCAAACTGCGCAAAGCACTTCATTATGTTTTAATGATTATCGCCACTAAACTTTGGAATAGTGGCGTCAAGTTCATCAAAAATAGCGTAACGATTGGTAGAGGATAATTTTTCCATTCCAGAGATTTGTCGTTGTAGCTCCAATATTTCTCGACGCATACGAAGAATTTGTAATTGTTCTTAAGGTCTTGGATGAATCAATATTCTTATTATCGAAAATATCGATAGAGTCATCAGTAGTGGAGATGGGTAGCGTGGTGGTAAATTGGTGTTCGTTAGAGAAAACCGAACCGCGAGCATAAGTAGCATTAGATTTGGTGACTAAATCATTAGAAACATTAGTCATAATACTACTAGCGATAGGAGCTGTATCTGTAGTTGATTGGATGAGGGTATTAGTTGGAACAGCAGTATAATTGTTTTCCGTAGTGGTATTTGCAATGAATGCAGCAGCAGATTCGATACGTATATCGGCATTCAATGAATTACAATTGTTTTCGGGTACGTCATTACAATTTTCTGCTTGAATGCAATCTTCGTAAAGCGATCGGATTTGAACCAGCGTAGCATTCACAGGATAATGAATCCCGGCTGATCCAAGGGCTTCTACCATAGCTTGGAGATCTGGACGACGAATCATTTTGACCTTCTTTTCTTTAAATAATCCACACCTGAGGTTTTAATCAAATAACTTTCAATAAAATTCAATTCAATAAAATAAGTTTTCACTTCAATTCTCGATTCTCGAACAACGACTGAAAATTTTATTGAATTATTAGACAAATTTAAAAACAGAAACATAGATAGAATTGTCTCACTTATAACTCGAACAAGTAAATAATAACATAGTACATAAAAACATAGTATATGGAAACATATTATATATTACAAAATATACAAATTGGAAGTTTGCATTGCATTCAATTTTTAGAAAAAAGTAAGTGTCATATATACATACATACATATATGACACTGAATTCTGAATTCTGACTTTGCTGAATTCTGAATTTTTAGTAGATTTTGCTGGTAAACAAGAACAAATTTGGAAAATAGCAGAGCAGACACAGGAAGAACCCTCCTGTCTGTGTATACGATATAGCCCCCTGGGTTTTTAGCTGCTTGCTTTAAAAATTTGAATTCTAAAAGAAGAAAATTAATATTACTCTACGGGAAAACGCTACAAAAAATCGAAGCGCCAAGATCCACGAAGTTTTAGACGAGGCAGATAAGGACTTCTTCCTTATCTAAATTGTATTTTACCTCTACAGCGAAGAGAAGTTGAAGAAATACTGAGAAGAACAGTTGAAGCAAGCCAATTACTGAGCGTAAAACCGGTCAACATACAAGAACTCTTTCCTTTTCATTACAATTTTGTTGATCCTCGATTTGTAAGCAATTTATTGGTGATATACTCGTTTACTTTTTACAGAGTTTTACCTTATATGTATGGTATTTGAAACGTTATTTCCAGTTCTATGTTATAGATTGTGTGCGATTTCGAATTCCGTTTTCCCGGACAGGGCAATCTTTTTTTATTGGAGTGGCTTAACTTTTTTAATACTATACTTATGCATATATATGGCATACTTATGCAGACTGCGGGTGTTCTTCCGAACTCACAATGGTAATTGAAGGTTGGAACAGCGAAATTCAACCATTTCTATACCTGGTCAAATTGATACCACCAACTTCGTCCGGACAATACAGCAGAAATGAAAAAAAATACCAACTTTAACAGATGTATAAAGCATCTGATTTGAAATAAAATAAAATTTGATAAATCAGAGTTTGGTATGAATAAGGCTTTTGATGTACTCTTTAGGAGTTCTTATGTGTGCAACATTAAATTTACCCCGGTACTTACTGGCTTTTTTGAATTTTTTTACAATATGTGTATAAACTAGACAACACAAAAGTATCTGCTAGACCAAGGGTCGGCAACCTTTCTGGAGTTAAGAGCCATTTTTCCCCCGGATGTGGTAAATTATTTTTTCAAAGAGCCAACCAAATACGTATGAGTACACACAGATTGGTAAGATTAAAAAACATAGAACAAAAATTGTAGCGACATTTTAGAAAGGCCTACATTTCTTGCCTGAAACTGGGCATGAGTGGTTAGTTTATGCTTGGTTTTGCATTGTCATCCAGATCTAATCTATGGTTCAAAGTCTCTAGCTCATCACACAAGTTAATTTAAAATCAGTTTAAAAATTTGTACTATTCAAGAGCCACAAGTATGATTCTACTGAGCCGCATGCGGCTCGCGAGCCGCAGGTTGCCGAGCCGTGTGCTAGACCTAACGAAATTTTTTTGAAATTATAGTGCACGTGCAGTAGTGTGAACTAATTATAACCAAGCGGGTTCGCAGTTTCGAATTTGTTCACTTTTGCGAATGTCAAAATTTAAGGCAAAACATATCCCCATTTTATCCTAATTATGCATTTTTAAATGGAAATTTACATTTATGAAACCAAATTTAAATTTATTTAAAAAAGAACCAAATACAGAAATATATTTATTAAGAAATGTTTAAGTATTCATTTCACAAGAATTAAGAATTAATTCGTATGACCTGAACACGCGAAAACTTGTAATTTTTAAGCCAAACACGCACATTTCGCAATAATACGGAATTCCCCGAATTAAAAAATTCGAAAATTTCATGTATTTATGTATTTCCAATATGTATTCATATATCAAGTATTCATATAAATATGTTTCATATTGTTAATCTTTTAGAGCTTTCAAGTCTTGTTCACTCTTTAGAGTAGTCAATGCAAAATAAAAAGTGTTCATATTTTGGGGTGTTCATATTTAACGGTGTTCACACTACTGCGCGTGCACTGTATCAGCTAAAATTAAAAATTAATGCTTCACTGAAGGTCTGTTTGAAGTATGTAAGTAAAGAAACATGGGATTTGTATGTTTTATTTGTAAAAGCATATTTGAAAAATGCACGAACATAGTCCTCCATTTAAAAAATTATCACTTTTTAAGAGAAACTCAAGAGGTAGAATTAAAATGTGTAGCATCTTACAATGTTAAAAAAAGTTGTCTACCTTTAGTGGTTTAAGACTAAAGACCTTTAGTGGTTTATTAATCAATTAAATAGTGCGCGTATTGTATTGTATTGTATCAAACGATTTTGAAATAATTCAAGAGCGGTTTAATAAGTAAGAGCGTTAACTTCGGCTTGGCCGAAGCTCAGATCCCCACTTTGATTTCATTAATATTATTAAAATAAGTAGGCGTGGTTTTGATTTTCTTTTTTTTTTACTTTTAATTTACTTTTAATTTAATGGGGTACTTTTAAATGGGGTACTTTTAATTTAATGGTACAAAAGCAGTATTAATACAATACTTTAAAAACTATAATTTAGGCCCAGTTTCACAGTACGCACTTAAGTTTAGGGCGCCCCTAAATGTATTTCACAGTTGTCCCACACTCACAGTACCCTTAAGTGCACGAGTTTGAGCACTTAGATTTTCCTTAAAATTCAAAAAATTTCTTTGACGTTACTCTTTTTGAAAAATTTTCATAGAATAAACTGACAGAAAAACATTTTTATTTTTGCTTTTTTCAACATATTGAGGAAAATTTAAGGGTGCACTGTGAAACAGAGAAAAGCTTTAGCATGGGGAAATGCTCACAGTTCACTTAGCTAAGTTTTTTCAAAGTCTAAACTTAGTTTGCGCTTAAGTGCGTACTGTGAAACTGGCCCTTAATGTTGCTTAGCACATTGAAAAAAAAACAATAGTAAACTAGGGCTGCGGGGCCAGAGCAAAATGTGTCAGCTCCAGCTCCGAAGTCAACATTTTTTGAACATTCGGCTCTGACTCCGGAGCCATGACTTTCATAACACTTTGTTACGGCTTCAGTTTCGGAGCTATAATTTTCCTAAGTTTGGCTCTGGCCCCACCTTATAATATTACAATATGGCACCGAATGAATGATGAAATTTAAAAATGGCGGATTTTATCAAAATACGTAAAAATTTATTATTCGGTGATGGTTTTTTTACGCAAAAAATAATGCTTAACAGCACACGAAATTCCCTGTTTTTAAATTCACAAGCAGGTTGTTTGCTTTCAATGGTTGTTAATGTTAAGATATTAATGGGAGCAATGTCGCATTTAAAGTTACTGCGCAGCAAATTCAAAAAGTCACTGACTTTTTAAACTGCCCTTGTAGCTTCGGCTCCGGCTCTTTTAGGTAAAACCTAAAGCTATACGAAATTCTTGGTTTAAACTCCTCGTTTTTTAATAAACTGATTTTTTATTCAAAATGTTGTTACTTTTCATTTGTTTCCATCTAGCAGAAAAAGAGCAATAAAAAAAATACGCAGTATTTTAAGGGTAATAGTTTTTGGGGAGTTTTTACGAATATACACAAGCAGAAAAAATCTAAAGCATAAACTTTTAATAGGTATAAAACAGAATTGTGATTTCCAAAAATTATTAAACTTTTTGCTTCAAATCATACTTTTGTCATAGTGTCGTAAAAGTTTATTATATTTCACAAAAAGAGAATATACCACGGCTTATTGAAAATAATGAAAGTTTTCGATTTCATCAATTGATAAGAAAGTTTTTTAGTTAGAATTTGACTTTATTGTTGTTGCTGCTAATGTTGTTGTTGTTTTCTAAAAACGAAAAGAGCAATACATTTTTTCGGCAACGGTTGAGTTAATAACGTTAGTCGATAATACCATGATAATAACGTAATAATACCGAATGGAAATAATAATAATAAAGATAATGTGCATCGAACACGGAACCTAAAACATTAGGTAAGTAACTGGGCAATGGGGCCAGGTAACGGGAATATCAAAAGAAGATGGTTGATCAAAATTTTATCGGAATTTTTTATTTACTATTCTCATGACACTTTATAATAAATAAGTCTTTGTTATTGCACAAGATTTACAGTTATTTTCATTTGTATATGTCTAATTTGTATAAGGCAATTTAAAACAAGTAAGAGCGTTAACTTCGGCCTGGCCGAAGCTCATATACCCTACACCCGAATCTGTCGAAGTGATGATAAAAGTCCAACCCGATGCCCACTTTCAATTCACTTATAAGTAGTAAATTTTGGTCTATTAACTCATTCACAACACCGCTTTTTCTAAGAAACACATCATTATATGGTATGGTATACCAGTGGGCGTGTATTTTAAATATCTTTTACCAATACGGTAAACACGGAAATGTAATTTTAGCTTCAGATCCGGACTGCAAGCTGAGAAACTCAGTTCTCAAATCTAATGCATTATTATTAATTAAAAAAGTAGGCATGGCAATGGTTCGATTTTCTTCATTTTCGATATAAAAGAGAATATTCATGATATAAAAGAGAATATTCTCTCCCATACCTACATGGGAGAGAATATTCATGACAACTTTCATGACAATGCTTATTCTCCTGTATACTCATTATACTCATTCTCCTGTAGTCGTTGTTTTTGTCACTAGCGGGCAGACCACGCTCGCGACTTCTGTAATCGAGACTTCTACAGACGGACAGACAAGGCTTAATAGACTGAGGAGGTGATTCTGAGCCGGAATATATATACCTGCCACGCCTCCTTTAATGCGTTACAAACGGAAGCGAAAAGTGAATATACACTCATCCCTTCGGGTGTAGGGTATACTTAAATCAATTAAATATTATAAACACATTACAAAGACTTCTTTCCTTCCTTCCTTCCTTCCTTCCTTCCTTCCTTCCTTCCTTCCTTCCTTCCTTCCTTCCTTCCTTCCTTCCATCCTTTCTTCATTCCTCCCTTCCCTCATTCCTTTTTTTTATATTTTATATTTTTATATTTTATATTTAATTTTCAATTCAATTTATCCCTCTTTTTGTCTCTACGTTAATCTTGGTATAAATTAACGTGATAAATGTTTAACGCTTGGAGTTATCATCATTCAAGAACTACTACCCAGCAAGTAAAATTTAATAAAATGTATTCATAAATCATTTGTACAAATACAAAAATCGACCAGTTGCCGAACGACAAACAAAATAAAAATATACCTAAAAAAAATACCTTCGTGGAAAAAATCTACCATCTTTCAACACTGTCAAGGTGTTAATATTAAATTATGTATTGAATCTACATTTGTCTTTCTGTCCGTCGGTTTGTCCATTCCTTTATTCACTAAGATTCGATTCAGACAGCAGTTTTGTCCACGAAAATGTTGCCTCCGAGTGGCGCAGGAATCGTTTATATAAAATGTTCAGTAACTCCTTTAGTTTATTTATTAGAAACCCAAAAGAAAATTGTGTGTCTAGTAACCACCGATCATGGAGGGAATCATTGGCTCCATTATATTTAATATAAGAGCTGAGAGCATACGAGTTCATGTCTTTAAGAAAACATAAACGAATTATCCATGACATTTCACCATCCCGCATGCATCGTGTTAAAATACCCACTCAAATTATCGATGACAATTTTAAACAATTGCCTTCGAACACATAGACAGGCCGATGAGGAAATTGTCATCGTTTACTAACGGCTGACTTGAAGAAGGTTGAATCGTTGCACCACCCCGCACTTTTGCTATTAAGTGAATTTTTGTTTGCTTTTGCTATTAAATGAATTTATGTAAAAATTAAATAACATTTAGTATCGATTGTAAAACGAAGGACGTTTACAAACTAACAACTACGTGTAAGAGAAAGAGTTTTTGGGACTGCTGAGACGTATCAGCGCGCGTGTCACTCAGTGGCGTATTTAGCGGGGTGATACCAGGGGCCAGATACTCCCACCAACCACAAAAGGAAATGGAAACGAAAAATTCAGGCTTTCGTAAAAAAATTTACGCTTTCTTAGATCTTTTACTATATTTTTCTTATAGTATATTCATTCATTTTTGCATTTATTTCTTTTAAGTGTACTCAAAGTTTTTCAATTGAAATGACTTTAGATCCCCCAAAGGTTTTGCACCCCTACTAAATGCAAAACTTTTGTTTATACGACACCGGTTGATATTCAACCGAGGTGTTACACCGAGAATAATTAGAAGCGAAACAATTCACTATTTCGTATTTGATTATAATAATTGCCACAGTTAAAAGTTTGTGTTTAAATAAAACATAATCATTTTAAGAGCAAAAATATTATTCTCAGGAACTGACTAGAAATATTTTCAATAAAGAAGCTTCAAGCTGTTTAAGTGCAAGCGCGAATTAAAAGCAATTTTAAACGAAAGTGTAATTAAACATTTGAATTAAAGGTGACAAATATCGTAGCTTAAGAAAGTAAAATGAATAAAATAAATTTTTTGACCGTATTCGACAACGACTGTATCCATTTATGTATGTATGTTATGCATTTGTATCTAATAAATAACAAAACAAGTGTTTGCATGTGTACATTTTTTGAAATTTTCTAGTGAATATAAATACAATAACATTTGAAAACAGATAACATTTAATAACAGATTTTTTGTATTTAAAATTAGAAATGCAGGCAATACTTTAAAACATTTATTTTTTAAAATATCTTTTTTCACATTAGAAATAATGGCACTTCATATTTTAATGAAGTCTGTGAGCACATAAAATCATATTATATCGTATTTAGTTTTAATACAAGAATTCTTGGTTTAAGTGCGTTTTTATTTATTTCAAATATGGAACATTTTTGAAACACTGTGTTTATTACTTTAATTACTATACAGATTAAAAACAAATAATTCTATATTCAATTTAAATATTAATTATAAAATACTAATAAAACCAAAAACTTACACAATTCATTTGAATGACAAGCTATATAATTCAGATATTCGTTTGCTGGTTTCAGATTTCAGGTTGTTTCGTATTTATATTTAATATTTTGGCTTTTACTTAAAAATCATAGTGAAAAATATTTAAATCGAGGTTATATTATTTGATTTTACTACGTTTTTTCCCTCGGTGTACTTACACAGCAAACGGTTAGCGATGCAATTTGGTGTCGTCGACGACGTGCCTACGATTTCTACTGGGTGGGTCAGGGAAAGAGCGAGAGAGAGGGCGGGAGAAAAAGCTGCGAAAAAAACCACAATCCGATCAGTGGCTTGCGAAGGGTCAGTTTCTGTAGCCGTATTCCATCTCCTTTAATAAATTAAAGTCCAACCAATCCTTTGCCAATTCCAATTTGTTACTGTTGTCGATGTTGTTGTTTCGCATGTTGTTGTTTCGCGTGTTGTAGCTTATTAGTTGTTGTTCTTGTTTTTTATATGTATGTGATAACATTTTGGCACTTTTTATTATTTTCCTTCATTTCAGTGAGCATTTAAAAACAAATTATTACATTTATAAACACATAGAAGTAACAAGAACAACAACAACAACATGAAGACGATATCTACAACTAACACGTTAACAAGCGACATTAGAGACCAGTATTTCCGAACCATTGTTCTGCGGATTACTTATATTCTGTAAGCACTTCAAGGGGGTAACGGAGCACTCTTTCTTTTTTCGTTAACAACTGTTTTTTAAACGTTGTTGCAAACCTTCTTCCGCTGTAAGGCTTTGATGTACACATACAATTAATACGAATGAATTGTCGAATTAGGTGTCGCTGGAAGAAGTGTTGCCGAATTCGAAACAGACCTCCTAAAAACGCCCTATATCGTAGTAGAGGATAATCTATGAGCCGTAGATTGGCGAAGTCTGCTCTATAATGTATGTTTACTCTATACACGAAAGGTACAATGACCATGGCGAGCATAATGACGATAATAACTACAATAATTATCATGACGTTGACCACGATGATGCTCACGATAATGAGCACAATGATAATCACGATGACGATAACGACAGCAATCGCGATGAAAACGACAAAGATGCACCTACTACGACGAAGGCGATGGCGACGATGACGACAACCACAATGACGATGAACATGGCGACGAACGCTGACTCATCGACCCCAAAACGAAGGTGCAGAATGTATTTGCGAATTGATATCTTGAGTAATGATCACGCAAATCTTCACGCAACCCCATGCACCAACATGCCACACACAAACACTTCCCACTGACCATCCCACAAATCAATTCGTTAACCGGCCAGTTGAAGAGGATCCGTTTTGCTAAAACGAGCGATGGGTTTGGTGCGATCAGCGCCGCAGGTGATCAACACCAACAAAACTACAGGAAGAGAATGCGGCCGGGCGATGCGTGGCGTCGTATCAGCAATATGGTGGTTCTCCGTGGTATTTTTGGCATTTCATAAATACAAAAGAGTGACCACGAAGTATTTGCTGCTTTT
The DNA here is from genome assembly GCA_949752815.1 of Conops quadrifasciatus. Taxonomy (NCBI): domain Eukaryota; kingdom Metazoa; phylum Arthropoda; class Insecta; order Diptera; family Conopidae; genus Conops; species Conops quadrifasciatus. The sequence continues at coordinate 25,645,564 of OX457077.1, read as the reverse complement.
TAAGCCTTACCCGAGGGCCATGAAACTATACGCTCATATCAAACTCGCTCTGCGCTGCAAGCGTCAGCGTCGACGGGCTAAAACAAATGAATGTGCTGAACCTTGAAAGACCACAAAAGCAGCGATGCAGCTCGTAGCGAAAATCATTGTGAGCGAGTTTCTACAAGCGTCGAGTGGTTCGACTAGCGTTTTTATGAGGTTTGAAAAATGTATGAAATAGTTCTATAGCGTACACGAAACAATCGCGTCACATGCCGTGATACGCAATACGCTCTGAGCGTCTTCGAACAAAACAAATCATTTTGTTCTGTTCGCTGACGCTCAGAGCGTATAGTGAGAACCTAGACGTTGCGAGCGTGCATTTGAAGTTCGTGGCCTTGTTTTTCACGCTTATAAGACGTTGGTAGCGGCTAAACGCTCCTAGCGGAGCAATTATGTCCAGTGCACGTTGTTAAGTGCAACGTGGCCCAGGCATTACGTTGCAATTAAGGCATTCTATAAGCTTTTGTCACACGACAAGTACACGATATTTTATGTCAAAGAAGTCGACTTCTAAAAACCAGTCGTCTACATATAATTATCAAGGAATTTGTGCACTATTTCTGTAAAAACTTGAAAATTTACATTGAAATACATTTCATTACTTCACTTAGCATTTATATGTGATATATACATACATACATATAAATATATATATATATATATATATATATATATATATACATACATATTTTGTAAAGCAAGCAAAGTTGAAAAGTTTAAGAAAAGTTTGGCATAATTTAGTATCTTAAGATAATGAAAATGCTCCATATAGCCTGTTGAAATGCAGTCAGATATAGTACAGCCTGGATGCTATCTCAAAGTGGGTGGAGTGCGACGCTGATATCTATTACGCTGGCTCACAAAATGATATTTTTTCATGCGCGGTTGATGAGGATGAACTTTTCTCCCGCTGAATTTAAAAATCAAGGTTAAAATTTTTGTATAGCAACGATTTTTAAGATATATTGTGATATTTTTCACTTTAAAAACTATATCTGGAGCTAGATATGTATGTCGGATTTGGTCGTTGTGGGCACCAAATAAAAGACAATGAAATTACGAACAAATTAAAGGGACCACATTTCGAAATTCGGGGCACAATATAATATTGTATATCTCTATATATAAAAAAGAAAGTCCTGACTGACTCATCAACGCACAGGCTGAACCCTTGAACATAGAGGTTTCCTATGCCAAGCTTCTGCCACTGGATTTTCAAAAAATTTAAAAATAAGCATACACTCAGAAAAAAAATTCTATTAAATCAATAGTTTTTAATTAGTATTTACTATTAATAGTAATTTATTAATGTTGATTTGATCATCATTACTAATCCTCATTATAATTTAAATTTAATTAAATCTGATTTTTAATTTAGTTCGTATTTCAAAATTTCACCTATAATTCTTTTCATGGCGTCGTCGGGATTCGAACCTCTGCTCCTCTACTCTTTGTATTCCAAACCAAGCACACATCCCTCTAGGCTACGGACTGCTTTTGTTCTGTTAAGGTTAAAGTATTTCTAGTAAAAATAAATCTTCGTTATATTGAACAAATAATACTATGCGTCTCATTAGAATAATAATACCTCAAGTTTCAAAAACTATTAATTTTAATAGAACATTTTTTTTTAATGGGAAAATACTATTAATTCTTCTACTACAAAATCAATAGGCGTACTATTAACGATTTAATGGGACGTTTTTTTCTAAGTGTAGGATAATTTTCTTGAGACTGAAAACAAGCCCTCAGTGGTAAAAACATTTGAAGTACTTTCTCCATGGCGGGAAGTAATGCCAACTGTCTTTATCGTAAGTACTTTGCGCAACCATCGATGATCAAATGATGATTCTATGAACATGTTACAAATTACAAATTACTTTGAAGGTAAAGAGGTAAAAATGCAAATCTGCAATCGCGGCACTATTTACTTCGGTTTTTGACTTCGCTAATTTTCGCGAACATAACTGTAAAATTTTATTCGCATTTAATTTCACAAAAGTGCACACGTGTTCTGATCGACTTCTCTCAATATTTTTAAATACATATATGTACATATTAAAAAAGTGATTTCATTATTGCGAGTATATTAAGGGTCTTATTCATAAAAACTCACAAAGCTCTTGCAAACGGTTTGTAAGAAAAATTCGAAAAAAGTTATTCATTAACAATTTTTACCTTAAAAAGTATTTCTATGAGGTTTGTAAGTCGACAGATTTTAAAATACAGTCAATGCCTTTTTAAATCTTTTGTAAAATGAAAAATATTAAATTTTAATACATAAAAATATTAAAAATCAAACAGAAGTGAGCCTAACAAAGCCGTCTACTGTAATGTTCAGTCAAATGGGCTTCGCTTTATCGAATTTGACTTGGAGGTGATGCACATAGTGCTGAAACGTAAGAAGCCATTGGAAATACGTACCAACCATTTCTCAACCATATGCAGTCGCTTCTAGAAAACGCATTACAGAGCACGCAACCTTTGCACTGAAATGGTGGACTGGTGTATGGACGATGACAACGAATTGCCTGCTTTTCATGAACGATTCAACGATTATTCGATATTGAAAAATTTCAGTACCTTTGGTGCCTCGAATCAGAAAGATAACCAAGAAACGCAAATGAGCATTGTTGCCTAAGCGCATGTACGTGCGACTTATACATTAAGCGCTGAGCCACTGGATGAACTTGTGCTCGTATTGGAACAGGATCTCTTTGATTGTGAGAATCAGCCGACGTTTGAGATTATTGAGAGATCTCCTGGCCCGAGTGGATGAAGCTCCCATCAATGACATAATGAAAAAGCTCAGTGATATATCAGTAGCTTCACAGTCGAATTTTTTTCGTGATGGAGCTCGCGCCATGATTATTACATACATATGTACATAATAGAATACACATTAAAATGTCGTATTAATCAGATACTAAAAGACTTCACGGTCCAATTGTGTTACACACTTCCTGCAGGCCATCATTAAATTCTTCCATTTAGTTATAAAAAAGTGTCCTCAGAACATACTCGCAAAACGAGCACAATTCCTTTACTTGTCGTTGGGGTACCGTTTGGTAAACGATGAAGATCCTACATGTCGCAAATATTAATTGCTTCAGGCCTCACAGAGAATAAAAATCGTAGCGCAGCGCAGCATACATTAAATCTGTTGTTTCTTTGATATTGCGTATACACTAAACATAGCGTAGCGTAGAAACTTTCATTGAATAATATGTATTTGCTACGCTCTCAGTTTGCGCGAGGCTTTAGATTAAATTTAAATTTAACTATAACTGAGACTCTTTAAGTAATAAAATTTTAGAGGTAGTAAAACATTATTAAGAATCATGTTAATTATAGTTATAAGAGGTAATTTAATTATAGTTTCCAAGAATCTAGAAATATATATTATTCCTCACTCAAATTTCTGGCGGTGATGCTTTATACACGTCTGATCGAAATTTATTTACATTAAAAATAAATTGAAACCATTCAAAATTAACACAATTATTAAGGCATTATTAGTTTGACCTCAGTCAGAACGGAAAACAACATTCTCTCCTTAATATTTAAAAAAAAAAATTCACTTTTAATATGTTCGGGATGTTTGAATAAAAATTATTTGGAGCACAAACTAAATTACACAACAACCAAGAAATTAATGAATTAAAAAACCGATATGTCGTTTCATCGTAAAAAAATCTGTCAAAAACCATTTCTAACTACAAAACAAAATGTGTTTATGAATAACAGATTTTTAAAACGCTTTTTAAAGTTAAAAAGCATTTTTACTACAACAGATTTGTAAGGCAGTTTCTATTTTTATACCCTACACACGAAGGGATGAGGGTATATTCACTTTGTTCTTCCGTTTGTAACGCATTAAAGGAGGCGTGGCAGGTATAGAAAAGTATATATATTCTGGCTCAGAATCACCTCCTGATTTGATTAAGCCATGTCCGTCCGTCCGTCTGTCTGTCTGTCTGTCTGTCCGTCCGTCCGTCTGTGGAAATCACGATTACAGGAGAACGAATAGAGGTATCGTCATAAATATTCTCTGGTACGAATATTCGGTACGAATATTTGAATATTTGAATATTTGGTACGAATATTCTCTGTTATCCTACGCTGTTTGGTATTGAAAATGGGGAAAATCGGACCAGTGCCACGCCTACTTTTTATAGAAAATATGCACTCATCCGTGCTTTTAGCTCAATTTCTCACCTTGTAGACCGAATTTTTAGCTAAAATTTTATTTCCGAGTCCACCATCATAGACTTAAATATATTCCCAAAAAAGGGCGTGACACGCCCACTTAGATACTATACCATATAATAAGGTGTTTGGTAGGAAAAACGGTATTGTAGATGAGTTAATATATCAAAATTTGCTTCCTGTAAATTTAAAAAAAGTAGGTGTCACTCGCCCACTTTTTATCACTTCGACAGATGCGGGTGTAGGGTATATGAGCTTCGGCCATGCCGAAGATAACGCTCCTACTTGTTTTATGGATAAGACTGTAAAAGTGTATGGAAATGGAAGAAAATGTTCTATGTTAAAAAAAATCTTTATTGTTAAAATCTATTAATTTTACAATATTTTTTTCTTGACTTGATAAAGACGTTTTCAATTTATAGTAAGTTAAAAATTTTTTTATCAAATTGAGAAAGCATTTTATTTGTTTAACAAAGTATTCTAGTCAACAAAAAAATATTCTCAAATCAAGTGAACAATAAAGTGAACAATATATTTTATTTATCAAATTGAGAAAAAATTTTATCTATATAGTATAATTTTTAATTTTTTATTAATAATTTTTAATTTTTCATTTTTTAATTTCGGCTTAAGTTAACAAATCATTTATCATGCTGAAAATGATTCAATCAAATTTGTACTTTATTAATAAATTTTTTTGAAACAATATATTCAGATTGTTAATCCAGACAAATTTTCAAATTGCTAATAGTCGAGAAGTTAACTGTCAGTTTTCGAAAAATTTTTCGAAATAAAGCGTGTAAAATATTTGACGCTGAGTTCTATAGTTAAAAAAATTAAAAAAATCGAAAATGTAAAAACAATATACACGTTGTTTGGAAAGTAAGTACCAAATAATAAGATAAATAAAAAACCAATTAGAGCGTTATCTTCAACCTGGCCGAAGCTCATATACCTTACACCCGCATCTTTCGAAGTGATAAAAAGTGGGCGGGTGACACCTACTTCTTTTAAATTTATGTTACAGGGAGCAAATTTTAATCTACTAACTCATCTACTACACCGCTTTTCCTACGCAACACCTCATTATATGGTATAGTATATAAGTGGGCGTGTCACTCCCACTTTTGAGAATATGTTTTAGTGTAAGATGGTGGACTCGGAAAATTGTAGCTTAAAATTCGGTCTACAAGCCAAGAAATTGAGCTAAAAGCACGGACGAGTGCATATTTTCTATAAAAAGTAGGCGTGGCACTGGTCCGATTTTCTCTATTTTCAATACCAAATAGCGTAGGATAACAAAGAATATTCGTGCCAAATTTCATTACTCTATTCGTTCTCCTGTAATCGTGATTTCCACAGGCGGACGGACAGACAGGCAGACGGACATGGCTATGGTTGGGAATCCCGGGATCCCGCAGTTTTTAAGACTACTCAAAGTCCCGGGATCGAGCACATAATCCCGGGATTTGACTTTTTAAGCCTAAGTAGAAAAATTGTTTACAGTTTCCTTAGAAATTCTGTAAAAAAATCGTATTTGGTTGAGCGTTTTCAAATTTAAATTGTTGGAATATTTTTTAATACCAACAAAGAAGAACACAGAGAAAAATAGTACCACATAAAAATAATAACATCTCCGAATTGAGCCATTTTACTATGAAGTCTTATTAAGCCATACAAATAATATGCTTTTTTCATAGAGAAATCTTATTAATTTTATAAAGAAAATCTTATTGTCATGAAACAAAAAGTTAATGTTATTAATTCGTAAATTTTATAAGAAATTCATATTTTTGTTATCTGTTTGATAACAAAGTCTGTTTGAAAGTATAAAGAATTCTTATTATTTACTTCTTTTAATAAGAAACACTTCTTATAAAATATCGTGTCTGGCCGTTTGTGAGTGTTATGATTAATATTCTTGAAATCTTGGATGAATAAAATGAAATAAAAAACATGAATAATTATTTTTATTTTAATTAGACAATGGAAAGCAATAAGATTTTCTTATAGAATATGTAGAATATTTATTTATAGAATATGTATTTTATTATGATCGTCTCTATGAAAAACAAGATTCTCTTATTGAATTTGTATTTTAATATGACTGTCTTTTTAAATTTTAATAATTTTTTCTGTATGGTTTTAATAGGTTTTCAAGAAAGAAGTTCTTGGATGAAAAGCACAGAAAAATCTGATTGTTTTTCTTCTATTTTATGTGGTGTTTTGGCTCTGTGTATAAAAAATACTTAGAATTTTTTTATTTAGTATAGTTTGTCGCGGATAATATAAAATAGCTGTTATTTAACTGTTAAAATAACTGTTAAATAATGTTAAATTTACATTAATTTTTCTGATATCCAAATAGTTAACATCTCCCTGAACTATTTCGTTCCGAGGAACTATTTAGCTCTTAGAACTATTTCGACCCAGGAACTGTTTAGCTTCATCAACTGTTTACTTTTGGGGACTGTTTCCCTGTTGTGACACGTGCATCATATTGTTGTTCTTTCTAAGCCCATATATAAGCTTATTTATAAGCATATTTTTTAATGTATCATGTAATTAATTCTGTTAAAATAATATGTTAATATCTTTTAAAAACAAATATTTAAAAATCCCGGGATTAATCCGGAATACCGGGACTAGGTAAATGCAATCCCAAAATCCCGGTATTAAAAATATAGCTCGGAATTGCCAACCCTAGACATGGCTAAATCGAATCAGCAGGTGATTCTGAGCCAGAATATATACACTTCTCTACAAACAAACGGAATGCGTTACAAACGGAAGAACAAAGTGAATATAACCTCATCTAAGTGAATATACGTATTTAATTAAATATACGTAATTATTAAATAGTTCCACGGAACGAAATAGTTCCTGGAACTAGTTAACTATTTGCATATCAGAGAAATTAATGTAAATTTCACATATCCGGAATGATACCATGAGATATAAATGAATTCTATGTGAACTACACCTTTTCCATATGTACTTCAGAAATTTACAATTGGACTTCAGATTTGTCAATTGGACTTCAGATTTGTTCAAATGGACTTCAGAATAACGACATGGACTTCAGAAAATTGCAAATATATTTCAGAATTTTTTGAATTTAATTTCAGAAATTTTCAATTGGACTTCAGAATAGTCAATTGGACTTCAGATTTTTTCAAATAGACTTCAGAATAACGACATGGATTTCAGAAAAGGGCAAATATATTTCAGAATTTTCGAATTTAATTTCAGAAATGTTCAAATGAACTTCAGATTTGTTCAAATGGACTTCTGAATAACGAGATGGACTTCAGAAAAGTGCAAATATATTTCAGAATTTTCGAATTTAATTTCAGAAATTTTTAATTGGACTTCAGAATAGTCAATTGGACTTCAGATTTGTTCAAATGGACTTCAGATTTTTACATATGGACTTCAGATTTTTACATATGGACTTCAGAAAATCTCATTTGGACTTTGGAAATTTTCAATTGTATTTCAGATTTTATTAAATGGACTTAAGATTTTTACTTACTGACTTTAGAAACTTCCATTTGAACTTTAAAAAAAAGGCAATATTTTATGTAATTAGCATTTATTAACATTAACATTAACATTTACTGAATTTATGGGTAACTTATTATTAAAACTCTCCAATGCTGAACCCTATTAAAACAATTTGGTCTAAGGTGAAGAGTTATGTTAAAGGTAATATAGGGATACCATTAATAAATGGGCCAGGAGCTGTTGAGCAGCGATTATCATATTTGGAGAATTTAGTTGATGCAGCCAAATCCACCATTACGGCAGGATTACGGCAGGTTGGATAATTTTATCTCACTATTTCTTATTTATACTTATATATAATATACATAGTTTTAACAATAAGTTGTAACCATAAGTTCATAGTAACCATAAATTCAGTAAATGTTAATGTTAATAGAAGCTAATTATATAAAATATAACTTTTTTTCTGAAGTTAAACTGGGAGTTTCTAAAGTCCGTAAGTAAAAATACGTCCATTTAATAAAATCTGAAGTACAATTGAACAAATCTGAAGTCCAATTGACTATTCTGAAGTCCATTTGAACATTTCTGAAATTAAATTCGAAAATTCTGAAATATATTTGCAATTTTCTGAAGTCCATGTCGTTATTCTGAAGTCCATTTGAACAAATCTGAAGTCCAATTGACAAATCTGAAGTCCAATTGTAAATTTCTGAAGTACATATGGAAAAGGTGTAGTTCACATAGAATTCATTTATATCTCATGGTATCATTCCGGATATGTGAAATTTACATTAATTTCTCTGATATGCAAATAGTTAACTAGTTCCAGGAACTATTTCGTTCCGTGGAACTATTTAATAATTACGTATATTTAATTAAATACGTATATTCACTTAGATGAGGTTATATTCACTTTGTTCTTCCGTTTGTAACGCATTCCGTTTGTTTGTAGAGAAGTGTATATATACTGGCTCAGAATCACCTGCTGATTCGATTTAGCCATGTCTAGGGTTGGCAATTCCGAGCTATATTTTTAATACCGGGATTTTGGGATTGCATTTACCTAGTCCCGGTATTCCGGATTAATCCCGGGATTTTTAAATATTTGTTTTTAAAAGATATTAACATATTATTTTAACAGAATTAATTAAGGTGTAGTGTTACGGTTAATTATTATAATCAGTTATTTTGTATAATCCGCGACAAACTATACTAAATAAAAAAATTTTAAGTATTTTTTATACACAGTTTATTTTTTATACGAAAACATCACATAAAATATAGAAAAACAATCAGATTTCTCTATGCTTTTTTTCCAAGGAAGGAAGCCTTATTAAAACCATACAGAAAATTTGATTAAAGTTAAAAAAGATATTGAAATACAAATTCAATAAGAAAATCTTATTGTTTTTCATAGAGACGATCTTATTAAAATACATACAGCCTTATTTATTAGATTTCGATAAACAGTCGTTAAACAGTTGTTTAGCTACGCACTGTTTAACGAGTTACGCAACTTTGCTTAAGTTGTTATTTATAAATGAATTTTATGTGCATGTCAACTAAAAAAGGTTTGTGTAGAAAAAGGTGGAGAAATTTACTAAAACTATAAAAAAATTACGTTTTCGTTTCTTGATCTATTACGTTTTTAACGGTCGACGGAAAAATTGAATTTTTTAAAAGAAAAGAAAAAGATTTCCGAAATTACGAACACCAAATTTTGGTGTTTAAATTACGAAGCCTTTAAACAACGTTGCGTAAATTAAAAATTTGTTTATAAATAACGTTTTCTTGTTTAAGAGGCGTTTAAAGTTACACAGCCTTTAAAATACGTTTATAAATAAGGCCGATATTCCATAAATACATAATCTACATATTCCATAAGAAAATCTTATTGTTTTCCATAGTCTTAATAAAAAAAAAAAAATAATTATTCTGGTTTTTTTATTTCATTTTATTTATCTAAGATTTCGAGAATATTAATTATAACACTTACAAAATTCCATGGTTAAAGCATGGTTAAAGTAATATGGTTAAGTAATATTTGTTATTTGTTTGCAAAGTATATTGTATATAACATATAAAGACGGAATTTACTCACAACTGAGAAGCAAATATCGTCTATTATAAGCAATGCCAATGTAAAAAAATTAATACGAATTATAGATCTGAATATAACCTTCGGCCAGACAGACGATATTTTATAAGAAGTGTTTCTTATTAAAAGAAGTAAATACAGTGGAACCTCGGTATACGACATTAATCCGTTCTGGATGTTTGGACTTATACCGAATAGGACGTATACCAAAACAAACTTTCCCATAAGAAGTAATGTAAAAATGATTAGTCCGTTCTGATGTTAGAAAAAATTCTTGTTAAGCACATTAATAAAAAATATATTTTATTTTTAAAGTTATATTGTGTTACATGTATTATTTAAATAACGTTTAAATTTTATCTTCCCAAAGAATTCTGTGTTTGTCTTCTCCTCAGGATGTCTCTAAAGTTTAACACTGTAGCATCGAATACGCATGCCACCTTCATATTTCTCAACAATCTATTGTTTGAGTTCCATTGTAATTCTAGTAATTTTTTTAGTTTTCTGTTTCTTTTCATTTTCCTTATTGAAATTTATTATGTATTATTTAAATTTATTATTTATTATTTATTATTTAAAAAAAAGCTCACATACTCACTTTCGTCGTCGTCATCAAAAACAGTTGTTTTGGTCTTTTGCCATTCACATATGTGACCTGTAGAAGCAAAACAAACCTCTTCCAATTGAAGTCATAGTCAAATATGTCATAGTGCTACTCTTTCATAGATGGTGCAAAGAACAAAAAAATAAAAAAAAATTTCCGCACAAATTAAGCCGTATACCGAAATAAAGTCGTATACCAAGTCGTAAATTTTTTTCGTCAAAACAGGACGTATTCCGAATTCGACGTATTCCAAAGCAGACCTATACCGAGGTTCCACTGTAATAAGAAATCACCATACTTTCATACAGACTTGTTGATTTCATGAGTTTCTGATGGAAAAAATATGAATTTCTTAGTTTAATTTAATTTCTTAATTTTCTTTATTTATTTAATTTATTTAATTAGTTTTAATTTTATTAATTAATTAATAATTTTTTAAAAATTTTTTTAGTTAATTTTATTAAACTTTTTGTTTCATGACAATAAGATTTTCGTTATAAAATTATTAAGATTAATACTACATACTATTTTTCTATGTGTACTTCTTTATTTATTTTTATAAATTTATATAAATCTTGTAAAAATAATGTTAAATAAAATTAAAGAAGGTGTAAAAAACCAGTAATTCATTTCGCGGAATGATTTCATACAACCAAAAAAGTGAAACATTCGAAAAGGCAAAACAAACATATCGCGGAAATGTTTTCGGGAAACATATCTGGACCTAAAAAGATGTTTCATGTCTGATCCGACTCCGTAGTCATTAAACACAACCCTAGTTGTATTTCAGCAATCGCCAGTGCTAGCACTGCTTTCCACAGCATGCTTTAGCAACAGCAAAGGCAAAATGAGCTTGTAATAGCACAGCACGCCGAGCAGTCAAATTTCAACTAGCAGCAGCAAGCATAGCAGTTCCAAAATGAATTTTTGCGGTAACTTAGCTAGTGTAAGCATGATTTTATGTGCTGTGATTTCTGTCTGCTATTGATTTACACTCTGCCTAGAACTTGAAATTTTTAAATTCAGAAATTTTAAGGATTGGTATCAAAAAATATTCCAACAATTTAAAATGTTCAATCAAATACGATTTTTTAAAAGAATTTCTAAAGAAATTGCAAGCAGTTTTTCTATTTAGGCTTAAAAAGTCAAATCAAGGGATTAAGTGCTTGATCTTGGATTATCTTGGATGATAATAAAGTCACCGTAAAAAATGGGCTCCCACAGGGCAGCTGTCAGTCCCACCCTCTTTAATATATATACAAGGGAACTTCACTCCACTCAGGGCCATTACACTAGGGATTTTTTGAGTATGCCGATGACTTTCTCATCATATTCGTACACAAGGACTTTGCGCTAGCTGAACTTAACCTTAATATCAAACTTGCAGCCTTCAATAATACGAGTATACCGAAAAACCTCAACCTTCAGCCCAGTCTTATATTGTCTATATGTCAAAAAGGCATAAAGAAAGCCCAACAATTTTGCTAAATAATCAACGGCTATCAAATTCCAATCATTTTTACACAAAAATTGCTGAAGTTCAAAAGGCGATTAATGCCATCAAAATGTCACCACGGTGAAGCGTTGAATTAACCCCCAGCTGGCAATTAACCTACTAAAAAGCTGCGTGTTCTCAAAATTGAAATACGCTAGGTCATCAATTGCCAATTTACCTTAATATATATCTAAAAACATAAGATCCTTCCAAAACACTGTATTAAGGAGGTCCATATATACCCTTTCTCTCACACTCCCCCCCTCCCGAGAGAACCTTCTATCTCACAGCCAAAGAGATGATTAAACTAAAAGTCATCCAGGATTTTTACCAACTTGACCTTCGCGGATAATATTAATTCGACTTACAATACAACATACTTTAAACACGAAAACTTTTTTGATAATCTCGGATGCCCGAACCCCATCTCCAAATTTCCTCTGATCTTAAAAGTCCCTATTGAAGTTAGTAGCATCCTTTAGTCCTTACCAAGAGAAATTATTTGACAAACATACTTGGAAACTTTCCAAAAACGCAAGCATATTGGTTACTGCATCTGGGCTACGGATGCTGCTGGTTTTAGCTCTTTCACTGGATGTGCAGTCTGTAACATATCTCTCAACTATAATTTCTCCGGTATTTCCACCGGTTCTCCAACTAATTGAATTGGAAGAAGCTGTCAACCTCATTATGGAAGAGAAAGTAGATGTACAAGTAGTCAGCCTCCACTGACAACTTTTTAATTACAGATATTTTTGATCACATTAACAATTGTCCTCTTAATGAGCTCGAAATCATCTGGTGTTCCTTCCATACTGGTCTCCATACTGGTCGTATCCTGCCACTTTGTGCATAATAATCCACTGGAACGAAAAACATACTGGCCACGTTGTAGTTTTTCCTTCATTGGAGGCACATTATTGCGGTTAGACAGGCAGGTGCCCAAAGCAGCGAAATTTAGTGTTTCCAATAAATGTACGAGGGCAGTCCGATAAGTACTTAGCCTTACCACCCGATGGTCGCCACGAACGCAAGAGAATTTTACTATCGTGCAGTACATTCTTGTAGACAACTACTGTCAAAATTCGAATCAGCCGAATCGCACTCGTAGTTTCGTTTAGACCGCGTTTTTTTTTTATATGAGGTGGAGAGCATCAAAAGCCGGAGTGCGGGACTTTAACCCGCGAAAACCACCTCCCCCAAGACTAACTGTCCTCCCGGAACTACCGTTAAGTATTACATCGGGAGGCAGAGGGAGCTTTGCAGCTCAATCGTCACGCGTATGTTTGGTCAAAAAGTCGGTGAATTTTTGTTAAGACCCTTTACGTCTTATAGTTTTCCCGAAACAGCGAACATTCCGCTCATCTTCTGGATCTCTCTGCAATCCTTAGTATCGCATATATTTTCGCAGACATCTCAGTTACAGCTTGTCAAACTTTCTCCGATTTTAGCATAGCATCCACAATAGTTTCTGGCCTTATGGCTCGCTTACACAGTGCAAGCTGCTGCCTGGCCAGTAGAAAGCTACTGGGCTTGTCTACTGGCTAGGCAGCAGCTCGACTCGCCTTTGCTGTTTACACGACACACGACACGTAGCTACTGCCCAGTCCGAGTCGAGCCGCGATGTCGAGTGAACTTGTTGTGAACTTGTAGGCGTAGTAAACAAAAAAAACATGGGTTCCACGCACAACTGTCCGGCTGGCACTGGCGAGCTACTGCCGAACGTGTTCAAACGATGCGAGCGACGGCCGAGCCGCTGTCATGTGCGAGTTGCTGCCGGGCGAGCAGGCGAGTAAAAAAAAAAATGTTGAAGTAACTCGGATGCGAGCTACTGACCAACTCGCACGTACGAATTACTCGTAAGTTACATCCAAACAATGCGAGTTACTGCAGTGCAGCTACTCGGAAGGCTGACTCGTACGCTAGCTCGCACTGTGTAAACCAACCATTACTTCTTCATCATTAATTGCTTGCAGCCGATCCCTTTGTACGTTAAATCGTGGGCATTTAAAGAATACAAGCCGCGAATCTTCAATTTGCGTTTGGCACAAGTGGCAGAGCGGAGAATCATCGTTACCAAAACGATGTAAACTACTGCGGAACCTACCATGACCCGTAAGGAACTGCGTCAAATAGTAATTTAACTCTCCATACTTTCGGAAGATCCATTTTCCAATATTCAGGATAAGAGTATAAGTCCAGCGTCCCTTGCTTGAACTATCCCAGCGCGTTTGCCATCTCTCCAACGATAGATTTCTCTCACATTCTGGGTCCAGAGGAATTCCGAGCACTTTCTTATTGTAGCATCGTTGAGCCTCATCACCCATAAACTCTATGGGCATCATGCCTGCTATAACGAATGCTGTTTTGAGCGCGTGTGGAAGCGGGTGTGTTCGCGTATTTTAGAAAAATGGAAAAAGAGCAATATCGGTCGGTGATCAGCAATTGTTGACGGTCGCGATCGAAGGTCACCGTACACAGCATCCAAGCGCTCTTTGATTTCGCTGCCTTCCAAAAACAAATTTCCAAAATGACAAACTTCCAAAAATAAAATTTTGACAGTAGTTGTCCACAAGAATGTACTACACGATAGTAAATTTCTCTTGCGATCGTGGCGACCATCGAGTGGTGAGGCTAAGTACTTATCGGACTGCTGTCAACGTCGTTTTGCTTTGTTGTAGGAGCAAGTGATTTCACAACTCTTTGTCCTAATGTAAGTGAGTCTTCATTGCTTTGCGGATTTGTTTCTTTTCCACAATACACGTTCATATCATAGATATAGCCAGAACCAGCATCACATCTAAGGCTTAACTTGGCATGTATTGCTTCAGGGAAGCGCGCCCTTTGAACTTCGTTATACTTTCATGGGTGCATCTTGGTAAACGCTATCCTGGCGATATTTTGAAAATGTGTATTTTAGGAAAGATTTTAGGTCATCAACGTAATAATATTTTCAAAAAATTTGAAAACTCCAATAATGCTTGCGACCAGGCAACTTATTGTATGACATGATAAATACGCACCCTACAATTTTTTGAATTTCTCCTTTATCTGAAGATGTTTGAATATTAACCTGGTGGTACTCACATGTACCGCTAAAAAACACGGGTGGTGCACATTTGTACAATATAAAAATCAGCGTTTACTTGAATATACACATAAAACCTACTTACTTTTGCAACAATTTAGATTCACCAAGAAACTATACACAATAAACTCAAAATTTTTGGTCATATAATAATTTTGGTATATTCTTCACAAAATCAGTATTTTTCCAATAACACCAAACGACATGACATCTAATGCAGGCAATTACTAACGTCAAATAAAAAGTATGGCAAGAAAAAAATTCGCGCGAAATGCTGAAATAAACCGTAATTACTGGTGCGGTACACTGGTAGCTTTACTTTTTGTGTTTGCCTGTATTCATTATTTCTAAGCGCTTATTTTGTGCATTCTATAATTTGAAAATACAGTGAGTGAGGAAAAATTTTATGAAAAATATCATTAGGCTTAATGATCAATTAAAATGAATTGTCTCATTTATTTTAGAATTCTTTTCATTAGAAAAATTGTTTGCTGGAACAAACCTATCGGTATGCAAAACCCATTCCAAAAGACGATTTACTTCTTCGGTATGAGTTTGGTTTGCTTTAGGGTCAGTTATTTCATTTTCTTAAGCATCGCTCATCTCATTATCAGTTGTACTAACTACAAAATCTGTGGTAAGTTATTTTCCAGCTCACTTTCACTTTCCGTTTCACTCTCAGGTTCATAGTCATCACAGGATCCAGAAGAAAACGGATCTTCATCTTAGTCATCAGAAAATTCTAATAAGTGTAGTAATAACACCAGTGCTGGTACACATCGTTTGAATGTTCGAATATATGTAAGGTTTACTTTCAAGGGCTTTTATGTATGTGCTGGTACGTATGGATACCGGTCGGGACGAAAGGGTTAAAGAAATTTGATTTAGGCTTGTATAATTTATTCAGATAATTAATAATTGTACACTCGATGTTGGAGTTCATTAATCTCTAGTGTCTCCATCGCAGCATGTAAACACATTCAATATATTTATCTTTTCCATACAAGATCGATGTAAAACAAACTTTTTATTTCTTTTTTTCTTTTTTCTTTTTGTTTTTTCAACCTTTAACAGCAACCTTTGATCATTATCGTTGTTGGCGTTAGAACGAAAACACTAAACAAGAAGGTAGATTTTTTGAGCTGCGGGATGCTCAGACCTGAACGATAAAGTCACCAATCGATTTAAAAGTTCTTTTACCAATTTGTTACAATTGGTTCCACGCACCAACTCAGCAGGTGGCCGCCTAGAGTGACCAGTATCAACCATAATCAGTTATTGAATTTCGTACAGTTCAACAGCCGTATTCTGGCTGATTAACTAAGTTCACCCCATTAAAAAGCACCCAAAAAAATAGTTAAGAATAAATAGCGGTTAAGATTTCATATTCTGAAAAAAATTAACAACTGATTTCTTAACTATTTTGTTTCTAACGATTAGGCTTTAACAGCAAACAAAATTTCTTTTTGTAATTGTTCAATTAGGCAAATATCAAAAAATTGAAGAATATTTACTTATTTTATTCATTTGCGAAGATAAACGAAAACAAAAAATTAAAAAAGGCTTTGTTTTCTATTCTCATCTTAAATTCTAGAATTCTTAAAACATTTACCTCGTCGTGTCTCTTATTTTGCTATTCGATAATCATATGCAAAAACCAAACCAAAGAAATGTTGAATCACTGTCGTTCAGATTTTTCACCATTAGCGGTGAATTTATACTCGTCAGTTGTTAATGTGTAACCGTAGTCTGGAGCTGATGGTCGGCCTCTCGCCAAAGGAACACACAGACGATGGTGTTAGGTGCTCCGACTTTAGCTCAGCTGGGCGGGTACTTGTATATGTTCCCTTGACGTGACTGGTGTGGCAGAAAAAATTTTATATCACCGTACAAACAAGAAAAAGAACAAAAGAACCTACGGTAACCCAAGGTCGGCCAGTATATACCCTTCCTACAATGGGTGCTTTTCGGCCCGAATCTTAAGCACCCCTATCTCCTCTATTATCTTAAAACATTCCTCACCCCGTCATGCCCCACCCACTCCATAAACGAACCTATTCCATTATTAAATTAAGTTATTCATTTAAATTTATTTACCAAATTGTTAGTGTTAGTGATACCAAGAAACACACTTTTGGTACTTACATAAATTAGTTTTACATATGCCATCTTGGCCTTTTAAACTACATTAAGTTACGCTAGTGCTATTGACTACAACAACTATTGAACACAAAAGAGATTAATTTTTAATTTTTAGTTTAATTTATAATTCTTACTTAGTAAAAGCATCCGTATCATGTATGAATTTAAAAATGTTAAGCCTCAAATGTGAAAATTAATAATTTTAATTACCAGTATTAAAAATTAAAATTATTAATTAAATTAAAAAAATAGTATTTCTTAACTTGCTTCTTTTTCAGTGATGAAATAGGTAAAGGAATGACTCACCTTCCTCCGCGTCGACTGTGCATAATCCCGCGAACTTATAGGCTAAAAGTACTGTGAAAGAAAATTTAGAAATACCTATGTATAAGAAGAAAATCGAATAGAATTACAAGAAAATCCTACTTCTTGTAATCCCTTTCCTTCTTGTAAAAGAAAATCCTACGGCATAGAATTTACTAAATTTACTATAAATTATTTAATTAGGAAATTACCAATTACGGAATTAAACTTTTAATTAAATCAATGTAATCCTTAATACTAATCAATAGATGAACAATTTCTAAGTCGCTACAATAAATCCTGCGAAAGACGTCTGCATAGAAAGATGTCCCACGGCAAATCCCTCTGCACTACGCCCTGGACAGTCATGGATTTGTGATTCAGCAGCTCAATAAAAATTTTTAGTTTCCACTTAACTTTCTATATAAGTGGTTTCATAGATGACAATTGAGCATTTTTTCTCCGTTGCGTTATTGCACCGTAAGATTTAAGAACGGAAAATTGGTATTGTTTTCACAATTTCACATAATTTCAATAACGATAAACGACTTCAGAGTATTTACTTCTCTACGAATTGCAGTCGATATTTCACAAATTATCTTGTTTGGTCTCTAACGTTCTCTTGAACGCCAAAGTAAAACATTGGTCGTATTTCCGAAAAACACAATTTTTCTTTTCGTCGCACAAATAGAACCACGAACTTTTCTTTCTATTGTAAAGAAACCGCTCACAAACGTTTTCAAACAGAGCTTCTCTGCAGCGCAATCGAGAAGTTTTATTAAAATTTATCACAATCGACCAAATACGCGATTTATGGGTCTTTAAGCCACAACACAATATAGTTCCACTTTATTAGAAACAATTTGTTGTTCTTTGTCAGAATTATAAAGTTCTTTACTCATGTAGGTATGTATATACATATATTGTATATATTGTAATGTACATATGTATGTAATATATTTCTCAAAAACAAAGAAAATTTGTTTCTATCAACGAGCAACCGCTTACTCTCGCTTTCCAAATCAACTCCTCTTTTCTTCAAAATGAATCAATTTCTTCTTCCAAATCTCGCAAAAAAAAATACAGTCAGCCAGGCAAGCTTTGAAATTTTTCCCATCTCATCAATGTCGGAAAAAAAATCAAGGCCCACTGCTAGGACGGCGCAGTCAATCATCTGTAGATTGGATGTTATGTCACGAGTTTTTTTTTCAATCAAAAATTGGCCTTGTACGCTGCTCGCTAGCTCAACAAAAAAAAAAATGTCAAAGCCTACTGCCGGAAGTTTGAATTTCGAATTGCGTTATGAGTGGAAGAAATAGATTCGCTGTGCATCGTTACAAATGAATTTTGAGAATACCAAAACTAACTAAACTTAACAACATCATTAACAAGAACTCCTTAACAAATCATTGCTAAGTTAACAACCAGAATAGGGCCGTAAGTGTTGTCCTCGTGTTGGCTGACTTTACTATGTGATTTCGCTGACCCTCTTCCGATACTGATTCCATACATCAAGAAAAATGTGTGTGGAAACGGTCAGTGGTGTTCCTAGGCTTGGTGTCCCCCGGGGCAGATGCGAATATGACACCCCTATTTACATGTAGACATACATATATGTATGTACGAGTATATACAAATATACATCTATATATTGCATATAATTTATATAATGCATATTTATATTCGAAAAACAGTGTTTGTATAATGTATGTATGTATGTATTTTTTTTTTAAATTTTTAATTTTTCTTTGAAATTTCTATGCATTATTTATTTCATATATTGTGCAAGCAGAAAAGAACAAGGGTTTGGGCGAAATGTTGGGCAAACTGATAAATTTCTCCTTTTACATACTGGCAGTATTGTTGCTTCGCAGCAAAATTTGAGTTTGAGAAATCATTCAAAACATTTCCCCACGCAGATTTTTCGAATTCTCTCCATTGTATTTTATACACGTACAATTCTATATGTATATATACATATACTATATAACTGAACACTTTGTTGATGAATTTACTAATCAAACTCATAGCTCATTCTGAACGTCATGACGCTTGCTGATCTGCAACTAGAAGCAGTGGCGTAAAGTGGATTTCTGCCAAACGTGGTAAATTTGTCTCCCCTCCTATTTTCGCAATTAAGAAAAAAAAAACACTGAACAAATCTGTAATACTGTCACTATTTCAAATGAATTCAAAATAACTAAGTAAAACGTTTTTTCCAAATTAACCCTTTAAAGGTGGCGTCTGAAAGACTACGCGCTTTAAATTATACCTTAACCTTTTTACGCGAAAATCCCTAGGAGTATGACATACTATCTAATCCTCCTGTTATAGAACAACTATCTCCCACTCCAGGTTCAGTAATAGTGACTTTTGTACAAAAATTATAAAATTAGCTTAAGCTTACGTAGTCAGTGGGAAGCCAAGTGCTCGTTACAAACACGGCAGGTCCTTAAAAACAAGTGGGTTCTAATGATCCGAATTTTCAAAGAACGGGAGACACCTGCAGAAGTGGTGCTCTACTGTTTCCTCCATCCCTAAAGGTACGACATAGTGAGTTATGATTGCATCCCAATCTTTCTGGGTGTCTTACTATCAGCCAGTGACCAGTTAGTACCGCAACTAGTCTAGAAGCACCTTTCCTGGCCCTGGACAGGAAATGAGATGACCTCCCCATATCGTAATAAGGCCATAGTTGTCGAGATATTCTGCAGGTAAAAAGCCCCTACCATCTGACAAAGGCCAGATTTAAGTAGTGATTTCGAATATTAACAATAGCCACTCTGAAAGGGATAGCTATATGGACAGCTAGATGAGTATTTAGAGCTGCAACCCTACGGGAGGGTTCATCCGCTATCTCATTACCGTAAATATCCCTATATCGGGGAACCCACACTATGGTGGTGAACGCCCACTCACCCAGATGTTCCAGGGTGTCTTTGCAGTCTTGGACTGATTTAGATTTGGTTTCCACACTAATAAGTGCACCCATAAGTGCTTTAATGATAGCTTGACTATCGGAGAATATTCTCATCGTTTGATTAGGGGGAGAGTTAGCGTTAAGGAGGCCTTGCATGCCTGTATAACGGCCACGATCTCCATCTAAAAAACGCCGGCATGATGTGGCAGAGTAAAGGATAGCGATAGCCCGGTTTTTTCCAAGAAAACGCCCGCACCCGCCTTCAATTTGGATTCATCCGTAAAGATAGTAATATAAAATTTATTCGGCAGATTTCCCCCACGCCAGACTTCTCTCGAAGGAAAAATGGCATGGAATTTACGAAAGAAATTAGTGACCGGTCTTAAGTAGTCAGTTTCGTGCGGGATTCCTGTTGCGTCTGATAGTTCAAGCATTATAGTGTCACCATATATCCTAAATTTCTAGCAATTGAGCTCTTTTAATCTGAGGGCGATTGCTGTTGCTGAATATTTTATCTCCAAGTCTATTGGAAGAAGATGTAAGAGACTGTTTAGAGCATCCGCCGAGCAGGACTTCAATGCTCCTACGGCTCTCGCACAGGCAAGTCTTTGTACTCTGTAGAGTTGCTGGCAGTGATAAGTCTTAGATGTAGCGGTCCCCAACACCAGAGCTCCATAGGATTAGATAGGCCTGACGACAGCTTTGTAGATCCACAAACTACGCTTGGCTTGAGTCCCCGAATTTCCCAAACACTTTCTCGCAGGCATAGAAGGCTACACAGGCCTTCCTGACCTGCTGCTCGATGTTTAATTTCCAGCTCAGTTTGGTGTCGAGTATGGTGCCCAGATATTTGGCACTGTTAAAAACCTTCATCTCAGTGCCATCTAGGATAGGAACTCTGAACGAGGGAACCTTAGTTCGCGTGGTAAATAACACCAGCTCTGTTTTGCTGGGACTTACGGCGAGACCACAGTTGGTTCCCCAGAGACTGATTTTACGCTAGGCTCTGGTCATTATCTCACTCAGCGCTGAAAGAAAAAGGCCCGACACCAGAATGACTACGTCATCCGCATATGATACAGCCTTAAATCCTTAAATACCGAGTTTTTTTTAAAATGGAGTTAATAAACAGGAGCCAGAGCAGCGGTGATAGAACTCCGCCTTGTGGAGTGCCCCGTTGGATATACGAGTATTTAGTTGACTGAAATTCACCCCGTAATGCTTGTATAATGCGTATCTTTAGCAGGGATGAGATCCAGAACCTTCAGCGAATCATTAATACTTTCTAGACTCACATTATTAAAAGTAACTTCTATATCTGGAAAAGCTGCAAGTGTGAATTGCTTAAAATGGATTCGTGGCCCATCCTCCCGGTCTTAGGAATAAAAACTGCAGACGCAATTTTCCAGCCCGCAGGGATGTAGTTCAGTCGAAGACTGTTCCGGTATATAGGAATCAGCCATGGAATAATCACCTTCTAATTTTTCTGAAGCATGCTCGGCATGATACCGTCCAGACCTGGAGACCATTAGGGAGAAAAGCTGGATATCGTCCAACTTATTTTCGTAGAGGCTATCAAGGACTCTGGTTACTCTGGCTACTCATCGCTGGAAAAACTCTCTGTGGTGTGATACTCTATTTCTGCATATTTCTTACAACCGGGAGAGTGCGTCTCGGCTAGAGTTACCAGCGAGTTCATCGCAGAGTCAGCCACGATCCGTCCTAACGTTTGAGATATGTAGGGTTGGTATGTGATTTAGATAGGATGTTAGCAAGAGTCTTAAATGTTTTCAATGGACTCATAAAAGGACTGCCATGAATTCTTTTTCGCGACTTTGACTGCTCTCTTAAAAGTTTTTAGACAATCGTTATATGGCTGTTCCTTCAACCATCCTTCCTAGTTCCTTCGACCACCAAGGAGGATATCTTCCTACCCCTGGAGA
This sequence comes from Conops quadrifasciatus, assembly GCA_949752815.1. NCBI lineage: Eukaryota > Metazoa > Arthropoda > Insecta > Diptera > Conopidae > Conops > Conops quadrifasciatus. Next base: position 25,623,210 of record OX457077.1, on the reverse strand, counting down.
TCGGACAGGAAAGGTCCGAAAAGTTTTTTCGCCTTTTCGAACCTACTTACCGCACTCTCTAATTCCGTTATGCTTAGTAGGTCCTTGGGAGGATGATTTTGCTTGGAGGATAGAATTGGGTCTTAAATTGGGTCCAATCTATCCTTTGGGATTCCTAGAACTAGATGGTTGAGGTGGAACAAAAAGAATGTCGAAGAGGATCATTCTGTGATCTGAGAAGGACACCTCCTTCGGCACCCTCCAGTTTGAGTCGGTTAAGTTTTCGCTTTCAGAGACAAGAGTAATATCAAATTCCTCCTCCCACCCCTCAAACTTTAACGAACTTGGAAAGATAAATTTAGGCGTGTTGCCTCTGTTATTGATACAAAGAGCAAAGCATAAATTCAAAAAGTGACTCACCGCGTTCATTAGTGACAGAGCTTCCCCACACTGTGTGCTTGCCATCGCATCCAATGATCAAGCCACTGCCCGATCGGATCGCCTTCGATGCGAAAGCCTTCACTTCGTCTGGTAGGTCTGGATTGTCATGAGACATATAGGCTGATGCCACAATTGTTCCTTTACTGCAGGCATCCGTCACCTTGACCACTTTCAGATCGGGGGAACTAAGGTTAGGATAAAAGAAAGCATTAAGAGATTTTTTAATGATGATGCACGAACGAGGTTTGACACAATTAACCTTATAAAATTTCTGGTACGTGCGCAAAGATAGTCCTTTCACGGTGCTACCTCGCATCCATGGCGCCTATTTTGCAATGTCGATATATTTCGCGAGGAAGACGGTTAAATTGTCATAAGCGCTCCTTCTAGTGCCGTAAATTAGTTGTACGACACGTACCATCGATAATTTTAGAGGGTTGAGCGTACTTGACAAGACGTCCTCCATCCCTTCATTTCCCGCCTCCGCCTCTGCTTGTGTGAAGATTTTCAGTTTGGCATGCCTAATACCACACCTTATTTTATTTTCTTGCTTGCCTAAGGACTCCAGGCATTCATAAGGATAAATAAGCAAAAAGGAACGACCGTTCGGCTGCGGTTTCTCCTCCCGGAGAACATGCCATTCCTGCATATAAAAGATTTATATTTTGAAGTCGCAGACACTGAAGGAATTTATCTGCCGCTCTTGTTAGTGCTGTCCACAAGCGCCCTGTGCAAATCGTTCTTCAAAACCGCACAATAGAGATTTTTGCATGTGGACGATGGTGTGACCTTGCTGGTAGATGGTGTGACTTTGCTGGTGGACGGTATGTGATCCAATCCACTTGCTTTCTTGATGGTCGTCGCTGTAGCCGACGAAGCAGAGCTCTTGTTTTTTTTGCTCGCATTCCCCGAGTCCTCGACGGATCTGTTCCGCTTGGAGGCACCATGTTTAAATTGGCGCGCAAACGGGGATTGTCCTCACGTTCAATGGCTCTGGTAGCCTGGTACCACTTGTACTCTTCGACCACCGCAGTATATTTAACCTTATCAACCAGGTCTCGATCGACTACTCTTCCAGCCTCCTTATTGGCCTGAATCTTAGCCAATATATGGACAGCCTTAGAGTAGCGAGATCTCATGACCTTGCATTCAGATTTTTTTACCAGAACGGTTGGGCTACGACTGGCCTCAACCGGAGGTAGTTTGGTGAAAATTACTGTCTGGTTGACTGTGTCCTGGCTAGAGGCAAGAAGTTCTTCCTCTCAACTGGTTCTGCAGCCAGCTATTCGTCCAGAAGTCAGGTCCGTTTTCATCTCATTGTTCTTTTCGTCTGCCAGGGTCGTTAAAGAATTCGGGTTGTGTGTTGGTTAGCTTGTTATTCATTCTGTTTCTTACGGCTGCCTGCTTATACTTGCACTCGCAGGTTTTTAGTAAGGGCATCGTCCGCTACAGCAGCGCTGCGTACCGTGGTAAACCCACTGTTACTCACTGATGCGGACCGGTGTCAGGAAGGCTCCGTTATAAGGCAGCCCATATACCCCCCGGCTGTCAACCATCCAATGAGCACGGGTCGCATCACACTCTGGATTAGGGGTGGAGATTTTATCGACTTCCACGTCTAGATTCGTAGTATTCAGCAAAAGCAGTGGTACCTCAAGCAGGGTGTGATTTCGCACCACGTACTACGATCTTGATAAGACAGTGGCTTAAGGTCCAATGAAGGACTATGACCTGTTAAAACTAAATATCGTCGAGATTACGGCTTCAATATGCGGCAGTCCAGTATTCCCTTATCATGAAGCGATGATTCCACCAGCTAATAATCCACACCCAACCATTGTTTTATCTGGATGTAACGGCAGCCCTTGAACCTCTTCTGATTGCTGTTGAGTCCAAATAAAGCTATTTTGCTTTTTGACGTATAGTTTCTTCAAGCTTGTCGAAAGCCAAAAGATTGAAACTGTGACGATTCGGAAGGTGGGCAAGCTTTAATTCTTGCATGAGTTGAATATTTTATGTTTTTAAAGCCAGATCCTTAGTTGTTGTTAATTCTTGCATGAGTTGAATATTTTATGTTTTTAAAGCCAGATCCTTAGTTGTTGTTTACGACTATACTCAGAAAAATAATGCTTAACATGAGCCTTGTTAAATTTACATGATATATGTATATCTCCATACGAAATCACAAAAAAATTAATAAAATTTACATGATATTTTTAACAGTACAGTCATGTTAAAGTAAACAGTATAGACTATAGTCAAGCTGTTGAGAACGGCGTTGAGCATCGATTTATCACGGTAATCGCGTACAATCTTAGCTACCACCGCTATATTTTGTTTACTACGTGCTGGATGTGGTACATTCGGTCGCGTATTATCCAATGATGAAATTAGGTTTCAATTTTTTGATGGTATAGCGAATTGTGCGTTCGGTAGGTCGATTATGTGGACCATAAGTGGCTCTAAATGCACGAAACACATTCCTCGTAAAACGCTCATTTTCGTAACATAACTGAATAATATATAGTGCGTAGTACGCACAGCGGTGCTCCCCAAAGCTTTTTCTAAGCTTGTACTCAGCTGAGAACAACTCAGTAAGATTAAGCATGCTTTAATGATAGCCATGACGAAGGGCTGGAGGACTAAGCTCCAGTTCGTTGGTATACACTTTGAAACAGGATTTATACTGGTAGACTGCGAAGGGGAGGGAACGGCAGTTTGGCTCAAATCCATCGTGCCAAACCTGCCAGGCTGAACAGGGAAGCAGCTGCCCCACATGCATGGGGGACGAAATACCATGCACTCAGATGCTCACAGCCTTTCTGCCAAAAGCTGAAGGTATGAATACTGATATGCTTCTAGATTTATTGGATGTTCAAATGAAGGCCTCCAAACTGAGCTTTGGAGAATTTTCAGGAGCAGGGTCGAAAGTCACGGAAAACTTTTGAACATCGGGATCGAGGGATCAGCAAATGCGATCAAAGCCAACAACTATATCATTCGATACTGTTACAAACAGTCCCTTTTTGACCGTATCGGTTTTGTCGTATACCGGTCCTTTTCCATAAGGGAAAGGATGAGAGAAAGGAGGGAACTGCTGCTCCTGTTGGGGTCCTGTTGAGGCAGATATACTATCGGACGTAGCAGCCAACGTAGTATCAAAAGTGATAACCAGCCGACACGAAGGGGAAGTCGACCTTTTACTTCATGAAAATGTATCTGAGGATTCAAACTCTACTCTGATAGGGGAATCTACCAGTTAGAACAGTGTATAGCACTAAAGTCGCACAAATAAATCTATACCACACGATGGGCACTTCGGCAAATATCGCGAGGGCGGCTGTCAAGTAACAACTTCACGTAATGCTAATACAGGAGCCTTGGGTGCACAAGGGAAAGGTCGGTGGGCTAGGAGCAAAACAACTGCAGGTAATTAGTGACGTCCGCTGCGATGTATCAAAAGCCTGTATACTGTTAAAGAAAAATATTACCTCATCTGTCCTGACAAGGGATCTGGTTGCCATACAGATCCCTATTGAGATGGAAAGGGGGCCACGCAGTGCCATCATCGCATTCAGTTATCTACTAGAAAATGAGCCACAGGTATCATTCAGCACAGTGGTTTAAGTGATAGAACACTGGAGGAATAATAATACGATATCATACCTCTGCTAGGATGTGACACAAATACGCACAATATAGCGTGGGGTAGCAGTGACACCAATACTAGAGGTGAGTACCTTCTCTAGTTTATTATATCGTATGGCCTAGTAGTACATTATTTAGGAAAAACACCAACCTTTGTGACTAGGACGAGACGAGAAGTATTGGACATAATGCTAGTTAATAGACTAACAGAAACAATGGTAAAAAATTGGACTGTGTCCAACGAACCCTCAATATGCGATCATAGGATTTTAGACATGTCGATGATCAGAACTTCTTTTTTAAATTCTGCAGAATTGGGTCTTAAATTGGGTCCAATCTATCCTTTGGGATTCCTAGAACTAGATGGTTGAGGTGGAACAAAAAGAATGTCGAAGAGGATCATTCTGTGATCTGAGAAGGACACCTCCTTCGGCACCCTCCAGTTTGAGTCGGTTAAGTTTTCGCTTTCAGAGACAAGAGTAATATCAAATTCCTCCTCCCACCCCTCAAACTTTAACGAACTTGGAAAGATAAATTTAGGCGTGTTGCCTCTGTTATTGATACAAAGAGCAAAGCATAAATTCAAAAAGTGACTCACCGCGTTCATTAGTGACAGAGCTTCCCCACACTGTGTGCTTGCCATCGCATCCAATGATCAAGCCACTGCCCGATCGGATCGCCTTCGATGCGAAAGCCTTCACTTCGTCTGGTAGGTCTGGATTGTCATGAGACATATAGGCTGATGCCACAATTGTTCCTTTACTGCAGGCATCCGTCACCTTGACCACTTTCAGATCGGGGGAACTAAGGTTAGGATAAAAGAAAGCATTAAGAGATTTTTTAATGATGATGCACGAACGAGGTTTGACACAATTAACCTTATAAAATTTCTGGTACGTGCGCAAAGATAGTCCTTTCACGGTGCTACCTCGCATCCATGGCGCCTATTTTGCAATGTCGATATATTTCGCGAGGAAGACGGTTAAATTGTCATAAGCGCTCCTTCTAGTGCCGTAAATTAGTTGTACGACACGTACCATCGATAATTTTAGAGGGTTGAGCGTACTTGACAAGACGTCCTCCATCCCTTCATTTCCCGCCTCCGCCTCTGCTTGTGTGAAGATTTTCAGTTTGGCATGCCTAATACCACACCTTATTTTATTTTCTTGCTTGCCTAAGGACTCCAGGCATTCATAAGGATAAATAAGCAAAAAGGAACGACCGTTCGGCTGCGGTTTCTCCTCCCGGAGAACATGCCATTCCTGCATATAAAAGATTTATATTTTGAAGTCGCAGACACTGAAGGAATTTATCTGCCGCTCTTGTTAGTGCTGTCCACAAGCGCCCTGTGCAAATCGTTCTTCAAAACCGCACAATAGAGATTTTTGCATGTGGACGATGGTGTGACCTTGCTGGTAGATGGTGTGACTTTGCTGGTGGACGGTATGTGATCCAATCCACTTGCTTTCTTGATGGTCGTCGCTGTAGCCGACGAAGCAGAGCTCTTGTTTTTTTTGCTCGCATTCCCCGAGTCCTCGACGGATCTGTTCCGCTTGGAGGCACCATGTTTAAATTGGCGCGCAAACGGGGATTGTCCTCACGTTCAATGGCTCTGGTAGCCTGGTACCACTTGTACTCTTCGACCACCGCAGTATATTTAACCTTATCAACCAGGTCTCGATCGACTACTCTTCCAGCCTCCTTATTGGCCTGAATCTTAGCCAATATATGGACAGCCTTAGAGTAGCGAGATCTCATGACCTTGCATTCAGATTTTTTTACCAGAACGGTTGGGCTACGACTGGCCTCAACCGGAGGTAGTTTGGTGAAAATTACTGTCTGGTTGACTGTGTCCTGGCTAGAGGCAAGAAGTTCTTCCTCTCAACTGGTTCTGCAGCCAGCTATTCGTCCAGAAGTCAGGTCCGTTTTCATCTCATTGTTCTTTTCGTCTGCCAGGGTCGTTAAAGAATTCGGGTTGTGTGTTGGTTAGCTTGTTATTCATTCTGTTTCTTACGGCTGCCTGCTTATACTTGCACTCGCAGGTTTTTAGTAAGGGCATCGTCCGCTACAGCAGCGCTGCGTACCGTGGTAAACCCACTGTTACTCACTGATGCGGACCGGTGTCAGGAAGGCTCCGTTATAAGGCAGCCCATATACCCCCCGGCTGTCAACCATCCAATGAGCACGGGTCGCATCACACTCTGGATTAGGGGTGGAGATTTTATCGACTTCCACGTCTAGATTCGTAGTATTCAGCAAAAGCAGTGGTACCTCAAGCAGGGTGTGATTTCGCACCACGTACTACGATCTTGATAAGACAGTGGCTTAAGGTCCAATGAAGGACTATGACCTGTTAAAACTAAATATCGTCGAGATTACGGCTTCAATATCCGGCAGTCCAGTATTCCCTTATCATGAAGCGATGATTCCACCAGCTAATAATCCACACCCAACCATTGTTTTATCTGGATGTAACGGCAGCCCTTGAACCTCTTCTGATTGCTGTTGAGTCCAAATAAAGCTATTTTGCTTTTTGACGTATAGTTTCTTCAAGCTTGTCGAAAGCCAAAAGATTGAAACTGTGACGATTCGGAAGGTGGGCAAGCTTTAATTCTTGCATGAGTTGAATATTTTATGTTTTTAAAGCCAGATCCTTAGTTGTTGTTAATTCTTGCATGAGTTGAATATTTTATGTTTTTAAAGCCAGATCCTTAGTTGTTGTTTACGACTATACTCAGAAAAATAATGCTTAACATGAGCCTTGTTAAATTTACATGATATATGTATATCTCCATACGAAATCACAAAAAAATTAATAAAATTTACATGATATTTTTAACAGTACAGTCATGTTAAAGTAAACAGTATAGACTATAGTCAAGCTGTTGAGAACGGCGTTGAGCATCGATTTATCACGGTAATCGCGTACAATCTTAGCTACCACCGCTATATTTTGTTTACTACGTGCTGGATGTGGTACATTCGGTCGCGTATTATCCAATGATGAAATTAGGTTTCAATTTTTTGATGGTATAGCGAATTGTGCGTTCGGTAGGTCGATTATGTGGACCATAAGTGGCTCTAAATGCACGAAACACATTCCTCGTAAAACGCTCATTTTCGTAACATAACTGAATAATATATAGTGCGTAGTACGCACAGCGGTGCTCCCCAAAGCTTTTTCTAAGCTTGTACTCAGCTGAGAACAACTCAGTAAGATTAAGCATGCTTTAATGATAGCCATGACGAAGGGCTGGAGGACTAAGCTCCAGTTCGTTGGTATACACTTTGAAACAGGATTTATACTGGTAGACTGCGAAGGGGAGGGAACGGCAGTTTGGCTCAAATCCATCGTGCCAAACCTGCCAGGCTGAACAGGGAAGCAGCTGCCCCACATGCATGGGGGACGAAATACCATGCACTCAGATGCTCACAGCCTTTCTGCCAAAAGCTGAAGGTATGAATACTGATATGCTTCTAGATTTATTGGATGTTCAAATGAAGGCCTCCAAACTGAGCTTTGGAGAATTTTCAGGAGCAGGGTCGAAAGTCACGGAAAACTTTTGAACATCGGGATCGAGGGATCAGCAAATGCGATCAAAGCCAACAACTATATCATTCGATACTGTTACAAACAGTCCCTTTTTGACCGTATCGGTTTTGTCGTATACCGGTCCTTTTCCATAAGGGAAAGGATGAGAGAAAGGAGGGAACTGCTGCTCCTGTTGGGGTCCTGTTGAGGCAGATATACTATCGGACGTAGCAGCCAACGTAGTATCAAAAGTGATAACCAGCCGACACGAAGGGGAAGTCGACCTTTTACTTCATGAAAATGTATCTGAGGATTCAAACTCTACTCTGATAGGGGAATCTACCAGTTAGAACAGTGTATAGCACTAAAGTCGCACAAATAAATCTATACCACACGATGGGCACTTCGGCAAATATCGCGAGGGCGGCTGTCAAGTAACAACTTCACGTAATGCTAATACAGGAGCCTTGGGTGCACAAGGGAAAGGTCGGTGGGCTAGGAGCAAAACAACTGCAGGTAATTAGTGACGTCCGCTGCGATGTATCAAAAGCCTGTATACTGTTAAAGAAAAATATTACCTCATCTGTCCTGACAAGGGATCTGGTTGCCATACAGATCCCTATTGAGATGGAAAGGGGGCCACGCAGTGCCATCATCGCATTCAGTTATCTACTAGAAAATGAGCCACAGGTATCATTCAGCACAGTGGTTTAAGTGATAGAACACTGGAGGAATAATAATACGATATCATACCTCTGCTAGGATGTGACACAAATACGCACAATATAGCGTGGGGTAGCAGTGACACCAATACTAGAGGTGAGTACCTTCTCTAGTTTATTATATCGTATGGCCTAGTAGTACATTATTTAGGAAAAACACCAACCTTTGTGACTAGGACGAGACGAGAAGTATTGGACATAATGCTAGTTAATAGACTAACAGAAACAATGGTAAAAAATTGGACTGTGTCCAACGAACCCTCAATATGCGATCATAGGATTTTAGACATGTCGATGATCAGAACTTCTTTTTTAAATTCTGCAGAATTGGGTCTTAAATTGGGTCCAATCTATCCTTTGGGATTCCTAGAACTAGATGGTTGAGGTGGAACAAAAAGAATGTCGAAGAGGATCATTCTGTGATCTGAGAAGGACACCTCCTTCGGCACCCTCCAGTTTGAGTCGGTTAAGTTTTCGCTTTCAGAGACAAGAGTAATATCAAATTCCTCCTCCCACCCCTCAAACTTTAACGAACTTGGAAAGATAAATTTAGGCGTGTTGCCTCTGTTATTGATACAAAGAGCAAAGCATAAATTCAAAAAGTGACTCACCGCGTTCATTAGTGACAGAGCTTCCCCACACTGTGTGCTTGCCATCGCATCCAATGATCAAGCCACTGCCCAATCGGATCGCCTTCGATGCGAAAGCCTTCACTTCGTCTGGTAGGTCTGGATTGTCATGAGACATATAGGCCGATGCCACAATTGTTCCTTTACTGCAGGCATCCGTCACCTTGACCACTTTCAGATCGGGGGAACTAAGGTTAGGATAAAAGAAAGCATTAAGAGATTTTTTAATGATGATGCACGAACGAGGTTTGACACAATTAACCTTATAAAATTTCTGGTACGTGCGCAAAGATAGTCCTTTCACGGTGCTACCTCGCATCCATGGCGCCTATTTTGCAATGTCGATATATTTCGCGAGGAAGACGGTTAAATTGTCATAAGCGCTCCTTCTAGTGCCGTAAATTAGTTGTACGACACGTACCATCGATAATTTTAGAGGGTTGAGCGTACTTGACAAGACGTCCTCCATCCCTTCATTTCCCGCCTCCGCCTCTGCTTGTGTGAAGATTTTCAGTTTGGCATGCCTAATACCACACCTTATTTTATTTTCTTGCTTGCCTAAGGACTCCAGGCATTCATAAGGATAAATAAGCAAAAAGGAACGACCGTTCGGCTGCGGTTTCTCCTCCCGGAGAACATGCCATTCCTGCATATAAAAGATTTATATTTTGAAGTCGCAGACACTGAAGGAATTTATCTGCCGCTCTTGTTAGTGCTGTCCACAAGCGCCCTGTGCAAATCGTTCTTCAAAACCGCACAATAGAGATTTTTGCATGTGGACGATGGTGTGACCTTGCTGGTAGATGGTGTGACTTTGCTGGTGGACGGTATGTGATCCAATCCACTTGCTTTCTTGATGGTCGTCGCTGTAGCCGACGAAGCAGAGCTCTTGTTTTTTTTGCTCGCATTCCCCGGTCCTCGACGGATCTGTTCCGCTTGGAGGCACCATGTTTAAATTGGCGCGCAAACGGGGATTGTCCTCACGTTCAATGGCTCTGGTAGCCTGGTACCACTTGTACTCTTCGACCACCGCAGTATATTTAACCTTATCAACCAGGTCTCGATCGACTACTCTTCCAGCCTCCTTATTGGCCTGAATCTTAGCCAATATATGGACAGCCTTAGAGTAGCGAGATCTCATGACCTTGCATTCAGATTTTTTTACCAGAACGGTTGGGCTACGACTGGCCTCAACCGGAGGTAGTTTGGTGAAAATTACTGTCTGGTTGACTGTGTCCTGGCTAGAGGCAAGAAGTTCTTCCTCTCAACTGGTTCTGCAGCCAGCTATTCGTCCAGAAGTCAGGTCCGTTTTCATCTCATTGTTCTTTTCGTCTGCCAGGGTCGTTAAAGAATTCGGGTTGTGTGTTGGTTAGCTTGTTATTCATTCTGTTTCTTACGGCTGCCTACTTATACTTTCACTCGCAGGTTTTTAGTAAGGGCATCGTCCGCCACAGCAGCGCTGCGTACCGTGGTAAACCCACTGTTACTCACTGATGCGGACCGGTGTCAGGAAGGCTCCGTTATAAGGCAGCCCATATACCCCCCGGCTGTCAACCATCCAATGAGCACGGGTCGCATCACACTCTGGATTAGGGGTGGAGATTTTATCGACTTCCACGTCTAGATTCGTAGTATTCAGCAAAAGCAGTGGTACCTCAAGCAGGGTGTGATTTCGCACCACGTACTACGATCTTGATAAGACAGTAACTTAAGGTCCAATGAAGGACTATGACCTGTTAAAACTAAATATCGTCGAGATTACGGCTTCAATATCCGGCAGTCCAGTATTCCCTTATCATGAAGCGATGATTCCACCAGCTAATAATCCACACCCAACCATTGTTTTATCTGGATGTAACGGCAGCCCTTGAACCTCTTCTGATTGCTGTTGAGTCCAAATAAAGCTATTTTGCTTTTTGACGTATAGTTTCTTCAAGCTTGTCGAAAGCCAAAAGATTGAAACTGTGACGATTCGGAAGGTGGGCAAGCTTTAATTCTTGCATGAGTTGAATATTTTATGTTTTAAAGCCAGATCCTTAGTTGTTGTTAATTCTTGCATGAGTTGAATATTTTATGTTTTTAAAGCCAGATCCTTAGTTGTTGTTTACGACTATACTCAGAAAAATAATGCTTAACATGAGCCTTGTTAAATTTACATGATATATGTATATCTCCATACGAAATCACAAAAAAATTAATAAAATTTACATGATATTTTTAACAGTACAGTCATGTTAAAGTAAACAGTATAGACTATAGTCAAGCTGTTGAGAACGGCGTTGAGCATCGATTTATCACAGTAATCACGTACAATCTTAGCTACCACCGCTATATTTTGTTTACTACGTGCTGGATGTGGTACATTCGGTCGCGTATTATCCAATGATGAAATTAGGTTTCAATTTTTTGATGGTATAGCGAATTGTGCGTTCGGTAGGTCGATTATGTGGACCATAAGTGGCTCTAAATGCACGAAACACATTCCTCGTAAAACGCTCATTTTCGTAACATAACTGAATAATATATAGTGCGTAGTACGCACAGCGGTGCTCCCCAAAGCTTTTTCTAAGCTTGTACTCAGCTGAGAACAACTCAGTAAGATTAAGCATGCTTTAATGATAGCCATGACGAAGGGCTGGAGGACTAAGCTCCAGTTCGTTGGTATACACTTTGAAACAGGATTTATACTGGTAGACTGCGAAGGGGAGGGAACGGCAGTTTGGCTCAAATCCATCGTGCCAAACCTGCCAGGCTGAACAGGGAAGCAGCTGCCCCACATGCATGGGGGACGAAATACCATGCACTCAGATGCTCACAGCCTTTCTGCCAAAAGCTGAAGGTATGAATACTGATATGCTTCTAGATTTATTAGATGTTCAAATGAAGGCCTCCAAACTGAGCTTTGGAGAATTTTCAGGAGCAAGGTCGAAAGTCACGGAAAACTTTTGAACATCGGGATCGAGGGATCAGCAAATGCGATCAAAGCCAACAACTATATCATTCGATACTGTTACAAACAGTCCCTTTTTGACCGTATCGGTTTTGTCGTATACCGGTCCTTTTCCATAAGGGAAAGGATGAGAGAAAGGAGGGAACTGCTGCTCCTGTTGGGGTCCTGTTGAGGCAGATATACTATCGGACGTAGCAGCCAACGTAGTATCAAAAGTGATAACCAGCCGACACGAAGGGGAAGTCGACCTTTTACTTCATGAAAATGTATCTGAGGATTCAAACTCTACTCTGATAGGGGAATCTACCAGTTAGAACAGTGTATAGCACTAAAGTCGCACAAATAAATCTATACCACACGATGGGCACTTCGGCAAATATCGCGAGGGCGGCTGTCAAGTAACAACTTCACGTAATGCTAATACAGGAGCCTTGGGTGCACAAGGGAAAGGTCGGTGGGCTAGGAGCAAAACAACTGCAGGTAATTAGTGACGTCCGCTGCGATGTATCAAAAGCCTGTATACTGTTAAAGAAAAATATTACCTCATCTGTCCTGACAAGGGATCTGGTTGCCATACAGATCCCTATTGAGATGGAAAGGGGGCCACGCAGTGCCATCATCGCATTCAGTTATCTACTAGAAAATGAGCCACAGGTATCATTCAGCACAGTGGTTTAAGTGATAGAACACTGGAGGAATAATAATACGATATCATACCTCTGCTAGGATGTGACACAAATACGCACAATATAGCGTGGGGTAGCAGTGACACCAATACTAGAGGTGAGTACCTTCTCTAGTTTATTATATCGTATGGCCTAGTAGTACATTATTTAGGAAAAACACCAACCTTTGTGACTAGGACGAGAGGAGAAGTATTGGACATAATGCTAGTTAATAGACTAACAGAAACAATGGTAAAAAATTGGACTGTGTCCAACGAACCCTCAATATGCGATCATAGGATTTTAGACATGTCGATGATCAGAACTTCTTTTTTAAATTCTGCTTGAACTTTCTTCTTCTTCTTCTTCTTTCTAAGAAGTCGATTTTCAACATTCCTTACGGTTCCTTTTTTACCAAAATCCAAATCATATGAAATCTTTAGAATATGTTCCATAAACCTGATTTACGTATGTATGTAACCGAGATAGACCAAATTCAAATCCAGAAATCTCATCTTTGTTAGGAGCTTCATTTATTGTTTTTTTCATTGCCCCACAGATAGTGCAAGATAACGTTGACTTTGTACCCGTAAGAACTTTCACAATCTTTCCGTCAACCATTGTCATAAATAATGTGTTCAATAATGTGTTTAAACTCTATTTTCTTCACTATAATTAAATTCAAAATATATTCGTATGTCACAATTTTTCCTTCCATGTCTTCAACTTCTGGTTACTTCAAAATATTTGATATTAATGATTTCTATAACCATAACCAATGCTATTTTTATTTTGAGCTGTCTATCAGGTGCTACGGATTCCTCTTATTTGTTATCCAACATTCATCTTAACGTTCCTCGTCGTACGTCGAGACGATATGTGGCTCTTCATTTAAGCTTTTGTAGATCATCATACCTTCAGCATGAACCTCTTCGTAATGCCTGCTCGGACTTGAATACCGTGTTTCCTGTAATTAATTTTTCTGATTCGCTTTGGGTAGCTAAACGGAAAATTTTAAATTTTTTATCTAATTCCTGAAATTTTTGAATTATTTGAATTGTTAATTATTTGTAATTCAATAATAATAATAAAATAAATTTTTCTGATTAGCTTTGGGTAGCTAAACGGAAAATTTTAAATTTTTTATCTAATTCCTGAAATTTTTGAATTATTTGAATTGTTAATTGTTTGTAATTCAATAATAATAATAAAATAATCAAATAATAATAATAATAATAATAAAACATTCCTTTATAAGAAATTGTAACCACTAGAAAAATTCCCGCAACTATGCTGGCAGCCTTTTGCCAGATTAGTTCATAAGGGTTAGAGGTTACATGAGGTACCTGTCGCTAAATGCTAATGAGGTTTTAAAAAACCTCAGTAGAATATTTTAGTAACTTCTTTTTTACGGCTGCTATAAATCGATTTAAATTTCTAAGAATTGACTATTTAAAAGTATTTAGGTATTAGGTAATAACCTAATAAAGTATTAGGTAATAACCTAAACACAAAAAAAATCAAAATTTTAGGAAAACTAGCTTCCAGAGAAGAAGATGATATCTAAAAAACAAAAAGACAAGGATTAATTATCTTAGAACTGCAGAGTGGTGATAATTATGTATATTCATCCCAACTATAAGTTTAGTTTACTTTATAGATTTCAAGTTAAAAAACAACGTTATCTTGAAGTACACTATTAGTAGAAAATACGTATGTACAATTTTCAAACAAAGAAAAACGGGATCGCTGCGGGTCAAGTATATTTGGAAAGTTTTTTCGATGCTTTGAATTTTCAGAAATTGTTAACGGTTCCACGTGCCGAGACGTGCGTCAAAAGTTATGGCTTCCGGCTTTACAGTAAAAGTAAGTCTGTTTTCAAAAATAAATTAAGATATTCTTGTGAACCTCGCCTACAAACTCTATGCAGGGTTTGATTTACAAATAGCCGAGATTCAACATACTTTTTATTTTAAATTGAGAACTCAAATATCGGATAAGTTATACGCGTTCAAATTAAAAAAAACCCCAAAAAACTGTTTTCGAAAATTTAGTTTTTATTTCTTGACTTTGACCGATCATCACGCCACTTGAGACTAACTTTCAGAAAATTTCTTTTGGCTCTGGAGGTTTGTATCTATTATAAATATAAATGCAAAACAAATTTTTTTAAAATATGCGCTCGACTTTTTTTGATTTTTTGCCGCGGCGTAGACGCGATCTCCCACTGTGTGTCGTTTGAATAATATTAAAATTATCCTAAATAAAAACGAGAATATAATTTTCTATTGCGAAGTATTTTTATACGCGTATTTTTTATTTAATTTATTTTATTAATAGCAAATTTTTTTGTGCTAGCCCCGAATTACTCACACGCGTGGCCAACACATCGTGGAGCTTATTTGTGCTGGAGGTGCTGCTGCACGACTTGATGCTTCCTCCTCTTCGTCCCTGGTGTATTTCCTGATGGAACTTCCGGAAGTCGCGTTGACGACGTTGAACAGATTTTCTGACCTACTGAAAATACTTCCACTTCGCGCAGTTCTCGGGAGCAGCACTGCCCGATCGCAACTCAGGTCTTTACTTTATCTTTTTGTAGACATACCGCCACTAGCTTCGCCACATCATCATGCAAATTTATATTTTGCATGGGCTAGGCGCTAGAAACCTTTCCAAATCTCATCCTTCAGCAGAACATTTTTTATAACTCGCCGAGGAGATTATACAGATATTATACAGGAAATTATACAGGAGATATACGAGATTATACATATCTTGCTATATAGTTTTTTGGTGAAAGACAGTAATATTTCCTGGCTCCCAAAAATGAGCGTGGGTGATAAATATTCCAGTATGTGAATTCCAGTAGAATATTGGCGATCAAACGGTTTCCGTGAACAGTTGGGTGAGCGAAATTTTCACGAATCCAATAAATGTTGGTGATATCGTGGTAAATACCGAAAAACGAAAGAAAATTTGCAGTTTTCACAAAAGTTGCAATTACCTTTTGGACCACCATTGACAGGACCTAATACAGATGCCTCTGATCCAAGCCAATTTTGGACACAAACGCTTTCTCTACGCCCGCGGTTCCCAAAGTGTGTTCCGCGGAACCCTGGGGTTCCACGAACAAATTTAGGGGTTCCGCGTGACAAATTTAGTTTAATGTATTGACATTTACTAGGAAAGTTTCCTAGGAAAGCTTACAATCGGCCACCAAATTAAATTAAAAATTTTTAAATAAGGTGGCTGAAAACACAAGCATCGTAATATAAGTCGTAATTTCGTAATTTAATTTAAATCGTAATATCGTAATTTAAGTAATATTTTGGTGCAATACGTCCTGTTTTACATTGGGCAATTATTGCTTTTAACTTTTTTGACGTTCCCCTTTGTGGTTGCCGTTTGCTTTAATATTGGGCAAGAATTGCTATCAAACATAGCGCCCAATTTTAAAATAATCGTGGAATTGGATTGGAAGCAGGTGCATTCTTCACATTAAAACTTTTTTATTTATTTTAGTTTATGTTTTGTATTTTTGTTAATTATTTTTATGATGAACTGTTTTTTTAAGTTTTGTTTAATTCAATAAAAATCTGAAGTACCAAAATAATACTTGTTTCATTTAATATCTGCTTAAATTTTGAATAGTCGTTGGTTAAAAAAATATTCAGGGTTCCGCGATTATTGGCAAAAAATTTGGGGGTTCCACGACCAAAATAGTTTGACAACCACTGCTCTACGCAGAAAAATCTTTATATATTGGTATGTTTTCATTCTTCTATTTATTTAAGAATATTTATTTATAATATTTATAATATACATAATTTTACCCAATTTTTTTTATCCGTGTACTTTGACAATAGTTATAGGTTCACAGTTCCAAGCTTATAAATATCTGATATTTTATTTTAAGGTGCAGTACGATCAGTGACGTTTCCTCTAAGGTGCGCAGGTGTTCTCCGCACAACCTACCAATTCCATTTACAACCCGGACAAAAATAAAAAAATTTTCCCACAAGTTTGAGCGCTCGTCTCCTGATGCACATGCATGCATACACTCAGAAAAAAACGTCCCATTAAATCGTTAATAGTACGCTTATTGATTTTATAGTACAAGAATTAATAGGGTTTTCCCATTAAAACAAAAATTTTCTGTTAAAATAATTAGTTTTTAAAAATTGAGGTATTATTATTCTAATAAGACGCATACTATTATTTGTTCAATATAACGAAGATTTCTTTTTACTAGAAATACTTTAACCTTGATAGAACAAAAGCAGTCCGTAGCCTAGAGGATGTGTGCTTGGTTTGGTATACGAAGAGTAGAGGTTCAAATCCCGACGACGCCATGAAAAAAATTATAGGTACAATTTTGAAATACGAACTAAATTAAAAATCATAGATAATTAAGTTTAAGTTATAATGTGGAGCAGAGATGATGATCAACATTAATAAAAACAAATAAATAAAATAAAATTAAAAAAACAAATTCTTCCCAAATCGGGAATTGAACCTGCGATTGTTAAGCCCGCAAGCCAGCGCTCTATGCTCCTGCCTATGACCCATATATATTTTGTTTATGAAATTTTACTTACATATACGTTAGGCATTTTGATATTTTGGTAAGTTTTATATGAGAAACCGGTTAAAAGAATGAGGTGTAGTGTAAAGATTACACGATATATTGGTACATTTAACATGAAAACATTGTTTGAATTAACAAGGCGATCACACGATAACCTGTTTGAATGAAAATAACATGAGAATTGGTTGAAATCTGTTTAATTTAACAGGATTTATTCTCTGGGTGTGCCACGGCCGAAGGCCGGCACGCAGAAGGACCCTGGATAGAGGAAGACTTTTCAGCAAAGAAGATGGTTTTGTTGGCTGAGGGTTTTAATTCCTGCCACGGCCGAAGGCCGGCATGCAGAAGGACACTTTGCCTGCGTAGAAGGACCTTGGATAGAGGAAGACTTTTTAACAAGAAGATGGTTCTTCTACGCAGGCAAAGTGTCCTTCTGCGTGCCGGCCTTCGGCCGTGGCAGGGATTAAAACCCTCAGCCAACAAAACCATCTCCTTGTTGAAAATTCTTCCTGTATTCTGGGTCTTTCTGCATGCATTAAAGTTATGCATATCCACATTAAGGTTCAGTCGACGCCGTAATTTTGGGCGTTATTTCATTTTCAGAAATTTTATAATTTTTACAAAAAAATTAAATAAAGCCCACAACAAAATGAAATAAAGCCCACAGTGGGCCTTATTTCATTTTAAATTTTTATTCATTTCAATTTTTATTGAAAATGAAATAAAGCCCCAAAAAATGAAATAACGCCCAAATTTTACGATTTCAAATCTTCATATAAAAAAAAAGTGGGCTTTATTTCATTTGGGCGTTATTTCCCGGAGCCTATTTCAACATTCTCCATATTTAAATTATTGGTCTACGAATGTGTATGTATATTTGAGCGTCAGAATATATGGTAAAGCTACGAGTTTTAAAAAATAATTGACATTGTAACAAAATATATAAATTTGCCAGATCTGTAGAATAACCGGCGCATTTCAAGAAAAAAGCCTTTAAAAAGCGACTTGAGTTGGCATATGTCAACGCAGGTGCGACACCAGGTATACGGGGATATACCAGTTATACCAGGGTACGAGGTATACACACAGCCCCACCAACAGATAGCCTGAACGAAAGGTAGGTAGGTATGAGCGTATTAGACTGGTCCTTATTTTTCAACTTCCAAATTTTTTTGGTCTTACCCTTCTAAATTATGACACGTAATGAAAGAATGATAAGTACCAATTTTTAGCGAAATCGGATAACGGGAACCCGTGCCGCATTTAAGGCAAAGTTTAAAAATTTAACCACGGCATAAGTGTACCGTAAATGTAATTACACTCACTGCCATTGACAACAGCAAGTATTTCTACTTTAGCTCTTGCTGAGAGTTAAAAAAAATAATAAACATTTCATTTTGCAAGTACTAGAAGATTATCGGCGGTTTTATCCCGATGCGACTAAAATCAACCTTAATAAAAGTCGGCATGTATTGACATACATATATCCAGGGCGTTCCATATAACATATATCTAAAGTTTAGGACGTGTAGGTTAAGTTAAGTCGAGACAAGGAAAAAGTCATATTAGGGGGAGGCGAAATTTTCCCCAATTAAGGCGCAGGAGGGGTTTCTAAAAACGCGACTTCAAATCATAAAAAAAAATTTCAAAAAATAACGGGAACACATATCATTCCTGTTTCCTGTTTTTAAAAAACAAATATCTAACCTTTAAAATACTTTTAAAATTAGACTTCTAGGTCAAATAGTTTTTGAGAAAATTAATCTCAAATTTAAAATTTTCAAAACAAGTTTCGAAAAAAAATTTTTGGTCGCAATTTTTTACAAAAAATTATATCAATAAGTATACTTTTTTTCTGATTCCATAGTTTTCTGATAAATTCTACAAATAATGTTTCAAACAGAACGGATCTATGTCTTATAGTTCTTGAGAAAATTGAAAACTACGACATATACTTCCCTCCCAAAAAACACTTTTTGCCTGCAAAGTGCAAAAACTGCAATCAGGTGTAAGCAGTTTTGTGCGGCACGACTTGCCGATATCCGATCTTGCTGAAAGTTTGGATATATAGTTTTCTTATCATATGTAAAAATTTGGGGGGGTAAGAAAAAAAAATGTCAAAATTTTTTACCCATATAGCTAAGGACCACCCTAGTGCGTATGTACATATGTATGTATGTATGTATATTTTAAAAATAATAAAAGATCTTATCGGAGAGTTTGTTAAATTTATCACTTGGCTCACTATGTGGCAACACAGTGCGGTAAAGTACAGATGGCCCCCCGTACAACCCCGTACTTCTTCAACACAATTTCGCTCTTAGAGCGGTTCGAGCATCGAAAAAACCCCTCCGACCACCAGCTCTTAGGATTTTACTTTAACACGGTTAGTTGCGAGTAAGGGTTCAACTGTGTCGCATGGGAGCTACCTGTAGTTTCTCACTCGTTATTTCCTCACATTCGGACGAATAAAATAAAATAAGACGAAGACAACGATCGAAGACCGATATCATGAGATCACACTCAGAGAGAAAAACAAAAATCAATAACAACAACAAACATTTTGGTCGTTTGCGTTTATCACTACTGCTTCTTCAATTGATAGATAGAGTCCTTTGCTCTTGCTGCAGCTCCGTATCATGATTCGCCGCGGTCCGATGCTTTTTAGTGGTACACGTATAACGTGCATCCTTCGTAGAACTAATTTGTTTCCTTGTTTCTCTAACTGTTCTCATGTTTCCTTCAAGTGTTCCTTGATCAAAGGGAAGCTGTTGGAAAGGTACCCGCTGCTCGCGATTTGGCGGAGGCTGCAGGATATGATTCCTTGGTATTCGTATGATAAATGATCGCGTTTATAATTTTTTCTAATTTCAACTTATAGACTGTCAGCAACGTCAAGGTGAGGCTTATTCAGCCTGGTTCTGCATTCCGATTCATACGGATTCGGATTTAATTTCGATCACTTTTTTCTCGAAGGTGTTCTGTATTCCGATTCCGATATTCGATTCCGATGTTTGCGTATTTGTCGGAATTGATGTGTTCAGCATTTCGATTTATCGCAATTTTCTGTCGGATATAATCCGACCAACTTTTTGTTGGTGAATTTGAATTTGATTGTAAAAAATTTGAAATTTTGTAGCACATGCGATTTTTCTGGGAAGAGTTAGCGAAGGAACTCAATATTTTTGGTCCACCAATTAAAAAAGTGCCGAGTAGGAAAAGGTAGCCCTGTTATTATTTAATTTTTACCACGAATGATAATTAATCATAGACATGCTGGGAAATGCAAAATCAGAAAAAAGTATTTCTGGAGAATACAAAGCGCTTCAGGGTATACTAGGTGCAACAATAATCAGCCACCAATCTAAAAAGTTTTAAAAAATAATCAAATTTCTATTTTTATGACCATGTGTGCGTTAGTGGGATTCGAACCCACATCCTCAACGTAATAGGCGAGTACTTGCTCTACTACGCTATTGAGAGCCACAATTCTTATTTTCAATTTTCAAATTTCAAATTTCAGTTTATTAAACGCCAAAGTGACAGGTAAAAAATAGCTGGATGAGGTCGAATCGGAATTGTTTTCGTTTCGAACATGTGAAATTCTATCGGATTGCAGAACACATCTAAAAATACAAATCGGAATTCAATTTCGATTCAGAATCAATTCCGGATCGGAATACAGAGCAAGGCTGATTGCCTACATTTAATGTCATCACAATTTGTAGCATACGTGTTACAATTATGCCCATCATAAGCAATGCACCGATGAGATGATTTTCTGAATCAATCAGCCTGGTTCTGCATTCCGATTCATACGGAATAGGATATTATTTCGATCACTTTTTTCTCGAAGGTATTCTGTATACCGATTCCGATATTCGAATCCGATGTTTGCGTATTTGTCGGAATTGAGGTGTTCTGCATTTCGATTTATTGGAATTTGCTGTCGGAAGTAATCCGACCAACTTTTTGTTGATGAATTTGAATTTGATTGTAAAAAATTTGAAATTTTTTACCACATGCGTTTTTGTGGCAAAAGCGGAGAAACTCAATATTTTTGGTCCACCAATGAAAAAAGTGCCGAGAGGAAAAAGGTAGCCTATTATTATTTAATTTTTACCACGAATGATAATTAATCATAGACATGCTGGGAAATGCAAAATCAGAAAAAAGTATTTCTGGAGAATACAAAGCGCTCCAGGGAATACTAGGTGCAACAATAATTAGCCACCAATCCAAAAAAGTTTAAAAAAATACAGCCTTGTTCTGTATTCCGATCCGGAATTGATTCTGAATCGAAATTGAATTTCGATTTGTATTTTTAGAGGTGTTCTGCAATCCGATCGAATTTCACATGTTCGAAACGAAAACAATTCCGATTCGAACTCATCCAGCTATTTTTTATCTGTCACTTTGGCGTTTAATAACTTTTAACTGAAATTTGAAAATTGAAAGCAAGAATTGTAGATCTCAATAGCGTAATAGAGTAAGTACTCGCCTGGCATGTTGGGGATGTAGGTTCGAATCCCGCCAACGCACACGTGGTCATAGAAATTTGATTATTTTTTTAACCTTTTTTAGATTGGTGGCTAATTATTGTTGCACCTAGTATTCCCTGGAGCGCTTTGTATTCTCCAGAAATACTTTTTTATAATTTTGCATTTCCCAGCATGTTTTCATGCTGATTAATTATCATTCGTGGTAAAAATTAAATAATAGCAGGGCTACCTTTTTCCACTCGGCACTTTTTTCATTGGTGGACCAAAAATATTGAGTTTCTCCGCTAACTCTTCCCACAAAACTCGCATGTGTTAAAAAATTTCAAAATTTTTACAATAAAATTCAAATTCACCAACAAAAAGTTGGTCGGATTACTTCCGACAGAAAATTCCGATAAATCGAAATGCAAAACACCTCAATTCCGACAACTACGCAAACATCGGATTCGAATATCGGAATCGGAATACAGAACACCTTCGAGAAAAAAGTGATCGAAATCAAATCCGTTTCCGTGTGAATTGGAATGCAGAGCCAGGCTGATAATCAAATTTCTATTAAATGACCATGTGTGCGTTGGTGGGAATCGAACCCACATCCTCAACGTGCTAGGCGAGTACTTGCTCTACTACGCTATTGAGAGTCACAATTTTTATTTTCAATTTTCAAATTTTAAATTTCAGTTTATTAAACGCCAAAGTGACAGGTAAAAAATAGCTGGATGAGTTCGAATCGGAATTGTTTTCGTTTCAAACATGTGAAATTCGATCGGATTGCAGAACACCTCTACAAATACAAATCGGAATTCAATTTCGATTCAGAATCAATTCCGGATCGGAATACAGAACAAGGCTGAATATGATATCATCATGATGCAAATGTGCCCAGTAGTTCATGTCTCGAAGACATCTTCGAAGACGCGTGCAAGACATAAGGCCGTCGTCGAGGACACCTGGAAGACAAGCCTATGTTCGTCTTCGAGGGCATTTTCATACGAATGTCTCATTTGTCTTTGATGACAACAACAGCGACAGTGTCCTCAATATTGTCTTCGACGACAACAAGAGCGACAGTGTCCTCAATATTGTCTTCGACGACAACAAGAGCGACAGTGTCCTCAATATTGTCTGCGACGACAATAAGAGCGACAGTGTCCTTAATATTGTCTTCGACGACAATTAAGGAAAATGTCGTCAATGTTGTCTTCGATAGCAATTAAAGAAAATGTCGCCGCAGAAAATAAAAAAAATAGCCTAGAAACTACCCTAGCACCACCAGAACCGTCCCTAGGACTTTATTTTAGGGACACGGAATGCAAGCTGTCCCAATCGGACATTGTGAGGGACACGTCCTGCAGATTGTCGTGCTAGCAACCAAAAATTGAAAATTAAGCATAGCAACGAGCATAGTCGTTCGTTGATTTTAAATTGTGATTGATATAAAAAAAAAATATAACAAACCAAGCGGCACTCAATAGCCTAGTGGAGTAAAGTGCTCGCCTAGTTATATTGAGAGTGAGGGTTCGAATCCCGCAACGGTCATTTACAAAAATTTATAAATAAAATTTAAATTAATATTTCTCTGAAAAATATCACAAAATAAAGTCCTAGGGACGATTCTAGTGGTGCTATGGTAGTCTCTAGGCTTTTTTTCTTTTATTTTCTGCGGCGACATTTCCGTTAATAGATATCGAAGACAACATTGAGCACACTGTCGCTCTTGTTGTCGTCGAAGACAATCGAGACATTCGTATGAAAATGTCCTCTAAGACAAACATAGGCTTGTCTTCCAGGTGTCCTCGACGACGGCCTTATGTCTTGCACGCGTCTTCGAAGATGTCTTCGAGACATGAACTACTGGGCACATTTGCATCATGATATCATATTCAGCCTTGTTCTGTATTCCGATCCGGAATTGATTCTGAATCGAAATTGAATTCCGATTTGTATTTGTAGAGGTGTTCTGCAATCCGATCGAATTTCACATGTTCGAAATTAAAACAATTCCGATTCGAACTCATCCAGTTATTTTTTTACTGTCACTTTGGCGTTTAATAAACTGAAATTTTAAATTTGAAAATTGAAAATAAGAATTGTGGCTCTCAATAGCGTAGTAGAGCAAGTACTCCCCTGTTACGTTGAGGATGTGAGTTCGAATCCCACTAACGCACACATGGTCATATACAGCCTTGTTCTGTATTCCGATCCGGAATTGATTCTGAATCGAAATTGAATTCCGATTTGTGTTTGTAGAGGTGTTCTGCAATCCGATCGAATTTCACATGTTCGAAACGAAAACAATTCCGATTCGAACTCATCCAGCTATTTTTTACCTGTCACTTTGGCGTTTAATAAACTGAAATTTAAAATTTGAAAATTGAAAATAAAAATTGTGACTCTCAATAGCGTAGTAGAGCAAGTACTCGCCTAGCACGTTGAGGATGTGGGTTCGATTCCCACCAACGCACACATGGTCATATAATAAAAATTTGATTATTTTTTTAACCTTTTTTAGATTGGTGGCTAATTATTGTTGCACCTAGTATTCCCTGGAGCGCTTTGTATTCCCAGAAATACTTTTTTCTGATTTTGCATTTTCCAGCATGTCTATGATTAATTATCATTCGTGGTAAAAATTAAATAATAATAGGCTACCTTTTTCCTCTCGGCACTTTTTTCATTGGTGGACCAAAAATATTGAGTTTCTCCAGCATTTCTATGATTTTCCAGCATGTCTATGATTAATTATCATTCGTGGTAAAAATTAAATAATAATAGGCTACCTTTTTCCTCTCGGCACTTTTTTCATTGGTGGACCAAAAATATTGAGTTTCTCCGCTAACTTTTGCCACAAAAACGCATGTGTTAAAAAATTTCAAATTTTTTACAATCAAATTCAAATTCATCAACAAAAAGTTGGTCGAATTACTTCCGACAGAAAATTCCAATAAATCGAAATGCAGAACACCTCAATTCCGACAAATACGCAAACATCGGATTCGAATATCGGAATTGGAATACAGAATACCTTCGAGAAAAAAGTGATCGAAATCATATCCTATTCCGTATGAATCGGAATGCAGAACCAGGCTGATAAATAGAAATTTGATTATTTTTTAACCTTTCTTAGATTGGTGGCTAATTATTGTTGCACCTAGTATTCCCTGGAGCGCTTTGTATTCTCCAGAAATACTTTTTTCTGATTTTGCATTTCCCAGCATGCCTATAATTAATTATCATTCTTGGTAAAAATTAAATAATAACAGGGCTACCTTTTTCCAAAATATTTAGTTCCTCCGCTAACTTTTCCCAGAAAAATCGCATATGTGAGTTTTTCTCACAATTTTTTACAATCAAATTCAAATTCACCAACAAAAAGTTGGTCGGATTACTCTCGACAGAAAATTCTTATAAATCGAAATGCAGAACACCTCAATTCCGACAAATACGCGTACATCGGATTCGAATATCGGAATCGGAATACATCTTCGAGAAAAAAGTGATCGAAATCAAATCCGATTCCGTATGAATCGGAATGCAGAACCAGGCTGAATTTATTTTTTCATGTTGGCACAACTGTATGTAATAGAGAGCTGCATAAGTAGTTTTGAAAACAGCTAGGCACTAAATCACAATCACACTTACTAGGTTTGTCAAATGAAAAGTAGTCGGCAAACGAAACAAATCAAACCACAAATACTAGATAAAACGAATAGTAAAAGAAAGATAGTGTAGCTGCGTTTTTATATTGAACACACGAATGAATAATGTAACAACTTAAAAAAACAACAACAAAGAAAAATTTCAAACAACGAAGAAACACTGCGTCAACAAAAAATTACTGGCGAGAAGAACGAAATTACTACTTTACTTGGCTCTCTTTTTAGTGCCAGAGAGTGCCCCATTTCACCAAGTTACAAATTTGTGAATTGTAGGTTTTTTCACAATTTTGTAAAAAAACTTATGAATTTCGTTTTACGAAAATTTTACAATCACAAAATTGTAATTGAAATTCACAAGTACAAAAATGTTAAAAAATGATTTTTTCGTTTCACCAAAGCAAGATTTACAAGTCACAAACTTGTATTCTACAAATACAAATTGTAAAATTGTGTCTTTTTCGAAGAATTTTGTTTCACGAAATATAAGAATTTTTACAAATTTTGTAGAATTGTATGAATTTTTCACAGGGGATTTTTCATGTGTAATTTTTTTTACAAATTTGTAGCAAAAATCAGTTTTAAATTTAAATAAATTTAAATTATTGTATAATTAGGAAACATTAAAATCAATAAAATCAAATTTAACATGTCGGTAAAACGAAGACGTAGCAGTTCGACTGAAAGTAGTGACATTGAAACTATTAAAAATGTGCGCAGAAAAATATATTTAAACCACGTATAAATTATAAAATAACTGAATATTTTTTTTTTCAATGAAAAATTTCGTTTGAGGGCTTCGAAAGTTGAAGAAATTATTTTTATTATTGGCTCCGAAATAAAAAACAAAACGGACGAAAATTATTCTCTCACTCCAGAGCAGCAACTGCTGACTACCCTACGATGGCTTGGTAATGGTGGTCCATATCATGGAATAGCCGATATGCACGGCATTTCGAAAAGCACAGTGTGCAGATGTGTATATCGGGTTTGTCATTCGATCGTTACCTTAATGTTTGAAAATACCATTCGATGGCCGAGTGAAGTTGATGTTATACAACAAAAATTGTTTGCAATTGCAGGTAATTTTTCTAAATGGCAAAAATTATTTACTGACAATTTTTAATGGCAATGCAATTTTAGGAATGCCTTCTGTGTGCGGATGTATAGATGGAACACTAATTAAGATTGATGCACCTAATCAATTTTAATCTGCATTTGTAGACAGACATGGAAACCATTCCATTAATTGTATGTTGGTTTGTGGTCCCGACTATATGTTTTATCACGCTTACATAAAATGGCCTGGAAGTGTACATGACGCGAGAGTGCTACGAAGAAGCCCACTTTATTCGAACTTTGAAATGGGTTTCGCCCATTTCACCGTGCTGTTTTGCTTGGAGACTCAGGATATCCACTGAAAGAATGGTTGCTTACACCAATTTCACAACGTTCAACCCCTAACATTGTGCACTATAATAGAGTTCATAAGTCCACTAGAAGGATAATAGAGAACTCTATAGGCATCTTAAAAGAAAAATTTCCTTGCCTTAACCATTTGCGACTACAACCAGTGAATGCTGATTATTAAATGCTGCGTTGTTTTAACAAATATTTCGAGGCAAGAAATAGACCCTCAGGATATTGAGTATCCTTTAGCACACAGTGAAATGCAACCTGTTACTGAAGATTCCAATAATGTGAATTTGGATGGTGGTAGTTTAAATGATATAAATCAGATTAATATATTGCAAAGATTTTTAGATAATTTCGAATAAGATTCATGCTTCAAGGGCATAACAGATGTCTTTAAACTCAACTCAACTCCAAATATAATGAACATCTTTTAAAAACATACTAAATAAACACGATTTACAGCAAAATGGTCCAATTTGCAGAGAATATGCCAAATTTCATGGCGAAATCGTTCTCTTGTGATCGTGATTTCCACAGAGTGGGAGAATAGAAAAGGAGTCGAAAATCAAAAAAAATTTGCCTTACCCACCGTGATATGAGTTCCGGGTAAAACCGGTCACCAAGAAACTGGTTTATATAAAAATATAAGGTTTAATAAAATCTGAGATTTTTAAAACTTAGTCTACATTAAGAACGAACGAACGTTTTTACGTAAAACGTTAAAATTTTAGAACTGCTCATCTTTCCGCGACTATAATGTACGCCTTTCCAGCATTTGTAACTCACGTAAAAAATTCTACAAATTTATAATATTTATCATGAGTTTAAAATTTCAAAAAATATATGGTGAAACAAAAAATTCGACCGAGAATAGTTTACAATTCTTGTGATCACAAATTTGTAGCTCTAATTACAAATTTGTTGCTTTAAGTACAAATTTGTTATTTTGTTGATTTGTAAGTTGTAAAACAAAAATTGAATCTACAAATTTGTAGTTGTAAGCTACAATTACAAATTTGTAATTGTAAATTGTAATTTGGTGAAATAGGGCACTGGTCTAAAGATTATCAGCAAGTAAACACCCTTACTCCAAGAAACGATATCGTTTCGAAAATCGTTTTTTTGTATGCTAAACGACAACAAAAATTGTTGTTCGTTTCGATTTTCAAAACGATATCGATTTCGATTTTTGAAACATATGTACATTTAGTGTTTTTGTTGTTGCTCTGTTATTAAAAACGCGATGACTATCTTTTTCCTTGTCTTCAATTCAAGCATGTATTGTTTAGTATTTTTTGTTGTGCTGTTTTTATTGGGTTTGCCAAAATTTTTAGACAGTCACACTCGCTTATGAAATCAAAAACAAACAATGCTTTCAATTTTTTTTTTTGTTTTAATTGGCTCGTAAATCGACTTATGCAGCTCTCTAATATGTAAACAAGTAAGAGCGTTAGCTTCAGCCAGGCCAGCTCATATACCCTACATACACATCTGTCGAAGTGATTATAAAAACTTGGCGGGTGACGGCCTACTTTCATTTCACTTATAGATAGTAAATTTTATCTATCAACTTTTAGTAAATCTCAATATTTTAGTAAATCTATCAACTCATTTACAACACCGCTTTTCTCAACAAACACTTTATTATCTACTGTGTTATACCAGTGGGCGTGTGACGCCCATTTTTTGTGAGATGACTTTCATAAATACGGTAAACACGACCATGAAGTTTCAGTTCCGGGTTATTTGCTAAGAAATTCATCCCTCAGATCGGGTTGGTAACGAAATCCCGAAAGACAAAATCCCGAACGACAAAATCCCGAACGACAAAATCCCGAAATTACAAAATCCCGAAACGACAAAATCCCGAAATAACAAAATCCCGAAATTACAAAACTAGTTTTTCGGTATTCTCCATCTTCTTGAACATTTTAAAACCACTAGCAAACTTCAATTTAGCCACTAAATTTATTTTAAAAAAACAATGAAAAAAATTTAGCAGAGCACTCTCGGTAATATGAGGTTTTTCGCATACAGGTTTTTCCGCGTATTGGCAGCCTTCGGCTGCGGCAGGGATCATAACCCTCAATCAGCAGAATCCTCACGGTCATGTGAAGTTTTTTGCATACAGGTTTTTTCGCGTATTGACGGCCTTCGGCCGCGGCAGGGATCGTAACCCTCAATCAGCAGAATCCTCACGGTCATGTGAAGTTTTTTGCATACAGGTTTTTTTGCGTATTGGCGGCCTTCGGCCGCAGCAGGGATCATAACCCTCAATCAGCATAATACTCACGGTCATGTGCAGTTTTTGCATATTGTAGATTATAACCTTCACACCACAAAATTTTCTCGATATTACAACTTTGCTTTTCTGCCATTGTAAAAAAAAGGCAAGTAGGCGCGTACTTCGAATTGGAAAAAATTGTGACTTAAATGTCATTTCTTTATTAATTAAAAATTTTATTTCGTGATTTTCGGGATTTCTCATTTCGGTATTAAAAATTTTTCGGGATTTTGTCGTTTCGGGATTTTGTCGCATCGGGATTTTGTCGTTTCGGGATTTTAAAATTTTTCGGGATTTTGTCGTTTCGGGATTTTGTAATTCGGGATTTTGACTGTCTCCCCTCAAATCAGATGCATTAATCTTTTCTCAAAAAGTAGGCGTGGCAGGATTCCGATTTGCTCCATTTTGCTCCGACATCAAAGAGCACTACATTGGAGAGAATATTCTTGCCGAATTTCATCACGGTGCTCCCACTCGTTTTTCTGTAATCGTTGTTTTTGTCACCAGTGGGAGGACCAAGCCCATTTTTATGATTATATCTTAGTTTGAGACGGTGGGTTCGGTTCCAAATTCAGCTCCAAATTCACTCCATAACCTGAGAAATTGAGCTACTATAAGCTCGGATGAATTCATATTCGCTATAAAAAATTGGCGTGGTCCAGTAGTCCGACATACATACATACATACATATATTAAGTTTGGTTTAGAAGTTTTCTTCGATAATGCATTTTCTGTACAAAAAACGCGTTCGCGGTGTACATAATTGTATAGTAGATCCCAGCCTTGTTCTCGATTTAAGATACCGAATGGAACATCCTCGTCCAAAACATATGAGCCGAAAAATCGTTCCCTAAATTGCCTTAAAATTAGACATATTGCTAAAAGGTGTAGTACGTCTTCCCTTACCTTCATATTACATATATTGCACAAAATTGGTTATTCTGGTCGGGGCGGTATATACGAGGGTAGGTTGATAAGTCAGTGATTTTTTTTAATTAAAATAATTATTTTTTCGGCAAATAAGCGTTTTATTTCTCGACATAGTCTTCTGTTAGCTCGATTCGTTTAGTGCAGCGTTTTTAATTTTTTTTTTATTCCTAACAAATAATAGTTTTTCTCTAGTCCCTCACCATATGCGTTTGTTTCAGTGATGACCCGAATTCTTCATTCGACCGGAATCTCTTACCGCCCAGCAACTTCTTCAGATTTGGAAACAGAAAATAAGTGTCTGAAATGCAGGTGTCTGCATCTGGAGAATATTCTAGATGGGGTAGCCTAAATTTATTCTAAATATATCTAAATTCGTAGCCCAATTTATGAATTTTTGCCATGGTGACTACACCATGGTGGAACAGCACTTTTTTCGTCACTAAATGCGGTCGCTTCTGCTTCAAATCAATATCGAATCTGTCCATAAGCTCTGAATAATATGCGCCGGTGATCGTTTTACCCTTTTCAAGGTAATCGATGTGAATGACACCTTGTACATCCCAAAAAACTGTGGCCATGACCTTGTAGGCGGACAGATCAACAGACAGACCGTTCACTCGGAGAAACCCACTGTCTTGATTGTTCTTTGACCTCTGGCGCAAAAATGGCGCAAAAATCCGGTTGAACATCGCGAAACACTCCTTTGAAGTGATCACCATAAACGAGTGTGAGCAATCGCGTGAATAGCTTCTTTATGTCCAAATATTCATGTAAATTGTAATGTACCCGCTCAGTTGAGATGCCTATAGCCTCAGCCACGTCACGCACTTTCATTTTTCGATCGTCCAATATTATTCCATGGATTTTATCGACGATTTCTGGCGTGACGACCTCTTTTGGGCGACCTGAATTTTCGGCGTCACTTTTGTTGATACGACCACTTCTTAACCATTGACATTGATGGTGCAGAGTCCTCATAGTATTTATGAAGTCTTTCCTTGGTTTCGGTGATGGTTTTTTACACAAAAAATACTGTCAAAATACTGCTAAGTCAACTCACGAAATTCACTTTGTTTCATTTTCGTTAAAATTCACGAGGTTGTCTGCTTTAAATGGCTGTCAAACACAAACTAAATGGCGCAGGTTGCTAAAAATTTTACAGCTATCTATTAATAGATAGATGCTGATGCGAGTAGTGTCGCATTTCAAGTGACTGCGCGGCAAATTCAAAAAGTCATTCACTTTTTTACACACCCTCGTATGTACATTAGAGGGTAGCACAAGTAGACTTGAAAGCAGTATTAAAACACAGAAAAACTTTCAAACGTTGATTGCCGTGCTTCCTTTGTTTGAATAAAAAGTCGTGACTGTCAAGAAATTATATATTGCAAACACAAGCTAAACAAGCCGGGAGGCAAGGAAAAAGACTGCCATCGCGTTTTTGACTTGCACGATACCAAATGAAAAGTGTCAACTTACAACTTTCAAAACACTTTATTGTGGAATGCGAAAAGGAGTTAGTAGAAGAGAAGAAAAGTTTTTTGTTTCTTCAGGTTCCTTATTATGCTCAGTAGTATCCTTAGTGTTTGAGTTTGACCAGAGAGAGAGAGGGAGAGTCTTCATTCATTCTTCCATGAATACTGTACCGTCGTATTTGGATGGACACACTGAGTATTTCGTCTTAGAGGGTGTTGTATTCAAAATATAAAATTTGTTTGACATTTTCGAACTTCTCTCCGATTAATTATTTCTTTTAGCTTTCAACTCCTAAAAAGTTTTAACTTCTAAATACCCCAGATAGACAAGCATGATAATCATAACATGATATCTCAATTTTTGGGAGACCCGTAGGCGCGTACTTCACTTTGGAAAAAATTGTGACTTAAATGTCATTTCTTCATTAATTTAAAATTTTATGTCGTGATTTTCGGGATTTCTCATTTCGGTATTAAAAATTTTTCGGGATTTTGTCGTTTTCGAAAAATTTTAAAATCCCGAAACGACAAAATCCCGAAAAATTTTTAATACCGAAATGAGAAATCCCGAAAATCACGAAATAAAATTTTAGATTAATGAAGAAATGACATTTAAGTCACAATTTTTTCCAAAGTGAAGTACGCGCCTACTTGCCTTTTTTTACAATGGCAGAAAAGCAAAGTTGTAATATCGAGAGAATTTTATTGTCTGAAGGTTATAATCTAAAATATGCAAAAAACTTCACATGACCGTGAGGATTCTGCTGATTGAGGGTTATGATCCCAGCCGCGGCCGAAGGCCGCCAATACGCGAAAAAACCTGTATGCAAAGAAACTTCACATGACCGTGAGGATTCTGCTGATTGTGGGTTATGATCCCTGCCGCAGCCGAAGGCTGCCAATACGCGGAAAAACCTGTATGAAAAAAACCTCATATTACCGAGAGGGCTCTGCTAAAATTTTTGTAATAATGTTTTTTTTATATAAATTTAGTGGCTAAATTGAAGTTTGCTAGTGGTTTTAAAATGGTCAAGAAAATGGAGAATACCGAAAAACTAGTTTTGTAATTTCGGGATTTTGTTATTTCGGGATTTTGTTGTTTCGGGATTTTGTCATTTCGGGATTTTGTCCTTCGGGATTTTGTCGTTCGGGATTTTGTCGTTCGGGATTTTGTCGTTCGGGATTTTGACTTTCGGGATTTCGTTACCAACCCCAATTTTTCCTACAAAATGAAATCATTTTGATAGCAGGATATGTTCTCAGCTCATTTGTCACAGACGCAGCATATTTAAAGACATATAGACATCAATATGAGGTATTTTAATGCGTGATATGTTTCAATCATCTAAAACTCACGTTGATATCAAGGAATGATATTACACGAAAATATATCCAAGTGAAATACATTTGATATCATTTCATGATTGTCAGATAGACAAGTTTTCCCGGTAAAAAATCAAAAAACTAACTAAAAAGAGCTTGGGAACAAAGGCAGTCCGTAGCCTAGAGGATGTGTGCTTGGTTTGGAGCAAAGGAGCAGAGGTTCAAATCCCGACGACGCCATGAAAAAATTATAGGTAAAATTTTGAAATACGAACTAAATTAAAAATCATAGATAATTAAGTTTAAATTATAATGCGTAGCAGTAATCGAGCGCTCTCAGAGAGTATTGTTTCGAAACGTTGATTGCATTTCGCAGAGTTAATGAGATGGGACAGTTAATACTATCAACTTGCTTACTCATCTCATAAAACTCGGTTTGACCCGTATTTTTGGCGTACACTATACGGGAGATTTTTCCTAGTTCCCAGGAAATGTGCTTTAAATTACTTTTTAGGAGATAAAATTTATAAAATGTAAAAAAATTAATAATCGGAGGAAAGTGTTGATTTTTCGGGTTAGCAAGTCGTTTTCCTTCGACACACACTGGCAAGTACGATTGTTATTTAATGCCTAGGTATCTTAAAAACGACTTATGCAACTCTCTGACATACATACATATCGCACATTTTTTTGTACAGATTAAAATAGAAGTAGTAGTAGTAGTACATGTGGCTGCCCAGGTTACCGCCTGGACATAAATAGCACTTTTGTGCCGTTTTGATACCACTACCCCATGAATTGCGAAACTTACTGCTAGTGATCTACACTAGAGCCAGTTCGAAAATTTTATAATACGTAGTAGTGATATTACAGAAGCTTGTAAAGCCACTTCAAGTTTTCCGGAAACATTTTCCCTGTTTCTGAGAATCTTGTCCGTGCTAGGGCTGGGCACTGATATAGCAAAAGTTCTACCGACTCCATAACGCTGGAGTCTTGGCAGCTGCGGCATCCCACGTTGTGTGGGATTGATGTCTCCCAATGGGCCAGTACTGACAAAGACCACCCGTGAGATGTCGAATCTAGACATCCTCAACAAGTCCATTGTCCTACTGAGATTGTATCGTGGCCATATTTCCCTGGATATGTTGCACTCTTGCAACGAACCCCATTTTTTATTGGCCAAGTTTAAAAAGTGATCATGCAGATCTTTCTTAACACTCCCAATTGAGATTTTCACATCCACTGCAAAAACCGGATCTAATTGTGAGTTGCCAGTCCGGATCTTCCTTGCCAGTTGATCAGCCGTCTCATTTCTAGTTATGCACGAGTGTCAGGATATATGCACGAGTGCCCCGGTACCCAAACTAGGGAGACGGTTAAGCTGCTGCCAAGGTGATTAAGTTCTTCTCTGCATCTGCGAACAAGGGTTGAAGTAGCCAGCATAGCGCTAACAGCCTTGATAGCAGCCTGGCTATCTGAGAAAATTCTCACATCCCTTGGTTCAAGTCCGCTGTTTTTTACTAGCGTACAGGCTTGCAGTATCGCGAACGTTTCCGCTTGAAATACGGACGCGTAATCTGGGAGCCTATACGCCTCTGCCAGATTGAGATCAGCAGAGTAAACTCCCGCCCCTACTCCTGTACTCATTTTGGAGCCGTCAGTGTAAATCCTATAGGAATTTCCTCCAGTGTTCTCTGTCTGGGAAAATTGTGCGGAAGTGACGCTCTGGAAGTAGTGCTTGGGTTGTGTAGTCGGTCCTGACTGCCACTACCTGTTGAGGCAATGAATTCAGGATAGAGCTATGCCCATATGATCTAGCCTTCCACAAGCCCGCCTCTCTGAGTCTTAGAGCGGCGCATGATGCCTCGGTTTTCAGCTGGAGATCAATGGGTAGAAGATGTAAGATAACGTTAAGTGCGGCAGATGCTGTAGAGCGCATTGCTCCTGTAACGCATAAGCCTGCCGTCCTCTGAATTTTCCCCAGTTTTGTCACGTTATAGGCCTTGGACAGGGCCGGCCAGCATACAATGGCGCCATAGCCCAAGATAGGCCGAACCACCAATTTGTACCACCGTAGTACAATATCTGGTTTTAGCCCCCACCTCTTGCCGAACGTTCTACTACAGGTATAGAGGGCAATGTGGCGTTCCCCTATGATACTCTTTGTACATAGCATGGTTTTAATCCATGCAACAAGTTCTTTTTCAACGCCCAGACGTTGCAAGGAGTTTATGATAGCATCTGAGTAAAGTCCTTTCTATATGTGCAACAACCTCATGCAGTGCTGTTTTCACTGATTTTCCTTTGAGGTAAGTGTGTTGCGAACTAGATAACCTTCCGCCGACTATTCTTTGCCGAATGTGAAGATCAATAATTCTTTCTAATGTCTTCAACACAAAGGAGGACAGGCTGATAGGACGGAAGTCTTTGGCAGATGCATGTCCTCTTCTACCGACCTTCGGAGTGAAAATTACTCTTACTTGTCTTCAATTTTTGGGTACATTGTTGAGAGCTATGCTGTTTTTATATAGGGTAATTAACCAGGGAATGATAGTCTCTCTAGTATTCCATAGCATTACTGGGAGGATACCATCCAATCCCGGGGATTTGTAAGGGTCGAAGCTTTTAAGAGCCCATAAAATCTTCTTTCTTGAAATAATGCTGTCCACTAATTGCCAAGACGGAGCACTTTGCTCATCCTGTATTAGTGGTTCCTGCACAGTTTCATCTATGTAATTTCCTGTGAAGTGCTCGTTCATGAGTACTTCTAGGGTTTCTTGCGGGCTGTCTGTCCAAGAACAATCGTTTCTGGCTATGAGGGTTGGACAGGTGTTCCTTGGAAAGAACTTTGCTGAGTCTGGACATCGCATTAACGCCCCTCAGGCTCTCGCAATAAGTCTTCCAGGTGTCTTGTTTGGCCACTTGATTGCCTTCTTGTACTCTCTTAGGCAATCCTTATATGGTGGCCAGAAGTTGTGTTTGTGGCAGATGTTGAAGATGTTGAGAGATTGGACGTGTGACTTCGAAGGCCTTTCTGAAGGCATCCTCTAGGATCGCACTATACTTGTCCAATTCTTCTCGACTGAGATTTTGGTTTGGAACCGTAGAATTTAAATTAGAGTAAATAGAGCCGCTGAAAATACGCCAGTCGATCCTCCTGCGATTCCTATGTACCGGAGGCGGATCGGGATTAAATCCGACATTGAAGAGTATAAAAACGTGATCTGAAAAGGTCCTCTCAGACACTCTCCAACGTCCCACCATCTCTCCGGCATTCGGACTGACAAGTGTGAGATCCGGCACCTCTTCCCACCCCCTGAAACTATCCGAGCTCGGGAAGACAAAGGTAGGAGTATTACCCCTGTTACATATCCTTAAGTTATACTTTAAATAAAATCAAAAAGTGACTCACCTCTCTGATTTATCTCACCGCTTCCCCATAGAGTATGCCTTGCGTTGGCATCGCAGGCGAGGAGCAGGGTATCCTTTCCACCGATATCTAAAGTCCCTGCAAATTCCTGTACTTCAGTAGGTGGAGAGGGGTTCTCCCATGTACGCAGATGCTAGGTACATATTGCGCCCACTGGAATTTTCAAATCTCCCAACTGTGAGGTCTGGGCTTCTGTAATTGCTACACAAAAATACGTTAATGTGCTTCTTAGCGATTATGCATGATCTAGGTTTACCTTGATTTTTACAATAGAAGAGCTGGAACGTCCCATCTTGGAGTCCTTGTATAGACAGGTTCCTCACCCATGGCTCCTGGATCAACCCAACATCTACGTCTTCCTCCTTCATGAAGACAATGAGATTATCTGTAGCACACTTCGAGTGCTGCAGATTAATCTGAGCTAGCTTAATTGTTGGGGTTTGAGGTAGGCTTTTCCTTACTCAGCAACATGCTACCGAGATGTTCACTGGGATCCTCGATCCTACTTGGATCGTCTTCTTCCTTATTAGGGGAGGTAAAAATTTTTATTTTGGCCTGCCTGATGCCAAACTTCAATTTTTGGTCTTTTCTGCAGCAACTTCTGTCCCTCCAACTCCATCTTGGGTATCCAAATGCGAGCCCGCGGTCTCTTCGGAATTTCCCCAGCTGGAATAAGTTTGAGCTTCAAACCTTTCCAGTCATCTCCAAACTTGGTGATGACTTTGCGGAGAAAGTCCTTGGAAAACGCGTCCTCACATTTGATTACCCTACAGCCTCTGACTATCTCCGCGGAGTCGAAGCTAGGTAGAGGACAGCCCTTGTTTCCGAGCACATACTCCATGACATGCTCGGAAAGTTTGGTCTCCACTTCACTCCACTCCTCGCAGACACGTCTGCCGCTGTTCGAGTTGGCATCGATAAGGGCGACCTGCAGGTGATCTCTCATCACCTCGCTGTAAGCTCGCTGTCTGTCCTTAGGTATATTTGGGTCAGTCGGTGAAGTCTTCGAAACCTTAGCCTTCTTGGATACCTGCGTGGTATCCGTTTGGGACCGGTTTCTTTTCGCCGATTGGCCCGATGGGGTGGATGTTTTGACGGTGAGGAGTTTCTCGTACTCCTCGACCACCGCCATGTATTTGGCTTTGTCGGAGGCATCTCGCTCGTTCGTTATACCAGCCTCGGCATTCTTGGCGATCTTTTCAAGAATGTACATGGCTTTTTGGTATTTCGACTTTGCGAGAACACCCGACGATTTGCGTCTGCGCGAGGGTTTTGAGATGGCTTGACTTCCATCCATTTTCCCTTGCGTAGCCGGAATTGTGGTAGTTTTGTGAGTTGTTGTGCTCGCAGGGGTACTATGGCTGGTACCCGCCACAGGCTCAGAGCCCACAATAGGGACCTTCACGGCTTACGTTCGAGGCAAGTTTGTTATTTTTGTCCATTATGTTTCTTACGACCGCTTCGCCGGGCTGTAAGGCCAAGCTCGGCGGTCTCTGGGGTATATAGGGGAAAAGAAGGTCCGCCATGGCAACGCCCCATACCATGGTAAGGTCACCGTTACGTCCCGATTCGACCTGGTGTCGAGAAGGCTCCGTTAGAATACAGCCGGTTACCCCTGGCTGCAAACCCTACATGGGCACGGGTCGCATGACACCCTTGATTAGGGGGGATATTTATTGACTTCCCAGTCTAGATCCGTAGTATTTAGCGAAAAAGGGCAGTGGCACCTCGAGCAGGGTGTGGTTCCGCACCACGTACTACGATCTCGATAAGATAGAAGCTAGTGGTTCCACCCAAGGGTCGGAACTATAATCGCATATTCTTATCCTACATCTTTTAACGATGCTTACCACCAAATTAAAATAGAAACTGCAAATAATTGCAGACACAACGAAATAACTTTAAATATCGAATTAACAAAATTATTCTCATTATGAAATAAAACGAGAAACACGACCTTAGTTCAACGCAATACCAAACTAACCGCAAAACTTACATTAATCTCATTGATAGGCCACGAAATAAGTGAAATAATAAAAATAACAACAACTAAAAGAGAAGGAAACTAATACCACAACAAACCACAACAATGACGATAATAATAAGAATAACACATAAAAAGGATAACGAACAACAGAAATCAAATAAGCCCTTAAAGAACATACATATTTTGTGTCTGTGTGTACGCGTTGCCGGTGAAAATAATACAAAACATTCCAAACTCATTACAATCCTACATAAAAATTGACAAATATCCTTAGAAACCCTCTTTGCTGCAAGAATGCATACAACCAATCAACCATAGTCACAAGTCATTCAGAGAGAGAGAGCATCCTTCGCTTTTTGCTTCTGAAACGCAAAAACCACATGAAGAATAACCTCACTAGCGTCGAATCACATTATGGCAGCCATTGCGCAGGTCGGTAACCGGTACCGACGTCTACGTCTCTTGATTTTTAACCAATAACGTGCTTGCAGAGATAAAGAAAGAGTAGCAAAAGCATCAGCGGCAAATGAGTGACGTTGTATATGCTGATGCAGTCACGCCCATCATACTCTATGTGTGTTGGCCGTGATAAGAGTAAATGGAATAAATGAATCAGGCAGAAAACAGCATCAATGCAAACAACAACATTTTCAAAATGTTGGCGTTGTTGTTTCATTGCTTATACGGTTCAAAGAATAAAAACCTGTTTCTTACTCTAAAGAAAATCAAACAGACACAAAGACGTTTTACAATATCCGACCTATTGCAACTTTTGCTCATCACAATTTTGAAAAGTAGTGAGAGAAAAGGAGGCATGTAAAAAAATGATATGATCACTCCAGCTTGTATACACTCTTCAAATGTATACACAGAGGAGAAGAAGAGAATACACAGAGAAGAAAGTCAGCTTAGAACCGCATAAAACTTAAAGCGCATAGGTAAATCATACAAAGATGTTTGTTGAGAAAAGCGGTGTTGTAAATTAGTTAATAGATCAAAATGTACTATCTGTAAGTTAAATGAAAGTGGGCGCCACCCGCCTACTTTTTATCATCACTTCGACAAATGCGGGTGTAGGGTATATGAGCTCCGGCCAGGCCGAAGTTAATGCTGTTGATAGTTCTTATTACTGTTTACTTATCGTATATTACACATTTGGATTTATATAGACCATCTGAAAATTCTAAAGAAATCAACTTTAAGAGAAAGAATCTCGTGTTAGGACCAAGGACCAAGATTTTAAAGTTAATATAACTGCGAATCCGAAGACATCCGAAATTTGAAACATACGTGTAATTTGGTGTTGTTAATTTATGTATTTATTAAAACGATTTTAATGAGACTTTCATCTTAATTTACAAGTAACATTTATGCACAGTGTAAGCGCTTTGAAATATCTATTTCAGTCTCTCTCTTAGTTTCTCTTTTAGTCCTTGCCACCCAATTCATATGAGTACCATAGTCGGAGCAGCGGGCGGCGTAGCATTGGCTCTCTTTCTGTATAGTCTTATGGAATCATTTGCCCGCTCTTCGCCGCTAACAGACAGCGTCGTGATGGATTTTATGCAATCGCGCCGCCCGCCGCTGGTGGTGTGCTTACACTGTAGAAAACAGCAATGTTTGAGAGCCACTGCACAGCAAGTAAGCGCTCTCTCTTTAAGTTTGTTTGTTGTTCCTTTTTATCATGCTATCTGACGGATACAGAGAAGGTCGATAGCGAATGATGAGAAATTGTATTTCTGTGCGATCGTATAACATCGCCGTCTAGATTCAGTTACATTTCAGCCATTGGCAATAGTGGCGCGACGGAATCAGTGAAAAATTGTTCGTTTAGCCTCGCTGTTCGAAGTTTTTTATACAGGACGACGTGTACGACGCATCTTTTATGAAATACGATACAAACTAATCGGTTGTGGACGGTGGGTCGATTGGCCAAAAGTTGTTTTTCGTACGTTCGTTTTGCCGGCGTGCTTGTGACGTCAGAAAAGGAATTAACGGGGCGTTTTTGTTTGTTTTTTCTTGTTGGATATCGTATAACTCCGAACGGACCTCGCGATTTGAGCAGGCTCAATCTGTGATTGTTAACAGATATTATTACATTCCGTCAAAAGTATCTTAGAAGAAATTTTTCTAAATCCAATAATAACCATTTCGAGTCTACTTGTAAAATTGTGATAAGTAGAAGAAAGGAAATTTTACCAAAATACTTATTGCAAAATCTAATTAAATATACTGCGCCATGATTGGAAACCGTAGATATTGAAGAAGAAGAATTGAAAAAAAGTTGGTAGACTAGAAACATTTTCAAAACCGGTACGAAATTGTGCTTTAGTGAATTTGGAAAAAATCAAGAAAACCGATTCAAAGGAAAAATATAAATAGAAAGTTTTTGTTATTTCCCAAAAGTTTTAGAAAATAAAATTTTGAAATTGTCTCTTAAACCCTTGGATTTATTCGGACAAGTAATACGAGGTTTGTTCAAAAATATTGCGAATTTTGAATTCCCGCGGGTTACGTATATTCGATTTTTAATTTTTTTGTGGCTATTGGGAAACGCAATACCAAAATTATCATCAGAAATTGTTTGTTCCTTCAGATAACACCCGAAAGATCATATTTCTTGTTCTGATCATTAGACTCCTCAAATTGATTGAAGGTATAATAATTTTGAGAAAGAGAACACCCAAAAATAGTACGGAAACAATACCGGAAACCCAAATTTTTTGTGTATACAAAAATGTATAATAGTAAAACTGAAAATGTATATTTTTATGTATATACGAGTATTATAAAAGTTACGAAAAACTGACAAGCTGTTAATCAACTTTGAAAAAGGTCCATCAACAAACATCAACAAAGACAAAGAAAATTTATTTTCCTTTTCAATAAAGTTGCTAAATAAAAATAAACATTAAAATAAAAATGTATATTTTAACCATTCGCTAACTCAATATTTCTTGTGCCCAATGCAGTTTTTCTTGTCAGAGAGTGTAAAAAGATAGTTTCTTTCAATCCTGCAATATTTATGTAAATTAATCTAAAATTAAATTTCTTTATGAGCTACTACGTAACGTTATTACGTAACAATTGATTAAGATATAATAAATAAAGGAGAGAAATTTAAGTGATTTAATTTTAGAAGCATAAAAATATTAATAGATTGCCATTTTACCAGGT
This sequence comes from Conops quadrifasciatus, assembly GCA_949752815.1. Lineage (NCBI taxonomy): Eukaryota > Metazoa > Arthropoda > Insecta > Diptera > Conopidae > Conops > Conops quadrifasciatus. The sequence goes on along the minus strand of OX457077.1, from coordinate 25,581,876 downwards.
TATACTTTTGTTATAGTATAATTTTGACAAGAATTTCAATTATCAAAAAACGGTCTGCCTCAGTTCTTTCTTTTCAAATTAAGGTTATTAACTCAAATTAAAACAATAGCTAAAATAAATAAATGAAAGCTTTTTACCCGCTGAATACTTAAAAATTTGTTAAAATGAATTTAACTTCCTCATTTTAAGGTGCATAACTTCGTTAGTTTTTTATAGAGTTTCGTTATAAATGGGATATTGAGCTTCAAGCTTCAGCTTCAAATTGACAGAAAAAAATAAAGTTCAGAAAAGCAAAGTAGTGATCACTGAAATAATGCAAGGTACGAACATTATCGAACAGGCGCACATCATCTCGTGGGCCCTTAAAATGCTCGGAGCAATGACGTAGCGATGGGGGGTGAGGTGGGAGCAGTCCGCCCCGGGCGCATCATTTTAGGGGTGACACCCGAACAAACTAAGCAAATAAGAAGCGCAAGAAAGAGTTCCTTTAGTATTTCAAAATCAATTATTATGTATTAGGTAGCAATGGAAACTAATTTTAAACCCAGCGTATACCCCATAGGGGCGACACCCGAGCAGAAAAATTAATATAACAATCAAAAAATCAATTATTTTGTACGAGGGTTCCCTCTTATGTTTCGTGATTTGGCAACCCTAGTGTTGCAATCTGGCAACTGACAGCTCTATCGTAAAGTTGGACATTTTTGAGGTTATACGTACTCAGAACGTTTTGACATGCGAGCGCTATTTATGTTGTTTACAGTAACTTCAAAGATTCATCTCGGCCCAAAAATGGAATTAAATCGTGAACATTTTCGTGCGATTATTTTTTACAACTTTCGACGTGGATTAACTTAGCAACAGTGCATAAATGAACTTAATTCAATTTTTGGCGATGAAGCTCCATCAAGGACCAGTGTTTATCGATGGTATGGTGAATTCAATCGTGGTCGTAGTTCACTCCAAGACGAATTTCGTGAAAGTCATCCAAAATCAGTTGTTGTTCCGAAAACCATTGATGCTGTGCGCAAACTGATATTGCAAGATCGTCATGTGACCTACCGTGAGATTGAGACAACCTTAGGCATTAGTGGGACCAGCATACATTCAATTTTGCTTAAACATTTGACTGTCGAAAAAATTTGTTCGCGTTGGATCCCACACAATTGGGATGCTCTCCATCCACGCATCGGCTCAAACAACTGCATTTTTGAGCACCCAAAACATCGATTTGATGAGTCATCCGCCGTATAGTCCTGACTTGACACCGAATGACTTCTTTTTATACCAGTACGTAAAAAACAAACTGAGAAATCAACGTTTTTCGACACCTGAAGAAGCCGTTGCAGCATTCAGAATGCATGTTTTAGAGATACTCGTAAACAACACAAATAGCGCTTATATGTCAAAACGTTCGATAGAGCTGTCGGTTGCCAGATTGCAACACTAGGGTTGCCAAATCCCGAAACATAAGAGGCAACCCTCGTATTAGGTTGGAATGGAAATTTATTTCCCACCCAGCGTATAATCCATAGGATTGACACCCGATCACAAAAATTAACAGTACAAAACATTTATTAAGCAATTTTCAATTAGAAATAGAAATATTGGGTTTGTTTTTAAGCCCGATAAAACTTAATATTGAAAAAATAACACGAAAAATTCATTTTAATTAAATTCTATTATTCATTCGAAAGATCAATACATGACTATCATGTCATGACATTAACTGTAGAAACAGATCGAAAGCGACTGACGACTGCGACTATCCTTCTCTCAATCGGTGAGAGAAAATGAGAGCCCCAATCGTCTGTAAAAAATTATTCACAATTTTTATTGAAAATTTTTTCAGATTTCAAATATATTTCAAAATTTATTTTATTGAATATTCCTATGTCATAAACATATGCTTTTTGTTTACATATTTTCTAAATTTAAGAGAATTTTTCCGATTTAAGAGATTTTTTTAGTAGAAGTAGGAAACCCTATTTGGCCGTAAGCTCGAAGACTCTAAAAAATTAAAATGAAAAATCCTATCCTCGCCACCTGAGCTAGGCGACTGGCTCAGCGGCTGGTTCGTTTTCTAAGTCGCCCATAAGATTGTGTGTAAAATTAGAGTCTCAGTCGTCAGTCGCTTTCGATCTGTTTCTACAGTAACATTTGAAAATTATTTTACCTAACTTTTTTATAAACAATAAATTTTTTGTGGGTTGGTTGCTTTCTGCAAAACGAAAATCCAGATTATTTAAATATATTTTGTTAAAATTTTTAATAAAATAGAAGAAATCACTTCCTTTTTTCTTTTATATCTTTCCTTTTTCTTTTTCATATAAATGTATGGTTTTAACACTTTAAATATTAATTTGTTTAATTAGAAGTTTAGTTTTTCTGTATTAAAACCATTAGTATCATCTCCAATGCTAGCGTTTCGTTTTAATCTTTTAGAAAAATTAAAACATTCTGCTGGCAAACCATAGGTTCTAATAAAAAAGGGGTTAAAAAATAAAATTTTAAAAAATTTTATTTTTTTCACATTCTATATTGATTTTTAAGGGTGGTTGCTTTCTGCAAAACAAGCATTCGTCATTATAAAATAAATATTTTCAGTAATGGTTTTATCTCCCTGTGCGGGGATAGCAGTTGGCCGTCTGATGCAAAATGAAGAATAGGCTCAAAGGAATACAAAAATTACGTTATCTCAGATTTTGCCAGAATGTTGGTTGCCTTCTGCAAAACGGCGTCCAATTGTTGCTGGTTTATCAGCATAAACCAGCGACTTCATGTGATCCCACAGAAAATATTCGAGAGGTGACAAATTGCACAATCTTGGAGGCCAAATGAAAGGTCCGCTTATTGAAATCAACTTATCACGATAATTTGATTTCGACCGTTTGATGGTTGCCGTGGCCATATATACTTTGCGTCCGGATCAATGTTGATAACGTACGATAACATCACAAAGTCCCGGTGGGACAACATCCTAAAATTACAGAACGAAACCAGGATCAAATTTATAGAGGGTCCTGCGTCAGGGGCCTACCGCCGCAGAAAAGATTAATACGTTTAGCAAATCCGACCAATCCGATTTGGGTTGCCAAATTTTTTCTGCGTTTGAAGTCTTCTGGGTGAGCGGACTACGGCCGTACAAAACGAATTAAACCGTCAATAAGTCCAAAACTTACTCGGTAACTAAAGTTCCTCTGCATCTAGACCACATCTGCGAGGGAGACCAACGACTCTAAATCGTAATTGCTAAGTGTTGGCAAAGTTTTCTTGCGTCGGAATTTTTTCATTTCGGGACTTACAAAATAACCGGGATGTTGTTGTTTTGGGATTTTGCTTCAAAATCATTGATCATGGTCATTGATCATAGTGCGGTAACGATCTCCATTGACTGTAAGACTACTACGGTCTTATTTTTCAAGAAATAAGGTCTAATGATGTCCAGCGTAAAAACCACACCAAACAGTGCATATTTCTGGATGTAAGAGACTGTAGGGTCTCTTGTGGATTGCTCAAAGCTAATTTTGCGATAAAACAACGTCAGTTTTTTGTTATGTTTGACAGTTTACGTTATGTTTGACATAATAAGGGTCTAACAGTGAGCGCAGTATAGCAGCTCTTTGACAGCTAACTCCTTAGTAAGTACAAAAAACACCCTATATTTTGCCATACTCCCCAGAAAAATTCGGTTTGTCTGACCGGACTGTGGATTCCTCCACAACCGAATGTAGATTTCCATTCCATAAAATTCCAAAATATAAAATTGCTATGGTAAAGAAATTGTATAAGAATGACACCACTACTCCTTCCTCGGCTGTGGTCGTCACTGGTTTGGCGTTATCCAAATACGCGGATATGCTAAATCGGGGTGTTCATGCGTTGGGAAATTTAAATGTTTTTGAAAAATAAATAGAATTGAAAACTACATAAAAATACATGCTCGCTAAAACGAGTACATACTCCAAATCTTTGTGTGATTTAAATATTTGAGTTATTTCGAATTAATATTTGAAGTTTTGCTAAAGTTTCACCAAAATATTTTTCTCGTTCTGAAAACACATGCTGTAAACACATAGAAATCCGGTGCGAAAATTCGGCCGAATTGTTAAAAATCTGCTGAAACATCGGCAGAGCGTTTGTTTACAAAATTTGCTCTTCAAAATCCATTCTAATGGTTTATTAATAAATTACAATATGAATGATATAGATTTTAAAATACTATTCAATACTCACGCAAGATAATTTCACACGTTTTGGAAGTTATTTCTCAAATTTGTTGTTTTTTACTGAAAATAACGAAGAATTGTGAAGAGTGTGCTGTTTTGTGTATACCGAAATGTGTATCCAAATGTAAGCAAACCACGGAAACAATAATAAGAGCAACGACACACACCAGAAAATAGAAAATTTTGCAGTTTTGTGGCATACGTCGACGTCGACAGCACCGAAATTTTTTTTTCTCGTTTCCCATAAGAGTGTGTTATTTTGACAATTCAGCCGAAATTTCGCCACGAAATTTTTATGTGTTTACAGCACCAATCGTAATTTTTTTATATGCGTTTTCAAAGAGTAATGCTATAAACACATAGAAAGTCGGCACCAACATTTTCCGGTCTGCCGGACATTTGTCTGTGCTTTCGACGCGAACAGCACCGATAAAACTGCGAAATTCGCGAATATTGTCGTTTTCAATGCTCTCGTTCTTCTTTTACCATTCCATTTGATGGCGAATTCATTACAAGGTGTTAAATCCTACATAGATTATATTCTAATATATTGATTTAATATGTTTTTAGTTTAGCAGCAGATTTTTAAAATTTCACACCGGTAAATGTCGGTGCCGACTTTCTATGTGTTTATAGCATAACGCCGCGGAATGCTCTGAAAATATCAAGATATTTGTCGCAGCAGAATTATTAAAAATATCCAATTGCATGACAGAATGCTATAGAAAAAAGCGCAAGCCATATCTAACAGATGCATGCGAGCATAAGAAGACTTTTCTTGTGGATAAAATATGTTGTGTATAAAGAATTCCATACATTTTGGTTGGGTTGTGTTGCATGAAAAGTGGACAAAAAATTGAAAAATGAAAATAGAAAGAGTAATAAGAATTATGAAAAAAATTAATGGAAACGCTGAATGCTGCAAACCGAAAATAAACTTGATTTTGTATTCTATTTTTATCTAATGCATAAAGAGTTCATTAGGCCCACAGACACAAGTACTTGTACGTACGATACGTCTGCGATTATGAAGTTTACTCGTATGAGTATATAACCAGCAAGTATGAAGTAGTCAAAAAGTATCTAGTGTACAAGTATGTACGAGTATGCATGAAAAAATGTTTTATGCGAGTGGTTTCCTTCTAGTACGTGGCGTACTATGGCGGCTTCCGAGTATATACATATGTATGTACAGTCAACCCTCCTACAACGCTCCAACGCGTTTTCGCTGCAACGCGATTCTTAAATTGAGGCAATTTTTCTCACAGCGCGATTTTTTTCCTACAACGCGTTAAAAAAAAATTTACGTTAAAAAAATTTTTATTTTACTTTACCTTAAAAATTAACTCCATTTTTTAATGAAATGGACTTGTTCACACGAACCTATCCCTTGTTCCAATAGTTCAGATTCGGATATAGCAACAGCAAAACGTTCGCGGCAAAATCCGCTTAACAGTGATGACGAAGAATTTGCATAATAATATGTATCAACATTTCTTTTTATAATTTAATTTTTATAAATTTGAATTTTTATTTAGTTCTTCATTTTTAAAAACGTGATTTATTTTGTTTTGTTTTATTAATTTATTATAATTTTATTGAAGGATTTCTTATAAAATCTTGAATATTAACTTATTAAAGTTTCATTTTATTAATTTCAATGCAGTTTTTTATACTTGAAACTTATCCCCTTTTTTCTATATAGTTCATGTCTCTTGCAACGTGGTTTCCTACTACGCGACGTTTTCTAAGAACTTATTTGTCGCATTGTAGGAGGGTTGACTGTATTTTCAAGTAGTTCGTAGCCTAAGAGTATGAAGCCTTTGAGTATGTAACCAACGATTACATCTGTTTACAACATAAACATTTTTAGTCTTATGCTTCGAGAATTATATGTTGCAGGAAAACCAAAAAAAAAGAAAAAAAAACAATAAAAGGGAAATTATTGTCTTGATGACGGATTAGACGATTCGAAACGAACAAACGATTAGAATTCCATATTCTAAATTTATGATAATTATATAATTATATACATACATATGTATATACTTATTTTGGTATTTATAAAAAATCCTTTGAGAAGCTGGTTAAAGAACACGCAGCAGCAGTTGCAGTATTGAGTAGTGGATGCAGAGCAGAATAGGCAGGGAAGAAATCATCAAATATGCCATCCCGAGATTTTTACTGCAAAATAATATTAAATTGTATGTACAAGGTGGGGCAAAAGTAATCACCCTATTGGAAAACCCTATAACTTTTGCAAATGGCGCCAAATTTCAATTCGGTTTTGACATTTGTGAAGTAAACAAACGCAGAATACAAATGGACAAGGCATGAATCGGTTTACTCCGCAAGAACGCTGGAATAATTGTTTCCATTTTTTTGGGCACCAATTCGTCACTTGTGTTGGCGCAGCGTGAACTTCGTCGCAGATTTCCTGGCCGTCCGACATCAACTGGACAAACACTGAGGCATTTGGCCACTCGCCTTGAAGAGACTGGGACAACACGAGATCTTCCCAAGGCTGGCCGGAACCGGAGCAGCCGTTCTGCTGAACGCCGCGGGCCAAACGACGACGGTGGACTACAGAGCCATGATTACCAATTTTGTTCTTCCTCAGTCCGATGAATTGGGACTGGAGAACATGTGGTTCCAACAGGACGGTGCAACGGCGCAAACTGCTCGAGCCACAACCGATATTCTGAAGGAAGCATTTCCGGGTCGCTTAATCTCTCATTTTGGTGATTTGCACTGGCCGGCCAGATCACCCGATTTAACCGTTCCAGACTTTTTTTTATGGGGTTTTTGAAGTCGCGGGCTTATGTCAACAAGCCTCAGACTCTTGAAGCCCTTAAGGAGAATATTTGCCAAGAATGCGAGAACCTGCCGCCCGAAGTTCTGGCGAATGTGCCATTAAACGAGCCCGTATGGTCATAAACTCTGGCGGCGGCCACTTGGCCGATATCATTTTTTCAACTTGATGGAATAAATTCTAATAGATTAAAAAAACAAATTTCACAAGCAGAATCAAAGTTTTTCATTAAAAAAAAAATTACAGCAAAAAAACATCGGGTGATTACTTTTGCCCCACCTTGTATATTAATTTTTTGCCTTTGTATGGAAAACAATCCACTATCGCTTAAAACAATTTTGCTATAACACAACAAGTCAGACATTAAAGGGCAGACGAGTTGGCCCTGCTCTGCAATTCCTGCGATCACTTTCATATACAGCGTTCGACGGATGCTGATTATAAGTTGCGCGAATCGAGTGATTTTCAAAGTAAATTTGAATAATTTGGTAGCGTTATTCAAGCGTGAGTTTGTCAACCAGTGAGCGCAGTCGTGATAAGCGACATCTATCGTATTCCAGCAATGCTTTTAGTTTATTACTTTGTGCTTCCGTTTGTAACGCAATAAAGGAGGCGTGGCAGGTATAGAAAAGTGTATATTCTGGTTTAGAATCATAGAGTATAGAGAGAGAGAGAGAGAGAGAGAGAGAGAGATAGAAAAGAATAAAGGTATCGTCATCAAATTTGGTACGAATACGAGTATTCTTTGTTATCCTAGGCTGTTTGGTATTGAATATGGGGAAAATCGGACCAGTGCCACGGCTAATTTTTATCGCGAATTTGAATTTGTCCGGGCTTAAAGCTTAATTTCGCAGCTCGTAGAGGGAATTTTAAGCTAAAATTTTATTCCCGAGTCCACCCGGACATTAAATATTATCTCGAAAATAGGCGTGGTCCGCTCACTGGTGACAAAAATTATGATTACAGGACAACGAGTAGAAGTATCGTCATGAAAGTTGCCACGAAAATGGAGAAAATCGAATCATTCCACGCCTACACGAGGCGGCGAATGAAAATGGCAGAAGCAAGAACATGTTTCCAGAAATATGGAATGTAAATAATTTTTGAATGTAAACGCCAGTCGCATTGCTTTCATTTAGGGGAACTATTTGCGAGAGAGCATAGCTGAACGGCAACTGTTGTCAAAAAGTGTATACTCGTATTAGTTTCAGAACTTCAAAATGTTTCAAGTATAGATATAATAACTTTCAGGGTTCCAAAATGCTCACTTTTAATACTTAGTCCTCTCTCAATGGATTACTCTTAATTTCTTTGTTTAAACCTACTTTGTTTTTTTTATTAATTTCTTTTTATAAAAATTAATTATTTTTTGGATAAATGTTCTTCGATTTGCTATTAATTTTTTTGGCATATAAAATCTATACCACAAACGCAATACCAAACACATTATCAACAACAACAAAACAACGATCACCACATTGAGTATTTAGTGGTGTTCGGATAAAAACACTTTCAAAAATAAACTCTTCCAAGATTACGAGGAATTCTAAAATTGCGCACGATGGATATACATTGTACATACATACATATATTGGTTTTCCTGTGTATTTCTAGTGTTTTTGTTGTTGCTATTATTATTATTATTACAGTATCGTATTCTTGAGTGCGTCTGGTGAAAAGCATACGTTTTTTTCGAAAAACACACCGAGAAACAATGAAAACTCTAATATAAATTTGTTACTGTTTTTTTTTGCGAATTTTGCATTTTATTCTTTATTTATAATAGAATACATACATGTATATAGAAATAGAATAAATATATGGATATATTTCTTGGATATTTGGATATATAATGGATTGGATTCTTGGATATATTTATTGGATATATAATGGATATATTTCTGACTTTAATATCCATTTTCTTATTATGAATAATAATTTGTACGGTGCTATTCTGGCAGTCATGTTGACTGACAACTATCAAGAAGAATTGTCTGCCAATTTGTCAATACTTTTAATTTTGGTATTATCGTAGTCAAGCTGAAATGCCCGGAGCTAGTAGAATCCACAAAGCTTATAAAGTGGCATATTGTGAACACACACCTATTCAGGGTTACCAGTTCGCCGTTTTTGTTTTCTTAAAGTAGATAATTTAATTTGTAATTATTAATATTATATGCGTGGTTATGAGTAATTATAACCTCCCATATTTTTCCTCCTCAGCGTAATTAAGCAACAACTAATTGTTGTGAAGTCAATTTTTAGTGGATCGTTGAGATCAGATTTTTGAAATTAATTTCAGTGTGTTTGGCACTTTTCTGACGCAAGACCCTGTAGAAATTTTATTCTGGATTCGTTCTGTAATTTTAGGATGTTGTCGCACTCGGATTTTGTCATGTTGTCATTCGGAATTTCGTTACTAATCAACCAATGATTTTTTGTTTGAAAATATGGATGACATTGATCCGGACGCAACGTTACGTAGTATATGGCCAACAACAACGATCAACAACAACCATCAAATTGTCGAAATCAAATTATCGCGATAAGTTTGGCCTCCAAGGTTGTGCAATTTGTCAACTCTCGAATATTTTCTGTGGGATCACATGAAGTCGCTGGTTTATGCTGATAAACCAGCAACAATAGGCCGCCGTTTTGCAAAAGGCAACCAACACACATTCTGGCAAAATCTGGGATAACGTAATTGTTTATTCCTTTGAGCCTTTAGTATAAATCCCGAATTATAAAATCCCGAAACGACAATATCCCGATGCGACAAAATCCCAAAAAAGGTTTCCCTAAAAGGTTAATCCTGAAATGAAAAATACCGAAAATTTTTTAGTCACAAAATGAAATTTGAGTCACAATTTTCCCGACGCGCCTCCTTGCCTTTTTTACAATGGAGAAAAGCAAAGTTGTAATATCGAGAGAATTTTGTTATCTGTTATAACCCTAATCCTTACCACGGCCGTAAGCCGCCACGCATCAAAAATTTTAATCCGATAATACTTTGCATTATCGATAGAATTTTTTTGTCTGATGGTTATAATCCTTGCTACGGCCGAATGCCGCCAAGTATCAAAACTTTTAATGCGAAAATAGTTTGCATTATCGAGAGAATTTTGTTGTTTGAGTGTTATAATCCTTGTCACGGCCGAAGGCCCCCACGCATGAAGACTTTTAATGCAAAACTACTTTGCAATATCGAGAGAATTTCGATGTCTTAGGGTTATAATCCTTGCCATGGCCGAAGGCCACCACGCATCAAGACTTTTAATGCAAAACTACTTTGCATTATCGAGAGAATTTTGTTATCTGAGGGTGATGATCCTTGCTACGGCCGAAGGCCGCTATGCATCAAGACTTTTAATGCAAAACTACTTTACATTATCGAGAGAATTTTGTTATCTGAGGGTAACGATCCTTGCCTCCTGATAGTGGCTAAATTGAACTTTGCTAATGGTTTTAATCTGTTCAAGAGGCTGAAGAATACCGAAAAGTTCTGTAATTTCTGGATTTTGTCTTGTCATTTCAAGATTTTGTCGTTCGGGATTTTGTCGTTTGGGATTTCGTTACCAACCCGATAATTCCCAAAAGATGATGGTTTCAATACAGAAAAACTAGACTTTTTATTGAAACAATTTTAATTTTTTTAAGTTTTATTATTACCATACATACAAAAAGAAAAGATGGAAAATAAAAAAATTAAGTGATTCCTTTTATTTTATTAAAAATTTTAACAAATAAAATTAAATAACCTGGATTTTCGTTTTGCAGAAAGCAACCAACCTACAAGAAATTTATACATATACATATGTAGAATGTAAAAATAAGCCAAATTTTTGCAAATTATGTTTCTTATGTTTCTATTGAAAAAAATACCCGAAAACTAAAGGTTGAGCAAAAATGACAAAAAATGTCCACTTACAAAAAAAGTTTATCCTGTACCGGTCTCAAGACCGAAATAGTGTTAAAAGCAGTTTGTTTGCAATCTGTAGTGTTGTCCGTTTGACAAGAGCGTGTTCGGCGAAACTCAATAATTATTTGGTAGAAAGTATTGTAAAAAGATACGCGAATACTGTAAATACGACATATAACATAATGCCGTAATGATTTAATATTAATATGTGGTCTAGTCGCCTTCGCTATTAATAATCGCCTGGCATCTCCGAGGCATACTTTTAACTAATTTTATTGCATAATCTGCTGAAAAAGACTATATATAACTATAAGACTAATATAGGTCGCATTTGTCGGATTTACTGCTTGACGTTGCAAGTCTTACGGTACTTCATGATTGCCCAAACATTTTTGACGGGATTCGCATCTAGCGACTGTGAGGGCTAATCCAGCACGTCAATGTCATTTTCTCTTTTCCATGCAGTGCAAAGACGACTACGATGTTTTGGGTCATTGTATTTTTGTAGTTTTCAATTTTCGTTTTTTGTTGTATATCTGGCAGATGGTAGTAAAGCCCTTTCATAAATTTTTGTTTCCTTAGAAGCATTCAAATTATCTTTTGGGAATAATGTGCCCAAAAAAAAGATTCATCGGTAAAAATTTCGTTGTCCCAATCACGGTTCAAATTCTCTCTTGCCCAAGCGATTCTTTTCTGGACGTGTTTTTCAGACACTTGGTTTTTTAACTGTGCTCCAATATGTTACTCCATTAGTCATTACACGCCTTCTGATCAAATCACATGACACATTTAAAGTTTTTTTACGAAAAAGGGGCTGCACTCAGAAAAAACGTCCCATTAAATCGTTAATAGTACGCCTATTGATTTTATAGTAAAAAAATTAATAAGTTTTTCCTTTTAAATCAAAAGTTTTCTATTAAATTCAATAGTTTTTGAAAATTAAGGTATAATTATTCCAATCAGATGCATACTATTATTTATTTAATAGTACGAAGATTTATTTTTACTCAAAATACTTTAACCTTAATAAAACAAAAGCAGTCCGTAGCCTAGAGGATCCTCCTAGAGGACAGTAGAGCAGCAGAGGTAATCATGGAGTAATGATGATCAACATTAATAATATAAACAAATAAATGAAATAAAATAAAAAAAATTTTTTTGCCAAATCGGGAATTGAACCTGTGACTCTGCGATTGTTAAGCCCGCAAGTCAGCACTCCACGCTCCTGCCTATGCCCTCTATATATTTTGTGTATAAAATTTTACTTAGGTACATATATGTACGTTAGGCATTTTGAGAGCTATTATGTGACGAGAGCTATGTGACATTTTGAGAGCTATTATGTGACGTACTTTTATTTTAAAATGAGATACTACTATTAATTTAATGGTACAAAACCAGTATTAATACAATAGTTTAAAAACTATACTTTTAATGTTGCTAAGCACATTGACACAAAACAATAGTAAAAACTATAAAAAACTATTGATTTAATAGTATTTTTTTTCTGAGTAGTGATAGACGAGGATTCCTCTCAAACGCCTGTAAAATGTTGTCTTCTTTTTTTGTCGTTCTTACCGCAGAGCCTTGATCTGGCAGGTCATTGACGTTTTTTACGTCGGAATAATGTTTCACGCACTTGCTTACGGATGCCTTCGACTTTTTCATATATTGCGCCGCTGCTCCGTATGACATTTTTGGTCCTTTGCGAATGCGAACACAGGAACACGGCTTCGTAACGAGATGCGTACGCGGTGCTCTTGACAAAATACGTATTTTTCTGTCTACGGTCGGACGACAACTGACGCTTTTTTTATAAAGCATCTTGGGGGAAGGGTTTCGCTATCAGGTCGCATTTGTTTCAGTGATTCGACCCGAATCTTTTACCGACCCGAATCTCTTACCGTCCAGCCATTTCTTCAGTTTTGAAAACAGGAAATAGTCGCAGGGGCTAAATCTGGAGAATACTCTAGATGGGGTAGCAGTTCGTAGCCCACTTTAAGAATTTTGGCCATGGTGACTACGCACGGTAGAACAATTTTTCTGCAGAACTTTTTTCTTCGCCAAATGCGGTCGTTTCTGCTGCAAATCAATAGCGAATCTGTCCAAAAGCTCTGAATAATATGTTTTCTTAATATAAAATTTCAAGGTATTCGATGTGAATGACACCTTGTGCGTCCCTAAAAACTGTGGCCATGACCTTGTTGGCCGAGAGACCCACCTTGGCCCTCATTGGTGCACGTTCTCCCGGAAAAAAAACACTTTCTTGATTGTTTTCTGCTATGGTGTGATTGATCCATGTTTCGTCTACGGTAAAAAAATTCGTTCGGATTTCGGTTCAACATCGCCAAAAACTTCTTTGAAGGGGTCACATGGTTACACTTACGACCGAGTGTGAGCAATCGCGGCCGCCATCGCGCGGATAGCTTTTTCATGCCCAAGCATTCGTGTAAAATGTGATGTACCCGCTCGGTTGAAATGCCTGTAGCCCCAGCCCCCTCACGCAAATTCATTCTCCGATCGCCCAATATCATTACATGCATTTTATCGACGATTTCTGGCGTGACGACCTTTTTTGGGGCGAACGGCGTCACTTGTCCCCAACGGCTAGTACGACGACAACGGAACTCAGTAAACCATTGAAATTGATGGTGCAGAGTCCCCGTAGTATTGATCAAGTCTTTCCTTTTTTCCGGTGATGGTTTTTTTACCCAAAAATAATGCTTCAATATGCTAAATGGCGCAGCTTACCCAAAATAGACTGTTTACAGCAGTCTATTAATAGATAGATGTTGATGGGAGCAGTGTCGCATTTCAAGTTACTGTGCGGCAAATTCAAAAAGTCACTCACTTTTTAGCCCGCCCCCGTATAAAGCTTTGGTCTGTGAGACCAACGCCTGGGTATAGAAAGGTTGAAGCGGTGAACTAGCCGGGAAATATGCTAAAATGTCTGTAACCGTAGTCGTGGTGGTCCCTCGGCAAATATCGTCCTTTAAACAATTGTCATTGAATAAAAACCCAATAAAAAATAGTATGTTTTTATGGAAAAAAATTATTATATTCTATTTTGGGTACCCGGCTGATTCATCGCAAGCAATTCATCGCAAGACAAATTTCTCGCAAAGCAATTCATCGCGCAGCAATTCATCGCGCAGCAATTCATCGCAACAGCAATTTATCGCAACAGCAATTCATCGCGCAGCAATTCATCGCAACAGCAATTCAACGCGCAGCAATTCATCGCAACAGCAATTCATCACAAGGAAATTTTGAGAAATGTTTGACAATTCTCCACAGAAAATTATGTAATTATCAAGTTAGCCACAAATTTTAAAAATTTTAAAAACTAATTTTTGCAGTTTCTTCAACAATTTTCTCAAATTATTTGGGATTTAATTGCAACAATTGGATATTGGATACAATTTAACAATAAAGTTTTGTGTTATTGCCATCTGAAACACCATTCATTGTAACAACAATTTATCGCAAAAAAATTTATCGCGAGCCGAAGCAGAAAAATTTATTTTTAAAATCGCGCGATTCATCGCGTAGCAATTCATCGCAACAGCAATTCATCGCAAGACAAATTCCTCGCACAGCAATTGCGAGGAATTGCAATGAATTGCTGTGCGAGGAATTTGTCTTGCGATGAATTGCTGTTGCGATGAATTGCTACGCGATGAATTGCTGTGCGATGAATTTGTCTTGCGATGAATTGCTTGCAATCAATTGCTCGCGATGAATTGCTTGCGATGAATAAGCCTAGAATCTCTATTTTGAATACATTATTTTAAAATTTATTACACAACAGTTTCTATAATAGTTTCTAGAACATACGCACAGAGCCAAAACACCACATAAAATAGAAGAAAAACAATCAGATTTCTCTATACTTTTCATCCAAGAAGGAAGCGCTATTAAAACCGCTCAGAGAAAATCTGATTAAAATTTAATAAGACAGTCGTATTAAAATACAAATTCAATAAGAAAATCGTATTGTTTTTCATACATACGATCTTATTGAAATACATATTCAATAAGAATACCGTATTGTATTCATATAGACGACCTTGTTAAAATATATGTATATTTAATAAGAAAATCTTATTTTTTTCCATAGTCTTATAAAATAAAAATTATTATTAATGTTTTTTTATTTCATTTTATTCATCCAAGATTTCAAGAATATTAATCATAATAATCACAAAGTTTCACGGTTAAAGCCTTATTACTTTTGATATTATTTGTTATTTGTTTGCAAAGTATATTGTATTTATAAAGACGGAAGGTACTCACAACTGATCTAAAGTAAACCTGACAGCAAAAATATAACTATCTTTCTTATCTATCTTTCTTATTAAAAGATATAATAAGAATTCTTATACTTATACTTTCATACAGACTTGTTTATTTCATGAGTTTTTGACGTTTTGAAGTTTTGAGAAATATGAACTTCTTATTAAAATCACGAATTTATAAGATTAACTTTTTGTTTCAACACAATAAGATATTCTTTATAAAATTAATAAGATTTCGCTATGAAAAAAGCATATTATTTGTATGTTTTAATATGATTTCATAGTAAAATCGCTCAATAAGGAGATCTTATTATTTTTATGTGGTACTATTTTTCTCTGTGCGATATGCCGAAATAAATCACATCAAATAAACGAGAGCTCACTTTAATACGGAACACGAAGGCTCGTGTATACTACTATACGTATATAATTTTCTCTCTTAGCAGCTCGTGCTGAGTTCAGTTACCATCGCATCGAAGATATTAAAAGCATTGCTTGTGCTAGAATTTCGAATTCGATGCAATGGTTCAAGATATTCTTGGATCTGTCTTCATATTATATTATTTATGTAATCAAAATACGACCGCCAAGATTTTGGTTGTTGTTATTGTTTTTGTTTTCACTTTTAGTTTGGGTTGTTTTTGGTATTGACCGTGTAAAGGAAATATGTAGATGTGCTTTGTACATATTTCCCTGTAGGTGCCGCTTGGGCATTAGTTTGTGGGAGATTATATGACACGGTCGTCTGAATGTACTACGATGTATTTCGCTGAAATGACGCAAAATAAAACGAAAAATTGGTAGGGTGAAGAATACTTAACACGTCGTTGGGAAATTTTTAATTCAATAAAAAATTTGATAAAATTTTTAAATAACGTGCCTTGCCTTGTTGTGGGGGGAAGAAGAATAACATAAAAAGATATTGGAGTTCAAAAATTATTTAAAACTCAACTTAGATTTTCGAGACAACCTAAATTAAATGTCTAAAAATGCGGTTGTCGCTATGTTTGAGGTTATGTCACATCACGACTCCACCTGTATCTACAAAAGTCGTTCTCATTTAAAAGTCTCCATTATTTTTACGATGATTAAATAATGGCTATGAAGTCTGAATGCACTGCTATTTCAGTCCCTTGAAATCCGTTTCGAATTGAAACCTAACGATAACTCGTCTAATGAAACTCTATTGTAGTTTGACAGATTCGTCCATATTCGGTAGTTATAATAATACTCAATCCATATTTCAGACAAATTCAGAATGGTCTATTAATTATGGTCAATGGAGAATTCGATTTCGATGATTAGAATGGTAACTGATAAATCAAGTCGGAATCTCAGATCACAAATACTAAAATACAGCACCATCCTTCCCATTAGGTTTATTTATTTATTTATTTATTTATTAAAATTCAAACTAAGCATTCATTGCCTTATAGTTTACAAACAGGTAAAAAATTCAAAAAAATTCATCATATTGAATCCATCGCTATGAGCTTTAAATTGCTCTCTCATCTACCAGAACCTCAATGGTGGTGACCTTATGTAATGGAGAAATTCCTAGGATCTCAGTTTTGTATCCAGCGTGTAAAAAATCTTAAGGAATAAGATAATCTTAGGTAGAATAGCCTGTACTTAGTATGTTTTTGGTTTCAGTTTGCATGTTTTTGTTTTTCTAATCATTTCCTGGCTTTTGACAGAGCTCGGTCATATCGATTGTCTGACCACTATCTAAGTTAGGTTAGGTTAGGTTTAAGCTAGCTGACTTTAAACAGGGGTAATGGGCTTCGAATAGACAGGGACTGTCCATTGCATTGCTAGCGCTACTATTAGTGAACTGAGTCATCACAAGGGCTTGTTCGTAGTATACTTACGAGTATAGTTCGTTGTTATTCGATCAGTCCAGAGTACCTTGGGGAAGCGCAGAAAATTTTTTAATCGTCTCTCTCTCCAAGCCGTCACTCCGATTGAGCCCTAAGATGATGTCCCTGCGGCGCCCACGGCCTCAGTCAGTTTGGATCCGTTGGATCCCTCTTTTCATAATGGTCACTTTTGTTTTTAATCAATACTGAGTCTGGGTATCAAGTAGTCAGTAGACGATCCGCAAACTACACTTATACCCGTAAATGTTCCTATGATTGGTACTCTAGTTGCTTTAAGCTCCAAAGTCTTAAGGCAGCTTTTTCACAAAGTTCCTAATCCATAACTATCTGAGTGGTAAATATAGTAATACGGCTAATATCTGAACCCTATCTTGTGTACTAACATAAGCCTTCTTGGTTACTTCTGATTTGCCACCACACCAAAGTTCCATAGAGCAAGATCGGTCTAGCTACTGTCGTGTGCAGCCAGTGCATAAGTGAGGGGGAGTGACCCCACATTTTGCCCATCATGTTTTTGCATGCATATACGTATATATGTATATGTATAGGTATTTAGTAGCCACAAGGCTACTGAGGCTTCTTAACCCTTTCCTCAACAGCAGATTTAAAAATAACAATAAAAGAAGAGTTTCGCATTGGCTGAATTCACGCTGAACCCAACCCTAGTTTCCCAGAAGTGAATTTCTCGCAGTGTACCCTCCATTATTGATGCTATCGTATCAACAAATCTACCAGTAACATTCCTCTCCATAAGAATTGTATTGCATTCAAAATGCAAACCTGTAAATATCTAGAAATAAAAAAGAGTGGACTTACACCACTTTCAAAGAAAACGCCTCATATACTCGTAATAAGTTGTTTTTCCGTTCTGACTGAGGTCACACTAATAACGCCTTCATAATTGTGTAAATTGTGATTGGTTTTAATTTATTTTTAACTAGCACCCGCCGTTGTCTCCCGGCCGGAATTTTACGTGAAACGGAAAAAACCGAAAAGTTAGATACACGCGGAACTTACTCTCAATTACTATTTACCAAAAGTTGAAAAGCTCTTTTCAGCGGTAGGTTTTATAGGATATGACGGTGGAATATGCATTAAAATTGGTCGCTCCACTACTGAGATATGCATTTGACCAAATTTTGCTCTTATAAAAAAATTCATAGCTCCCTTCAGTAGAAAGTTTTCAAAACTTCATAAAGTCAAGGTCACTTTAGGAGGAGTAATATAATGTCGAAAACCGTATCAAAATTTATCGAATCGCTGCAGAGATATGAATCTTTAGGTTTATTTCTATAAAAGTGCACAGCGTCATCCAGCGAAAAATTGTTCAAACTATATATAGCTGATGGCACTCTTTACAGAACGTACGACATAAAATCTAAAACTGGATCCAAATCGGTCATCCCGTTGCTGAGATATGCATCTTTGAAAAAAAGAACAGCGCCTTCTAGCGGTAAATTTTTTAGAGTATGCAAAGAACGCCTGACATAAAGTTGAAAACCGTGTCAAAATTATATGCATCATCTGCGAGATTATAATACATATGTATTAAATATATGCGAGATATGCATCATCTACTGTTTAATCTATAAAAGGGTGCACAGTGCTCTCCAGCGATACTTTATATAGCCTATAGTACTCTGGATAGAATGTAGGACACATGCCGAAAACCACATTCAAATCGGTTCAGCGGTTCCGAGGAGACTTTGTTCTCCTTTAACTTGAAGGATCTTCATAAGTATAAACAAAGGTCTGGGCTTAAATAAAGCCTTTATTACATTTCATATTGTACGAGGGTTTTGCCAAATTCTAGAAATGTGTTAGAGTAAATCCGCGCTATAGAAATGCCGTATAATACGGGGTTTACCTGTATTTGTTTGCATATTAAATAAATATTTATTTGTTTAATGTAAATTATATAGAAATTTATAATAACGTAATATATAAGATATATATAACATATGGATATGTAACTTACGAGTATAAATGTAAAAAATATTGTTAAGATGATAAGTTGTTGTTGTTGTTGTTTAGGTGGCACCCACACCAAAGTAAGGCGGGGTCAATTAGCACAGATGTGCCGTTTTATTACCACAAAACAATAATGCCGGCAGAAGTAGATATGAAGGAGAAATTAGTCAACGAGCTTCTACAACCAGTTTGTCCTTTTTAAAAACAAGAGAAGACTGTCAAGTTTGATAGCTGAAAGATCCACCATGGTAGGATTTCCCGAGGGAAGTCATTCTTCTCCGAGATAGGGCAGGGCATCTTCAGAAGAAGTGCTCCACTGTCTCTTCTTCTACATCATCCCTGCAGCTGCGACAGAATGGGGGGTGATTGCGGCCCAGCCTTTCTGCGCGTTTTCCTATCATCCAGTGACCAGTCAATACTGCATCTAGTCTGGAAGCGTCTTTCCTGGTCCTGGACAAAAGAAAAGTAGACCATCCAATATCGTAGGAGGGCCATAGTTGCCGGGATAGTTTGCAGCTTGAGAGCTCCTTCCGTCTGACAGAGGCCAGATTCGAGTAGTACTTTCGAATGTTGGCGGTGGCTGCCCTAAAGGGGATGGCTGTTTGAGCGACTGCGTTGGCGCCCAGACCAGCTCCTCTACGGGCAAGCTCTTCAGCTGCTTCGTTCCCGTAAATATTGCTATGACCGGGAACCTACAGGATTGTAATAGACGCCCTCTCTCCTGCACGAACAAGGGCATCTTTGCATTGTTGGACTAGTTTAGATTTGGTTTCCACGGCCGTAAGTGCCTTAATGGCGGCTTGGCTATCGCAGAAGATTTCTATGTTTTGGTTTTGGAGGATGTTAGCATCAGCTTTGGCTCCGCAGGCCTCCATTATGGCCAAGATCTCTGCCTGAAAAACACTGGCATGGTTTGGCAGTCTGAAGCATAGCGATAGCTCGAGTTTTTGCGAGAAAACACCGGCACCCGCACCTGCCTCCATCTTGGAACCATCCGTAAAGATAGCAAAGTCAAATTCCTCTGCTAAATTCCCTCTACGCCAGACAGCTCTTAAGGGAAAGATAGCCCGGAATTCATGAGCAAAGTTTACAACGGGTCTTAAGTAGTCTGTCTCACTTGGGATAGCTGTTTTGTCTGACAGTTCCAAAATACTACTATGACCGTAGGTCCTTGAATTCCAACATTTGAGCTATCTTAGTCTAAGGGCGCTCGCTGTTGCTATGTATTTAATCTCCAAATCCAAAGGTAGGAGATGTAGAATGGTGTTAAGGGCATCTGCTGGGCAAGACCGTATTGCTCACACAGCTACTGCACAAGCAAGTCGTTGTACTTTGGATAGTCCTCGGCGCTGATAGGCCTTTGCTGTGTCCGTCCACCACACAAGAGCTCCATAGGTCAAAATAGGCTTTACAACCGCCTTGTAGGTCCAGGCAACTACATTTGGCTTGAGGCCCCAGGTTTTCCCGAACATTTTCTTGCAAGCATAGAAAGCTACACAGGCCTTCTTAACTCGCTGTTCAGAGTTTGCTTTCCAGGATATCTTGTTGTCTAGTATAATACCTAAATATTTGGCACTGCTTGATAGCTTTATCTCCGTGCCTCCTAAGATAGGGAGTCTAAATAATGGGATCTTGGTACGCTTGGTAAATAGCACCAGCTCTCTCTTGCTAGGATTTACAGCCCAACCACTGCTATGAGCCCACATACTGATAATTCTCAGAGCTCTGGTCGTTAACCCACTCAACATCAAGATGATAAGTTAGAAATACTAATATACGAGTACTATTATAAAAGTTATAAAAGTAAGTCTACGTAGTCTGTGGGACGCCATGTGTCTGATAACGTTAGAAATTTCGTAAGAGACTTAGCAGGTCCTTCTACTTATTTGTGTTGGCTACAGTGACTTTTCACTGACAGTGAAAATTTATCGCGGCCGAAAAAGTGAAGGTCGTCCAAAATCGGCCGTTGTTCCAGAAAACATTGATGCTGTGCGTGAACAGATATTGCAAGATCGTCATGTGTATTATCGTTAGATAGAGGCATCCTTGGGCATTAGTGGGACCAACATACATTCAAAATTGCATAAACATTTGGCCGTCAAAAAAATACGAGTATGTTCGCGTTGGTTTCCACATAATTTGACAATCACTCAATCGGAGTGGAAAAATTGCTTTGAAAATTGGTTCAAGCGCATGCAAAAGTGTATCGATCTTCATGAAAAATATTTTGGAAAACAATAAAGTTATTTAAGATAATTAATTTTAGTTTTTTCTCTATTGTGCAGCGATTATAATCATTTATTTATTTCATCTCATCTACCAGGCAAAGACCTTTACAGATTACAAAAGCAATTCTTCTTACATATTCTAGAACAAATTCTTATAACTAAGCAAACCCAAACACTAGAAGATCGTAAACAGCTGTTTCAAATACCTCTCTCTTAATGCTAAGGTCGATGTGATTGGCAGCTGTATTCCAAAAGTTTAAGCACTTCTCTAAGGGCTCATTTAGACCATAATTTGTCCTATGAAAGTTTAGAGAAAACAAAGACCGCTTACGCAGATTACGGGCCGGTGCAGAGAAAGCCAGAAGGGGCAGTAAACGAGATGAATCGAGTTTTCCATCAATTAAGTCTTTAACAAATATAATACACTGCGCTCTTTTACGAATCGCTAAATGCTCAAGACCCAGCAACTGGCACCGGGTGATGTATGGAGGGATGCTATCAGAAGAAAATATTCGACGCAATGCGAAGCGCGTTACTCTTTTCTGAATTTTTTCAAGGCGATTAACATCAACCTCGTAAAATGGACCCCATAAAATGCTGCAGTATTCAAGTAAGGATCTGACTGAGGCAACATACATTGTTTTCAGCGTATGAGGATCACGGAACTTATTAGAATTTCGTTTTAAAAACCCATATTGAGAATTTGCTTTAGAAAATATATAGTCCCTGTGGACATTAAATGAGAGCTTGGCATCAACAAATACGCCAAGATCTTTAGCTCCATTTAACCTCTGAAAGAGATTGTCGGTACCATATGTATAATCATAAAGGATTGAATTAAGTTTACGAGATAGTGTCATTACTTTACATTTGCCAGAACTCAAACACAACTCATTTTTACAGCACCAGCCAATTAATGCTTTTATATCTTCTTGAAATTTAAGGCAATCATTTAGATTTCTTACAATAGCATATATCTTCATATCACCTGCATATAAAAGGCAATGACAAAATTTAAATATAAGAACAACATCGTTGATAAATAGGATAAATATTAGGGGACCCAAAAGACTGCCTTGAGGTACTCCAGATACTGCATTAATGGTTTTAGAGTAGGAGTTACCAATGTTTACAACAAGTTTTCTGTTGGAAAGATAAGATTTAATCCATTGTAGAAAACTGGAATGGAAACCTAATTTTAATTTATTAAAAGCTTTAATAAGGTCGATGTAGAGGACATCAACTTGTAACTTGCTTTCAATTGCATTTATGTATACAAAAGTTAGTAAAGTCAACTAGATTTGTACAGGTAGACCGACCCGCAAAAAATCCATGCTGTTGCGTGCAAATATAAGTTTCATTTCAAAAAACAGCTTATTGTTAACTATTTTGTCAAGAACCTTTGGTATTGCCGAAAGTTTTACTATTGGCCTGTAGTTTTCTGCCAAATTTTTTTTACCAGACTTAAATATTGGAGATCACAATGGACCCAGCAGTGGTCTACGTGTGTCCTCTGGAACAGCCACAAAAACCTAAATATTGGAGAGATGAAAGCAATTTTCCACTCATCCAAAAAATCTCCCGAGAAAAGAGTTTTTTTAAAAATCAACGTTAAAGCAGTACAAAGAGATTGCGCACATCCTTTAAAAAAACAGGGGGGATGCAAGTCATATCCGGGGCTCTTGTTCTCATCCAAATCCAGTAGGGCGTGCAGAGTTTCCTTCTCTGATATAACCATATGACCCATACTAAAAGTCTCAGTCAAACTGGAAAAATATTCGGTATAGAATTACCTGTTGGAATAATTAAAAACTGAGTCGAAGTAATCGGCAAATAAATTTGCAATTTCATTGAAGTTATTAGCTAGAGTTCCACGAAACTCCATTGCTTTTCGGAAGACACTAGTCTTTCGCCTGGAATTGTAGAAAATCCAAAAGGATTTTGTGTTGGCTCTAATTTTTTTTTGCTCAATCGAGCATAGGTATTTCTTTTATAAGAAATTTGAAAGAAAGTAAAATTTTCTTCTGAGTTGAACAAAACGAAGCCTGTCAGCATCCGAATTTGATTTTTTCAACTTTTTATGACATTTATTTCTTAGGTTCTTTAAATTAACAATCTTCGGTTATACCAAGGAAGTTTAAAACGATTGCTCGACTTCCTTAATGGGACACAAGATAATAGTCCTTCATTTAAAATGCGTTTAAACTTTGAAGACATTTGCACAGTGGTTAAATTTGCAAATACCTCAGACCAGTTAATGGACCCAAAGAACTCATTAATAGATAAATAATTTGCCGCTTTAAAATTGTAAGAGAGGACATCGTTAGCTTCGTAATTTGCATACTTATAGAGCGCAATGTTAACAATAAGGGCTTTATGGTGAACTGACCCACCAGTAAGAGGCAAGTCACACCTGAAGATTTCATAATTGACATCGTTACTTATAAAAACTAGATCTAGAATTCTGCGCAGGTCATTTTGGAACGAATTAATCTGAAAAAGATTGAGGGCATATAAGGCATCGCAAACTATGAGTTCTATATCTTTTTTTACGTTAAATGGATATAAATTATTATATTATATTATTATATTATCATTCTTACAAGATTTCCACTCAATATTCCCCAGATTAAAGTCGCCAAGCACACAAGAAGTTTGATGAGATTTTAAGGAAGAGACGATCGTATCAATGTTAAAATTATGGTTACTATACAATTCAAGATTACTATTTGGAGGAATATAGCTAACAATAATGTATATTTCGCCAATCGAACCGCCTCTGTTCCCGTCAAACGGAACAGCAACACACAACTGCTCCACTTCCACTTTAGTTTGGTTGTCATAAAAATATGACCTAGGAAGCGGAACTCTGCTAATGAGATCAAATGAAAGGGCGATTATAATACCGCCACCTCTTAAAAGCCCACAGTTTATATTTCGATCCTTGCGATAAATGATATAGCGAGAGTCCAGTAGTTCTGCAGAGAGATAGTGAGGCGTCATCCAGGTTTCAACCAAAGCAATAACGCCGTATTCGTGCGACGCAGCAGTAGAATAGATTTGACTTGTTTTCGTTCGCAGGCCACCAGCATTATGGAAATACAAAGAAAGATCACATGGATATGGAGAAGTTAAAGGCTTTATATACCCGCTGGCTGCGATGGGCATGGAGTCCGAAATTCCTGAGGGGCTCGTGCTTCCCGATCCGAACATATGTTTGAGATGTCTTTTACGAAGTTTTTTGGCTTGAATAGAAATTCCGTCACTTTTGCGGACAGAGGCCAGAAATCCTTGTTGAAGACTTTATCACGTAAAGGCAAGGGAACACCAAGTTTAAAATTTACAAAACGAAGTTTTGAAACGTCCGTATCCTTTTTGATGAGCTTTTTGCAAGAAATAGCATTGGAAGAAACCTTAACGAAATATAAAAGGCAACTCTCGTATAAAGCTGAACTCATGTTTGTTTGTTTGTGATGGGAAAACTCTGAAACCGCTGGACCAATTTGAATGCGGTTTCCGTATTCACACAGGGAGGGTGCTGTGCTCTACAAAGAGCGCCATCAAGTATACATCGGACATATGTACGAGTATATAAAATTTGAAAAATTTTTTGCAGGAGGGGGCTGTACAACTGTTTATAGAAAGAGACATTAGGATTAATACATATCTCAGCAACGGGGTGATTAATTTTGATCCGGTTTCCGGAATTATATTAATATATCGGATTTTACTCTCATTTTCATTGTATCTAACTTTTCGATTTTTTCCTTTTTACGTTAAATTCGTAAATTCAAAAATGTCGGTGTAAACGGCGGGTACTAAATATTATTTTTATTCATATAAAAAAATTCTAATTATTGAGAGTCCTACTTTCAATAAGAAGAAACACACACGAACACATTTTCTTTACATTTTAGAATTTACAGCAACCATATAAAAAGCAATATACATACGTGGTTTTGAAAATTGACCGGGCCCTTTAAAACCCCGGCCCAGACATTTGTCTCATTTGTCTATGCGATGATCCGGCCCTGATTGTCCCTCACTTCCCGGTGAGCTAGAGACTCTAAATTATCACTACAGCATAGAACTAAATGATAATTATCATGCATTATAATGCAATAGTAAGCATCACTAACCACCCACGCCCACATTTAAGCCGAAAATTTTGGCTCGCTTTCGAAAAACATAAAAATGTTCGGTACAAATTTTGAAATTAATTTAAAACTAGCTTTCCGATGAGCTAGAGACTCAAAATTTTAACGCAGACGTAGTAGACAATGCAATATTAAGAATAAAAGAACTACCCACGCTTACTTTAAGCCAAGAAATTCAAAAAGCATATATTTGACATAAAAAAAATTGTGTATATTTATTTGACTTAAAACGAGTAAGAACGTTAAGTTCGGCCTGGCCGAAATTCATAAACCCCCATTCATATAAAAAATGTATGTATATTTTGTAGGTCGACCCTTAAAATTCTATTCTAAACAACTTTCATTTGTCCAATCAAGTGCCTTGAGATTCTGCATAAATACCTACATATATAGTCTCCAGGAACTGTCCTGTTATCTGATCTAATGACCATGGCCTGATTCTAGGTTAAGAGACCTTTCTAGAGTTAAGAGACATTTTCCCCCCCGATGCACAGTGGTCCCGTCGTCCAAGAAGGGCGGTCATAGAGATTTGGAGAGCCATTTGGACAGCAGTGTTTAAAGTAAATAAAACTTCTCGAAACTGCTCGTTCTCGAAAGTGTACGAAAAAAGGCACTGAAGATGGCACATCGCCGAAACCGCTTAGTCTCCAATCCAAAATTGACAAGGGATGCCGGAAATTTGTTTCAAAAGTCATAGAAAACATCGAAAAATTAATAAAACTTCTATATTAAGTTTGTTAAGATTAATTTTTGATTATCGTACTAAATATGTCTTGAAATGGTATTAATAAAAATTAACCTAATTTTCGCACACACAATTGATTATACGATCAGGCATATGATTGGGGTTGGTAACGAAATCCCGAAAGACAAAATCCCGAACGACAAAATCCTGAAAGACAAAATCCCGAAACGACAAAATCCCGAAACGACAGAATCCCGAACGACAAAATCCGGAAAAATCCCGAAATTCTTGCATTGAAAATCTTTCTGAATGCCGGCCTTTGGCCGGGGCAGGGATTAAAAGCCTCAGCCAACAAAACCATATTCTTTGCTGAAAAGTCTTCCTCTATCTAGGGTCCTTCTGCGTGCCGGCCTGCGGCCGGGGCAGGGATTAAAACCCTCGGCCGACAAAACTATCTACTTGCTGAAAAGTCTTCCTCTATACAGGGTCCTTCTGCGTGCCGGCCTTCAGCCGGGGCAGGGATTAAAACCCTCAGCCAACAAAACCATCTTCTTTGCTAAAAAGTCTTCCTCTATACAGGGTCCTTCGGCGTGACGGCCTTCGGCCGGGGCAGGGACTAAAACCCTCAGCCAACAAAACCATCTTCTTTGCTGAAAAGTCTTCCTCTATCCAGGGTCCTCCTGCGGCCGGGGCAGGGATTAAAACCCTCAGCCAACAAAACCATCTTCTTTGCTAAAAAGTCTTCCTCTATACAGGGTCCTTCGGCGTGACGGCCTTCGGCCGGGGCAGGGACTAAAACCCTCAGCCAACAAAACCATCTTCTTTGCTGAAAAGTCTTCCTCTATACAGAGTCCTACGATGTGACGGCCTTCGGCCGGGGCAGGGACTAAAACCCTCAGCCAACAAAACCATCTTCTTTGCTAAAAAGTCTTCCTCTATACAGAGTCCTTCGGCGTACCGACCCTTGGCCGGGGCAGGGATTAAAACCCTCAGCTAACAAAACTATCTACTTGCTGAAAAGTCTTCCTTTATACAGAGTCCTTCGGCGTACCGGCCTTTGGCCGGGGCAGGGATTAAAACCCTCAGCCAACAAAACCATCTTCTTTGCTGAAAAGTCTCCCTCTTTCCCTCTGTCCTTCTACGTGCCGGCCTTCGGCCGGGGCAGGGATTAAAACCCTCGGCCGACAAAACTATCTACTTGCTAAAAAGTCTTCCTCTATATAGAGTCCTTCGGCGTACCGGCCTTTGGCCGGGGCAGGGATTAAAACCCTCAGCCAACAAAACCATCTTCTTTGCTGAAAAGTCTTCCTCTATCCAGGGTGCTTCTGCGTGCCGGCCTCAGAAGGACCCTCAGGCAGGGATCAGGATTCAACCCTCAGCCAACAAAACCATCTTTGTTGAAAAATCTTCCTCTATCCAGGGTCTCTATCCAACGTCGGTTTCGCTGCTTATATAATTTTCGCATACAGAGTTTTTGCGTGTGGCGGCCTTCGGCAACGACTCCATCAATATATGTACATATGTAAAACGTGGCGATCCTTATTATCATTAGTCCCAATCTTCGATTGGCAAATTTCGAACAAATATTTTCTTAAACGAACACTTAACAAACCTGTAATAAAAAAATAAATAGAAATTAAGCACAATGTTTTTTCTTCGCTAAGTTACAGGAGTTTTATATAGCGTAGAGGGCATATATAGTATACTTGCGTAGATTTTCCCAGATGATATTTATTACCTTCTAAAAGTACACACTTTGATAAACATTAAAAAGTGATTTAAGTTTCGGAAAATAGATAAAAGCTTAGATATAGATTTTTTTAAAAATTAAATAAAAACAAGTAAGAGCGTTATATTCGGCCTGGCCGAAGCTCATATGCCCTACACCCGCATCTGTCGAAGTGATAAAAAGTGGGCGGGTGACACCTACTTTTTTCTAATTTACAGGGAGCACATTTTGATCTATTAACTCATCTACAACACCGCTTTTCCTACCAAACACCTCATTATATGGTATAGTATATAAGTGGGCGTGTCACGCTTATTTTTGGGAATATATTTAAGTCTAAGATGGTGGACTCGGAAATAAAATTTTAGCTGAAAATTCGGTCTGCAAGCTGAGAAATTGAGCTAAAAGCACGAATGAGTGCATATTTTCTATAAAAAGTAGGCGTGGCACTTTACGACGATACCTCTTTTTGTTCTTCTGTATCGTGATATCCACAGACGGACGGACTAAATCGAATCAGGAGGTGATTCTGAGACAGGATATATATACTTTTCTATACTTGCCACGCCTCCTTTAATGCGTTACAAACGGAAGAACAAAGTGAATATACCCTCATCCCTTCGGGTGTAGGGTATAATAAATATTAATTCAATTTAAAAAGTTTGTTTCAACACAAGATGCGCTTTTGTAAAGCAAAAAAAAATAACAATATTCTTAAAACTAACAAATTCTTTTTCTTGAGATGAATTAAGTTACAACTGCTTCACACAACGACTTGACTAGAATCTTCCTTCTTCATTCGTTTTACATATAATTATTTCATTTATTTCACCGATTTCACAAAAATCATCCATTTCGGCACCGACCCCGAACGAAGACTGAAAAACTATAACGCA
Source organism: Conops quadrifasciatus (assembly GCA_949752815.1). Taxonomy (NCBI): domain Eukaryota; kingdom Metazoa; phylum Arthropoda; class Insecta; order Diptera; family Conopidae; genus Conops; species Conops quadrifasciatus. Next base: position 25,553,072 of record OX457077.1, on the reverse strand, counting down.
ATTAGCAAAGACTAAGATGATGGTTTACGATTATGAAAACAATGACGGATGAAGGTTTGTATGTGTGTATTCATACGTAAACTTTTAATGCTTGAATCAAATGTGCAGGGTATTATTGTGACATCTCAGAGAATACTTTAAATCTGTTCACTATTAAAAAAAAATTTGTTTGAGCAAATTAAGAATAACCGGAGTAAAACTAATATCTTTTTGCTAAACAAGGAAGACTATTAATTTAAGTATAAACATACCTGGCATTCCCTGCACCCACATCTGGCGTAGTGAGGATAAAAAGTGGGCGGGTGACGCCCACTTTCATATCACTACCAGACTGTAAATTTTGATCTATTAACTCATTTAAAACAGCGCTTTTCTCAACAAACTCTTTATTATATAGTATGGTATACCAGTGGGCGTGTCACGCCAATTTTTGGTACGATGACTCTCACTAACATGGTAAACGCGGCACTGAAATTTCAGCCTCAGATTTGAACTACAAGCTGAGAAATGCAGCTCTCAAATTGAATGCATTATTATTTACCTAAAAAGAAGGCAAAACAGTTGTCCGATTTTTTCGTAGTAGTAGAGTTGTAGAGTAGTAGTAGTAGAGTAAATTTTGATCTTTTAACTCATTTACAACATCGCTTTCCTCAAACAAACACCTTATTATATTGTATCGTCAATGAGATTTGAGTTTCAGATCCGGACTGCGAGAAATTCAGCCCTCAAATCAGATGCATTATTAGACCACTGTTTATTGATGCACTATTTACTTTAAAAGTGGGCGTGGCAGTGGATCGATTTTCTCCATTTTCTATTTTGTCTCATGTAGGGCTCACGGGAAAGAATATTCGTGGCGATTTTCAAGACAATTTTTTTACTATTTGAAAAAAATATCTTTAATACTATTTAGATATTAAATATTATTATATTCATAATACCGACTAAAGAAAGTAGAAGTAATTCCGGGAATATGTATGTTGATCAAAGAGCTGTTCAAATACAGAGACAGCAATTTTAGAGAGTGCTGGAACAACATTTGTAACTTTTGTTCTTTTTGTCTTAATTTTTTACAGAGCTGCATAACAAAGAATTCTTGAAGAATCACGTTTCACGCCACCAATGAAAATAATTTAGGTTGCCGATTTTGTAAAATAAAAACATCATCTAATAACAAGCTTTCCAATGGTTAAGTGAATCCAGTAAATTCGTATTATGATTTAATAATAATAACGCCCAAGAAGCCCTACAGACTTCTGGTAGGTCCCCTAAAATGCTTCAACATCCCGCCACAGATTTCTACGATTTGGCTACTGCTAATGCGGCGGGCTTGAGTGCCCGACAGACTCCACCATACAGTCCAACCGGTATAGGTGCCTCCGTCTTGAGCAGTATCGGTAGCCACATCAACAACAATAACAACGATGCTACTAGTAGTAAAAATAACCAGCTGGATATGTTGGGTCACAATGGGTCTGCGGGGGGCATGACTGGTATCAGTAATTTGGGAAGTGGTGGTAATGGCAGTGGCAATGGTAGCAGTAGTGGCGGTGGCGGTGGTGGTCGGGAAGCTTTACCCAGTTTCGGATTTACGCAAGAACAAGTGGCATGCGTTTGTGAGGTAAGTAATACATCTTTACCTGAACGACAACAAGAGAACGAGGTTTTTACGAGTATGAATAGAACTTTACGAGAATTCATTTCTAAAATTGAGTTTTCAATGGCTACATTCTTTTACCTCTTCTTCTGTTCTTCTTCTCTGTCTGCTTCTTATTCTTTGTCTTCTAAAAGGTCCTTCAGCAGGCTGGTAATATTGAAAGACTGGGTCGTTTTCTGTGGTCATTACCACAATGTGATAAGTTGCAACTGAATGAGTCAGTGCTAAAAGCCAAGGCTGTCGTCGCCTTTCATCGTGGCCAATACAAGGAGCTATACCGTCTGCTGGAACTTAATCAATTCTCAGTTCACAACCATAATAAACTACAGGACTTATGGACGAGAGGTAATGATTATTAATGATTATTCCAACAATAATCATCCTTCCTAAAAAGTTTTCGAAATAAAATCAATCTATATGAAACAGTGTCAAATTTTACATATAAATTCAGTTCACTTTATTCTCCTCTTCGTCTTCTTCTCCTCCCTCGGTTTTCTGTTCCTGTTACATCATTACCATTACATCATGTAGCGCATTATGTGGAAGCCGAAAAACTGCGTGGAAGACCACTCGGTGCTGTTGGTAAATATCGAGTTCGTCGTAAGTTTCCCCTGCCGCGCACAATTTGGGACGGTGAGGAGACGAGTTATTGTTTTAAAGTAAGTTACGGCTGTTATTTTGTTCAACTTTAGTGATAGTGTTGCTGGTGCTGGTGAATGCTGTGGTGTTGCTAGTGATTTAGTCCTTCTTCCTTCCAAAACAATTTGCTGCTTGCATTTTAGCAGGAAGGCTCAGTTTAAAGTAGCAACAACAATACCACCACCACCAATAACAAAAACAATAAGAATATCACACAGAAGCAAAAGGTGCACAACTTTTATTGTATCACAAGTTGAAGGAAGACTTACAAATGTTGATTTGTTACTTTTTGGCACAAAAAAACAAACTTAAACAACAACAGCATCAAAAAACCAAAAAATAAAACTTCCTTCAAACCACATTTTCAACACTTCAAAATTTAACTCGTAAAAAGCAACGTTATTTGCTGTTCAGTTCTGCTTTCGTTCTCGTTGTAGTAGAATTGATAGACGTTTCTGCTGTTGTTGTTGCACTTTAGGCCTTACCTCTCACCGTTTGATGAGTATCTCGTTACCTTTGAGTAATACACAATATGATACGCGGGAAACCGACATTACCCACACCACCCTCGATAAAATTCGAGCTCGAAACTTAATTTTTGTTTTTTCACCGATCGATCAATTCGATATTGGGTCAATTTACTAGCAGGTCGTTCGTTGTTTGCAAGAAAGAGGCGACTGTGAAATATAACATAATTTTAAATTTTACTTTCTTTATGGATTATTAGGAAAAATCTCGATCGGTACTTAGGGATTGGTACGCTCATAATCCATATCCGTCGCCCCGTGAAAAACGTGAGCTTGCCGAGGCAACCGGACTGACGACGACGCAGGTGAGTCAAAACAAAAGTAAAAAAACCAATTGATACAGTTTAAATTTTTAAAACCCATCCAGCCATTTGTCTATTCAAAACTCTTAAAGAAATTAAAACTGGTATTTTTATTTTTAGGTCTCCAATTGGTTTAAGAACCGTCGACAACGTGATCGAGCAGCGGAACATAAAGAGTAAGTTTTGTTGAATTTTTTTTGGATAATTTTCTTGTGCCGAAATCGTATTATTTTTATATTTGAACTTGTCAAAGAAATTTTTGACCGTGGTATCTGCCTTTTAATTTGCAGTATAAAAAACAGATAAATTTTCGGGGGTTAATTTATCCCCGAAAAAATTAGCCTAAATTAAATGACGTGTTTAAAATTTGTTCGGGGTTAGGTAACACGTGCGGAAACACGTATGGACATGTTGACATCTTGTTGAAAATTGTTTAAAATTTTGTTTAAAAAATTTATTAGAATTGGTATGACCGTCAGCCCTTTAAAGTTTGATACTGACGACCTACAAAAGGAGGAAGCCTCAATCAACTTCTAGCCCTTAAAGGCTTTAATTTTGAAGAAATTCAGTACTGAAGATTTTCAATCTTTAAGAATTTTTAGTCTTGAAACGCTATGCATTTATTCCAGGGGAACATCATCAGGTCCTTAATGTCTGTGGTGTATCCATCTTCAAAAGTTTCAGCTCCGACAAGACTTAATTCTGAGGACCTCAGATCCTGAAAATCTTGAGCTTTCATTTCCAAAAATATTTAGGTTTTAAAGTTTTAATCTTTCCTTCATTGTTCGCAAACTTCAATCCAAAAAGGGCTTTAGTCAGCGACGTTGCAAGGTGGGGGAGGGGGGGGGGGGGGGGGGGGGAGGTGCGTTGATTCGCCCCGGGTGACAATATTTTAGGGGCAAAGTAAGCAAATAAGCTGCGAAAAAATTTGAGAATAGATACATACATACATATGTATGTAAGTATTATAAGAATAAATAATTTTAAACCCAGAGTATAATCCATAGGGGTGCCACCCGAGCAGGAAAATTAACAGTACAGAAAAATTAACAGTACCAAACATTTATTGAGTAATTTTCAAGTAGAAATGGAAATATTGGGTGTGCTTTTAGGACCGATAGAACTTCATTTTGTAAAAAATATCACAAAAAATTTCATTCTAATTAAATTCTATTATTTATTTGAAAGATCAAAACATGGCATTAACATTTAAATATGATCTCAGAAATTTGGCCACAGTGGTTGTTCTTGATAAATCGCATTTTGGGCCTCTTTTAGCACCGTTGGCCGTATGTCACAAATAACACGAATAATGTTGGTCTCCAAGGAATCAATTGTTGCTGGTTTATCAGCATAAGCTAGTGACCTCACGTTACTCCACAGAAAATAATCGAGAGGTGACAAATTACACAATACCGCCGTACTTTGATTTTAAGAATTTGTCACACAAGAATCATTGTTTGGTTTTTCACAAAAAATATCATTGTTTGGTAACGACATTTCAACTGGTAACGAAATTCCGAACGACAACATCCCAAAACGACCAAATCCCGAAGCGACAACATCCTCTCATTACAGAACGAAACCAGGATCAAATTTCTAGAGGTTTCTGCGTAAGCGGCCTACGACCGCAAAAAAGGACTAAAACATTCAGCAAATCCGACACTTTCACGGCAACCTAATTTTTTCTGCGTTTGAAGTTGTCTGTGTGAGCGGCCTACGGCCGCAGAAAGGGATTAAATTAAAACTGTCAATAAGTCCAAAACTTACTCAGGAACTTCTCTTCTGCATCTAGAGTACCTCTGCAAGGGAGACCAACAACTCTATATTGTAATTGCTACGTGTTAGCTAAGTTTTGTCGTGTTAGAAATTTTTATTTCGGGATTTACAAAATAACCAGGATGTAGTTGTTTCGGGATATTACTCCATCTCAAAAATCATTGATCATGGTGCGGTAAAGATGAAAAAATAAGGTCCAATGATGCCAGCGTAAAAACCTCACCAAGCGGTGCATATTTCTGCATGTATTGAGTTTGTAGGGTCTCTTGTGGATTGTTTATCGCTTAACACAAAGTGCAGCCAGACGGGTTGGCCCTGCTGCAATTCCTGCGATCACTTTAATATACAGCGTTCAACGGATGCTGATTATAAGTTGCGCGAATCGAGTGATTTTCAAAGTACATAAATTTTAATAACATTGGTAGCGCTATTCAAGCGTGAGTTTGAGATGGTTTGCCGAAGTATACAGATAAGTGTCAACCTATAAGCGCAGTATAGCAGCTTGTTTGGCAGTCAACCCTTGAGTAAGTTCTACCTAAACAAATCAAAAACAACGTATATTTTGCTTATACGTTGCTTTTGTTTAATTAAATTAAAATTAATTTAGTAAATAAAATATAAAATTAGAAAAAAATATAAAAACTGTATATATAGAAGGGGGCTTAGCGGTGACACCACCACTTCTTCCCCGGGTGTCACCCATGTTAAGTGAATGCTTTAGTTCTAAGAACCTTTAATTAATTTATTTCAATCATAAGGACTTTTAATGGGCTTAAATCCAGAGAAGAAAGCTTTACTATTGAGCAGCCCCATTCCTAAGGAAAGATATCCTTCTTTAATAACTTAATTCCTAAAGAGTTCCAATCGGGGTCATATCATACTTCAAAGAGTCGAACTTAAAAACTTTAGTAGATCCTAAAGGAAGAATTTATTCTAAAGAGCTTCAGTAGATCCTGAAAGCTTTTAAGAGTTAGATCGTTTAATCCTAAATTGCGTCATCCCCGGATAGGTTTATCCATCCATCTATTCACATGGGCATCCTCAACATTCTCGAATTCAATATTGATTTGATGATCAATAGAAGTTCTGTTGAAATCAGCTGTAATGTTGTAAAGAAGCTACTGAAATTTGTACGAGTACGAATCCATGTGAGTGACATTACTTTTCACTTGAAGCAAGGTTAAAATATTATTACATCACACCACATACAAAATCAAAAAATACCAAAATATAAATATCTTCAAAACAAAAGCAAATGATACTCATATTGCAAAAATTTGCGTGAAAATATTTGAATGAATTAATATCAATTAATGTCAAGGTTTAAAAGATTATTACATGTATACTGAAAGAGCAAGCAATTTTTTATATAAACCTACACTCCACTACTATTATATTTTTATGTAGATATATTTAGATGCATTCTCGTACGTATGCATATTTCGGTAAATAAAAAGATAATATCGTAGTACTAGTATATACATAAGAAAAAGTATATAAATAATTCACAATTATCAGAATATTGAAATTTTTAATTTTCTTACGGGTGAGTATAGAATTTATGAGGATAGAGACTGTAAATATTGTGCCATGGAACGAAATACATAATGTCAAAATAAAATAAAATAATGTCAAAATACAATGAAACAATGTCAAAATATAATGAGAGATACGAATTCTGTACGTAATGCTTCAAAATTATGACCGACATGTTCAAATGAGATACCATTATTCCACCCAATGCCACCATCGCCATCACCAGTGCTATTACTCGGAGACACGAAAGAGTAGCTTCGATTACTTACAATTTTAGAGGAACAATGTAAAAAATTTCCAAATTTGTTATCGCCACTTGTATCAAAAAGTCTTTGTATCAGCATGTATAAAAATAGATATTTTCAAGTTAAATATCTTACGTTTAAAATAAATCTGATGTGTGCAACACATAACTGTACGACTGTACGATGATTGTACGACTATTAACTGAGTTATATTTTTTCCCTTTTAGAAAAGCCTCTTCGGCACAACCAATTATAACTAAGCTCGGAGTTACACACTTAGAGGTTATAACAGTCCTAAATACAAAATTAGCTTTCTACGGCTAGCCGTTTTCGAGTTATATGAAACGTATACATATATGTATATTCGTTGAAATCTGAAATTCGAATTTTTTTTGCAATTACAATACTTCCTTTATGCAAGGAAGTAAAAATACATACTTTTTTATATTCCAAACCAAATTTTATGAATGACAGAAATGACAGAAATTCGTTATTATAATCTAACCGTAGCGGAAACTCTAACAGGAATTATGAAACAAGAAACATGAATTAACCTCCAATAGAGATATTAAAATTGTCGTATAGAGCTCTGATCTAACCGATCGAGCTCTAGATCCAACTCTTTACCGATAAAATCGAAGCATCCAGCTCTAGATACTGACTGACTGATTTTCCAAACGATGGATCGAACCGTCAGACTATTAAAATGATAGACCGCGATATCAGTTAACAGACTAAGCTATCTACCAATCCAAAGTCACTACCGATAGACCGAGTTTTCTACTCATAGACTGAGCTCTAATTCAATAAAAACTCATTCCTATACAAACAGACTGAGCTCTCGACCCTTGCTTTAGGACTCCGAGCATCTTCCTTGGACGATTTCTTGCTCACTCAAGCCATGTTACATCCGGTAAATGTTTGATCATCTGCAGTTGCATTCAAATTCAAATATTTAGTATTTCTAAATAATGTGCACATAAATGTCTTCCACGGCCTATGGAACCGCCGATGATAAGCATTAATAAATACATACATACATATGTGTATCCTTTGTCGTGACGAAGGAAAGATCCGTTTGATGGAAGGTTGTTCTCTTCATTTGGGAAAAATTGTCCTTCGGTCGTGTCCTAGGTAAGAGGAAGAGTGAAAGAAAGAAAGAAATGTGAAACACTTGGAAAGGACCTGTTTTTTATTGGCTTTAAGAAGGTGAATAAAAATTTAAATTATTAGTGAAGGAAAAACCTGCAGAAAGTAACATGAATTAGTGATTAACTTTGCCTGAAACAAAAAAAGTAAGCACTGAAGTTCAAGAAGACTTTTTAGATAAAAACTTGATAGCATCCGAAATTGAAATACTTAGAGATAATACGATTTATTAACCAATATTCATTGATAGGTTTATCTCGATCTTGATCTTGATCTGTTGGCTCAAGACTCGATTTACAGCTTTATCTATTTTTTATTGACAATCGCAGCTTGATCTGCTTGAACGGGCACAGCGCGATCGGCTGATTCACAGTTTTATTCGTTGATTTAGTACTCACTCTTTTGGTTCAGAAACGATCCGTTGACTCATAGCACGATCTTTTTATTACTTGAGAGCTTAACAGTTAATTCAGAACTCAGCCGAGTGCTTTCGACCCGATCTTCTAGTTTTATGTTGGATTTGTTGGCTCAGCCCTCGATCTGTTAAATCGGAAATCGTTATTTTGATTTAGGACTCCATCAGTTGAACTTGATATTTGGTTAAAAGTAGAATTTGTTGGATCAGAACGCGATCGAGCTGATTCAGAACTCGATCGGGTACTTTATAGTTGGACCCTTTGCTGTGGTCTAATCATCAAATTGCATTCTTCAGTAGATTTGAGAAGTGTAAATGCTTTTGAGTCAAAAACAATGAACACAAGAAGTAATGACATATGTATATGTATGTTATACATATATAACATACATAGTTATATAGAAAGTGCCCTATATTGAAGTGCCCTCAAAAAGTTCACTTTCCGCACGATGCTCTGTAAATCGGGGATTTAAAACAAATAAAAACGTTTTTCATATTTTTTATTCCTTTTTCGATTTCTATTTACCATTTATGTTTTTTCATGTGTCCCCTAAAACTTAATCGAAGGCATCTGTTCTCCGCTAAAACCAACAAAAAGGAAAGAAAAAACAACAATCGCCAGTTTTTCGAAATAACCACCATCAGTCAGTCGTTAAAGTGTTGAAGCAAAATACTGCGCAGAATGTTTACACTATTCGGCATAGGATCCTCTTTAAAATGTTTGTGTTTCTGAAACCATATGGAATTTTTAAAATTTTAGAAGTATCGAAGTAGCAATGAAACTATTTCGACGATCTCGCCTTGTTGTGAATTAGAGGGCTGCATGAAACGTCTCAAGGGCTTGTTCAAGACGTTTTGAACGTTTCAGACGTTGTCTGAAATGCTACCATTGTTTTAAAATCAAGCGATTACTTTTGGAAGCGCTGCTGAAAATATTACCACATATGCTTCCGATAGTCACGGCTTGACGCGTAAAGAAATCCAATGGATCAACGCAAAAATGTTGCTATGTCAGTTTATGAACGTACTGAGGAATATGTTCAGATTAAAAAAAATTCAATTAATAATAAATAATTTAAAAAAGTTTTCGAGGATTTCTCTCTCATCCTCGGAAACTTTTTTTTATTATTTATTATTAATTGAAAGTTTTTTAATCTGAAGCTATTCCTCTGTAATCTCTAAGCAAATTTTAAAAAAGCTATCACCATTTCTGTAGTGGATTTTTAAAATGTGCGATAACCGTTACGTATAATTTTCATAGTTTAACTATTTTAGGTTGGTTCCTATGTTGCCATTAAGGAAAGAACCCGCCGTGAAATTAGAAATGTCACTTTTTAAAGGATAATTTTGCGTATATAGATATAAACACATATGGTTATATATTATACGAGTATAGTATGTAGTAATAATCGATGAATTACAATTGGTGTTAATCTTATCAGAAAGATAATAAAGAGAAGCAGTTTTAATCTAGACACAACACTTAAGCGCACGCTTAACAATTTGTAAAGATCTTGCAAGAATGCTGTTGATATTTCCACAAAACCGGGCGACAACATCGCTGATCGTTCGTTGTATACGTTCTTCTCAGTTCTCTGACTGATGAAAAACAGAACAGAACAGTAAAAAACAGAAACTAAAATACTTGATAAAAACAGAAAAAATAAAACTAACCGTCGCACAGTGGTTCGTCTAGAAGAAGCTAGCTGGACAAAATTATTTTTTTGGTTTTTTGTATTTGTTAGGTTGAGAGAAAAAAAAAATTGTATGGGAGGCGTGGTCGCTTTCCGCCCGTTTATGCGGGAGGGGGGGATTATCGAAAAAAAAATACTTTTTACGAAAAAAACGCATAGAAAATTAACTGCCACGCCTACAATATTGCAATATACCTTCTTGGAAAGCTATAATTCCGTTCCATCACACCCTTTTTAAATTGGGTTACGTCAAACGGTTTTTGAGAAAATTAATGCTAAACTTGGAATTTCGAGAAAAAAATATAAAAATTATACTTTAACGATAAAAAAAAAACATGGAAGCAAAATATTTTTCGTTTTTTTTTTTTAAATAAAATATCCCGATAATTTTTCGATAAAACGTAGAATACCGTATGATTTTAAGTGGTACGGTTTTCAAGAAAATGAGAAATTTTTGTTGACAAAGAGAGAACAAAGTAAATATACTCCTATCACTTCGGCATAAATTATAAAACCAAAAACTTTAATACCTAAACAATTTATTTTACATAAAAATAAATGAAACAAAGAGTATATCTTTTTGTATACTCAAGTCAAATACAAAGTATTTTAAAAATTCATCTCGAAAATACGTCTGAATATGTAACAAAAAATTTAAACTAAATTTAAAAAAGTAATAAATAAGTTAAAATATGATAGAAAATTGTTCTTAAGCTTCATCATCGGAGTCGTCCGTTGTATCAGGCAAATAATAATCTTCATTTAGTAAATTTATCCTCGGGACAAATTGTCGACACTCTATAGAAGGAGGCACTAATAGTTTTGACACCTCTGCAGGTAATTTATCCATTTTCTTTTTAGGGACCTCTCGGGGGCTATTGATTAGAGGATCAGATTTGACAAGCAACATGGACAATAAGTCTCTATTCGTGGCAATACGTGAGCACTTTCTGGTGTTATGTTCTCGGAATCTACGGCAATCGTTATTTCTAGCTTCCTGTGCCTCTTCCGATAGCTGTCCAATTGGAACAAGAGCAGTTTTGATAACCTCTGTACTGTGGACCAATATTTTGTGTACAGTAGCAGGCATGTAATACCACGAATAGAGATTTATATATAACTGTTTGGTGTCAAGACAAAGTTTTTTGAATTCAAATAAATTTATCTCAAAACCAGATGACAGTGTTCTTAATAAAACATCAAATTGCTTAATTAGTGTCACATTTAATCCTGTGATCTGAGCACTCAATTCAGGGTTCCCGAAGAAACGGCGAGCAGTGTTACCGTCATTAGTTGAACCAAATCCTGGCTTTGGTTTGTCCACAATTAGACCCATTTTTTGCTTGAATTTGAGTCGAATATTCTCTGAACGGTTTTTTACACACTCTTTATCCTTACTGGTTCTAGCCTGCCATTTTTTTATATCCAGTTTATAACTAATGTGTAAAAGACATTCGAAACAACGTATCCAAGCATGAAGTGTGGACAAACCAAAGCCAAAATTTTCATGGTCGATGTCAAAATCCTTTGATTCCTCATTCATCTGTACAGGTGTCGCACCACAAATGAAGCAGTTCTGCGCTGAAGTGTGAGTCAACGCATTGCACACTTTTCCGTCAGTCATTGTCAGTAGAAGTTTATGTTTAACAGAAATTGTAGAATCTCCAAGTTTACAAATTGATGGCAACAAATTTGTTATTTGTTCCAAGACTTTGTTAGTCTCTGTTGTCGTCAGTTCAGTGGTTTCCTTTGCAAAAATTAATTTAATCGGACGACAAAACATTGTAGATGATGGTCGTGGATTTTGCCAAACTATATTATTACCATCGGTTAATCTCAGAGGGACAAGTGAAAATACGAACAGAAATTCGTCAGTATCCGTACTGTTCTCAAAATTTTGTTTGTAGGCACTGTGGCCAGAACTGCCGTCACAACCCCATTTGCTTATAAGTCTGTATGATGAATGAGGAAGCAAACTATTAAAAACTTCTCGCTGGGCTTGTACGAATCGCTCAACAGTTTTGTCTAAAAGAGACTGTAAATTAATTTCTGCCCGCGTCTCCGTTATTACGATGTGTTCATCGGAAGGATAACACGCCTTTTTTTACTTACGCAAACAATGATAAGACGGGTGATGATAAGACTCGTGATGTCCTGCCTTCATAGACCATTACCTAGTCTGCTTGTATGTATGTGATGTCGATTTCGAATCGATGTAATGGGCTAGTGCCTCGTCACCACTTAACTGCCTATAACTGATGGAAGAACTATTGTTCTGAGAATTGGTGGCTACATTCGAACTGCTGGGACCTCCACTGATGTTTTTTATAATTTTAGCAATGTTTCGATTTCCTGTTGCACGAACTGCAACTTCTGCAGCTGTTATTAATTCACCAGCGCTACGCGACTGTACGAGGTCATCAACTCGGCGCTTCTTAGTTTTATATGATAAGTCTTCAAAGCTTTTTCTAGGTCTTCCTGCAGGATCCGCCTGTTTGCTTATTTGGTTTTCAGATGACGTTGATTGTGGCGATTTCGTCCTACACACTGGAAGTTGTATATCCTTTCCATCCAACCAGCTCTTGTTCTTAATTATAAATCTCTCCTTTCGCAGTCCTCCATCTCGTATTCAATTTTAAAGAAAAAGAAGTCAAAGTATTCTTCAGCCTTCTCTCAGAATACGAGGTAATGTCGTTTAGTTCAAATTTTGAGGAAACGTATTTATAAAGATGGATGCTCCTTTCGTTTTGCTCCTCTTTTATCCATTCTTCAAAAAGCTCCTTCCTTGAAATGGAGTATTCTGATGAGTTACACAATGAATTTTCGTCAATGACTTCTGTCGAGTTCACTTGATTTTCTGGATGCGCCATCTTCACTCCTTCGCGTTACTTCTCGTTTGATTTAATCCTTTGTCAGTCATGCGAATTTATTCTTATTTTGTTGTACCTGTCTTTGTAACGCTCATCCAAAAGGGGCGGTCATTATAGGTATTTGTGCTTATTAGTGCCGCTGTCATTTTTTTATTTTTCGGGCAGGTAGCAAATTGTGTCGGATTAATTGTAACTAATTATTCCGTAATTAGGTGTTTGTGTGGTAGATTCTTAGTTAAAAAACCCAAAAATCAACGTTCCGCACAAGTGCGCACTATAAATTATATATCAATAAACAGGTAATTGTTCCAAGAAAGTAATATATAAAATCTAGAGTGGTGTCAATCATTGTCAGGTATTTGCAGCCCACGAAAGTGTTGCATAAATTGTGACTAATTATTTTGTAAGGGTCGAGGTATCCTGATAAAAAACGGAATAAAAAATGTTTCGCACAGTCTCGGGCGAGAAATTATATATCAATAAACAGGTTATTGTTCCAGGAAAATAATATATGAAACCTAGAGTGGTGTAAAGTTGTGTCAAGAACTTCTAGTCCAAGAAAGTTGAAAAATTAAAAAAAAAAGATCACGTATTTTGACCTGTTTTTAAAACCTCCCCAGGCAAAGGTGAAATAATTTTTTTAAGAACTGCCTTTATTAATAGTAATATAAGACTCTGACCTTCAAAACCAATTAACAGAATTTTCCACAAAATTAGGTATACAAATAATAGAGCCTTTTGAATGTGGTACTAAAATTCCACGGATTAAACCGTGTAATTAGAATTATCTCATTAGCTGACTTCTGGACCCTCTCACTTATCACTTTGAAACGGTAGACATAAACAATTATTCATTTTGGAGGTTTGAAGGTATTTTTTATCATATCTCATCAATAATTTTTTGAAATCAGAAAATGACTTTTGTCCAGCTAGCTTCTTCTAGACGAACCACTGTGCGTCGATCTGATCTCATCTGTGTTGAACAGTCCCTTTCCATTGCTCCAGCCCTTCCTAGTCCCCCTCCTTCTGCGCCATCTTTTCATGCTTCCAATCCATGCTAGTCCACCAGACAAAGCGATGCAGGCAGTTTAGTATGAATACCATACTCGTATTTTACTGCGCACAGTACATGCAGCATACGAAGAGTGGTGGGATGCAGCAGAAGAGTGTACAGTGTGAGATATGCCAAAGAACGAGTAAACACAGCCGAATATATCGTTAGTATACTGGACGGACTTACAGACAAACAAACAGCTAGACAGGACAGAGGGGGGCCATCCACGGCCACTTTCTAGTCAGAATCGTTGCAGTCGGACATGTTTAACATGCAATCGGATATCGACAATCGTGTAATTGTCGTTTGTTGTAGTCGAGTCAGCACCAACAACAACAACAGCACACCAGCAAAGTGTAGAATGACGATTAATAAGCCACCATAAAATTAAACACTTTCAAGCTGGGGGATCGATCTTCAGACTCACCAGCAGCGAAGTGATCTCGCGGCGGCGTGCATGTGATCGAGTTTTGTCGCGAAGGCATATACCGGAAGGCTGCTGGAAGTGGCAGTACTGTAGAAGTTGTGGGTAGAGAGAGAGGAGAGGGAGTGAGCGGGCAGCGACTCGACCGAGATCGGTTACACTTTCGTCATACAACAATGGTACAAGCACAGCGCGGAGAGTCTGTATGGGTTTAGTGCGAAAAATGGCATTAAAAATCAACAACAACAACAACAACAACGGCGGGAAAAAATTGACTCATTTATCCAGCCGGTGGTTGTTGGTGTTGATTCCTTTTTTCCATAGTACTCGCCAATAAATCCTACGGCTTTACGATTGAAGACCCATTGAAGGACCCATTGTTGTTGCTATCTGCTTAATAACCATTTATGGCTAGTATTTTGATTTGTTTTTAAAATATTTAAGCTAGTAGATTATGCGTAGACTGTGACTATGCTAGATCTGATTAATTATCTGGTAGATAAGACTACAAAAGTCCTATGGCTGATCTACATACTGATCTACACCAATCGCAACCTGACGATAGTATAAGTTTTTAATATTAAAGACTAAACTAATAGAAGCATCCATAGATATATATAGAATAAGATCTTAACCCAGAGCTTCGTTATGCCGACGTTGATGATACAATACCTTAACCATTTAATTCAACATTTAAGAACTTTCTTTCAATCATCGTGGTTTCTTCCTTGATAAAAAACAATCCAAAGCAGTCTCTGTTTGTCGGCTATTAACCAATAATTGAAACAGGGACTGCGTTTAATAGAACGTAGTGCTCACAATTTAGCAGAGACTATAAAGTATTCACATTTCGACGTTTACTGTCGCCGAAGCGATCAGCATTCAAATAATATTCTGTTGATAATTATTTGCAACAAAAATCAAACTTTAATAGAAAAACCAAATGATGAAAATTTGCTACACTTTCCGACCCAAAATTTTAAGCATTTTAAGAAGACGGGAGCATTTTATTTACGCAGATTTCAGTAAAGCTTTCGATGTAGTAAATCAAGCTTCCTATTATGAAACTAAAGTTTTTTGGATTTCCAGGATCTCTTGTATGTCGCATCCAGTCCTTACTCGGAGTTCGCACTCAAATAGTTCTAGATCGGAAATTACGCTCCCAGAGACATATAAGTGGACATTTTTTCTTCTTTGCCTTCGTAATCTCCACTGGGATGAATTCGTGAACTTACCGTCTTGCGAATACCGACTAAAACTAATAAACTTTGCCAACACTCGTTAATCGTCGAATAATGCTAAATCCCATTTTTATCGTCTGTCTATCTGGTGTACGGATTCCTCATATTCGTTAGCCAACATTCAACTTAATGTCCGTCGTGTATGTCGAAACGATAGGAGCCTCTTCATTTAAGCTTTCGCAGATCGTCATGTCTTCAGCATGAACCTTTTCGGAATGCCTTTTCGAATTTTAATACTGTCTATTCTGTAATTAATTATTCCGATTCTGTTTAGTTAGTTAAACGGAAAATTTAACTTTTTATCTATTTCCTGAATCTTTATATTTTTTAATATTTTACCTTTTATACTACAAGGCAATGTGCTTAGTTTAAGTTTTCAAATAAAATAAAAGAAAAGAAAAACTTCCAATTTTAGTAAAAAAAATAAAAGTTTACCGATCAGATCTATCATTGATCTTTTAATTTTTCTGAATTGGTTAATAAACTTGTTATGTACTCGTAAAATAACATTATGTTATCTGAACTAAGTGAACTTTTCTTATAAATAAGATCTTCTGAGATGCGATAATAATCTGGAGGTCCGTATTAGAGGTCTGCATGGGATGTCTCGAGCACACGAATACCCTTGAATACACTACTGCAGTATAGTACATTTCGAATGAAAATTTTACTCCTTAACTCAAAAATCCAAACGCCTACTAGATTCGAATGACACCGAATCTCCATACGTTTCTGTACGAATGAAATTAGGGTAGAATCTAAAGAAGAAAAGATTATTCATTCTAATTTCGAATGAATCGTGTATGTATGTACATATATGTATATACATTATGTATGTAAACATTGTATGTATTTCCTCCTTCATTGCGGACGGCAACAGGCTTCGAAAACAATAACAAAATACAATAATATGTTATCTCTACAGAAAGAAACGTACGTAATTTTTAGACAGTGTCTGCATGGAGGGAAAAGGCGTTGGACAACAGATAACGTCGGAGCAAGGTAGGCAGCAGATAAGGTCCTGAAAATGTGCAAATAAAAAACGAAAAAACTCCGAAAAAAAATAATCGTTTTCTTCCGAGTCGTCTAGTGTAGAATTTTCAGCAGAGTATTCGTTCAGTCTCATTCGATTCTAAAATTCAAAAGATACTCTGCAGTCAATGCTCGAACTTCTTTCTTTATCTCGAAAGTACTTTTGAGACGATCCATGCAGACCTCTAGTTCGAATAAATGCTTATAAGCTGGGCAGCTATCTTCGAAGCGACGAAGAGTCGGCGAGAACATGAGTTGTCAATTTATAATAAGGCCGATAAGGAATTGGTAGGATTATATTTAGAGCATTTATCGTATTATCAGGGCGATCATAATTGGGGTGTTTACTCGTATAATCGGATAGTACCAATTAGAGCGGTAACGGTAATACTTGTATCATATTCAGAGTGAATAATTCTTATATATAATACTTATATACATATATATAATTCTTAGAATGCTTATTATCAGGGCGATCTATAGAGAGTGTGTTAAGCCCTCTATAGTCTGCATTTTTATTTTAGTTTAAAGAAAAATGGTTTTCCAAAAAGTCAACAATTTATTTCTTATTTTCTACTTCTTCTGTCACTTGTCATTTGCGGTGTAGATAGCAAATTTCAATAATTTTACCAACTTCTAATTAAAGTCGAATTTAAATTCCTCTCCAAGATATCAAGATGTTGATCACAAATTTTCGTTAAATTTTTATGATTTCCCCCTGGCCTTATTCAACTGTAGCCGTAACACCCCCTCCTCTTGCTCCAGCATTCTTACAAATCATCTCTTCTCAATCCCTGCTCACCATCTCTCTACACTACTCTCCTTGGTTGTATATCCTTACACTCATAAAATTCCTTAGATAAATCGAACCCAAAATTTGGCTTGAAATTTTATTTACAGTTAATTACTGTTGTCCGGTGACTTTTTCTATAAAATAGTTGTGTTTATTTTAAAAAATTATTTTAAAAATATTGCACCATATTGTTTATTTTAAAAATAATGCACCAGCAGTAAGTTAACTGGTCGCTTGGTTTGGATTAACTCATGAGATTTTTATCAGTGTATATCTCTGTTTTAATCACTTGATGATCTTAACTGTTGTTGTTGTTATTTGGCATTTTGGTGTTGTCTTTGGAGACAGTTGCAGATGAACTCATTGGATGTGGCGGAGGTTATTGGTGTTGCTGTTCTTACTGTTGTGATTGTTGCTGTCGCTATATTGTTGGCTGTGTTTCTTATATTGTCTTATCAAACAAAATCAGATTTAAGTGTTGTAATAAATAAAATCTTTGTTTTTTTTTATTCTTCATACCTTTTTTTGGTTATCAGGTTTTGGTAGTAAAATTTTTTCAAAATATGTCTGTCTGTCTCTGTCGTAGGCTCGTAAATTTTAGGACAGCATTCATGGTTTATTGACCATATCGTGGTAACGTATTTGAATTTAACAAGCCTGACTGCAGTCAAAACAATCAATTCAAAATTACATTAAAAAACAAAAGAGAATTGATTATCATATTGATACGATACAACGGAAACTGATCGAGAAAAACGAATTGTACCTTTACGTGTAGATTGATGTAGGTTGAGGGGTGTAGAGTCTGGGAGTTTATATTATAATGGATTATGTCTGTCCATCAAATTAATTTTGATTTGTTAATTAAGTGTTAGTTCAGCTGATCGGTAGTTCGACTTTATTTGTGGCGTTATATAAGGAGTGTCATGACCTATTTTGAGTCTTGAAAATTATCCGCAGGAGGGCGCTGTGCTCCTTTTCATAATCTCTCTCGTATCTCTGCGACGAGGTAACCAATTTTGATGCGGTTTCTGACTCTATGTCAGGCGTTCTATAAGGAGTGCCATGGGCAATTTAGAGTCTTTAACCTTCTCCGCTGGAGGCACTGTTCTCATTTTTAGAACCCCAAAGCTGCATATTTTTGCAACAGGTTGATCAATTTTCATGCAATTTTCGACAATATTTCGTGTCTGAGACATACCAGATGAATATCCAGCAGTAATCTGCAAGATAACTAGGACTCCGTTTGCTGGAGTCTCGTTTTTTTAAAGCTGCAACGTCCTGGTGGCACCGTTCTCCATGTTCGTCTCTTTTGGCACCCAAAGTTTCCGGAAAGAAATCGAGAGGACCATCCAGAAATTGATGGTCCCCGGGGGGGGGGGGGGGGGGACTATATACAAAAAGACATTATACAAAAGAGACTATAAAGACTATATACAAAAAGACGGTAATGGTTGGCGGCGTTAAATAAACGAGATGTAATTCTTCCCAAATAGCTTCGCAGGTAATTTTTCTGACAGCGGTCACTCCTAGTTTAAACGACCAAGCCAGAATTTGGAAGCTACATCGATGTGCCAAATACCTGTAAGCAGCAAAAAGTTCCTGCAACGTCTATACATTAGTGCTTACATTAGTGTTACCGCCAGCCGTATCTTTGGCGGAATAAGCGCTCTGTATCTTCAGCTCAGCTTTTCCTCCAAAAGGGTTAAGAGCAAATTATATCTACCTGCATCCATTCGTAAAGCTTTAAAAAAATCATCTTTATCGGTTAATTGTAGTTGCCTAACGCGGGTTTAAAAAATCGTTTCGGCTTCTATTAACTAGCCGAACCCATTACCTCCGCCTTCGATTAGAAGCAATGTTGTATGCTTCCCATAGAGTATGAACACTGTTAATAATTTTCACAATTGCACCAACAAAAAATAATTCGCCAAACATTTTTGATATTTTTTATATATTTTTAGTTTCATAAACAACAACATTTAGTTTTACTGCTGCGTAAGAGAGAGTTGCTGCTGCAGTCACTGCGATGTGGTGTTTTGGCTGTAACAACGTTTTTGAAGTCAGCTTTCTCTATATATTTATTTCCACCTGGAACGCCCAAACACGTCTATACATCTTGTCAAACTTTATCCTTACGGAACATTCTTTTAACGTTCAGAAATCCAGACGTATAACAACTTTTTCTGACGCACTTCTTCATCATATGGTTTTGTTTACTTTTTCTATAAAAAGTTGGCAATAATAGAAGGATTAAGAATGATTTAGGGATTTTAAATAAAAGATATGCAACATTTTTTCTCGCTCTTTGACCGAAATCACTGCTGCGAAAATCAGAGTTCGGAAATGGGCGCACTTTGAAGCACGTTCACAATTGTGCTTAACGCAGTGCAGAAGCTCTCAGCATACAACACCGTGCTAGTGCTCGCTTTAACGACTCAGCGCCGCTTGCAAGAGACGATCGCTGAGCACCAAGCACCGTCTTGCACAGGAGCCGTCACAGAAACTGCGTCTCCTGAAGGCAGCATATTCGGAGCTCGAAAAGAGACGCTGCGGTGCTCAAAAAGAGACGAAGAGTGCTGTTAAAAGATACGCTGCGTCCAAACTTTGCTTTGTACACATTCAAAAACACTGAGTAAACGTATACGATGTATGAGTATATATGTACTTACTGCGTCTCTTTTCGAACACCGCGGCGTCTCTTTTCGAACACCGCGGCGTCTCTTCTCGAGCACCGAAGTATGGTGTCTTCAGGAGACGTAGCTCGTGTGACGGCTCCTGTGCACGGCCGTTGATGCTCAGCGATCCTCTCCGAAAGAAGTGCTAAGTCGTAGAAACGAGCTCCAGCACGGCGATTGTGATGTGACATTTGAGTAAAGCGCAGTATAAAGTGCTGTGCAGGTGACGGTGGTGCTGCTCACGGTACGTTCCCTAAACGAATCCGAGCTCTGGCAGAAATAGAATCTATATTATCTGCAGTAGCTGGAGCAGTAGCTCTCCCCATAGGCTGCCCGAATGTGTTTTTTTTTTCCTTAAAAGCATTGTGGTGAGCTTATTTACCGCCAATCCCACCCATTGTGCCGGTTATCCAAACGAAGAAGGAACCTTCTTTTGAGTTACCGAAGGCATATATCGGTATAGAAGAAGAGACACTCACTTCGTGGCATTTTCAAAAGTTGGCATCACTAATTTCTAGTTACCAATCATTAGAGTTGGTACCTCAAAAACTACCACAACCAAGCTTCTCTTACTCGTCCTCTCCTTTCTTTCTTTCTTTCTTTAACTCGATCTATCTCTTACGTCAGCGTTTCATTTATAACACAACAAATAATACCAAGTGAAAGAAAATTTATCAAAGAAAATAAAAATACACAACAACAATAACTATGTGAGTGTTATGCTGAAATACGATCCTTTGTTGATATACCCTCCACCAACGAGCCGGGCAACCATCATATTATTATAATGTAAAATTATCGCTGCTACGGAAACAGCAACAGCAGCCGGGGAAGCAGCAGCAGCCGCAGTTGTGGAAGCAATAACAACACCAACAAAAACAAAGCAGCACCGTAACGGCAGCCAAAAGGCTGACGACAAACAACGTAAATTCAAAGAAACACAGGGCGTTAACAATAGAGTGCCAGAGATAGTGACGCATACAAAGAGAAAAAGTGCGAGAGGGGAGAGCTTTATGGCAACGAATCAAAGAAGTAACCACACAGACCGCCAGGAGGAGGAATGTTCACAAGACGATGCTGAGTCAGAGAGGTTCCCTTGAAAATAATTTCACAAGCAACAACAAAAAATTAAAAATTGTAAAAACAGAGAAAAGTAGAAACCAAACCAAAGAAAAAATCACCAACAACAACAGTAATAGAATTATAGCAAAAAAGCAGGTCTGCTTTTCTTTGGTCAGGTACTCGAACATAGTTTGTTGATGGTGCTGGCGGCAGCGGCTGCTTATTCGATGTTTCCGACTTGACCCCCAAGAAGTACCTGCAACCCCTACCAAAACTCTTCTCCTCACACCAAACAACTTTTCGCTCTTCTCTTCTTTATTGCGTGAAATGGTGGTGGTGTCGATGATGGTCATTTTGAGCCATCCCCTAAAGTCCTATATGAAAGCATACATGTACATATTTTTCTATAGTGGCAGGGCCTAAGTTTGGGAGGGGGTACACAGCCGGTGCGGCTTATAGTAGGCATTGGCAATGGTCGGATTATTCTACTTCCGCGTATGTTCTTTATTTGTACTTTTCATTCATACTATCAGTAGGCCGGAGTAAAATTTCCTTAACAAGTTCAAAGTTGTGGTCATTTTGATCATTATATTCTGTTTTTACTTAACGAGCATAGATAATTATAATTATCTAATAATTAGGTAATTACACAGAAAAAATTCCGGTTGTCATATTGACAATCGGTCGTTGTCGGTCGGAAATTCATACAATGAAATTTTATTTTCCATACAAAAAAAAACAGATTTGACGACAACTGTTTTCAATACGACGAACCTTTTTGGTTCTGTGTAGCTAATAATTATAAGCTAAAGGTATCGATACTCAATAAAAAAGTGTACAGCACGAGTACATGGAAGACAGTCAAAATCCCGATTCAAATAATCCAGAACTCAAATTCCGGATGACACCCGGGCAAACTAAGCAAATAAACAGCGCAAAAATGGGTTTTTTCAGTATTTCAAAATCAATTACATATTATGTATTTAGTAGCAATTGAAACTAATTTTCAACCCAACGTATAGTCCACAGGGGTGACACCCGAGCAACAAAAATTAACAGTACAAAACATTTATTGAGCAATTTTCAAGTAGAAAAGAAAATATCGGGTGTGTTTCTAAGCCCGATAGAACTTAATATTGTAAAAAATAACACGAAAAATTTCATTTCAATTAAATTCTATTATTCATTCGAAAGATCAATACATGACATTAACATAATTTCAGGAATATGGCCACCGTGGTTGTTCTTGACTAATCGCATTCTGGACGTCTAATTTAGGGCCACTATTAGCACCAACACACAACAAGTGCGTTCTTAAAAATATTGAAAAAGACTTTTTTATAAATTGTTTTGTTTAATATATTAATAATGGATAAACTTTATACCAAAGGTTTTGTTGAAATAAGCTTAGGGAAACAGAATTTGCCAGATTTTGGTTTTTTTTTACATCCTATATAAATTTCTTGTGTGTTGATTGCTTTCTGGAAACCGGAAATGTATTTCTCTTCCATCATCATATGATACGAAGGCAGTTTGACAAGTCAGTGAACTTTTTGAATTTGCCGCGCAGTAACTTTAAATGCAACACTGCTTCCGTCAACTGCCATCTATTAATAAACTGCTGCCAAAATTTTGGGCAAACTGCGCCATTTAGTTTGTGTTTGACAGCCATTCAAAGCAGAAAATTCGAGCTTCGTGCTTCCAAAATGAAAAAAAGTAAATTTCGTGTGCTGATTAAGCATTATTTTTTGCTCAAAAAAACCATCACCGAAACAAAGGAAGGACTTGATAAATACTACGGGGCTCTGCACCATCAATATCAATGCTTTACTGAGTTCCGTTGTGGTCATACCAGCCGCTGTGGACAAGTGACGCCGTTCGCCCAAAAGAGTTCGTCACGCCAGAAATCGTCGATAAAATGCATGGATATTATGCATGGATATATGTATCTCCGATATTGGCCGATCGCAGAATGAAAGTGTGTGAGGTGGCTAAGGCTATAGACTCAACTGAGCGGAGCGGATGCATCTAATTTTACATGAATATTTGGACATGAAAAAGTTATTCGCGCGATGGATGCTGCGATTGCTCTTCCACCACTTCAAAGGAGTGTTTGGCGATGTTCAATCGCAATCCGAACGAGTTTTTGCACCGTTTCGTTACAGTAGACCAGTGGTTGTCAAACTATTTTGGTCGTGGAACCCCCAAATTTTTTGCCAATGATCGCGGAACCCTGAATATTTTTTTAACCAACGACTATTCAAAATTTAAGCAGATATTAAATGAAACAAGTATTATTTTGGTACTTCAGATTTTTATTGAATTAAACAAAACTTAAAAAAGCAGTTCATCATAAAAATAATTAACAAAAATACAAAACATAAACTAAAATAAATAAAAAAGTTTTAATGTGAAGAATGCACCTGCTTCCAATCCAATTCCACGATTATTTTAAAATTGGGCGCTATCAAAGAACAATCGAGATAGTGGGTTTCTTCGGGTGAACGTGCACCAAAGAAGGCCTAGGTGGGTCTGTTGGCCAACAAGGTCATGACCACATTTTTCTGGGATGCACGAGGTGTCATTCGCATCGATTACCTTGAAAAGGGTAAAACGATCACCGGCGTCAATCAGAGCTTTTGGACAGATTCGATGTTGATTTGAAGCAGAAACGAATGCATTTGGCGCAGACAAAAGTGCTGTTCCATCAGGACAATGCACAGGTGCAAAAATTCATAAATTGGGCTACGAACTGCTACCCCATCCAGCATATTCCCCACAATTAAACCCCCTGCGACTATTTCCTGTTTCCAAACCTTAAGAAATTGCTGGGCGGTAAGAGATTCGAGTTGAATCACTGAAACAAACGCCTATTTTGAGGGCCTTAAGAAATTTGGAAGGGATAGAAAAGATTTAAACACGCTGTACTAAATGTATCGAGCTAAAGACTATGTTGATAAGACTATATTGAGAAATAAAACGCAAAAAGTCACTGACCTATCAGTATACCGCGTACCATCAATATAAGTTTCAATGCTAACGTTTTCTTTTAATTTTTTATAAAAATCTGAACAATCTGCACACTTTAGGTTCGTTTAAAAAAGGGGTTAAAAATTATGATTTTGTAAAATTTTATTTTTTAAATTCTATATTGATTTTTTGAGGGTGCAAAACAAAAATTCATAATTATAAAATAAATATTATCACTGACAATTTTTTCCCTGTAAAACGCGAGGATAACAGTTGGTCTCCTTTTGGGAAATAAAGAATAGGCTCAAAGTAATAAAAAAATTACATGATCTTAGATTTTTCCAAAATGTATGTTCGTTGCCGTGTTCCCACAGAAAATTTTCAAACAAAAAATCATTGGTTAGTAGCGAAATTCCGAACGACAATATCTAAATATGACAAAATACTGATGCGACAATATCCTAAAATAAGACAACGAATCCAGGATAAAATTTCTGGAGTGTCCTGCGTCAGGGGCCTACGGCCGTAGAAAAGGATAAAAGCAGTCAGCAAATCCGACCAATCCTACCTGATTTTGGTTACCAAATTTTATCTGCGTTGGAAGTTTTCTGGGTGAGTCACCTACGGCCAGCGAGGGAGACCAACGACTCTAGATCGTAATTGCTAAGTGTTGTCAAAGTTTTGTCGTTTTCTCTTGTGGGTTGTTCATCGCGAAACATATTATATTGTGTATTGAAAGTCAGAAAGAGATTAATAATCAAAGAAACATATCTAAACGAATCTAATAATCGATTAAAAATCGAAAGAAGCCAAAATTATAATAATCAATATAGTTGAGAAGTATAATTATACTCATGATCGAGTGCCCACAGCGGAAACAATTCCCATTACCAATAACCACGCCTACTTTTTACAGTAAATGTATTTTTTTATTAAATTTTTTATTTTTATATTCAAATATTTTTTTAACGCCTAAGCGCATCCGTTTCTGTTTAAATTTCAAAAATTCAATTCAATCTGCACATGTATTTTGGCAGTATATCAAGCAACGCTGCATGCGTGTTATCTGCACATGTATTTCGGACAGAAGCCTTGAAATATTTTGAAGTGGAGGAGGCACAAGGCGAGTGGTAAAAAATTAATAAAACACAAATTTCAAATATAATACGTTTCAAATTTCATAACACAAAAAATAACAAAAAAGTTGGTGTTAATGTTTTCAATGAAAGCTCCTTATTACCCTCCTCATCTCTTTTTATTTTATCTTTTGAATTTTTTGCCGCTATCTCTTTCTGAATTCAAAATACGAATTGCTCTCTCGCAATTTCTCTCTCTCGCACTCCCATTGATGGCACCCACGAAACGGTTGGAATCGGCAACGAAACGGCAAATATTTAGTATAATACAAAAAAAAAAATATTTAAAAAAAAAGAATAAAGGTAAAAAAGGAATAAAGGTTGTAATCTGATCTGTTGGAATAATTTTCTTCTTTCGAAAATCGTTTAAAGTTATTCCTATAATCTAAAGATTATTAAATTTGTTTTTGACGATCCACATATCATACCTTAAAATTATGATTAAAATTATTATCTACGCGAACTACTACTAATATTATAATCGGGAAATAAAACAAAAACAAAAAATTAAAATTATAATAAAGTAAGACTTAAGTAGAAGTTTTAGGTTGTTATTTATATTTTTAAACTTATTTCAAAAAGAAATACAGTCAACCCTCCTACAACGCGACAGATACGTTCTTAGAAAACGTCGCGTTGTAGGAAATCGCGTTGTAAGAGACATGAACTCTATAGAAAAAAGCGGGTTAGGTTCCAAGTATAAAAAACTGCATTGAAATTAAAAAACGAAACTTTAATAAGTTAATGTTTAAGATTTTATTAGAAATCCTTCAATAAAATTATAAGAAATTAATAAAACAAAACAAAATAATTCACGTTTTTAAAAATTAAGAACCCAGATAGACACATTTGCATCATGATGATATCATATTGATTCAGAAAATCATCTCATCGGTGCGTTGCTTATGAGCAGCATAATTGTAACACGTATGCTACGTATTGTGATGACATTAAATGTAGGAAATATGTATGCAATATGATCTACATGAAATGTTCTAATTTTTTTTCGAAAATTAATTTTGAACCTGTCAAAATGCCGAACGTATATGTAAGTAAAATTTCATAAGCCAAAAATATATAGGGTATAGGCAGGAGTATAGAGTGCTGGCTTGCGGGCCTAACAATCGCAGGTTCAATTCCCGGTTTGGGAAAAAAATTTTGTTCCCAAGCTCTTTTTAGTTAGTTTTTTGATTTTTTACCAGGAAAACTTGTCTATCTGACAATCATGAAATGATATCAAATGTATTTCACGTGGACATATTTTCGTGTAATATCATTCCTTGATATCAACGTGAGTTTTAAATGATTGAAACATATCACGCATTAAAATACCTCATATTGATGTCTATATGTTTTTAAATATGCTGCGTCTGTGACAAATGAGCTGAGAACATATCTTGCTATCAAAATGATTTCATTTTGTAGGAAAAATTGAGATATCATGTTATGATTATCATGCTTGTCTATCTGGGAACTAAATAAAAATTCAAATTTATAAAAATTCAAATATAAAAAGAAATGTTGATGCATATTATTTATGCAAATTCTTCGTCATCACTGCTAAACGGATTATGCCGCAAATGTTTTGCTGGTGCTATATCCGAATCTGAACTATTGGAACCAGGGATAGGTTCGTAAGTAAACGAGTCCATTTTATTCAAACACGGAGTTAATTTTTTACTTACAAATTTATACAAAACAACCAAATGTTAAATGTCAAATTTGTCAAATTTTAACCATTCCGAGAAAAGTGATTTTTTTTAAAAAAGTAAATTTTTTTAATCGCGTTGTAGGAAAAAAATCGCGTTGTGAGAAAAATTGCCTCAATTTATGAATCGCGTTGTAGCGAAAACGCGTTGTAGAAGTGTCGCGTTGTAGGAGGTTTTGCTGTACATGCTTTTGTGTGAAAAGGAACAGAATCAACTTTACTAATAAAAATCTTGGAACGATTCTATTCTAAACTATTCTAAAATAGTTTAACCGTAGACCGAGCCTTGTATCAAATATGAAACATTTGACTTTTGTTTTGGCCAGGAAATATTTTTCGCTTTTAATCTCACGACTATACGTAAATTTTGTGACTTTGTTTATTTTGTGCATTATAATTATTTTAAGTAGTAGTTTAAAACAAAAAACAATAAATAAGGTAAAAAAATCAAAACTTCATAATTTTATCCTTTGTATCATTTTTGATACAAAACAATATTAAAAGTAGAACCCAAAAGCCACGAAGTGAGAATTTCCATTCGCTCTATTCGAAAATTGTAAAGAGTGATAGTAGGAAGCTTGTGATTTTGGAACATCAGCGGAAGCAGTCCCGTATTTTAGGCCGTCGCCAAAAACGCGAGCAAGATGCCCAGCAGTGTTACGCATCGGGTGATAAAAATAAGCAAAGAAGTCCATATTGATGTATGTGCCAAAAACCAATTTGTAAGGATAAGCATGGAAAAAATATTTGCATTGATTGTTTAAAAAATAAAGAATGAGCTAAGAATTTATTATAAAAATTAATAGATACTATTTTTATATACTTTTGATATACTATGAATCAAAAATGACGCAAGGATAGGATTCTCAATTTTTTTAAGGCTCGATCTACGGTTAATATTACATAAAATATTTGAAACTCCAGCGCCAGAGTCAATTGTAATAATGACTTATGAAATAAGTCAATAAGTCAGCGCCCAAATGAAATAAAGCGGTGTTATTTCATTTTTTTGGGGTTTTATTTCATTTTCAATAAAATTTTTCAATAAATTTTATATATTTTTCAATAAATTTTCAATAAATTTTCCATTTTATTGTAGGCTTTATTTCATTTTTTTGTAAAAATTATAAAATTTCTGAAAATTAAATAACGCCCAAAATTACGGCGTCGACTGAACTTTAATGTGGAAATGCAGAACTTTAACGCATGCAGAAAGACCCAGAATAGAGGAAGAATTTTCAACAAGGAGATGGTTTTGTTGGCTGAGGGTTTTAATCCCTGCCACGGCCGAAGGCCGGCATGCAGAAGGACACTTTGCCTGCGCAGAAGGACCCTGGATAGAGGAAGACTTTTCAGCAAAGAAGATGGTATTGTTGGCTGAGGGTTTTAATCCCTGCCACGGCCGAAGGCCGGCACGCAGAAGGACACTTTTTGCCTGCGCAGAAGGACCCTGGATAGAGGAAGGCTTTTCAACAAGGATATGGTCTTGTTGGCTGAGGGTTTTAATCCCTGCCACGGCCGAAGGCCGGCATGCAGAAAGACCTTGGATAGAGGAAGAAATAGATTACACAATAGATTACAATACACAGAAATAGATTTCTGTGTAAGAAATAGATTTTTAACATACACACACACACTCACACAAACACAGCCTAAGATCTGCTCGAGCAAAGAATGTATGAAGAAAACGCTGATATGCTAGTAGCATTGATATCGGAGCCATACAAAATTCCTGGAATAATGTATGGGCGTCTGACTCTATGAATGGTCCGGCGTACAGTGGTCCACAATAGAAATCTATCGGTTAAAAATCTGTAACTATTAAACGGATAGGAATTTTTGAATGCGGTTTTTTGCAATCGACAGAGAAATGTTGAAATATCTTCGCACTGGAACAGAGATCTATGTAGATGTCTCAGGATTAGAGCCGAAGGGCTCCAAATTCGAAAAATATTTTCATTTTTTTTAACTTTGGCAAAAAAACGTATTTAAAGGTAAATTGTTCAAACTTTTTTCCACTTATCTATAAATTAAGGATATATTCGTAATGGCTGTGAAGTTCCAAGTGCATAAGTCTTCCACACTTCCAAAAAGGTCTTCATTTGTTGCTTCTCTACTACATTTTCTAGTGTACAGAACTGTACGGAATGACAAGTTAAGCCAAGAGAAAAGGAGCTTAAAGAAAAACACGTTCAAGATGAATTCAAAAAAATTGGTTTAATTATAGACTAACCAACTCAAGGTGCAGGCAATACAAATTATGGAAACACAGCCAGAAGGTTTTTCTTGGACCCACAACAAACTGACTAAAATTTAATTTAGAGATTTAAAATTGTTCTTGAAGCAGATGCTTGTAATCTAAGAAGACCTTTTTGGAATTTTATTAGCCACATCGGATCCATATATTTCCAGCATCCGGTATGTGTGCGCTACAAAAAAACCAGATATAAGTTCAGAAGCCAAATGGTTTCCCCAAAATTTCTCTGTCGATTGCAAAAAACCGCATTCAAAAATTCCTATCCGTTTAGAAGTTACAGTTTTTTGGCCGATGGATTTCTATTCTGAACCACTGTGCGCCGATATGGGAGTGCGGCCAACATCCATTTCAAAGAACTTCGCAGCAAACTCATCGCGGTTTTGTATACGCCATGGTGGCAGCCCTTCACTTCTACGAGTACAAATGTTATGCAGCACTCAGCTTAACAAGAACAGACTTCGAAATGTTGCAATAGAATTTAGCTTCCGAGGCCAGAAATGTTAACCCCGTCATAATTGCGGAAGATTTTAATGCCTGGGCAGCCCGTCCCAAGCGGATTATTAGATTTTCTGATGGTATAGGGATAGTGGAGGTGTCGAAACACATTTCTTCCTTTACGATGCCGCAAATACAGCAATTAATCCTATTCAACAATGGCTGACATCTGTGGGACTGACACTGGCGGAGCACAAAACCAAATTAGTACTGATCAGCAGCCGTAAGAAGAGCGAAACCGCGCAAGTTAGGTCAGGCAGAATTGATATGCAGTCTCAACGCGCCATTAGGTACTTGGGCGTAATTATCGATTACCGCTTAAGCTTTAAACAGCACAATGAATATGTGAACAAGAAAGCAGCAGGCTGCCATGCAGCATTAATAAGAATGCTCCCCAATGTAGGTAGTCCAAAAAGCAGCAAGCGCCAAGAAACGTGGTGACGTCTATACTTATGTATGCAGTTCCGATCTGGACAGACTCTTTAAAAACGAAATCAACGAGCAAAATCCATACAAAAGTGGAGCGAATCGAGCAAGGGAAGGTGGACTTACACTTTCTTACAATTTCTGAGTGGGGACAGCGTGTTCCGGAACTACCTACACCGCTGCGGGCACGACAATTCTCCATTCTGCTCACCATGGTCCCTGAGCTTTAAGGCTCCCTCCCGATGCAATACTTAGCATCGTAGTTCCGGGAGGACTGACAGACTTGGGAAGAGGTTTTAGCGGGTTAAAGTCTCGCACTCAGGCTTTTAATGCGTGATACACACACGTGCACGCACCGTCTGCATAACCATCTCTCCCTGCCGTAAAATGTTTCCCCTCCCGAAAAACCCAAAATTGTATGGTAATAAGATACGAACAGCTGTTTTTCCTCTTTCACGTAGCTCACCTACATTTTGGCCTTTAAACGCCATTCAAATTAATAGCAGAGCTACAGAATATAAACACATACTATGTGTGACAAAAATTATGAAGGGGGAAGCAGCGGTGCAACAATCCCTGGCTTTTCACAGACGCCAAAAGTCATCATAGCAATTTATTTAACACGGTAAATATGTACGTTTCGTCCCTGTGGAGTAAAATAAAAGTGGCGACAGACGACAGTTGTTGAAATTGGGGGAGTGGTATAAGGGAATAACAGAATAGAGGAAGAGAGAAGAATTTGAGCTTAACATAGAAAATTATGCTATGCCACATGCCATGCCTTATAAAAATTTCTTGCGTCTTCTTTGTTCTAAAAATATAAACGAAGCTAAAGCAAACGCATCAAACTCATCATACACTTATCATACTCTCATCATACTCTTAAGAGTCGAAGTCAGAGTCGTGTGGAGGAGTCCGTTGGGAATTTCACAACAATCGACAGCATCAATGGAATAACGATGACTTAGTGTTCACCACAAGCGATAGATAAAAGTGTTGGTAATAATCTTAGCGCGGGACAAATTATCTTCGGAATTCGATACTTTCGTATTTTTGAATTTCTTTCTTTTTATCTCTTTCTCTTTCTCTTTAGCATTTACGCGAGTTAAATTTTTTTTTTTTTTTTTTTTGAAACAATTTTAGTGGAAAAATTATTTTACGTTTTTTACCAGAATAACGTACTTTGATATATTTTCTTTGTCAAAGGGTTAAAAATATTTGTAAAAAGTTGCGTGATTTTTAATTGTATACCAGGAAGTATCGTACATAAAAATATGTATTAGCAGTGCTTTTTTGTCATAGAACGCCTGGAACGCCGTTCCATCACCTTTTTTCGAAAGATTTTAAGTTGCGTGATTTTTAATTTTATACCAGGAAGTATCGTACATAAAAATATGTATTAGCAGTGCTTTTATGTCATAGAACGCCTGGAACGGCGTTCCATCACCTTTTTTCGAAAGATTTTAAGTTTTAAAATTTTTTTTTAATTTGATGTTTGGTCCTCGTTGAATCAAGAGAAATTTGGAAAAATTGGAGAAATTTGGTTTTAAATACAATTAATAAAAGTAATGTTTATACATATATGTACATATATAGACATACATATGTATATTTACCATTGAGATGAGCGTTTCACCACCTTTATTTTTACAAAAAAAGCACTGTGTATTAATATATTCATTATTGCCAATATCCAACATCATTACATCCCATTTTATTAACAAATTCATTACTGTGATCTTCAGAATCATTATGACCGTTATCATCATTATGACGTCGTTCGCATAATCATAAATATGTATATTTAATTCCATCCCCATCATCACTAAAAGCACAGGCAATGGCAACAAAACAACAACAACAAAAACGACAACTACTACTACGACCAGGACAAAGTTTTTGTTGCTCATATTAGTGTAATTTGATATTCTGAAGTGCAGAATGAAAGTAACAAAGCAAAAAGGAAAGAAGAGTATTTTTAATGTGACTGCCTGCCTGCCTGCTTGCTTGCTTGGCCGCCTATCCGTCTGTCCATTCGTCGGTTTTTCGTGCACCCGAGTCCACACAATGCAAACATAACCGTCTTTATGCAGCCCGATTAATTGCTAGTCTCGCGAAACCCAGTAGCGAAAATTGAAGTAGTATTGAAGAATAGTTCGGAGTATCTCTTAAGCAATTAAAGAGATCCACTAAAGAGTATTTATCTTTTACCAACGAGATCAAGACTGGTTCTTGATCGAACTACTACGATATCATGAGTCCTTCGCCATGATCGAGAATGAATTTTCTACCAACGAGGAGGTGACTGATCCGCTCTGTGAAACTACCTTCCATGGAGGTACTTTTGTTCAATGAATGAGTGAAAACCAACGAAGGAGACTATTTCTAACCGTGAGATTACCTCTCATGGAACTCCTTTTGTGTAATCAACGAAAAGACACGATAAAACCTAATCGCCTATCTACGATACTTTTGCACAATGAGAAAAGAGACAAGATCGCATTAGTATACGCTACACAATTAGATAGAATGGTGGTCCTCCTCGTAGACTCATGGAGAATAAAAAGGAATTCAAAAGGATCAGCTTCAGATTCAAATACCAGAAACTTTCCAGACCTATAGCGCCTATAATATACTCGTACAATTACAAGAATACAGAATTACAAGAATCCAGTGCCGCATTCAGTGTATAATTTTGAGGGGTCAAAAGGAAATCCGTTGAGAAACTTTAGATTGTTTGTATAAGCTCCGGGAAATAACGCTCAAATGAAATAAGGCCCATTTTGAGCCCGCAGAAGGCACGCAGAAAGACCCTGGATAGAGAAAGACTTTTCAGCAAAGAAGACGGTTTTGTCGGCTAAGGGTTTTAATCCCTGCCTTGGCCGAAGGCCTGCACGCAGAAGGACCTTGGATAGAGAAAGACTTTTCACCAAGGAAGATGGTTTTGTTAAATCCCTGCCCCGGCCCATTTTGGGCTTTATTTCATTTTGGCAAAATGGGCGTTATTTCATAAAAAAATGAAATAAGACCCACTTTGGGCTTTATTTCATTTTAAGAAATTTTCAAATTTTTCAGAAAATTAAATAAAGCCCCAAAAAAAAATTAAATAAGGCCCAATTTTGCGATAAATTTTGAAATGCGTTAGCTACGAAGCAGCTCTTGGACTTACTGGACGATTTAATATACAAATACTCTTCAGCAAGGGGATGGTTTTTCTGGCTGAGGGTTTTAATTTCATCCCCGGCCGAAAGCCGGCACGCAGAAAGACCCTGGATAGAGAAAGACTTTTCAGCAAAGAAGATGGTTTTGTTGGCTGAGGGTTTTAATCCCTGCTCCGGTCGAAAGCCCCACGCAGAAGGACCCTGGATAGAGAAAGACTTCTCAGCAAAGAAGATGGTTTTGTCGGCTGAGGGTTTTAATTATTGCATCATCATCATCAACAGCCATCACATTCACCCACTGCATCAATAAATAGTCATCATCAGCAGCAGCAGCATCACCGGCATCAGCAACTTTACCAACAACAGCAGCATCATCACGCAACAACGGTGCACAACACCAACACCAGTAGTACTGACAATAACAACAACAACGCCAGCAGTAGTCATGCGCAACAGCATCAGAATCATGCTACCGGTCGTAATAGCAGTTTAAACGCGTAATTAGTGGGCGCGGCACTAACAGGTGGTGGCGGCAGTATTGCTGCTGCTGCTGCAATTGGTTCCAACAGCAGTAGCGGCAGTAGTGGTGCCCTCTCTTCCGTCGCTGGGGCCACAACTGGCGGCTTAGCGATACCCGTGCCTACGAATAAAGCCAGTGTGCAGATGGCGCCAAAAAGGACCCTGGATAGAGAAAGACTTTTCAACAAAGAAGATGAAAAGGGTTTTAATCAACAAAACCATCTCCTTGCTGAAAAGTCTTTCTCTATTCAGGGTCCTTCTGCGCAGGCAAAAAGTGTCTTTCTGCATGCCGGCCTCCGGCCGGAGCAGGGATTCAAACCCTCATCCAACAAAACCATCTCCTTGTTTAAAAGCCTTCCTCTATCTAGGGTCTTTCTGCGTGCCGGCCTTCAACCGGGGCAGAGATTATAAAATTTCTTAAAATGAAATAACGCCCAAAAAAATGAAATTGCAGTTAGCTTTTTTGGATTTAATTCCTTCCCGCAGTCGAAGGCCGCTCACACAAAAAGATTGGCTGCAAAATAACTTGTGCAATGGAAATAACTTGGGCGTTATTTCATTTTAAGAAATTTTATAATTTTTACAAAAGATGAAATAAAGGCCACAATTTTTAGTTTTTTCGAAAATGAAATAAAGCACCCAAAAAATGAAACAACACCCAAACTTTACGATTTCAAATCTTCATTCAAAAAAAAAAGTGGGCTTTATTTCATTTGGGCGTTATTTCCCAGAGCCGTTTGTAAATATATTGAGAATGAATGAAAAAAGTCTGAAATAAAGATGTAGCGAAATTGTAATTGTAACAAAGAAGAAGAAGAAACACTGAACACTTTTTAATTTATATAGGAAGGAGTTCTTTAACGTGGGGGGTGGTCTCAGAACTGAAAGGCACTTTCCTGACCCTTTTTAGTACTATATATTTTTGCTGATTGATTTATATTTCTTTGTAATCAATTGAATTGAGTCTGAATAAAATTTTTATTTCTTTGTAGCGGAACCTCTGACAAACAACATCTTGACTCGTCCAGCGATTCTGAAATGGAAAGTGGTTTGTTGCAACACAATACTACACCTTCGCATCATCATCATCAACAGTCATCACATTCACCCACTGCATCAATAAATAGTCATCATCAGCAGCAGCAGCATCACCGGCATCAGCATCCTCACCAACAACAGCAGCATCACCACGCAACAACGGTGCACAACACCAACACCAGTAGTACTGACAATAACAACAACAACGCCAGCAGTAGTCATGCGCAACAGCATCAACAGCAACAACAACAACAATTGCACCAACAACAAAATCATGCTACCGGTCGTAATAGCAGTTTAAATGCGCAATTAGTGGGCGCGGCACTAACAGGTGGTGGCGGCAGTATTGCTGCTGCTGCTGCAATTGGTTCCAGCAGCAGTAGCGGCGGTAGTGGTGCCCTCTCTTCCGTCGCTGGGGCCACAAGTGGCGGCTTAGCGATACCCGCGCCAACGAATAAAGCCAGTGCGCAGATGGCGCCACTGTCAGCCGCCGTCGCATACTCACACTTACACAGTGTTATGGGCTCGATGCCCGTCTACGACATAAACGAGTATCAACACTTATGATTTTAGTTGAAATAGTATGCAGTGGAGGAGCAGCCACAGCAACAACAACAACCGCAAAGGCAAAATCTAAAAAAGTTGCAACACTACCATCAGCCTCAGAAGTACTCTTAGTAAAATTGAAATTGACTGCATGTTACTTTGCACTGCATGCAACTAGCCATCGACTAGGAATCAACTCGGAACTCACTTCTTCATTGCCCAATTAACGCCGTTTTGATTAAAGTCGTCTACCAATTGATTGAAAATCGAAATCTGTTTTTAATCTCCTTAAGAATGAATTTAGTCACCTAAGAGTCGATTGAGGATCATCTTTAAATCATGGACCGCATGGGCCGTACTTATTGCCGTCTAATAATCGGCCAAGATTCCACTTGAAAGCAATTTTTTTACTTCGTATTTAACAAAGAAAAGTAATTTTTGTATATAAGAAATTATAAGAGGACTTCTTGCCAGGCATGTCTTCCTTAAATGGCAATATATAGGCAGTTTGACAACTCAGTGAACTTTTTGAATTTGCCGCGCAGTAACTTGAAATGTGACACTGCTCCCCTCAACTGCCATCTATTAATAGACTGTTGTAAAATTTTGAGGAAGCTGCGCCATTTAGTTTGTGTTTGACAGCCATTGAAAGCAGACAACCTCGTGAATTTTAACGAATATGGAAAAAAGTTAATTTCGTGTGCTGATTAAGCATTATAATTTGCTTTAAAAAACCATCACCGAAACCACGGAAAGACTTAATATATACTACGGGGACCCTGCACCATCAATTTCAATGGTTTACTGAGTTCCGTTGTGGTCGTACCAGCCGTTGTGGACAAGTGACGCCGTTCGCCCAAAAGAAGGTCGTCACGCCAGAAATCGTCGATAAAATGCATGATGTTGACCGATCGGAGAATGAAAGTGCGTGAGGCTATGGCTATGGCTTAGGCTATAGACATCTCAACAGAGCGGGTACATCTAATTTTACATGAATATTTGGACATAAAAAAGCTTCCGCCCGATGGGTGCCGCGGTTGCTCTTCCACTGCTTTAAAGAAGTGTTTGGCGATGTTCAATCGCAATCCGAACGAATTTTTGCACCCTTTTGTTACAGTAGACGAAACATGGATCCATCACACCACACCAGAGACCAAAAAACAATCAAGACAGTGGGTTTCTTCGGGTGAACGTGCACCAAAGAAGGCCAAGGTGGGTCTGTCGGCCAACAATGTCATGGCCACAGTTTTTTTGGGATGTACGAGGTGTCATTCACATCGATCACCGTGAAAAGGGTAGAACGATCACCGGCCCTAGTCAGAGCTTTTGGACAGAATCCATATTGATTTGAAGCAGAAACGACCTCATTTGGCGAAGAAAAAAGTGCTGTTCCATCAGGCCAATGCACGGGTGCAGAAAATTAAAGTGGGCTACGAAGTGCTACCCAATCCAGCATATTCTCCACAATTAAACCCCTTGCGACTATTTCCTGTTTCCAAACCTGAAGAAATGGCTGAGCGGTAAGAGCTTCGGGTCAAATCAATGAGACAAACGCCTATTTTGAGGGCCTTGAGAAAACCTATTATTTGGAAGGAATTAAAAAAATTGAAAAATGCTGGACTAAATGTATCGAGCTAAAAGGAGATTCTGTTGAGAAATAAGGCCTATTTGCCGAAAAAAATATCTTTTTTTCAAAAAGTCAGACCTATCGAACTACTTATCAAATACGCAAAATGCGTGTACAATATGTAAAAAAAATAAATTATAATACGAATGTTAATAAATTATTAATTTGTATAGCATATATTATATATTTATATATTTGTATTTAAACTTGCTTTAAAGCATCTAAATTTTAAGTAGGAACAATTTATGTATTTTTTTAAATTTCAGTAAACATAAATTAAATTATTCATATGTTTTTTTTTTTAATATTGTATTATTAATGGTATTATAATTTCTTAGACCTTTGGGCAGAGATTTGTAAATAAAAAACTATGAATGTAATTTCAAATACGTGCAAAAACTTATAATAAACCTTATTATTATTATTATAGATAAAATATATTTTAGTAAACGCTGTAAAATATGTGCATTTTATATTACACTAGCAGAGTACCCGCGTTGTCTCCCGCATTTTTGAATTTAAGAATTTTACGTGAATAATAAAAAACCGAAAAGTTAAAAACCCAACCCATGTTTCGTCTACTGTAACGAAAGGGTGCAAAAATTCGTTCGGATTGCGATTGAACATCGCTAAACACTTCTTTGAAGCGGTGGAATAGCAATCGCGGCACCTATCGCGCGGATAGCTTTTTCATGTCCAAATGTTCATGTAAAATGAGATGTATCCGCTCAGTTGAGATGTCTATAGCCTTAGCCACCTCACGCACTTTCATTCTCCGATCGGACAATATCATTACATGCATTTTATCGACACTCAAAAACATTTCGAAAACCCTGTGAAGATAAATTTCTATTGAAATTTGCCACCACATAACGTATGGCGTTTACCATGTAAAATTCATAAATATTTAAATATATACTATATATACACATTAATAATTTAATATGTAAATTAAATGTATACAAGAAACGGAATTTTTTCTGAGTGTATACCACGTCAGTGTATGTCCACCTGACGGACAAAAGTGAGTGCGAGAGAGAAACTATGATACAACATACGTTCACAACATACGCGACCTTCCTTGCTCCTCGTGCTTAACAACAACAACAACCATGTTGTTCAACGACTATAAAAGAGAGCTCTTGTCAGTAACAAGGCAGTTCTCGAGGAGTAGTGACTTGAGTCGGACGCTTCTTCCTAACCGAATTTATAGATTTGCCAGCGTCGACATCGGCAGAGCCACGACGTCCACATCGCAGAGCCACAGCGCCCACATCGGCAGAGCCACGGCGCCCACATCGACAGAGCCACAGCGCCCACATCGGCAGAGCCACAGCGGCAAGCATTATAAAGAATAAAGTTCGAATTTCTAGGTCCAGAGATTTTCTTCGCGTCCTCCACAAACGTCCACTTTGTGGAGTTTTCACTCCCCCGGTCAGCACCGAGGAAACCGGTCTGAGGAGTTTTCACTCCCCCGGTCAGCGACGATGAAGCCGGTCTGAGGAGTTTTCACTTCCCCGGTCAGCGACGAGGAAGCCGGTCTGTGGAGTTTTCACTCCCCCGGTCAGCAACAAGGAAACCGGTCTGCGGAGTTTTCACTCCCCCAGTCAGCGACGAGAAAGCCGGTCTGTGGAGTTTTCACTCCCCCGGTCAGCAACAAGGAAACTGGTCTGCGGAGTTTTCACTCCCCCGGTCAGCTACGAGGAAGCCGGTCTGCGGAGCTTTCACTCCCCCGGTCAGCTACGAGGAAACCGGTCTGAGGAGTTCTCACTGCCCCGGTCAGCACCGAGGAAACCGGTCTGAGGAGTTCTCACTCCCCCTGTCCGCACCGAGGAAACCGGTCTGAGGAGTTTTCACTCCCCCGGTCAGCGACGAGGAAGCCGGTCTGTGGAGTTTTCACTCCCCCGGTCAGCAACAAGGAAACCGGTCTGCAGAGTTTTCACTCTCCCGGTCAGCTACGAGGAAACCGGTCTGAGGAGTTCTCACTCCCTCGGTCAGCACCGAGGAAACCGGTCTGAGGAGTTTTCACTCCCCCGGTCAGCTACGAGGAAGCCGGTCTGCGGAGTTTTCACTCCCCCGGTCAGCGACGAGGAAGCCGGTCTGAAGAGTTTTCACTCCCCCGGTCCGCAACGAGGAAACCGGTCTGAGGAGTTTTCACTCCCCCGGTCAGCGACGAGGAAGCCGGTCTGTGGAGTTTTCACTCCCCCGGTCAGCACCGAGGAAACCGGTCTGAGGAGTTTTCACTCCCCCGGTCAGCAACGAGGAAGCCGGTCACAATCCCCAAGAATTATAATGTATTATAATTATTATTCCTATGTATTATAATTGCATATAAAAATAAATATAACATAAAAATTAAACAAATAATAAGAAAAACGTTAAAAGCAACTGCGTCCTAAAGAAACAAATTTCTGGACGAATCCTGGACTCGACTGAGTCTTTACCCAGGAGCAAGGTTCGTTACAGTGGCGCCCGAGCAGGGACCTGAGTTGCTTTTAACGTGTGATCAATCACGAAAGACCGCCACGGACACACCTAACGAACACGAGGAAGGTCACCTGGATTTATTCGCTCCGCAAGGAAGACCTTGTCACATACGCCAGGGAATTTGGACTGGACGAAAGTGGAACCGTGGAGGAACTAAGGAAGCGACTCGCTACCTTCGCAACAGAATCCAAAGATGATATAGAGGTAATAGAGCGCCTAGAGGAACTCGAAGAGTTCCACCAAGCGGCAAAGTCACCATATCGACTGGAATTGCCACAACCCCAACCTGAATCAAGGAAAAGCCTCTACGTAGAGTTGCCTCCCATCGTTCCACCAACAAACCAGGCGGCGGAACCTGGAACACCAGAGAGTAATCGAACGGCAGAATATGCCGACGTTTTAGACAAGGTCCGGAAGTGGTCGGTTAAATACGACGGAGGTCGCGATCCTCTCGCTTTTATTGAAAGGTTGGAAGAGCTGGCCACGGCATACGTAATAAATCGAGACCTGCTACCGAGGACAATGCCGGAACTCCTCCGAGATCGAGCATTGATCTGGAACCGAAATACTAGAATCAATTGGCAGACATGGGCGCAGTTCAATACCGCGTTCTTAAAATTCTTTTAATCGGCCCGATATTTTGAGGGCCTCGAAGACCAAATACGGAATCGGCTACAAAGGCCCGGAGAGCCTTTCAAGGACTATGTACTCAGTCTGTACGAAGCTATGCGACATGTTAACTGGTCCGAAAAAGAGAAGCTTGAACGCCTATATAGAAAGACACGGAAGGATGTAAAATTGTACGTGAAACGGCGCGATTTCAAAAGTCTCGACGAGCTAATCGGCTTGGTGGAGGATCTCGAGGAAATAAACGACCAACCGCAGGAACCGGCAGGTACACGACCACGAGAACGTGAGGTAAGACATCGGCAGTTAGCCCAACCAGCTGAGGGAATGCTAATATCAACTAGGGCCTGTCGAAGATGTGGACAGGAAGGACACATTCAAGGGGACTGCCGAAACCCCCGCATTCTGTTCTGTTGGGACTGCGGGCGTATTGGATGTCGTACAATCGACTGCTGCCGACGACCCCTTTCGGGAAACGAAGCGGGACCGCGTCAGATAGGAGGAATGACGGGTCCAGAAACTATCGCCCCTCGCCAGGTGAACTAAGCCTCCTACACTATGACACCAACCACCTGTTCGCGGAGGTGACAGTGGGCCACCTCCAGAAGAGGGCCGTACTGGATACCTTGGCAACCAGAAGCTTTGCCAGCCGAAGTTTAGTACAGGAACTCGGTATACCCACGAGCCGCACACCATCCACAAACTTTATCCGCTTGGCCGACAATACGCGAAGAGTGATAAATGAATGCCTCCCGATTACAATAAAACTGGGTTCAAGCGAAGTACAAGTCGAGCTATTGATCTTAGCCGAAGCAACGGACGACCTGCTTCTGAGCCTGGATTTTATGACAAAGGTTGGAACCACTATCAATTGCTGTGGCCAAACGATCACCCTACAAAAAACGAGTAGAGGGGAACAAACAAATGAGTTAACATGCACGGTCCTCAGAGAAGAAGTACCGACCCCGACTGACGTTGACAATTTCTTGCAGGAGGAACTGGCGAAATTCGATGAGGTGCAGGGGGCATGTAATGTCGATTCACACAAGATTGTTATGAAGGATGACCGACCAATTAAACAAAGGTATATCCCTCGCAATCCTGCCATGCAGGAAATCATAGGAGATTGACGAACTTCTGGAAAAAGGATGTATAGAACCATCCTTTAGTTCCTACAGCGCTCCGATAGTCCTAGTCAGGAAGAAAACCGGAGCCTGGAGACTTTGTATTGACTACAGGCAGCTCAACGAAAGATCGGTTCCTGATGCTTACCCACTCCCACGCATTCACTACATTCTGGACCGCCTACGAAACGCGAAATTCATCAGCAGCCTAGACCTCAAAAACGGGTATTGGCAAATAGCCATGGAGGACGCCAGCAGAAAGTACACAGCGTTTACAGTTCCGGGACGCGGTCTCTTCCAGTGGAAGGTCATGCCTTTCGGCCTCTACTCCGCACCAGCAACTTTCCAGAGAACGTTGGACAAGGTAATTGGACCCGACCTGGAACCGCATGCGTTTGCCTATTTGGACGACATAATCATTACGAGTGACTCATTGGCGGAACATATAAAACACCTCCGAGAAGTCTTCCGAAGACTGCGGGCAGCTAACTTAAAGTTGAACCCTGAGAAATGCGAGTTCTTCAAAAAACGAACCAAGTATTTGGGTCACGTAGTAAGCGAAGAGGGAATTGAAACGGATCCAGAAAAAATCGCTGCCATCAAAATGTTGAAACCACCGACCAATTTACGAGAACTACGGCAGTGCCTCGGCATTGCTTCCTGGTACCGCCGATTTGTGCCGGAGTTCGCCACGATAGTACATCCTCTGACTAACATGCTGAAAAAGGGCCGACACTGGAAGTGACAAGATGAACAACAAGACGCCTTCGATAACTTGAAAAAGATGCTTATCCATGCACCGGTACTGATCTGTGCGGATTTTACAAAGAAATTCGTTTTACAGACCGACGCCAGCGAGGTCGGACTTGGAGCCGTACTCACCCAACAAATCGAGGGACAAGAAAAAGTGGTGGCCTACGCAAGTCGCCGTCTCAACTCGGCCGAAAAAAACTACTCAACTACGGAAAAGGAGTGTTTGGCGATCGTATGGGGCATCAGAAAGATGCGCTGCTATCTCGAGGGCTACCAATTTACAGTAATCACCGACCATCTCTCCCTTAAGTGGCTTAACTCGATCGAAAACCCATCAGGCCGTATTGCAAGGTGGGCATTAGAATTGCAGCAGTATACCTTCGACGTCCAGTATAGGAAAGGGAAGCTCAATACCGTAGCTGACGCACTCTCACGACAGCCAGTAGATACACTTCGCCGTACGAGAACTGAAGATGGAAACTTACAGAAGTGCCCTTGGCTGGAAGACAAAATCGCTGCTACCCGCGAAAACCCCGAGAAATATCCGGATTTCTTAGAAGAGAGTGGGAATCTATATCGACATGTGTCACCCCAAGTAGACGACGAGGATTGCATCGCCTGGAAATTGTGCGTCCCCATCTTCCTTCGCCAACGTGTACTACACGAAAATCATAATCTACCCAGTGCAGGTCATTTAGGAATCCGGAAGACAACTGCTAGGATCATGGACAGATATTACTGGCCTGGTATGTGGCGAGATATCAAAAACTTCGTTTGACGCTGTGAATCATGCTAGAAGTTTAAAGCTGACCAACAACTAAAAGCTGGGGAAAATGCTAAGCCAAATCGCCGACGAGCCATGGGCTACTGTTTGTACCGATTTTATTGGACCGCTTCCTCGCTCCAAACATGGTAACACCACCATCCTAGTTTTCTTTGATAAATTCTCCAAGTGGACGGAAGCCGTCGCACTACGCAAGGCTTCGACGGCGAACTTACTCAAGGCGTTCAGAGAAAGGGTGCTGGCAAGGTTCGGTACGCCAAAAATTCTGATTTCAGACAATGGTGTACAATTCTCGAGTCGCGCGTTTGGAAAATTCCTTAACGCGATCGGCACAAAACATCAGTATACGGCTCCATATACTCCTCAAAAGAATGCAGCGGAACGAGTCAATACAACCCTAAAGACAATGATCGCCCAATTTGCCGCCGGTCAACAGAACACATGGGACGAACTAATTCCCGAAATTACTCTAGCCTTGAATTTAAGGAAATCAGACACGACTGGGTACAGTCCCGCCTATCTAACCCAGGGGCGAGAGTTGCGCCTGCCTGGAGCCCTATACGACCAGCAGACATTTGGCACGGGACAGTGCCCCAGTGAACCTCGGGAGAAGGCAGAACAACTCAGGGAAATCTTCTCAATCGTCAGGAAAAGACTTGCTCGAGCATCCGCCGATCAAGCTCGCTATTACAACCTCCGTCGTCGTCACTGGGTACCACAGATTGGTCAACTTGTCCTTAAACGGACCCACCCATTATCGAAAGCCATCGACAGCTTTGCAGCCAAACTGGCTCCAAAATACGATGGTCCTTACAAAGTGATCGCATTCACATCTCCTTCCATTGTGCAGCTCCAAAATGTTGATGTGCCATCAAAGAAAATTAAGGCAGCACACGTCAGCGATCTCAAAATATGCCAACCACTATAAGTCCTACAGTCGGCGCTAGAAACAACATAGACAAAGCCGAAGAAAATCAGAAACAATCTAAACCACATGAAGCGGCGTAATGCTGATTGCGGCAAATTACGGCGAACGAGAAAGCACAATTACGGAAGATACGTTGCTTCAACGTAAAACTCTCTTTTGAATGCGACACGTCACCAGCATCATAACAATAATCAACAGCAGATTTCTTACGTCTATTTCATCAACAACGTCGCATTCAAACTCTTTCGCAGCAACAAAAGCCGTTTTTCGACATCCGCGTCTGCGTCGACGGCTACGTGAGCAGAGCATCAGCTTCAACGCACAGGTGTCATACAAACAAGAAAAAAAATTAATAAATAATGATTTTGCTTTCCTCTTATTATAAAACTAGGCTCTTCATACAAAATGTATTAAATATTTCTATTTCTAGTTTAGTTTCTAGTTCATCGAGTATTCCAAAGTTTTGCTTTCATTTATTTCAATTAGTTACTTAAATACGAATATATGTATACACACATTCGTATGTAAATACGTGCATATATAAAGAAAGCTTTCCAGCCAAACGAAGAAGTACGTACAAGTTCACGTACGAAAAAGGAAATGTTACCTGCACAATTCCCCAACGCTGCCCAGGGTCATAAGCAAAAAAAAGAGACAAAAGAAGAATCGAGGTATCTTTCTATTTTGTACCTGCTCATTCCAACCGCAGAGAGAATAGAGCAAAAACAATTATTCCTGGAAAGCTTGGTATCCGTTACAAAACCAATTTTTTTTTTTTTTAAATTGAAAATTTGATTCAAACTCATTGAATCGCTTGCATCCTAATACAATTTAATTATTATTGAATTACTTAATTATCTTATTAAAAGCATTGGAATGGGACTCATTGGATTTATTTTTCCCTGATGCATGCGCCATGATGTGCATAATTAAAAAAAAAAAAAAAAAAGACGAAATGCTCATTAAATATAGTAACTCTCAGAGTACATAAAGTTCCTCAAGTTAGTTATAATTTGATTATGTAAATTTAAAATTTCAACTTACAAAGAATCGATCCACTCTAGAATACGTTACAGATTGAATGATTGAATTAAATTCTCCGAATAAAAAAATTGTAACTACTGTATGTATCCCATTATAATTATTAGCTTTGACTAATAAAAAAAAAAACACCTCTTCGACGACCAACATCGC
Source organism: Conops quadrifasciatus (assembly GCA_949752815.1). Taxonomy (NCBI): domain Eukaryota; kingdom Metazoa; phylum Arthropoda; class Insecta; order Diptera; family Conopidae; genus Conops; species Conops quadrifasciatus. The sequence goes on along the minus strand of OX457077.1, from coordinate 25,508,195 downwards.
AGTCTGTGACCATACCACAGCGACACTCAGCGCCGACGTCAACGCAGCAGTCACGCTCACCACAGCAACTATCTGTGGCCGCGCCAACCCGAACAAAACCGCAACAACCAGCCACATGTCGTCACGTACCAACGACAAATTCGCAGCCAACGCAGTCGTCGACGTCAACGCAGCAGTCACGCTCTCCACAACAACTGTGGCCGCGCTGCTCCAGCCCGAATTAAATCCGTAGCAACCAGCCAGACGTCATCGCCTGCCAGCGAAAACTGCGAAGGCAACGCAAAAATCGCAGCCAGCTCAGACATCGACGTCAGCACAGCAGTCGCGCTCGCCACAGCAGTTACCGGCGGCAGTGCCGCTCCAACTCGAGGCGAGGAAGTCAGCAGATAAGTCGCCAGCACACACTCTGCCACAACCGCTACCAACGACATCAGCTGCCAGAAAATTTCCTGTAACAAGACGTTTTTTACCGATACGTAAATGGAAGGAAGCTGGACAAACTCCACAAATGATGGAACCGCCATCAACACGTACTGGGCCGCCACCAAACTCGTCTCCCAAAAAGCCTTCAGCAACGACTCATGCAAGGTCAACGATAAAAACTGAAGCGGAGGGCAGTGTCAACCGAATACAAACAGTCGAAGTCAATAGCGACGACGACGATACCTCAGGCGCACCGCTGCAAATTTACACCGTGGGTTCAGGCGGGATACCAGTATACGTTGAGGACTATGAGAGAATCGCCCATGACCGGCTTCTAAATGACACAATTATCGATATCTACCTTCAGTGGCTGCTAAAGAATCAATCCGAAGAAATGCAAGGTAAAGTACATTTATTCAGCACGCAGTTTTACACGCAGCTGCTGTTTTCGCAGATCATGGCGAAAAAAACATATTTAATAATGCCCATAAACGAAGCCGGCCACTGGTTTTTATCCATAACCAGACTGAATAAAACAGCCACCAAGCGTAATGGTGAGATTTTGGTTTTTGACTCTTATTATACCAACAAGAGGCCACAGGTGGCCTTGATAATAAGAGCATATTTAAATAGCGAAGACAAGGCCCAGCACCCTGGAAGGCAGGAGCGGGTTTTTACTGCCGAGACGCTGCCAGCCTTCATAATCCAAACGCCAAAACAACGAAATATGACAGACTGCGGGCCATTTGTTATACATTTCGCCAGACTGTTTCTAGAGAATCCTGACGGAGACTACCCACAAAAAAATTCCCCCTCCTGGTTCCACCCAGCCGATGCCGAAAATGAGCGGCAAAACATGGCAGAAACGTTTCGGCTCCTCATCAGGAAAGAGAAGGTCGCAAACCTCCCAGCCTTATACTTACCGAAGAGGACACCAGATGTGGACGAGGAACCACAAGGGCCAGCACCTGCAATACAACAACGCAGCGCTGTTGAGACCAGCCGACGAAGCAGCAGCAGTAGCAGTACCAGCGGCAGCAGCAGCAGTAGCAGTAGCAGCGGCAGCAGCAGTAGTTGCAGCAGTAGTAGCAGCAGTAATAACAGCAATGGCAACCGTAATAACGACAACAGCAACAAAGAGAAGGGCAACGAACAAAAATGTCCACCTTCCATGCCACCAACACGACAACAAAGCGCTGTCAAGACCAGCCGACTCAGCAGAAGCAGCAGCAGCAGTAGTAGCAGCGGCAGCAGCCACAGCAGCAACAGTAATAACAGCAGTGGCAACCGTAATAACGACAACAGCAACAAAGAGAAGGGCAACGAACAAAAATGTTCACCTTCTATGCCACCAACGCGACAACAAAGCGCTGTTAAGACCAGCCGACTCAGCAGAAGCAGCAGCAGCAGCAGTGGCAGCAGCAACAGTAATAACATCAGTAGCAACCACAATAACGGCAACAGCAACAAAGAGAAGGGCAACGAACAAAAATGTTCACCTTCCATGCCACCAATACAACAACAAAGCGCTGTCAAGACCAGCCGACTCAGCAGAAGCAGCAGCAGCAGCAGTGGCAGCAGCCACAGCAGCAGCAGTGGCAGCAGCCACAGCAGCAACAGTAATAACATCAGTAGCAACCGCAATAACAACAGCAACAAAGAGAAGGGCAACGAACAAAAATGTTCACCTTCCATGCCACCAATACAACAACAAAGCGCTGTCAAGACCAGCCGACTCAGCAGAAGCAGCAGCAGCAGCAGTGGCAGCAGCCACAGCAGCAACAGTAATAACATCAGTAGCAACCGCAATAACAACAACAGCAACAAAGAGAAGGGCAACAAACAAAAATGTTCACCTTCCATGCAACCAACACAGCAACAAAGCGCTGTCGAGATCAGCCGACGCAGCAACAACAACAACAGCATCAGCAACAAACGTAGCAGCAGCAACAACGAAAGAGAAAGGTTCTTTTTGACCGCCAGCCAACCAGGACAACAAACGGCGAACAGCACTAGCCGTAACAAAAAAGCGGTGGAAGAAAAGGGTTCACCTACTCACCCGATGCTCCGCATGGGGCTACTGAGTGGGGTCGCCATTAGGCTGATTGCGGACCCTACAATCAGCCTAATGGCGACCCCACTGATTGCGGACCCTACAATCAGCCTAATGGCGACCCCACTCAGTAGCCCCATACACAGAACGCCAACACGCTACGAAAACGAGGGCAGCAGTAAGTTAAGAAGCCTGGAACATGTCCCCAAGGGCACTCAAAGTGGCTCGCTCAACAAAACATCGGAGCCGCACGGGGAACCTGAAAGAAAAAGGTCACCAATGATCCCTGCTAAACGCGTGAAACAGGATCACAGCGACGGCTTACAGAGAGTGCCAAGAAAGCTGCGACGCGAAATCGAGGGAATCCTCCGCCGAAAGGTTGGAAGCAGAGTGGTGAGACTGGCACGCACAATCGAGGGTACACGGTACAATGTTCACATCAGCAGATCCGGAAAAGTTTTCACCACGACCAAACCCCACTCCACCCCGAAGTAGAGAGGGAATGTGAAGATAAATTTCTATTGAAATTTGCCACCACATAACGTATGGCGTTTACCATGTAAAATTCATTAATATTTAAATATATACTATATATACACATTAATAATTTAATATGTAAATTAAATATATACAAGAAACGGAATTTTTTCTGAGTGTATACCACTCAAGAACACCTGACGGCCAAAGTGAGTGCGAGAGAGAAACTATGATACAACATACGTACACAACATATGCGACCTTCCTTGCTCCTCGTGCTTAACTGCAACAAACATGTTGTTCAACGACTATAAAAGAGAGCTCTTGTCAGTAACAAGGCAGTTCTCGAGGAGTAGTGACTTGAGTCGGACGCTTCTTCCTAACCGAATTTATAGATTTGCCAGCGTCGACATCGGCAGAGCCACGACGTCCACATCGGCAGAGCCACAGCGCCCACATCGGCAGAGCCACGGCGTCCGCATCGGCAGAGCCACAGCGCCCACATCGACAGAGCCACGGCGTCCACATCGACAGAGCCACAGCGCCCACATCGGCAGAGCCACAGCGCTCACATCGGCAGAGCCACAGCGGCAAGCATTGTAAAGAATAAAGTTCGAATTTCTAGGTCCAGAGATTTTCTTCGCGTCCCCGGTTTGTGGAGTTTTCACTCCCCCGGTCAGCCCCGAGGAAACCGGTCTGAGGAGTTTTCACTCCCCCGGTCAGCGACGAGGAAGCCGGTCTGAGTTTTCACTCCCTCGGTCAGCGACGAGGAAGCCGGTCTGTGGAGTTTTCACTCCCCCGGTCAGCAACAAGGAAACCGGTCTGCGGAGTTTTCACTCGGTCAGCGACGAGGAAGCCGGTCTGTGGAGTTTTCACTCTCCCGGTCAGCAACAAGGGAACCGTTCTGCGGAGTTTTCACTCCCCCGGTCAGCTACGAGGAAGCCGGTCTGCGGAGCTTTCACTCCCCCGGTCAGCTACGAGGAAACCGGTCTGAGGAGTTCTCACTCCCCCGGTCAGCACCGAGGAAACCGGTCTGAGGAGTTTTCACTCCCCCGGTCAGCTACGAGGAAGCCGGTCTGCGGAGTTTTCACTCCCCCGGTCAGCAACAAGGAAACCGGTCTGCGGAGTTTTCACTCGGTCAGCGACGAGGAAGCCGGTCTGTGGAGTTTTCACTCTCCCGGTCAGCAACAAGGGAACCGTTCTGCGGAGTTTTCACTCCCCCGGTCAGCTACGAGGAAGCCGGTCTGCGGAGCTTTCACTCCCCCGGTCAGCGACGAGGAAGCCGGTCTGTGGAGTTTTCACTCCCCCGGTCAGCAACAAGGAAACCGGTCTGCAAAGTTTTCACTCTCCCGGTCAGCTACGAGAAAACCGGTCTGAGGAGTTCTCACTCCCCCGGTCAGCACCGAGGAAACCGGTCTGAGGAGTTTTCACTCCCCCGGTCAGCTACGAGGAAGCCGGTCTGCGGAGTTTTCACTCCCCCGGTCAGCGACGAGGAAGCCGGTCTGAGGAGTTTTCACTCACCCGGTCCGCAACGAGGAAACCGGTCTGAGGAGTTCTCACTCCCCCGGTCAGCACCGAGGAAACCGGTCTGAGGAGTTTTCACTCCCCCGGTCAGCTACGAGGAAGCCGGTCTGCGGAGTTTTCACTCCCCCGGTCAGCGACGAGGAAGCCGGTCTGAGGAGTTTTCACTCCCCCGGTCCGCAACGAGGAAACCGGTCTGAGGAGTTTTCACTCCCCCGGTCCGCAACGAGGAAACCGGTCTGTGGAGTTTTCACTCCCCCGGTCAGCGACGAGGAAGCCGGTCTGTGGAGTTTTCACTCCCCCGGTCAGCACCGAGGAAACCGGTCTGAGGAGTTTTCACTCCCCCGGTCAGCAACGAGGAAGCCGGTCACAATCCCCATGAATTATAATGTATTATAATTATTATTCCTATGTATTATAATTGCATATAAAAATAAATATAACATAAAAATTAAACAAATAATAAGAAAAACGTTAAAAGCAACTGCGTCCTAAAGAAACAAATTTCCGGACAAATCCTGGACTCGACTGAGTCTTTACCCAGGAGCAAGGTTCGTTACAACCCATTAAAAAATCATAACTCGAAAACTACGAAAAATCGCGGACATGCATGGGGGTGATTTGGACACCCCTTAGTATGAGGCTCCTAAATTTTGTTTTTGGACGTGACTTCTCTGGCCACCCTGTATATGTATGTATATACAGTGCACGCGCAGTAGTGTGAACACCGTAAAATATGAACACCCCAAAATATGAACACTTTATTTTGCATTGACTACTCTAAAGAGTGAACAAGACTTGAAAGCTCTAAAAGATGAACAATATGAAACATATTTATATGAATGCTTACATATGAAAATACATAAAACATGAAATTTTGGAATTTTTTAATTCGGGGAAATCCGTATTATTGCGAAATGTGCGTGTTTAGCTTAAAAATTACAAGTTCACGCATGTTCAGGTCACACGAATTAATTCTTAATTCTTGTGAAATGAACAGGGCTGTGGAGCAGCTCCGGAGCTGGTCTTTTTGAAGAAGCCGGAGCTGGAGCTTTCGTTCAGCTACCTCTAGGAGCCGGAGCCGGAGCCGGAGCTATCTTTGGGAGTCCAGCTCCGGCTTCTACTTCAAAAAAATAATATTTCAAAATTTTACAAACTTTTATGAAAAATTACTTTTCTAATTTCGCCAGTGGCACTAACTTCCTAACTTAATTGGATCTCATCAGAGTTTAAATGAAATTAATTCCACTTTGAGGTTGAAACACAAAAACTGCACAAAAACTTTGAATAAATACGCGATTTTTAAAATTCTTATCATTTGTTCGGTGCCATAACATAAATAACATTCAATTGTAATGTTATTAAGTGTTGCCGGAGCCAAGGTTAGGAAAATTATAACTCCGGAGTCAGATTATCGTTTCGGAGACGGAGCCGGAGCCAAGTTTAGAAAAATTATAGTTTCGAAGCTGGAGCCGGAGCAAAGTGTTACGAAAGTCATGGCTCCGGAGTCGGAGCCAAGTGTTCAAGAATATTAGCTCCGGAGCCGGAGCCGGAGCTATCACATTTTTCTCTGGCTCCGCAACCCTGGAAATGAACACTTAAACATTTTTTAATAAATATATTTCTGTATTTGGTTCTTTTTTGAATAAAATTAAATTTGGTTTCATAAATGTTAATATCCATTTTAAAATGCATAATTAGGATAAAATGGGGATATGTTTTGCCTTAAATTTTGACATTCGCAAAAGTGAACAAATTCGAAACTGTGAACCCGCTTGGTTTTAATTAGTTCACACTACTGCGCGTGCACTGTAAAACATAACTCCCAGTTCCTCATAATGATAATAAATGTGTACTTTTATATTTAACATAGTGTTTGTTGATTTAATTTATAAATGTACTTGTATATGTACATATTTTAAATACATGTACTAGCTTAGCTGGCTTAATTTTTTCCTGGAAATGCACCAATGTTCTTTTCCCAAAATACGAGTAGTTGAGTAACTCCAGAATGTTCCGAATTAGATTTGGTTAGGTTTTCTATAATATATTTCAAAAGGGTTGGTAACGAAATCCCGAAAGACAAAATCCCGAACGACAAAACCCCGAACGACAAAATCACGAAATGACAAAATCCCGAAATTACAAAACTAGATTTTCGGTATTCTCTATCTTCTTGAAAATTTTAAAACCACTAGCAAACTTCAATTTCGCCACTATCAGGAGGCACGAATCATAATCCTCAGACAACAAAATTCTCTCGATGATATGAAGTTTCTTCATATAGGTCTTCCTACGCGGCCTGTATCCAAAAACTAGATAATAACTAGAATAATAACCAATAACTAGAAATAGATACCTTTACAAAGGTACACATATAATTTGCGGATATCTTTTATAGTTTAGGAGATATAGGCGTGGAAAATTTTCAATTCCAAAACAATAATAAAAAATGTCTCTTATTTTACTTCTCTAAAATTATTATTAAAAAATTATAAAAAAAAAATTATTAAAAAAATAGAGAGGGCTCTTCTAGCAAAGCCCTCTCGGTAATGTGAGGTTTTTTGCATACAGGTTTTTCTGTGTATTGGCAGCCTTCGGCTGCGGCAGGGATCATAACCCTCAGAGCCTCCGCACAACCAACTTCGCAACGTCAAACGTCGCTCTCTCGCTTGACTTCGCCCTTAAATAAAAAACGCAGACGTTAGCGAAGTTTGTTCACATTTTTCATTGATGTATCAACCATTCTGTACCTGGCATCCTCCTCCACCAACCTTCTCACAAGCAAAATTAGCGAATACTTCCACCATTTCGCGAAACAAAGAAAAAATCAAAGTGAAAATGAAGGTTTTTCAAAGAAAGGTGGCAATACGTTTCTGCAATACAAACAAAAATTTCTCAAAAACAACGAGTGGAAGTTCTACGTCAGAGAGAGAATTAAATTGAAGCATTCATGACTTCTAGCGTCAGAGCTCTCGTCAAATCGTACTGAAAAGTTGACTGTAGACGTTGCGAAGTTTGGTTGTGCGGAGACTCTCAATCAGCAGAATCCCTACGGTCATGTGAAGTTTTTTGCATTCAGGTTTTTTCGCGTATTGGCGGCCTTCGGCCGCGGCCGGGACCATAACCCTCGATTTGCATTCAGGTTTTTTCGCGTATTGGCGGCCTTCGGCTGCGGCAGGGATCATAACCCTCAATCAGCAGAATCCCTACGGTCATGTGAAGTTTTTTGCATTCAGGTTTTTTCGCGTATTGGCGGCCTTCGGCCGCGGCCGGGACCATAACCCTCGATCAGCAGAATCCTCACGGTCATGTGAAGTTTTTTGCATACAGGTTTTTTCGCGTATGGCAGGGATTATAACCCTCAATTCTCAAAATTCTCTCGATATTACAATTTGCTTTTCTGCCATTGTAAAAAAAGGCAAGTAAAAAAGGCTTAGGAAAAAATTGTGACTTAAATGTCATTTCTTTATTAATTTCAAATTTTATTTCGTGATTTTCGTGATTTCTCATTTCGGTATTAAAAGTTTTTGTCGTTTAGGGATTTTAAAATTTTTCGGGATTTTGTCGTTTCGGGATTTTGACTGTTTCCCATTTCAAAATTATAGGCGTGCTTTTTTAATGAACTGTATAGGGTTTCTCCATACAAAGCCGAAAGCCCAGGTTTTATCCGCGTTTCTGTCCCCGGGCGGCAGAGAGTAAGGGGCGGAAGAAAGCGACCGAGTTGGCTAATCTTGTCTGCAGCACCAGACCATGGTCATTAGATTAGATGACAAAAGGGTTTTCCAATAAGAGGTGTAATTTTGATATTCAAAGAAAAATGCTATTTTTTGAGATAAATGATCGCATGTCTATTTCATAATAAAGAGGAAGGTATGCCGTTAATAATGAAAAACAACATCAGCCAAATGGCCACCACGACCACGCTTACAGGAACATATCCTTTTCAGGAAATTTTCCATAACCAAATCGCAAAGTGGCTGCCCTATGTCCTCGATAGCCTCACAGATTCCATCTTTGAGGTCTTGAATCGACGCTGGGCTGTTGGCGTAGACCTTATCTTTCACGTGGCCCCAAAGGAAGGAATCGCAAGGTGTTAAATCACAAGATCTCGGTGGCCAATTGTGATCACCTCTTCGAGAGATAACACGGTCAGGAAACTTTTCCCGTAAAAGATCAATGGTTTCGTTGCTTGTGTGGCACGTAGCGCCGTCTTGTTAAAAGTCTTTATGAAAGACCCAAGTCTTTATGCAAAATACGGTGACGTTTGTGGAATGCCCAATTCCAAAGAACGACGAGGAATGGACAAACCTGGGTTTTCCTCAACACTTTGGGCTACAGCAGCAATATTCTCAGTTGTTCTTGAGCGACGTGCACGGGTGTTATTCTTCACATCACTAACTTGTCCCAACAGCTCGAATTTTTCCACCAATTTCTGTATTGCGGTCCGACAAGGTGCTCCACGACGAATGCTTTAGTTTTGCGAACTGTGACTGCAAAATTTTCACCATTTTTGTAGTGAATTTTAATAATTTCAATGCGTTATTGCAGCGTGTATCGTTCCATTTTTAGTAATGGCGTAGTTAAAAAATGTCAAATGTTAAAAATAACAGCTTCAAAAGTGACAGCTACCGAAACAGCGGGCTATTCAAAATTACACCTCTTATTGGAAAACCCTTTAGTTTATTGGGACTACATACATAGGTACTTATGCAGAATTTCAAGGCCATTGGACAAATGGAAGTGGTTCAAAATACATTTATGTGTATTTAAATAAAAGCTTGTAATTTTTTATTCAAAATAAAAAAAATTAATTTCACTTTTTAAAAACGCTATTGCAACGTAAAGAATGCAATTAGTGTGTCCGTTTTGATTTTGGTGTGTTGTCTAGAGATAAGCGATATTTCAGTATCGGTGACTTTGTCACTGTTACTCTGAAGTCACTGGTCACTGTAGCGACAGAAAAATATTTTTACCAGTGACAGTGACAGTGACTGCCACCTTCAAGTTCATAGATTAAAAATCTACCCCTAAACTCGCTAAAACTTCTGGTATCGTCGTTTACTTATATCCAAGTCACTGTGACTAAAAATCACTGACTAAAATCACTGTGACCGGTATGTCACTGTGACTGCTGTCACCATTCCTAAAAAATCAGTGGATCAGTGTTGTTTTATTATCTTTAAACCAGAGATAAGGAGATAGGAAACTGCTGAAATATGCTAAAATATGCAACTCTGACGTAAAGTAGTGTTTGTGAAAAACCTGAAAAATGATTCTCAGAAACTCAACTATCAGACCCACGATGAAGAGTGTCAAGGAAAGGGAACGGGGTTTTTCGTATAGAAAATTCATTGTTCGATCCGTTGTGTTAGGTGCCGCGTTCGCGGGGGAGGGGTTAATTGAAAATAGAAACTCAACTATCAGACACCGATGAAGAGTGATCGGGACGAAGAGGGTTCAGCTTTGAGACCCCAATGACAATTCAGATTTTTAAGTCAAATGGTTTGTATTGAGATAGCAACTTAATTAATTATTCATATAAGTAATGAATTCGAAGACATCAATTTTTATTTATTTATTTATGCCAATATTTAGTCTATTTAATATCCATTTTACTTTTAAATAGTTTTTTACTTAATTAGAACCTATTTGGGAATAGTATTTTTAAGTTAAATATCATTGCAAGTGCAGATTAACATAAAAAAATCTAATGTAAATTGTTTTATACGCTCAAATCCGCCACTATTTTATACCAGAAACTGTCTGACCTATTTTTTTAACAATTCACGCAAAATAAAACATTATAAAATCAAATTGATTATCCAATTAAAATAAAAGAGCAGACCTAAAATGACGTTGGTATACCTCATATTTTCGTTCACCTCGCCATTGAATTTGCCGATACTAGTGTTGCCCGTTTGTATAGAACGCACCTATTTTTGCGCCTCTTATGAATTCTGGTACCAAAGCAGTGTTGCCGGTATACTACAATATGAAATAAATTTAATGGTTTTCTTAATTACCAAATATATAAGTGCATAAATGTGCTTGAACTGTTAACAAAACGTTCATTCTTGCTTCACGGAGTACAAATCACTTCCTAGAATAGAAAATTATAGTGTTCTTTACACCGAGTGCTACAAAAAGTACTTTTACCTTTTTCGTACTTTCTGAATTTCCTTTTGTTAACGTAAAATATAACGCTGCTTTATAATATCATTGATTTTTTCACCACAATTGAAGAAATGAATAAATTTTAGATGAAATCTTCTGTTTTATTTATGGATATTGTATTTAACGATACAAATAATGTTAATTACATGTACAGAATTTCGCACATTTGTTTGTTTAGAAGTATTCTTTATTTTCAGTAGTTATGAGTAATTATCTTTCCTTTTATCTTTGCTGCAATAGCTAAACATCCTAGCAAAATTTCAAAAGTTCGATAACGAACATGGTTGCGAAGTTATAATTTTCTAGGACGCAAGATTGCATATGTGTTCCAAACAACCATGTTGGTATTGTATTTAATACCAAGTAGAGCTGTGCGCGAGCCGTTTTGAAGGCAGCTAGGCACAAATCGGCACGACTGCTGTTTTGTGACTGCCGTATGAAAATCGCAATAAACAGCAACTGCTGTGGTGCCTTTACCCGACCAACATTCATTTTACAGCTTGTTCGAAAATTTGCAGTTGCTGTTTTAATGTTGATGCATTTCTCTGTCGTTCCTTCCGCTTAATCTCCAAAGGAACGAAAGAAACGCAAACAACTCACCCTCTTTCCCTCCGCTCGAACTCGAAAGGAACGAAAGGCAAGCATTTGCGCCGCTCGCCACTCCGTCGATGGTGCTTTGTTATCACCAGAAGCGTCTGAAAACTAATTAAGAAATTACGAAGAAAAAACATCCCCTCTTTCCCTCCGCCCAAACTCAAAAACCATTCTTATCTATTTTTCCATGTAATTATCGTCTTTTTCTTACTTCGTTTTTGTTGTAAATGGTCCACAAATTGTGGCCCCGAACAACGATTGAAAACAATGAAAAAATGTTCTGCCACATTTTCGATAAAAACGAAAAAAAAAAGAAACGAAAAAAAGGGAGAGGCACGCAATGCTTTTTTTCTAACTAAAAGCCTAGGAGACGGCTGAACGTATGTATGTATTTAATATGTATGTGCATTCCGTGTATGTATCCTCTCTTATATCTATTTAGCAATTGTTGGCATTAAAACTGTTGTGTCATTTTCGTCTGACAATTTTGTTTTTGTTTCCAGCAGAGCACAAGCAATAAAGGCTATGAGTGAAAATCTGAAATGTTTTATCAATTTTTACTGATAAAACGTTGTGTGTTTTGAAAGTGGTTTTCAAACGGCTTGTGCACAGCTCTAATACCAAGCAGCCTATTATGACAAAGTATATTCGTCCCAAATTTCATAGCTCTATTCGTTCTCCCTTAATCGTGATTTCTACAGACGGACGGACGGACATGGCCAAATCGACTTAGGAGGTGATTCTGAGCCAGAATATATATACTTTTCTATACCACGCCTCCTTTAATGCGTTGCAAACGAAAGCACAAATTGAATATAACCTCATCCCTTCGGATATAAGAAGCATTCCTTTTAAATAATAAGAATTTAAGTCCTTCGACGTATTTATTTATTTATGCATGCAACCATTTAAGTTTTTATACGATACATAACATTTAAGTTATTAGATGAATAATTTTGCTTATAATAATCTGCAATTATATTCCGGTTCGTATTCGGGTGTGCCATAAGGGCCGCGTGCACCTATGCCAGATACGCTAATACTACTGTTCTGCGGTCCGTGCAGAGGAGCCGCATTTGTTGGAGCATGTCCGTAGCTATAGCTATTATAAGCTTGTTGCTTGTAAGCAACGTGTTCGTCGTAACCTCGTCTGCAATGAAAGGAAGGAAAATTTACTTTCACGATAAAAATTCACATCTTTCGGTCTCTAAACTCAGTCGACTTAACATTTTTTATTATCCAAAGAAGACAGAATACACATATATTTTGATCATAAAACATACCCGACGTTTCGTCCATAGCACTTCAGGCCTTCTCTAGTATGGACATAACTTTCTGTTTTGGCGGTATGGAATTTTTGGCAAAAGGGCTAAGCCAAAGTCCTAAAAATTCACAAAAAAATATGAAATTCAAAATTCCGCAAGCATGCCATTCACTCTACCTGTAGCCATGATGTGGTGGTAAGCTTTTACCAATTTGTGATGCGCCGTCGCCGCCACCATCCCTCGGTTATGCTGGTATTGTCCATTAGCTCGCGCAGTTGCTCTTGACGAATGACATCATTGCTGTCTGGAATTAATAATTCCTAATACTTGCCGTGCCACTTGCACAGTCCAGTGCATGATTTAACTTTATTAAAAACCCTAATTTCTTTGCGAAATAGCTAAACAATTTTCGCAATCTAATCAATTTTTGTTCTCATAAAATGATAAACAAAGAAAATGTCAAATAAACGTGACGACATGCGGCGAACTTCGCATACAGCACACATATACTATACGTGTGTCCCCACGTAAAAATAAACGAAGAAATTCAGTCTTTGGTGGGAACGAAGTTTCCTATCTCCTTATCTCTGCTTTAAACAACTCACAGACGGGCTTACGTAGCTACAACAGACTGTAGAAAAAACTTATTAATTTCATCCAACTATGTTTATTAAAGTGTATTTTTTAGCCCAAACTGAGCTGCCGGCCAAAATTCTGCGTACCAGAATTCATAACAGGCGCAAAAATAGCTGCGTTCTATACAAACGGGCAACACTAGTATCAGCAAATTCAATGGCGAGGTGAACGAAAATCTGACGGTATACCAACGCCATTTTATGTCTGCTCTTTTATTTTATTTGGATAATCAATTTGATTTTACAATGTTTTATTTTGCGTGAATTATTCATAGAATAGGTTATAAAGTTTCTGGTATAAAATAGTGGCGGATTTGAGGTTATAAAACAATTTACATTAGATTTTTTGGTGTTAATCTGCACTTGCAATGATTTCTAACCTTAAAATACTTTTCCCAAATAGGTTCTAATTAACTAATAAACTATTTAAAAGTAAAATGGATATTAAATAGACTAAATATTGGCTTAAATAAATAAATGAAAATTGATGTCTTTGAATTCATTACTTATATGAATAATTAACTAAGTTGCAATCACAAAACAAACGATTTGACTTAAAAATCTGGATTGTCATGGGGGTCTGAAAGCTGAACCCTTTCCGTCCCGATCACTCTTCATACGGGGTCTGATAGTTGAGTTTTTATTTCCAATTAACACCTCCCCCGTGCCACCCAGAACAAGGGAACCTAACTATGACTTTCCTATACGAAAAACCCCGTTCCCTTTCCTTGACAATCTTCGTCTTGGGCAGAGATAAGGAGATAGGAAACTGCTGAAATATGCTAAAAATGCAACTCTGACGTAAAGTAGTGTTTGTAGAAAACCTGAAAAATTCTTCTCAAAAACTCAACTATCAGACCTAGAAAGAAGGTGGTCAAGGAAAGGGAACGGGGTTTATCGTATAGGAAAGTCATAGTTCGTTACCTTGTGGCCGGTGGTACTTTCGCGAGGAAGGTATATCATAACCCTTAATCAGCAGAAACCTCACGGTCATGTGATTTTTTGCATACACGCTTTTCCGTGTGGGGCCTTCTGCCGCGGCAGGGATCTTAACCCTCAATCAGTAGAATCCTCACGGACATGTGAGGTTTTTTGCATACAGGCTTTTCCGTGTGGCGGCCTTTGCCGCGGCAGGGATCATAACCCTCAATCAGAAGAATCCTCACAAGTATGTAAAATTGTTTGCATACAGGCTTTTCCGTGTGGCGGCTTTCAGCCGCGGCAGAGATCATAACCCTCAATCAGCAAAATCCTCACGGTCATGTGAGGTTTTTTGCATACAGGCTTTTCTGTGTGGCGGCCTTCGGCCTGTGAAAAAAAACAAACCAGGAAACTACTTACGAGCATCGGCCAATAAGCAACACACATAAGGAACTATCCAATAAAATGCATAAACATTTATTTATAAATGCATAAATATGTAAGCATACATATAGAAATTCGTTTCGAAACTTTTGCGCCAGATAGTAATGTAATAGTAATGCTCGTTGCTAGCAAAGATAGTAAAGAGATTACATGAGTAACCAGTCCGTTACCGACTGCGGGGACTTGCCTAAGTGCGAAATATGACCATGTCGTGTTTTTACGAACTCAACGTTCCGACATATTTTGTGAAGTTATTTACAGGATTTTTGAGGTTCATGTTCAAGGTTCATGATGTTCAATTTGAGGTTGAACCAATACATACTGTCTTTTTTACACGATATTCTCTGGAACGTACCGTGTAAAAACAGGATTAGGTGTACGTTTTTTTAAATTCGAAGTATTTTAGAGAGAAGAGGTACTACAATATTGTGTGCGTTCTTAGAGGACAATAACAATGATTGTGGGCTCAGAATATATTTGTAAAAAATAAGAAATTACAATAGTGTGAAAAGTGAAGGAATAAATTGCAAAATTCTTTTAATATCGTACATAATTTAAATATTATTTTCTCTTACTACCTCTCTTTAACGTAATTGTCGACACAATACAAAAAAATGCAGGATTATCACACAAAAGCTATCAATTCATAAAATTGAACTGACAGTAGAACCACACCCTTTCAGCGGCAGCCGGAAGCAACTCGAGCTCTCTGACATCTATGTGTTTGTTTGTTATCTATATTCCATTCTCTCGTTTTTTAAGAGAGCTTCTCTTCACATAATTATTCATACAATTTTTCGGAAAACAGTGACAACCTTTTTTGAGAGCAAATGTGCGAAAGCCTTCTTGTCGTGCTCGACTCTATTTGGTTGTCGCTGCCCGACATCAACGAAGTCGCATAAGCTTCCATGGCTGTCGCTGCGAGGTTTTGGTTCTACTGTAATTCGTTATATGATGGACCAGTAAACATCATTAGACGCATGTCATAGCACGTGACCTCTTCATTTAAAATAATGCAGAATCACCACAAGAGTCAGTCTCAAAGAAGAGACCGTATACCATATCCACCAACATCATAATTAACAATGGCACAGTAATAGCCATAACAACAACAACACCTATATTAATCACAATGTTAACAACACAATAATAACAAACCAAATTATAGTATCACAACTACACTCTGCACAAATTTCAAACAAAAAATTGATTAAGGCACAGTCATCCATCATCACAATAAAATTCTGACGTCAGATTTTTTTCAGTTAGCTATCGCTTAGCAACAGTTACCCACACCAACTGGCTAGTAAAGACGCTATTGAATGGTTCAATTAAAACAACCCATCCTCTTCACGATTGCGTGGATGATTGTTAAAAATGCCCACCCTGCGCTGAGGCATTCACAGATACTGTATGAAGTATGAGTGGGTGATATTATAAACACGTATCAAAATTCGTTCACGCCAAATCGTGCATGAATTCGAAACGAAATAGCAAGCACGTGGTTATCGAAAATATTAGCTGCGTTCCAGCTGTTCTAATCTTGTTTGGATTAATAATTTTTTAATGCAAAGCAACAACAACATTTTAATCCTATTACCTTTTCGGATTAATTTTTAATCCGATCAGTAGTTCTAAACTTCAGTTATAGAGGGCGAACATATTGAAATATAGATGGCGCTGTAGCAATTATTTTGGTCTATTTGCAGTTTTACCAAGTAATGGTAAAATGATAATGGTAATGAGGTCTCTCAGAGTTCCTAAATTATATAATTACGCATGGAAAATATGTACTTTACAACGTATACTAACCATAAGATAATTTTCCATTTTCGTCGGCAATGTTATTTTAATTGTGGATGCGCCATCGGTATATGATATCTTTTAGCGTTCCACATGATAATTGGATTAGATTAGACAAATATTGTGGATAGCTATTGTGGATAAAAATTTTTATTAAAAATCTAAAAACCAAAGAAATACCACAAGTCAACATGATTTGTGTATGATCGTGATTCGTCCATGCATAATTCGTTTATGATTTCTTAAATCGATGTACAGAGAAGAGCAGAAATTATTTCAAGAAGCGCGACTTCTATCAGAGGAAAAACTTTCTTATCATTGGTTGCATTCAGAAAGGTCAAGCTGTGTTCTTGCTGGTTCTTGTCAGCTGGTTCTTCATGTGGCTGGTTCTTGTCAGCGTAAATCATGTGCTCTGAATGCGTTTGCTGAGTCTTTGCTGATAAACAACAACATTTAAACAACAACAACACTTCATTGCCAAATTCCACGTTGCCGCCACACGAGAAGTAAACAAAAACCTGAAAATAAGTGACAGAGAAGGAATGAGATGAGCAGATTCAGCATACAAATTTTTGGCTAGAAAAAATGGCGACTGCTTTGTCAGCCCTTCTGACCTTTCTACCCCCTCAGACAAAAAACCAGTAAAAAGCCAACACGGCTTGACCGTTCTGAATGCAACCATTATAACGACGTTTATGTTAAGGTATTCGTAATTCAGGATAATTCTAAAAATATGAAAAGATTTTTTATTATAAATACAAGAGTATATATGTATTTCTGGTGAAAACCACTAAAAGACTGTTCCAAATTCATAAATACTAACTAAAAAAGCAATAATTGTCACATACGAAATTGATAACTTACGGACGATGATGATGTGGGTGGATCTAGAGTAGAGCTGTGCACAAGCCGTTTTGAAACTCAAAACTCATCGCGGACCGGAAAATATATGCTTTTTTTATGTAGACCGGTGACAATATTTCTAATTTAAAAAATTATCTGTTGTAAAAAACTGCAAACTACATTGAGCAATGAAGATTTCTTATTTATTTACCAGTACATAAGTATAATAATCAATGTGATCGCTGCTTTTCTTTTTGCACAATCTGTACAATCTGTATGTAAACAGTGATCTAGCTTGTTGCCATAGCTATCTCATTTTCTATTACTTCGCCCTCTTTTACGTTGTGGAACTTCGGCTTCATCATTCGAGCTCTCTGAATCCTGCACTACTTTACTATGTTGATGTTTTTTCTTACTTTGTGCAGTTGATTCTAAACGTGTGATTTGTTCTTTATCACGCCTACTTTTATGACAATCTTGTCGACTTGACGACTCGTCTGACGATGAAGATCCATTAACTTTGAGAGGGGCTTTCGGTTTACCTTTTGTTATACTACCATAATCACCACCATCACGCCTTTGCTTATTTTTCGTATTGTTTTCTTCATTACAGTCGTCGTCACTAGAAGATGTGCTGGACGAGGTGGCGGCTCCTCGACCTGTGGCTTTGCGTGAACCCCGACCACGTTGTTGACCGCGAACGGTTTTTTGTTTTATTTTTTTCTTGTTTGGGGTATGATTACTGCTACTTTCTCCAGTCGCATCAGGATCCTTTACTCCGAGACATTCATTAAGACGTACCTCAAACTCCGTTATAGCCGCTTTTACTTCTGGTTTCGCCAATTTTGAAGTGTTACTGATGAGAAGTTTAAACAACTGATAAACTTCGTCGATTTGGACTTTATCCTTATAGTGCTGCACATTATCCATTAGTTTCTTGATTGCTCTCTCGTTGTACGTCAGCAGACTAAGGCAATAAGCGATGTCGCGCCACTGACGTTCTTCTCGGGTGGCCGGGAATCGTAGACACAACTTCTCGACCAGGGTCTCCACTTGACGGTCCTTGTGTATGAGTCCCAAAATATAACGCATAATAATACGATATCGTTCTTCTTCTAAATTCAGGGTCGTGTCACTCAACTTCGAGATAATATCTGGCAAGACGTTGTACAAAATATTCGATTTGCTGGCAATTTCTTTAAAAAACTTTTGGGTGATGTTTTTTATTTCGGCATCGGAATCGACAATGCACATGGCTAAATCGGCAATTTGCCCTTTGACCCGTATCATCTCATGTAAAATCAAATGCGAAAGCATCTTCACCGCTGTTAAACGTAATTCGATATTTTCCTCATGCAGTGTGGAATAGAAATGACCCGTCCACGGTTCTATTATGTTAGGAAACCGAAATGTGAGGTCCGATAGCCCAATAACGATGTTGCATTTAATTTTAATATTCTTTGTATGATTCAGAATGTTCATTAGAAATGGCATGTGTGCTTCACAAAATCTCGAGGAGACACACATGAAGCGTATAAGAGTTAGCGTGGCAGCCTGCTGTAAGTGTTGATCTCGATATTTCGCAGGATACTTGCAGATTGCCATTACGTAGGGGAATATTTTACCAAGCAAAGCATTGTCTGCATACAACAAAATATCCTCGCAGATATGATTAATCAACTCGGCAATATTGTCTTCAGCAGTAGCACCAACCAAATCTTCATCGGGCTAATAAAAGCAAAAGTGAAAGAGAAAACCGGATAAAAAAGAAAACAAAACATTATCTACTCTTAATTAATACAATTAGAGATTCACTATTTGGGATGTTTACAAAATTAAATACTCCCAGAAATCGACAAGGTTACTGCATAATTTATTACTCACTTCTTGTTGCGGTTCAGCGGCTGTACCCGAGAGACGCTTTAAAGATTCCGTGGCGGACATATTCAACAGATTACTATTCGTTCGCCTCAATTCATTACATGAATTTTTTTTCTTCTTCTGCTCACATTCGGTCAGCTCCTGACGATATTTCATATTATTATAAACATCAATGTCAAGGAAGATCATTTCCTTTAGCGTCATGTAACCAATAACGAATAGAAATCGCGTCAACAGAAAGACCGGCATTCGCATTTGTACCACCGTATTTTCAGAAAGCTGCGTATCCGGTATCTGTTGGCTGTAAGGAGTTTTGAGCGCCTGGGCTTGCTGCGACGAAGTTATCTCACAAATTTTCACGGAGAATTCACGAAACTTCTTCAATAAATCGATGACAATATTCTGACTAATAACATCCGGTGTTTGGCACATACGATAAAAGAATTCCAACGTCTTCATGGCAAGCCTATCAAAATCGAGTATACGCGGATGAAAGAAAAAACCTTGAAAGTGCGTAATTATTTTTTGTACAATGGAGCTTTCAAGATCATAACGTTTATAGAATTTAGAATTCATATTCGCGTCAATGGAATTAAGAAGAAATTCCAAACAACTGGTGTAAATGCGTGGATCAGCTTTTGCTCTACTGCCCAATCCTATGGTCTCTATGATATTAATATTAGCAGAGGCTATAGTCGATTTAGCATTTGAAGCCATAATGAGAAGCTGGAGTGCTAGACGTGATTCGTTTTCTGTTGTGCCTTCTAACTTCAGTGTAAAGCGTTCGAAAAGCACCTGAATAATTAAAGCGTCGATATCATCGGTAGCTACCCATTCGCGTATTAAACATTCCATGGCGGTATAATGACCATAATCCACATCGTGAAGAAAACGTAAAAGATTTTCGACTACTTTAACGGCATGAGCTCTGCAAAAATAAAAATGCTGTTTCAAAACTTCAATCGATATTGACTCTATAAATAACGTACCTTCCAGTCTGGTCCGTTGTAAATAAGACTTTTTTATAGGCATTAGACACCGCGTCACGCTTCTCTTTATCCGAAGACCATACAAGATACAACATTTGACGCATACCACTTTCGGTGCCTTTAATCCCAAAGAGGTAACCGGTGGTAAATAAATCTACTGCTTCAAAAACATCTGAATTGGTTTTCGAAAGTAAAAGTTCTTGTATCTTGGGTACAGCTTTTGTTATAACCTTGGAAAATTCTATGGAATCCTGAAGAAATTGTACAGTTTTTATTTGAGTACCCAACTGTTCATTCTACAGAGGAGAAAGAGGAAACGGATGTTTTATTCATTGCAACAATGTGACAGAAATTACTATAAATTACACTATCTTTGCAGCCGTTTGCTAGAAACATGTAAGATTTCAATAGCGCCATATAGTATGCACATTCTTCTTCGATTTTTAAAGTATGCCTAAAATTAGAAAAGAGAACGATGTAATAGAATAGAACGAAGAAGGACACTGAAGATGGCAAATCAATGAAACCGGTTTGTCACAAAACACACGTTGACAAAGGATGAAAGGATGTTCGTACCCAAACAAATCAACGATTATTCTATAGTGCGGTTTTAAAGTATCCTTTTTCAAATAATAGTTAAGTATTCAGCGTAAGCGTTCTATTTCACCACCACGAAAAAAACTATATGAGGTTTCATCCAGAGTTGGGCATTAACTAGTTAAATCTGTAACTAGTTATCGTTATCGTTAAAGTTACTTTAACTTCGTTACTTTTAACGAAGTCCTCGTTACTCTAAAGCAGAGATAAGGAGATACGACACTCGATGACTCATCTCAAAAAATTTCGTTTAACGCCTATTTTTTATGCTCTGTTAAATTCACGTACACAATATGTGAAAGCTTGCACTGTTGTTGTTTTTGCTTATTGCCAATTTCATAGCGAATCGTTGAAATGTGTATCGAGTATGTTGAAAAAAATTTTGTTCACCATTGTTTACAACAGAGATTATGAGATGAGACACTCGTTACTACCACATGCATTTTTCTCGATACAATCGCAAAATCGGCCAAAATTAGTCGGAATTTAGTGCAGATTTCCTAGGAAACCTGCATCGGCGTCTTTTGCATTGGTATCGATTCTAGGGGGTGTTTCTAATTCAAAATGTCAAAAACTGTGGTCAATTTTCTCATTGTTTTAAATAATTGTTAATGACTTTTCTCCCTATTTTTGTTTCCTTGCAAATAAAAAAGAATTAAATAGTAAATAGAAACTTGAAACTTATGCAGTCGCAGTTTATTTGACTAATAATAATAAAAAATATACATATGTATCTCTTATATGACTATTCTGTTGTATAAGAAAAAATTGGTAAATAAAAGTATTTTACTACAACAAATTGAATGACCCCATATTGTATATAAATTAGATATTTTTTCTATACTTTTGAAAATAAAAGATTTGGGGGACGTCCTACTCCATTGCACCCGCTTACATTGACTGCAAAAATTTTACCTCTTTTGTTTATGTGTGGTGAAAATGATAATTGTCAAAACACGGTACAATAATTTTCTACATTTGCAAAAGTTTGACTGCAATCGTAAGTAAAAACATATCATATCATATCATATCATCATATCATATCATATCATATTCTTCTAGATTGCGGCGCTTATTCAATAATTTGGATACCACATCGCCTCAACGTTATCATGTTTTATCATCTTGTGCAAATTGCCAAACAATGCGACCAAGTTTTGGAAGTCTTCTTTAGAGTAGATCATCTTAAAGCCCAGTTTTCCAATTGTCCTCCGTCCGACGAACAAAAGCAAAAACTTTAACGTCTTCTGCATGATGTTACTAAGGACAAAAATCTCGTCCTTTACGCCAAAGTAATGTTTAAATTACCAGAAACATGTACTGCAGAAACGGCTTGTGTTTCTCGCGAAGATGGTATGAAATGTGTTGTCACTGCCTTGGCCGATCCCAAAAAAATTTTTATTGAATCCATTGCTGGCATTTAAGCCAGTGTGTTTCCTAGAAGGGGACATAATACACGATCTACTCGATCTATGAGGATCACAAGGAGTTCGTAACGTCCCAGGGCTCCAATCATGAGCAAAACATGAAGAAAATGCGTTTGCTGACATTCATGCTGTTGGCTAAGAGTAATCCGGAGATGTCTTTTAAAACGCTTACCAAGGAGTTGCAAATCAGTGAAGCAGATGTTGAACTGTGTTCTTGAGGGCCTAACTAACGTGTCTGCAGGCCAATTTGGTGCGCAGACAGAAATTAGTTTATTAAATATTGTTGTAATCTTAAATGTTCTTATGCCAGATTCCTTTTCCTTTTAACACATTATTTGATCTGTTCCAAAACAAGCGATTTTTACAGATTGAAGTATGTACAGATAATTATATATCTAAAGTAAGCCATATAAATATAAAAAATAAAGAAAGCCAAGTTTTTCTTAATATAAATCGATTTTATTTGTGTATTTACATTGTGCAACAACAACCGCAAAAGTAGATGTCACATACAATTTGTGAAATTAAAATCTTTTAGTTGAGCAGAAGAATTAGAATTTTCTAGTACGAAAGTTGATTACTGAAAATCTGTGAATAAAAATGTCTATCTGCCAAAAGCACCAAGTGTATCAAAGCAACAAGTGAAGCGGGTAATAAATATAATGCGAGAATTTGATGTTGAACATCCCGTAGCAAAATTGATGGTAATGGCCAGCCAGATGCAAGACGCTGAAGTGGGAGATGGAACAATTTTGTGGTTATATTTCTGTGGCACTGTTAGAAGCTGCAGAAGAATTTCTATATCTGGGTATAACCACATCGGATTTTTCATAGCATTGGATAAGTCAGAGATACTACCGCAACTGGTGTGTCATGAAATCAAAGACTTCCGCGATATTTCAAAAGTAAAATAATATGGACAAGAACAATTCCTTACAAATTGATATTATGGCTGACTGCTTGACTTCCAAATTCGACTTGCCTCGTTTGACACGCGCTGTCAATGCTACTATATTATCCCGAATTACTGGGTTATTGCGATAAAGTGGGCATTGAGGAATTAGGTGAAACAACAGTTGTTGTTTTCAGGTAATGGCCAGTAATAATAAAACATTATAGAGTTTTGAATTAATATACTTAATATTACTTTGCAGAAACGAAGACGTCAACTCACGCATTTCTACAATTGTCGTACGCGGCGCTGCCAATAATTTCATCGGTGACATTGAACGAGCCATTGATGATAACGTTAATAATTTGAACGAACTTTTTCGTGATGGCCGCTAGGTGCCCGGTGCTCGTGCCACTGAAATTGAACTTGCCACCCATCTGGCGGCATACGCTACACACTCCCCGGATTGGAGCAATATGCTGTGGGAAAATTCGCGGTTGCTTTGAAAGTATTTTTAAAGGCATTAGCAAAGAATATTTAAAGTTATTTTTAGGCCTATCCAAAAGAAAAGGAACGTTACTTTGCCTGCTTGCTAGTAAACAATTCCGATAAAATTCAAGTGTAAAATAAAATCGATTTATATTAAGAAAAACTTGGCTTTCTTTATTTTTTATATTTATATGCCTTACTTTAGAGATATAATTATCTGTACATACTTCAATCTGTAAAAATCGCTTGTTTTGGAACGGATCAAATAATGTGTTAAAAGGAAAAGGAATTTGGCATAAGAACATTTAAGATTACAACAATATTTAATAAACTAATTTCTGGTCCAAATTGGGCTGCGGACACGTTAGGCCCTCATGAACACAGTTCAACATCTGCTTTACTGATTTGCAACTCCTTGGTAAGCGTTTTAAAAGACATCTCCGGATTACTCTTAGCCAACAGCATGATTGTCAGCAAACGCATTTTCTTCATGTTTTGCTCATGATTGGAGCCCTGGGACGTTGCGAACTCCTTGTGATCCTCATAGAATTATATATAGGATGGCAATTTATCCGGCACAAAAATCGAGTAGATCGTGTATTATGTCCCCTTCTAGGAAACACACTGGCTTAATTGCCAGCAATGGATTTGATAAAAATTTTTTGGGATCGGCCAAGGCAGTGACAACACATTTCATACCATCTTCGCGAGATACACAAGCCGTTTCTGCAGTACATGTTTCTGGTAATTTAAACATTACCTTGGCGTAAAGGACAAGATTTGTATCCTTAGTAACATCATGCAGAAGACGTTAAAGTTTTTGCTTTTGTTCGCCGGACGGAGGACAATTGGAAAACTGGGCTTTAAGATGATCTACTCTAAAGAAGACTTCCAAAACTTGGTCGCATTGTTTGGCAACTTGCACAAGATGATAAAACATGATAACGTTGAGGCGATGTGGTATCCAAATTATTGAATAAGCGCCGCAATCTAGAAGAATATGATATGATATGATATGATGATATGATATGATATGTTTTTACTTACGATTGCAGTCAAACTTTTGCAAATGTAGCAAATTATTGTACCGTGTTTTGACAATTATCATTTTCACCACACATAAACAAAAAAGGTAAAATTTTTGCAGTCAATATAAGCGGGTGCAATGGAGTAGGACGTCCCCCAAATCTTTTATTTTCAAAAATATAGAAAAAGTATTTAATTTATATACAATATGGTCATTCAATTTGTTGTAGTAAAATACTTTTATTCACCAATTTATTCTTATACAACAGAAGAAAAAAGATAAGATCATATAAAAGATACATATATTTTTTATTATTATTAGTCAAATAAACTGCGACTGCATAAGTTTCAAGTTTGTATTTACTATTTAATTCTTTATTTGCAAGGAAACTATTCTATTTCTTGTATTATTTGTTATTATTATTTGTTTTTTTGGTATTTTGGTAATTTGGTATTTTTTGTTTATACCAAAAAAATTTTATTGCGCCAATCGATAGGAAATATCATGAAACGGATTTTGGACTTGGTGGGCGGTGGGTGGGGACCCCCTAAAGTGGTCACACGGGGGTGTTTTGACCCAAAAATTTTTATTGCACAAATCGATAGAAAATATCATGAAACGGATTTTGGACATGGTGGGCGGTGGGTGGGGACCCCCTAAAGTGGTCACACGAGGGTGTTTTGACCCCAAAATTTTTATTGCACAAATCGATAGAAAATGTCACAAAACGGATTTTGGACTTGGTCCGAGGGGCGTTGGGTGGTCACACGGGGGTAAATTGACCCTAAAATTTTTATTGCACAAATCGATAGAAAATGCCACGAAACGGATTTTGGACTTGGTCCAAGGGGCGTTGGGTGGTCACAC
This sequence comes from Conops quadrifasciatus, assembly GCA_949752815.1. Classification (NCBI taxonomy): domain Eukaryota; kingdom Metazoa; phylum Arthropoda; class Insecta; order Diptera; family Conopidae; genus Conops; species Conops quadrifasciatus. Next base: position 25,482,870 of record OX457077.1, on the reverse strand, counting down.
GGGGGTAAATTGAACCAAAAATGTTTAATGCACAAATCGATAGGAAGTGCCACGAAACGAATTTTGGACTTGGTAGAAGGTGTACCGCCGAAGTGGTCACACGGGATAATTTCACCAGAAAAATTTTAGTGTTATAATCCATAGAATATATTACAAAACAAATTTTACACATGTACGGATACATACAGTAGCGGACATAAAAATCCGGACAAGTAGTGGGTATGCAATCAAATGGTTGTAGTGACCCTCAGGTGCAAGAGGTGGTAGGTAGGGCAATTATTTTGTATAAGTACATGCATTAGGAGCATTTTTGCATCATTCGTTTTTTACTGGTTGCGACAAGTGTTTTTTAATTTTATCGAGAAGTGAAAAAATGCCGAATTTTAAGAAAATTAATGCTGCTGACAAGTTGCAGATTTTAGCCTTGCGGAAAGAAAAAATACCTTTGCGGGAAATTAGTGGAAGAGTTGGCTTCAGCAAGTCGTCCATCAGAGAGTTTTTGAAAAACTGCGAAGGAATCGAGTCTCTCCAGCGGAAACCAGGCTCCGAAACGGTTCAGAAGACCAATTCGAAGGAGGATCGCATTTTAAAACGCATTAGTCCTCGAAACAGATTACAAACTGCTGAGGATATTAGAAAGGACTTTATTCAAGGTCATGGAACCGAAATTAGCACGAGAACTGTTCGCCGAAGACTTACCGAAGCCGGTTTATGCGCGCGTCTCCTTGTCAAGAAGCCACTTTTGACAGCGAAAATGCGTCTAAAGCGCTTACAATGGGCTAAGGAACATCAAAATTTAACGCAGGTGGATTGGAGAAATGTGATCTTCTCTGACGAGTGTAAATTTAACCCCTGCGGGTCCGACAGAATTTCGTACGTGAGGCGAAAGACAAGTGAGCGTTACAGCAACGAGTGTGTTACACGTACCGTGAGGCAGGGAGCTAGCCGAATGGTGTGGGGATGTTTTTCCTATCATGGTGTTGGACAGCCCGCCCTAGTAGATCGTAAAGTGAACGCTGTTACGTACCAGCGCTTACTTGAAGAAAACCTCATCCCTTCGATTGAACAGCTCTTTTTGCAGGTAAGCAACGTCATATTCAAGGACGACTCTGCGCCTTGTCACCGTGCGAAACTGGTAAGTACTAATATTTTTTGCATGCCTGAATACCTGGCTAAAAATTTTAAAAAGTTCTAACGGTCATATCGGTTTATTTTTTTGCAGGTCGAAGATTACTTGGCTAAAGTCGGGATTTCGGCAATGGAATGGCCTGGAAATAGCCCTGATCTCAACCCAATTTAGAACTTGTGGCACATCATAAAGGTGCAGGCAACAAAGAAGAAGCCCAGAGCATTACCTGAGTTTGATCGTATCTTAGAGGAAGTCTGTTATAACGGGATCACAGCGCACACACTACAGAACTTGGTTGACTCAATGTCTGAACGAATTAGAACCTTTATAAAAAACAAAGGAGGCTCGACAGAATATTAGGTTTAGGTTTTCTAGATTATTTAAGGTTTTAGTTGTTTTACAATGCGATTTCATTTTTTTACTGCCGATACAAAAAAAGTTATAAAAGTACATATTAAATGTTATTAAAAACGGAAAAAATACAAAATAAACATTTTACTACTTCAAATGAAAAGCCTATAAATTATTTCCATATTATTATCTATTTTAGATAGCTAATGCACGTACATTATCATTTCCAAACGGTTTTTTAAAATATTTTTAGAGATTAAAAAAATAAAAAGAAAAATATCAAATTTTTAAGTTGTCCGGATTTTTATGTCCGCTACTGTACATATGTGTATGTATGTGCATATACACATGTATGTATGTACATATGCATACATGTATACGTATGTATCCGTACACGTATAAAATTTGTTTTGTAATACATTTTATGGATTTCAACACTAAAATTTTTCTGGTGAAATTATCCAGTGTGACCACTTCGGCGGTACACCTTCTACCAAGTCCAAAATCCGTTTCGTGGCATTTCCTATCGATTTATAAAAATTTTGGGGTCAATTTACCCCCGTGTGACCACCCAACGCCCCTCGGACCAGGTCCAAAATCCGTTTCCACCCCCACCCCACCCGGTCCCCACCCACCGCCCACAATGTCCAAAATCCGTTTCATGATATTTCCTATCGATTTGTGCAATAAAAATTTTTGGGTCAAAACACCCCCGTGTGACCACTTTAGGAGGTCCCCAAACACCGCCCACCAAGTCCAAAATCTGTTTCGTGGCACTTCCTATCGATTTGTGCAATAAAAATTTTGGGGTCAAAACACCCCCGTGTGACCACTTTAGGGGGTCCCCACCCACCGCCCACCATGTCACAAATCCGTTTCATGATATTTCCTATCGATTGGCGCAATAAAATTTTTTTGGTATAAACAAAAAATTTTTCACCCACATTTTCTCCTTCATTCACTCCTTTGGGAGTGGAAACTACAAAAAGTAACTAAATTCGATAAAAGTAACGCATTACTTTGCGTGGCGTTACTTGAGTAACTTTAACTGAAAAGTAACGCCGTTAAATTAACGTGAGCAAAAGTAACTGAGAAAGTAACGTCGTTACTCTCAGTTAACGTCGTTACTCTCAGTTAACGTCGTTACTTCTTCGTTACTCTTCGTTACTTTCAGTTAACGTCGTTACTTCTTCGTTACTTCGTTACTCAGAGTAACTTTTAACGATAGCAAAGTAACGCGTTACTTTAACGCGAACAAAAGTAACGAAAGTAACTTCGTTACTTTAACTTAACGTCGTTACTTCTTCGTTACTTCGTTACTCAAAGTAACTTTTAACGATAGCAAAGTAACTAGTAATTTTGGAGTAACGAGGACTTCGTTAAAAGTAACGAAGTTAAAGTAACTTTAACGAGGAAATAACGAGTAAAAATTTTGTCCAACTCTGGTTTCAACTCACCTTAACTCAGAGTTACCGGCAACATAATCAGCTTTGCGCACAAGTACAACTGCTTCCTGATATTTCTTTCTCAACAAAAGCTCTGAAATTCGTTGCACGAGATCTTCGTAATTCTCTTGAGTTTCGTGTATCATTTGAGTGGCTAAATATTTAAAAAAAATTGAATTTGTCATTACTTATACATCGCCTTCGCACTTATCTTACCCTGACTCAAACTTTCTTCCACAAAAGGCAGGATTTCTGGTATAACAAAATTCCATTTTTCATCCAAATGTTCTGCTTTTTTTCGTTCCTCTGCCAATAGTTCACTAAGTTTTTGCATTTTTTTACATTCTTCCTCGTGCTTCTTCACCAACTCCCCCAAGGTCAACTTAGCTGCAAATGGATTGCGTTCCAGAAATGACCTAATCAACTGTACTGCGTGCTTGCGCACTGTCGAAGTTTTATCTTCCAAACGATCTACCGCTTCGCACAACACTTTCAATTGAAAACTAAGTGGTACTGCATTATCTTCTTTCATATGATTCCATATTTGTAAGACCTTTGCACGAACATGTGCTGACACATCATTAATATGCGCCAATAGGTTCTCTAGAAACTCATTTCGAGCATCTTTCATCTCGTCCGATAGTTCCTCCGAAGTGAGTTCACCGACTATGGCGTCACCCATGATTTGGAGTATGCAGTTACGCAAGACATGCGATTCACAATTGAGCAACTCATCGCATAGCGTCGACAAATGAGGAATCATTAGTTTGGGGTCAACGCCTGCCAATTCCATAAGAAAATTAGAAAAATTTCTTGAAATTGCCGAATCAGCTGAGTCAATTGCCAGCGTCTCAACAATATCCTTGATTAAAACGGAAAATATTGAAGATATTCCATATTCCTCATGCAGCAAATGTATACCGTTTGCGATGGTCACTGCTGCATGTTCAGAAGTTCGCAGGATTTGAAGAATCCGAACGGGAAATGTAATGGCATGATTGTAGCGTTTAATGGCCGTCCCAAAAATTTGGAAGATAGTGTCACCAATGTGTTTATTATCAGAACGATGGTGATGTATTTCCAGAGTACGGTAACAGATATCACAGATGAGACTAGAACAAAATAATTAAGAGCAACAAAACAAAATAATGTATTTTTATTAAATACTTCACGAAATTCTCTTCTGGCATTGGAGGATTCCAAAGTTTTTCCAATGGAAACTGCATTATATTGAAAAGTTGCACCAGAAACTTGGCCCTTTTCGTTTCCCAATCTGGATATTGCTCTAAAGAATTATGCTGTTTACCACGTTTCTTTTGCTGGTTTTCCTGTGCTCGTCGTTGAGCGCGTTGTATCATGTGGTCTATCCTCTTCACTGTGTTAACGAACAAAAATACCAACATCTTAGTTAAGTTCAAGTAACCACCACGTTCCTGTGAGCTTTGCGAATCATTGCATGCCAGCACCGACGCTAATCGTTCACCCAACTTATCCACAGTCATATAGAGAATATCAAATGTACGCATCAATTGAGTTACTGAGTTGGAATCAGTGTTTGGATTTTCAATGACACCAAAAAACGTATCAAAGTGATCAAATATGTAAAAGGGATCCCCTCGGAATAACATTTGTTTACAAGCTACAATAGTGAAATCAAAAAAATAATTAATATTTTTAAAAGGAATTAAAAAACCGGCTTGCATTTCTCATTACCTTTTAGTTTTTCCGGCAACTCTTCAGGCGCGTAAACATTTTTCACGTAGTAGTTATCGCCAACGGAATTTAGCAAATCGCTATTTATACACGGCAATACAAATTGAAAGTCCATAACTGTATTTTAATTGAATGAAGTTCTTGTTATTGTTTAGATCAATCTTTTTCTCATAAAATAAATTGAACAAATATGCTAGACGCCAAATCAACCGTCAAATTACAAATTAGTATTCTTCGAAATGATTAGTGTTGGGAACTATCGAATAAAAACTATCGAGTTATTCGATAGCTTTTACTGAAAAACTATCGTTGTTGCATTATTGTATTATTGTATTATTGTATAATAACACTCTTGTATTATTGTTGTTGAATAATATAGGGGGCTATATCGTATACTCTGACGGGAGAGTTCTTCCTGCGTCTGCTTTGATTTTTTCGTAGGTTTCAAGATTTTGTATACAGTAAAAACAAGACTGGAGCAAGACAAGACTGGAACAAGAAAAATCGCAAGTTGTTGCTATTTTTACTGGCTTTTCGGTCAAGCCTGCCTGAGACGGGGTATATCATAAGCTTAAATCGACACAGTTTCTCGGGTCCGAGCTGTCATGAGACTCGGGAACTAAAAGGCAACCGTCTGCATACAAAAAGCAAGGAATTTGTGCATTATTAATATAAAAGCACAAAAATACACATTCAGATTGATTATAATACTTCACTTTAGATATACAACTGATATATTTTGCAATTTAAGCACAAAATATTGAAAAAAATTTTTAACTGAATTTCGCGAAATTCATGCAGACGAATATAACTTCTGGATATTGTTTAATTTACAGGCGGCTTTTGAATTTTATACCAACATCTCTTTTCTTCGCGTATATTTATAGCTATAAGCACTGCAGTGAGAAACTGCCTATAAAGTCTCTTTTCCACATCTAGAACATCAGCAGATCATCATTGCCAGGTTCAACCACAGTGAATATTCACTTAAAAATTCTGGAAAAAATCTATTTAGCGGCCACGAGGTTTTTTTTTGAAAATTTTTCGGGGTATAGATTTTCGACTACTGAACCTAATAATATTTAAAAAAAGGGGGAAATTCTCATGGTTTAGGAGTTATAGCCATTCGAAATTGTAAACATTTACTGTGATATCTCCCAAACTGTACATGCCATAAATTTGATATGGGTACCGTTTTAAATATTTTTTTATTGCCGACATTTTATGTAAAATACATTTCTTCAAAATGTGCATTAATTTACGAGAAATTACCTTCTAAACAATTGAAAAAATGTTGTTTGTTAAAAAGCTTGTTTTTCTTAAAAAAAGTTTAACAAAAATATCCTTTACTAGAGTTATTGAAAAGTACAGGCTTTTATTAGCTTATAATATATATAATATTATTCATAATTCATATATATATATATATTCAAAATATATATAATATTGAATACATGTCATTGTTGCGTAAGGCAATTTGTCTCTTCTGGTAATTGTGGAAACATTCCGTATGTGTGCGGTATCTATGTACAAGTATATGAGTTCGTTCGTTTAAAATTGAAATTTTTTTATATAATTGAATTGAATTTTATATTTACAGGATTGCTTTAATATGTGGGTTATACTGCTTACAGCAGAAAGTCCATTATATAGTTATGTACATATATCAAAAGAAAGCCAAAAAATCATGAATTTTAAAAAAAAAAATTTATCCAAGAAAATTATATCTGGAAACCTACAAATTTTTCGTAAAAACACGTTAAAACATGAAATAAAGATAATAGGTTTGTTCGACAACGTGCTTGAAAATACTAGAAAGCACTAACTTTTACTATTTTTTTTACTAGATAACTGAGAAAAAGCAAGTTACAACGAAAATTATTTACTATTTGTGCAATGTTTTACTAGCCAACTTCGGTCCATTTTAAAAATATATAATTGACGGTATTTAATCTGTGAGAGTGAACCATTAAATTTTTTGTTTACTATCAAATGTAAATTTTTACATTATTCTATTTTTTTACTAGAAACATATTGGTTAACTGTTAAAGTAAATTATCTCTGTTTACAAAATTTTTTTTATCATTATATATAAAATTATGGAGGGAATATTGCTACATGCATAAAATAATTCTATGCCAAAAATCTTTACATTTCTAAAAATTACTTTTAATAATACTTAAAACTTTCTACATGGTAACGCTGATCAGCAGAAAAATCAATGCGTTGAAAAGAGACTTCATATGCAATTTCATTCTGCAGAATTTTTATCTACAAATCGACGCGAAAAAAAGAGACAAAATTGCAGTACAAAAATTCAGAGAAATGTAAACAGGGCAAATCGTTACGATCACAGGCAGTTGAAACCAAGAAGCTTACAACATACCAAATTCTGGCCCGTCCTGTCTGCCTTACACTGTTCTTGTCTTCATTTCTGCCTGCCTGCCTGCTTGTACGATATAGCTCCCATAATGCTGGGTTTACATTGGCTGCGTTCAGGACAACAAGCTGTGTTGGCTTTTTGCTGTTTTTTTGTCTGAGGGGGTTAGAAAGGTCAGAAGGGCTGACAAAGCATTCGCCATTTTTTCTAGCCAAAAATTTGTATGCTGGATCTGCTCAGAACTTTCTTCTCTGTCACTCATTTTCAGTGTTTTATTTCCTTCTCGTGTGGCGGCCACGTGGAATTTGGCAATGAAGTGTTGTTGTTGTTTAAATGTTGTTGTTTATCAGCAACGACTCAGCAAGGCGTTCAGGGAACATGATTTATTCTGACAAGAAAAAGCCAACACAGCTTGTTGTCCTGAACGCAGCCATTGTATGAATCAGTTGATACGCTGTATAAAGAATGAGAGTCCACTCGAAGTCAAATGTGTTTTAACATTGGAGTAAGCGAGAGAAAAGTACCGATTTGCTATAAAATTGTTACACATTTCTGTATGAATTCCATATTAATGTTATAGGAGTTGATACAGAAAGATACACTAGCTTAACTTTTTGTACCAATCGTATGACGTCCTATAAATTCTCCATAAAAGTAACTGAATCTTATTGAAATTGTAATAACAGTGAACGTCGTATCTCTGGAATTATTTAAACCTTTCGTGTTTTTTTTTGTTGTGTCAGCAATGAATTCGGAAGATTGGTCGCATCTTAATATTGGTGAATAGAATTAGAGTAGTGCTAAATTTAATTGTAATTGAAATTATTAAAAAAATTGGGTAGAGCAATAAGTGCGAGGATATCGTCTTTAGTCTACATATGTTTATTTTGGACAAAACATTTCCCTTTTGCGGATAAAATGACGTTTTTAGATGATACTTTACATACACGCGAGTACGTTTTACAATTATTTTAGTTTATTCTATAATGTGATATGTGAATATATATATATACATATATACATATGTATATATAAATTCCTCCAATGGAGTCTAAAATAAATAAATTATTGTGTTAACTTTTTAAATAAAACCATTCCAATTTTAGATCAAAAAGTTTATGGTGCTCAGTAGGCGATCCATTAATGCTATAATTGCTATAATAGAAAATCTTGAAAGCGCAAAGAATGAGGAAATTAAAAAAAGACAAAAACTCGTACATCAAAAGATTTCGATGAAGGTTCGAAAATGGTATTAACGGTTTCCGAACAATGCTCTGCTTTGTTATTAGTGGAGCTACCATGCACAATAGCTCTTCAAAATCGGATTTATGCATTCTACAATATTGAAAAAAGAGCGAAGAAGCCTTACTTTTCTAATTAAGAACAGACGAAAGGAGTGCACCACTAAAATCACGCTCTAAGTAGTAGTCTCTAACCCAACAAGCACGAGATACAGTCTGCTTTCCTTTAACGCGCTTTCGCGGCGTTAGAAAACCTAAAAAATCTTCGTCTAACAATCCAAACATACATATGCATTGCAAAATTTTTAATTTTTTAATAATGAATGAAAATGCCACTTGTTTATTTGTTTGTTTGTTTGAGTTTGAGCAACTCAAGAGAGAGATATATTACTCTCTCGTTTGCAAATATTTCTCTTTCACTTTAGCAATTATAGTAGAATTCATACATCAAATCAATTCATTCATACGATGTAAACCCAGCATAATGGTTGAATTATTCGATAGTTTTTAGTAATTCACTATCGAATAATATAGTGGTTGAATTATTCGATAGTTTTTAGAAATTCAGAAATTATTCGAAACGAAATTTTTATGCTATTAAGGTTAATTCCCCCCACGCCAAAATTTTATGTAGCCTTAGGGGCTAGGTAAAATTTTTACAAACATTAATTTTTCTAAAAACGTTGAAAGTCAAAATCAAAGTTAATTGTTGTTGAAAAAAATGAGAACGTAGGAGCTGCAAACTGTTGACCTCTTTTTCACATATCAGTCTATTTAATCTTTTAAACTGCTGTGTATGATTTATGTTTATTAGTTTTTTGAAATTGAAATTAAATTTATTCGACGAATTGGCACAGCTAGAAACAAATTTTAGCTTTTTTTCTTACCAGAGTAAAATTCTTTCGCCCCTACCTACCCGAGCTAAAAGGTATTACGAATGAATCGCTCGATAGTTTTTAGAAATACATAGATCGAAAGAATGAACGAACGAGTGAAAAAAATCATTCGATAGTTAAAATCATTCAGTAACTAACTATCGATAGTTGAAATCATTCGATAGTTCCCAACAGTATTAAATTTCGATAGAAATGATTAAGGGGGCTATATCGTACACGCAGACAGGAGAGTTCTTCCTGTGTCTGCTCTGCTGATTTCTGAATTTGTAATAGATTTTGCTGGTAAACAAGAACAAATTTGGAAAATAGCAAAGCAGACACAGGAAGAACTCTCCTGTCTGTGTATACGATATAGTCCCCTAAAGCGCTAATTATACTCGCTTGGATTGTTTTGGACTGTGTTGGTGTAGGTCCCTGTCTACATGAGTGGAAGAATGAGCATCATTCCAATGAACGTCAGAGATAAGGAGATAGGAAACTTCGTTCCCGCCAAAAAATATGTCGAACAAAGACTGAATTTATTCGTATTTTTTTTACGTGGGGACACACGTATAGTATATGTGTGCTGTATGTGAAATTCACCGCATGTCGTCACGTTTATTTGACATTTTCTTTGTTTATCATTTTATGAAAACAAAAATTTATTAGATTGCGAAAATTGTTTAGTTATTTCGCAAAGAAATTAGGGTTTTTAATGAAGTTAACTCATGCACTGGACTGTGCAAGTGGCACGGCAAGTATTAGGAATTATTAATTCCAGACAGCAATGATGTCATTCGTCAAGAGCAACTGCGCGAGCTAATGGACAATACCAGCATAACCGATCATGATGGCTAAGTTGCATGATTATGTGGAGTTGCAACTACTGGAAGTGGTGATGGTGGCGGCGACGGCGCATCACAAATTGGTAAAAGCTTACCACCACATCATGGCTACAGGTAGAGTGAATGGCATGCTTGCGGAATTTTGAATTTCATAATTTTTTGTGGATTTTTAGGACTTTGGCTTAGCCCTCTTTTGCCAAAAATTCCATACCGCCAAAACAGAAAGTTATGTCCATACTTGAGAAGGCCAGAAGTGCTATGGACGAAACGTACGGGTAGGTTTTATGATCAAAATATATATTCTGTCTTTTTCGGCTGATAAAAAATGTCAAGTCGACTGAGTTTAGAGACCGAAAGATGTGGATTTTTATTGTGAAAGTAAATTTTCCTTCCTTTCATTGCAGAAGAGGTTACGACGAACACGTTGCTTACAAGCAACAAGCTTATGATAGCTATAGCTACGGACATGCTCCAACAAATGCGGCTCCTCTGCACGGACCGCAGAACAGTAGTATTAGCGTATCTGGCATAGGTGCACGCGGCCCTTATGGCACACCCGAATACGAACCGGAATATAATTGCAGATTATTATAAGCAAAATTATTCATCTAATAACTTAAATGTTATGTATCGTATAAAAACTTAAATGGTTGCATGCATAAATAAATAAATACGTCGAAGGACTTAAATTCTTATTATTTAAAAGGAATGCTTCTTATACCCGAAAGGATGAGGTTATATTCAATTTGTGCTTTCGTTTGCAACGCATTAAAGGAGGCGTGGTATAGAAAAGTATATATATTCTGGCTCAGAATCACCTCCTAAGTAGATTTGGCCATGTCCGTCCGTCCGTCTGTAGAAATCACGATTAAGGGAGAACGAATAGAGCTATGAAATTTGGGACGAATATACTTTGTCATAATAGGCTGCTTGGTATTAAATACAATACCAACATGGTTGTTTGGAACACATATGTATGCAATCTTGCGTCCTAGAAAATTATAACTTCGCAACCATGTTCGTTATCGAACTTTTGAAATTTTGCTAGGATGTTTAGCTATTGCAGCAAAGATAAAAGAAAAGATAATTACTCATAACTACTGAAAATAAAGAATACTTCTAAACAAACAAATGGCGGAATTCTGTACATGTAATTAACATTATTTGTATCGTTAAATACAATATCCATAAACAAAACAGAAGATTTCATCTAAAATTTATTCATTTCTTCAATTGTGGTGAAAAAATCAATGATATTATAAAGCAGCGTTACATTTTACGTTAACAAAAGGAAATTCAGAAAGTACGAAAAAGGTAAAAGTACTTTTTGTAGCACTCGGTTTAAAGAACACTATAATTTTCTATTCTAGGAAGTAATTTGTACTCCGCGAAGCAAGAATAAACGTTTTGTTAACAGTTCAAGCACATTTATGCACTAATATATTTGCCAATTTTAGAAAAACAGCAAATTTATTTTATATTGTAGCATACCGGCAACACTGCTTTGGTACCAGAATTCATAACAGGCGCAAAAATAGCTGGTTCTATACAAACGGGTAACACTTGTATCAGCAAATTCTATGGCGAGGTGAACGAAAATATGAGGGTATACCAACGTCATTTTATGTCTGCTCTTTTATTTTAATTGGATAATCAATTTGATTTTATAATGTTTTATTTTGCGTGAATTGTTAAAAAAATAGGTCAGACAGTTTCTGGTATAAAATAGTGGCGGATTTGAGCGTATAAAACAATTTACATTAGATTTTTTTATGTTAATCTGCACTTGCAATGATATTTAACTTAAAAATACTATTCCCAAATAGGTTCTAATTAAGTAAAAAACTATTTAAAAGTAAAATAGATATTAAATAGACTAAATATTGGCATAAATAAATAAATAAAAATTGTTGTCTTCGAATTCATTACTTATATGAATAATTAATTAAGTTGCTATCTCAATACAAACGATTTGACTTAAAAATCCGAATTGTCATTGGGGTCTCAAAGCTGAACCCTCTTCGTCCCGATCACTCTTCATCAATGTATGACAGTTGAGTTTCTATTTTCAATTAACCCCTCCCCCGCGAACGCGGCACCTAACACAACGGAACGAACAATGACTTTCCTATACGAAAAACCCCGTTCCCTTTCCTTGACACTCTTCATCATGGGTCTGATAGTTGAGTTTCTGAGAAGCATTTTTCAGGTTTTTCACAAACACTACTTTACGTCAGAGTTGCATATTTTAGCATATTTCAGCAGTTTCCTATCTCCTTATCTTTGATGAACGTAATGGCTACAACATGATTGTAACCGCAGAATACCGCGATGCGCGATGCGCGAATCTCTCTCTCGTAAAAATTTGTTTACGTTCCATATTTCTGGAAACATGTGCTTGCTTCTGCAATTTGTTCGCCGCCACCAGCCGCTCACCAATTGCCTTATAAATCTTGTCCTTCTCCAATATATTTTTATTCCCTAGAAAGAACAGATAGTACAGCACTCCGTTGCGCTGAACATTTTATATTCCGCATTCATAGTTTTTTTTGCATTTTAAAAATTTGTGGAAATTTTTTGTAAATCAAACTTTTACTTGTAAATTTGAATAAATTTTGAAGTCTAAAACATATGGTTCTAGTTTACATTTTCTATACAAAAGCAACGAGTAAAAGCAGCGAAACAACAAATCCTCAGGTTTTTCGGTAAGAGGTGGCCATTTTTTTTCTGAGAGTGAGTAAAAACAAAGCCAGTAAAAACCAAGAGAGCAGCGCGATAGAATAGATCTATCGAATCGCGGCACATCGCGCGATTCTGTGACGTCAAATTCCTATAGAAAACACACAGGGAGAGTTTTACGCATCGCGGTATTCTGCGGTTACAATGAATCGGTTCGTATGTCAGGTTGTTACGCGCGTGAAATTAGCTACGGTAGTTGACTACGATTTTGTGTAAACCACCCTACTTTACAGAGCTCCGTAATACTTTTTTTCAAAATGAAATTAAAAATCAATAAAAGCTCCTATTAAAAAAATGAAATGTAGTTTTATTCAGAAAATTATTCTCTATTAGCCTGTGGAAGAATTATAATCGTACGGCTTATCTGTGCCGATATTTAAGATATTAAATGATGTGAGAAACAGAATCCACTGTTTCTGTTGTTAACAGCGTAGAGAGAATTCTTTTGTACGAATACGAGAAAGTTTCGGCAGCGTATTTTTTGACGCAAAAATGCTGTAAATGTAATAGAAGACTTTCCATTATCTTTTATTTTGTTTCTTTCTGGGAGTAAGATTAAAGGAGAAAATGAGATAAGAATAGAGATCAATTTATGTTTCTAACTTGTTTTTCTGCTTGTCTTTACTTTTAAAAACAAGTTTGGAGAAGTAAACGAAATAAAAATAAAGAGCAATCGTTCTGTTAACTTGGATTTTGTTTATATTCGAGAAGGAAAAGTCCAAAACAAAACGAAATGTAAATAATGAATCAGTTGTTTTGGTTGTTTTACAAGTTAGTAACCAAAATATAGGAACACATTTAAACTGCAATTTTAAAATATTTAAACATTTTCCTCTGACTTAAAACTTAAAGATAATTAAGGGAATAATTTTAGAACATTTTTGGTAACAAAATTATAATCCTGCTTACTTTGATTTGCAAGATATTTAACTATTCATAGGAAAATGTTAGAGTTGATTTTTTAAATATTTAAACATTTTCCTTCGATATAATACCTATATAAAATTGTAGAGTAATATTTTAGAAATTTTTTGGTACAAAAATTACGATCCTGTTGACCTTTGGTCACATGATACTTCATTAAATATATAACATTATGAAATTGATTTTTTTAATATTTAAACATTTTCCTTCGAATTGAAACTTATAAATAATTTAGAATATAATTTTGGTAAAGATTTTATACCAAAATTATGATCCTCGTTACCTAGGTTACTAAAATATTTCATATCAATTCATCTAAATGTGAAAATTTCAACCATCGATAATAGGCACTTAAAAATTTTCCTTCGACATGAGACTTATATACAATAATAGAGTATTGGTTTAAATAATATTTGGTACCAAAATTATGATCGGAACGACTTTTGTTCACAAGATATTTGCAAAAATATGCTATATTTAAAGCGATGAAAAAGCATATTTAGCATAGTTTGATATATAGCTTATTCGAAACTTTGAAGTTTTTCCCACATTTCGATACCTCAATGAGGTCAATTGGTTAAACATAACTTAAGAAAATGCAAAACTAAAATTAATTAGCATTTTTTCTCCATTATTTCTAACAAGAAATTCGTAGCTAATTTCACGCTGTGCCCCAACCTTACTCATCGCATATTATTTGGCGCCATTTTGTGGAAGCAAAGACGCTGTTAATGGTAATGGAACAAAAAGCTTTTCTGTCAACTTTTATTTTGTTTCTTTCTGAGAGTAAGATTGAAGGAGAAAATGAGATAACAATATAATTTGAATAACAGCGAATTTGTGGAAGCATAGACGCTGATAATGGTAATAGAACAAAAAGCTATTCTGTCAACTTTTATTTTGTTTATTTCTGAGAGTAAGATTAAAGGAGAAAATAAGATAACAATATAGATCATTTTATGTTTGGAGAAGTAAAGGAAATAAGAAAAAAGACCAATAGTTCTGTCAACTTGGATTTTGTTTATATTCGAGGAGGAAAAGTCCAAATCAAAACGAAATGTAAATAATTAATGTAAAAAATTAATCAGCTGTTTTGGTTGTTTTGCAAGTTACTAACCAAAATATAGGAACACTTTTAAACTGCAATTTTAAAATATTTAAACATTTTCCTTTGACTTAAAACTTATAGATAATTAAGGGAATAATTTTAGAACATTTTTGGTACCGAAATTATAATCCTAATTACTTTGATTCGCAAGATATGTAATTTTAAAGTTGATTTTTTAAATATGACCTATTTACAATTGTAGAGTAATATTTTATTAAATATATAACATCTTGAAATTGATTTTTTTAATATTTAAACATTTTCCTTCGACTTGAAACTTATAAATAATTTAGAATATAATTTTGGAAAAGATTTTATACCAAAATTATGATCCTCGTGACCTTGGTTACTAATATATTTCATATATATTCATATAAATGTCAAAATTTCAAGCATCGATAATAGGCATTAAAAAATTTTCCTTCGATATGAGACTTATACGCAATAATAGAGTATTGATTTAAATAATAGTTTTTACCAAAATTATCATCGGAACGACTTTTGTTCACTACATATTTGCAAAAATAAGTTATACTTAAAACGATGAAAAACCATAGTTTGATTAAAATAACATATGGCTTATTCGAAACTTTAAAGTTCTTCCTACATTTTGATACCTTAAAGAGGTCAATTGGTTAAACATAACTTAAGAAAATGCAAAAATAAAATTTAGTTAGCATTTTTTTCTCCATTATTTCTAACAAGAAATTCGTAGCTAATTTCACGCTTTGCCCTAACCTTACTCATCGCATATTATTTGGCGCCATTTCGTGGAAGCAAAGACACTGTTAATGGTAATGGAACAAAAAGCTTTTCTGTCAATTTTTATTTTGTTTCTTTCTGATAGTAAGATTGAAGGAGTAAATGAGATAACAATATAATTTGTATAACAGCGAATTTGTGGAAGCATAGGCGCTGATAATGGTAATAGAACAAAAAGCTATTCTTTCAACTTTTATTTTGTTTCTTTCTGAGAGTAAGATTAAAGGAGAAAATGAGATAACAATATAGATCAATTTATATTTCTAACTTGTGTTTGTCTTGTGTTTACTTTTGAAAACAAGTTTGGAGAAGTAAACAAAATAAAAATAAAGACCAATCATTTCTTTCAACTTGGATATTTTTTATATTCAAGAAGGAAAAGTCCAACAGAAAATTAAATGTAAATAATGATTCAGCTGTTTTGGTTGTTTTGCAAATTACTAACCAAAATATAATGCATTGTAAAACGAAAATATTTCGACCCAACGCCTAATGAAGTTGCACACATGAGATTAATTGTGCATGCTTTAAATTATCGCTTATTGGTGAGGGAGATGAAGAGCAAGAGAAATCTAATAAGTAGTGCTGAGCAAGCATCCACATCGGTGGTGATCGCAAGCTATAATCTAAAATTATCCTTCATATATTTTGGCTTAAAAACAATTCATTTTAATTATTTTCCCTTTTTTCCATATGTTAATACCATAGTAACTTTTACAACACGTAGCTCAATTCACTTGATTTTATACTGCTATAAGCCAATATTTTTTCCACTGATAAATCTAATTATTATAAAAATAAGGATTTGCATCCAAAACAACTGTTTACATAACAATTCGAATTTAGGCAATCTTTTTGAAATCGGAAAATGTTGAGACAGTATTTGAAGAAATGCTTATATTGGAGGACCATTTAGGGGGTCTTCGTTTTTCATAGCTATTGGCAATAAAGTCAGTTGATTCTACCGGATTAAATGACTGTTCTTGTATTTTCTCTTTAATACGATTGGACCAACATTGTTCCCGGTTTCCTTATTATGATCGCCATGGCTGCCATCGCAATAGGGCCACTAGAAGGATACGGAGAATTAATTTGAAAATAATAAAAGGCATTTTTACGTGAATATGTACTAATTGAACATACATTTTTAGTCCTCCAACATCCGGTTACTGGGACTGATATTCGGCGATTTGTTACAGGGTATTTCGGTTTTTATTTTTATAAAATGAATAAAATAATTAAAGAAAATATTCTTTTATTAATTAGCATTAAAAATATGTACATATAACAGAACATGTATAACAAGACCATACGAGTATATAGATACGCAAAAGTAAACAACAGAACCCGTCCCTGTTGGGAAACCTTTTATATGGTTAATTTATATAAGGTATATAAATGTTAAAAGAGTTCTACAAATTTTGTGTTATATATAATATAACAATATAAAATGTATACTTATATATAACTCCATATTTTTCATAATTATTTAATTCATACTATGGTCATGGCTTGTGTGGGTTAGTAAAAAATTTAGAACTCTCGCTAAGTATAATCGTGTATGGGTTAGTTTTGTGCACAGTTCAGGCAGGTCCGAGGGTAAAGAATTTTTAATGCGCGATATCTTATTTAATCTTTCTTTATTCTTTATTAAATCTTTAATTTTTTTTAGTTTTTTATTTAATAAATAAAAAACGTCATAAATTAAAAAACGAATATGTAAGAATATATATTTCTTCATCTTTTTGATGCAAGCAGTTCCATACTGCCAATACTTTACAATACTGTAAATTTAAATGAAACGGTTGCGGGAATATTTAGTTTTTGCTGAAAGAACAAAATATTATCTTCTACTTGAAATTGTTAAAACATTTTCAGTTAAGGATTGGATGTCTTTGATTCCTCCAACTGCTGTATTATCCGGTCTCGGCTACACCCTATACTTAGCATTTTGTCCTGTCGCTCGCCAAGGTTCTTGCAGTACTCAAAATGCAACCTTTCTATTCGAAAGCATGAAGCGAAAGTCGTTGACATGATTGACATATAGAATATTGCAGAGAAAGCCGCTTTCTGTCGCTGTTGGAGGACTAAAAATGTATGTTCAATTAGTACATATTCACGTAAAAATGCCTTTTATTATTTTCAAATTAATTCTCCGTATCCTTCTAGTGGCCCTATTGCGATGGCAGCCATGGCGATTATAATAAGGAAACCGGGAACAATGTTGGTCCAATCGTATTAAAGAGAAAATACAAGAACAGTCATTTAATCCGGTAGAATCAACTGACTCTATTGCCAATAGCTATGAAAAATAAAGACCCCCCTAAATGGTCCTCCAATATAAGCATTTCTTCAAATACTGTCTCAACATTTTCCGATTTCAAAAAGATTGCCTAAATTCGAATTGTTATGTAAACAGTTGTTTTGGATGCGAATCCTTATTTTTATAATAATTAGATTTATCAGTGGAAAAAAATATTGGCTTATAGCAGTATAAAATCAAGTGAATTGAGCTACGTGTTGTAAAAGTTACTATGGTATTAACATATGGAAAAAAGGGAAAATAAATAAAATGAATTGTTTTTAAGCCAAAATATATGAAGGATAATTTTAGATTATAGCTTGCGATCACCACCGATGTGGATGCTTGCTCAGCACTACTTATTAGATTTCTCATGCTCTTCATCTCCCTCACCAATAAGCGATAATTTAATGCATGCACAATTAATCTCGTGTGTGCAACTTCATTAGGCGTTGGGTCGAAATATTTTCGTTTTACAATGCATTATATTTTGGTTAGTAATTTGCAAAACAGCTGAATCATTATTTACATTTCGTTTTCTGTTGGACTTTTCCTTCTTGAATATAAAAAAAATCCAAGTTGAAAGAAATGATTGGTCTTTATTTTTATTTTGTTTACTTCTCCAAACTTGTTTTCAAAAGTAAACACAAGACAAACACAAGTTAGAAATATAAATTGATCTATATTGTTATCTCATTTTCTCCTTTAATCTTACTCTCAGAAAGAAACAAAATAAAAGTTGACAGAATAGCTTTTTGTTCTATTACCATTATCAGCGCCTATGCTTCCACAAATTCGCTGTTATACAAATTATATTGTTATCTCATTTTCTCCTTCAATCTTACTCTCAGAAAGAAACAAAATAAAAGTTGACAGAAAAGCTTTTTGTTCCATTACCATTAACAGCGTCTTTGCTTCCACAAAATGGCGCCAAATAATATGCGATGAGTAAGGTTAGGGCACAGCGTGAAATTAGCTACGAATTTCTTGTTAGAAATAATGGAGAAAAAAATGCTAACTAAATTTTAGTTTTGCATTTTCTTAAGTTATGTTTAACCATAGAGTAAGAAATAACAAGAGGCCGAATCTTGAACAACGAAATTTTTCTATGGTCGGTCCAGTACTGGACCGATTTCTCACTCATTTTTGAGTATTTTGAGCTCTCAGTCTCCATAGCAATTGGCAGTTTTTGATATGGAAGACGACTCTCATATAAATTTTCAGCCGAAGCATTTTTGTTCTCTTCTCGCGTCTCCATGCCAGGTGTTCTTTTTTGGCTAGCGATGGGTAGAAGAAGAAGAATTTACAATGTATTTATTGTATATTCTTTGGGAGAAGACTTTTGAATGCATGTGTTTGTGTCATTTATCGGCTGTGTGTCATTTAGCGTGTGTGTGTATATAGGATAAGCGATGAGCTTTGTGTGGCTTTTCTTGATTTCTCTGATTTGACGACGCTAGACGTCGACAATATATAAAAACGACAGAGAAGAATGCCTATTTAGTAATAAGGAGAATGTAGCGCAACTGAGATTTTTCTTATTAAAAAATTAAAGAAAAATGTCGGTATGTTCGGTGCTTTTTATCCGGTACAATGAATTAAAATAATTTTTAATAAAAGTTGCCCAATTTAATCCTCGTTGTTAACTTTTTTTATTAAAAAAAACGCTTTTGAACATTTTGGATAACAATAAACTTTTAATTCAATAAATACGAAACGTTCAAACATAACAAATGATATATGTATGTAGTGTTATATAAATATATAACATAGTGTTATAAATGAATTAAAAATTATTTTATTTTATTATTTCACATTTATTATATGAAAAATTAAATATTTATTATTAAAAATTTATTATTTTTAATATAATAAATATGAAATTAAAAAAATTATTAAATATTATTCACAAGCAAATAAATAATATTTAATAATTTTTCAAAAAACTTGCAAATATTTTCATAAAATACGTTATCGTTAATCTTAAAAAAATCTTATAATTATTTTAATTTTCAATTTCTAGCTGCGGCGCAAGCGCCGAAGCATACACAGACGCATAAAATTACCCAACTGTATGTTAACAAAAGCGAAGAGACAAAAGGATAAGAAATACGCATCAAATGCATTTAGCTCGGCGATGGACGAAGAAAGAAATCGTTCAAATTGCCTGCTTTCTGCTTATCATGTGTATTGTGTGTGTGTGCCGGCATTAGAATGGAGCGGAATACGCAATGAAACGGAGGAAAGGGCAAGTAATTGAAATGAAATGCAAGTGTTTGGGCCGTGAACAAAGAGAGAGAAATCGTTCAAACTGCGTGCTCTCGCCTATCATGTGAATTTTTCCATCAATGCTTTTCTTCGTTTCTTCGTCCATACCGTCCGCATCTGTGAGCCGTTTGAGTAACTTTGGCTGATTTGGCCTCTTGTTATTTCTTACTCTATGGTTTAACCAATTGACCTCATTGAGGTATCGAAATGTAGGAAAAACTTCAAAGTTTCGAATAAGCTATATATCAAAGTATGCTAAATATGCTTTTTCATCGCTTTAAATATAGCATATTTTTGCAAATATCTTGTGAACAAAAGTCGTTCCGATCATAATTTTGGTACCAAATATTATTTAAACCAATACTCTATTATTGTATATAAGTCTCATGTCGAAGGAAAATTTTTAAGTGCCTATTATCGATGGTTGAAATTTTCACATTTAGATGAATTGATATGAAATATTTTAGTAACCTAGGTCACGAGGATCATAATTTTGGTATAAAATCTTTACCAAAATTATATTCTAAATTATTTATTTCATAATAATTAAGTTTCAATTCGAAGGAAAATGTTTAAATATTAAAAAAATCAATTTCATAATGTTATATATTTAATGAAGTATCATGTGACCAAAGGTCAACAGGATCATAATTTTTTTCAACAGGATCATAACCAAAAAATTTCTAAAATATTACTCTACAATTTTATATAGGCATTATATCGAAGGAAAATGTTTAAATATTTAAAAAATCAACTCTAACATTTTCCTATGAATAGTTAAATATCTTGCAAATCAAAGTAAGCAGGATTATAGTTTTGGTACCAAAAATGTTCTAAAATTATTCCCTTAATTATCTATAAGTTTTAAGTCAGAGGAAAATGTTTAAATATTTTAAAATTGCAGTTTAAATGTGTTCCTATATTTTGGTTACTAACTTGCAAAACAACCAAAACATCTGATTCATTATTTACATTTCGTTTTGTTTTGGACTTTTCCTTCTCGAATATAAACAAAATCCAAGTTAACAGAACGATTGGTCTTTATTTTTATTTCGTTTACTTCTCCAAAGTTGTTTTCAAAAGTAAAGACAAGCAGAAAAACAAGTTAGAAACATAAATTGATCTCTATTCTTATCTCATTTTCTCCTTTAATCTTACTCTCAGAAAGAAACAAAATAAAAGATAATGGAAAGTCTTCTATTACATTTACAGCATTTTTGCGTCAAAAAATACGCTGCCGAAACTTTCTCGTATTCGTACAAACGAATTCTCTCTACGCTGTTAACAACAGAAACAGTGGATTCTGTTTCTCACATCATTTAATATCTTAAATATCGGTACAGATAAGCCGTACGATTATAATTCTTCCACAGGCTAATAGAGAATAATTTTCTGAATAAAACTACATTTCATTTTTTTAATAGGTGCTTTTATTGATTTTTAATTTAATTTTGAAAATAAGTATTACGGAGCTCTATAAATTAGGGTGGTTTACACAAAGTCGTAACCAGAGATAACGAGATAGGAAACTGCGTCAAGACCCATCGTAAATGTCAAAAAAAAACGAAATTCGGTAATTAGGTGAAACACGTATAGTGTATGTGTCGTGTATATGCAGTTCACCACAAGACGTCACGTTTATATGACATTTTCTTTGTTTATTATTTTAACAGATAAAAAGTGTTTAGCATGTAAAAAATTATCAGCTATTTTGCAAAGAAATTAGCGTTTTTAGTGAATTTAAATGTAGTTAAATCATGCACTGGACCTCGCAAGTAGCACTTGCCGGGGCTGTATATGAACGGCTTGCCATTTTGGAGCAGGATGATTGGCCTGCAACGGCAGGCATGGAAATTTCAGTGCAGGGAAGTTTGTTGCGACCTCTGGTATTTTTCTCCGGCCAATCGGAGTTGATAGGTCATGTTTTGAGTGAAACCGCATCGGATCCGATGCCAGCGTATCAAGGCACCACCTTGTCGCACAATCATGAACACTATGTGATACTATCGTCAGGAGCCACGGTCTTAATGCAATTGCTCGGGGCTCAGTCAATCGATTTGAATGGAAGTGGAATGTAAATTAAGATAGCATTTGGAATCGCAACGCAAATGCAGAAATTAAGAAAAGGTACTTTAATTAATAATTAAATTATTATTTAAGTGTTTTATGTGATGTTTTTGTATTTTTTTCTAGTACGGGCGTTGCTATACTTGGCCACACGGTTGCTCGATTTACTCACGCACAAATCCGCCGGATTTACTTTAGCTTTAAATCAAAAGAACAATGAAATGTGCAACATATTATTTTTATAATTCAGACTGTATATTTAAATGTTACTACATAATATTGTAGGAAAAATTATTTATCTAATAACTTAAATGTTATGTATCGGATAAACACTTAATGTGGTTGTATGCATAAGTAAATAAATACATGAAAGAACTTAAATTCTTATTATTTAAAAGTAATTCTTTTTTACCCTACACCCGAAAGAATGAGGGATAGATTCACTTTGTGCTTCCGTTTGTATCGCATTAAAGGAGGCGTCTGCCTGTAAGTCTGTCAGTCCGTCCGTCTGTAGAAATCACGATTAAGGGAGAACTAATAGAGCTGTGAAATTTGGGACGAATATACTTGGTCATAATAGGCTGTTTGGTATTAAATACAATACCAACATGGTTGTTTGGAACACATATGCAATCTTGCGTCCAGAAGATTTATAACTTCACAACCATGTTCGTTATTGAACTTTTGAAATTTCGCTAGAATGTTTAGCTATTGCAGCAAAGATAAAAGGAAAGAAAGTTACTCATAACTACTGAAAATAAAGAATACACCTAAACAAACAAATGGCGGAATTCTGTACATTTAGTTAACATTATTTTTATCGTTAAATACGATATCCATAAATAAAATAGAAGATTTCATCTAAAATTTATTCATTTCGTCAATTGTGGTGAAAAAATCAATGATATTATAAAGCAGCGTTACATTTTATGTTAACAAAAGAAAATTCAGAAAGTACGAAAAAGGTAAAAGTACTTTTTGTAGTACTCAGTGTAAAGAACACAATAATTTTCTATTCTAGGAAGTAATTTGTACTCCGCGAAGCAAGAATAAACGTTTTCTTAACAGTTCAAGCACATTTATGCACTAATATATTTGCTAATTAAGAAAAAAATCAAATTTATGTGATATTGTAGCATACCGACAACACTGCTTTGGTACGAGAATTCATAAGAGGCGCAAAAATAGATGCGTTCTATACAAACGGGCAACACTAGTATCGGCAAATTCAATGGCGAGGTGAACGAAAAATTTGAGGGTATACCAACGCCATTTTATGTCTGCTTTTTTATTTTAATTGGATAATCAATTTGATTTTACAATGATTTCTTTTGCTTGAATTGTTCATAGAATAGATCATACAGTTTCTGGTATAAAATAGTGGCGGATTTGAGCGCATAAAACAATTTACATTAGATTTTTTGTTGTTAATCTGCACTTGCAATTACTTCTAAACTTAAAATACTTTTACCAAATAGGTTATAATTAAGTAATAAACTATTTAAAAGTAAAATGGATAATAAATAGACTAAATATTGGCATAAATAAATAAATAAAAATGTATGTCTTCGAATTCATTACTTATATGAATAATTAACTAAGTTGCTATCTCAAAACAAACATTTCGACTTAAAAATCTGAATTGTCATTGGGGTCTCAAAGCTGAACCCTCTCCGTTCCGATCACTCTTCATCAGGGGGTCTGATAGTTGAGTTTCTATTTCCAATTACCCCTTCCCCGCGAAAGAAACACCGACAACAAACATCGGACTATGACTTTCTTATACGAAAAACCCGGTTCCCTTTCCTTGACACTCTTCATTTTGGGGGTCTGATAGTTGAGTTTCTGAGCTCAATTTTCGGCTTTTTCACGAACACTACTTTACGATTAGACGTCAAATCGCAGATCAGAGTTGCAAGTTTTTCGAGCCTTGACGCAGTTTCCTATCTCGTTATCTCTGGTCGTAACTAACTACCGTAGCTAATTTCACGCACGTCATTAAGAAAACAATTTGACAACTGCGTAAGGTGAAACAATTAATATTTTTCACCATACGTAGTATTAGCAAACAAGAACAGCAATATGGTTCATCTCAAGTACTGCGTACGTGAATTCAACATTGCTATAAAAAATGCTGTCAAACCGAATTTTAAAAACGGCGAATTGGAAATTTCTTTCTCGTATTCTCAGGCTGCGTTTTCGAATTGGCACACGAATGAATAACGTAACAACAACGTAAAATTACAACAACAAAGGGGAATTTCAAACAACGAAAGGCTCAGTTTCATAGACTCCATTTGCGTGCGTATCCGTCAGAAATCTCACGCAAGAAAATTTGAAATATATGTAAACATATGGGATGAGTTTCATAGGCTGCGTTCAGGGACAACACGCGGTGTGTGCTTTTAGCTGGTTTTTTGTCTGAGGGGGTAGAAAGGTCAGAAGGGCTGACAAAGCGGTCGCAATTTTTTCAAGCGAAAAATTTGTATGCTGGATCTGCTCAGAACTTTCTTCTCTGTCACTCATTTTCAGTGTTTTGTTTACTTCTCGTGTGGCGGCAACGTGAAATTTGGCAATGCAGTGTGGTTGTTGTTTAAATTTTGTTGTTTATCAGCAACGACTCAGCAAGGCGTTCAGAGAACATGATTTATGCTAACAAGAAAAAGCCAACACAGCTTGTTGTCCCTGAACGCAGCCATAGGCTCCGTGCGTTCACGTGCGTAAACGGATAGAAAGTGAAAAATTTTCCACTTTTTCATCCGTCAATCCGTTCATTCTATTACAATCGTTGTCTTGAGAAAGAATGACAACTGCGAACTATCAGGGATGAAACAGAAACGTAATTTTTTGATGTGAAAAATTTTCGGCTTACAAATCTTAGTAATTTCGCTCTAAAAGGCTAGTTTTGAGTTAAATGTCTCAAACCCATTTTAAATAACTTTAGTGTTCTATTTAAGCAGATAACTACAAAGGATCTTAGCTTTAAATATGAAATTAAATTCCTATAGTATTATGAGAACAGTTGTATCCCTGTGTTTGCGTAGCTCCTGAACGGATTCTATGAAACTTGAAAATTTTCTGTTCCGTGGATATCCGTAAGTTGTAATAGATTCCTGACGGATACGCACGCAAACGGAGTCGGCATAAGTTAAGAATAGGTGCCTAGCTCCGATTTAAAAAAAATTTTTTTGTGGGATAGCCCTGATCGCCCCTAGTCTAAAGATGATGATAAATTTTTGTCGGTCTCGTGTAGTTTAGGAGTTATAGGTCTTGGAATCCCAAAAATGAAAGTGCTATATCTTTAAAACGAGTTCAGATATCGACATAAAATTTGTGCTGTTTAAAAGGTTATTTTAAGGCCCTTCTTTTATCTCATATCTATTTTTGTGATTAATGCCATATTAGCGGAGATAATTAAACTTTTTAAAAAAAATTGCTTACTTTGTTTAATAAAAGAATTTTTTTTCCTTTAAGTGACAATTGGGTATATTTCGTATTTTTAAGCAAATTATTAATAATATCTAAAACTTCTGTGATTGCTTGCTTACAAATACTGTATACGAGTACTGCGAAGTTGCTGTTTACATGGGAATATTCAGGTTTATAATAAAAACGTTATATAATAAAAATAGGACTTCACATTACCGAGAGGATTCTGCTGATTGAGGGTTATGATCCCTGCCGCGGCCGAAGGCCGCCAATACGCGGAAAACCTTTATGCAAAAAAATTCACATTACCTATAGGATTTTTTTAATACACTTTTCTTTCAATTAACTTACTAATTTTAATTGAATCCCATGCACTTCTTAACAAGCAACTGAAACTGAATTCAGTATTATTTTTCAATAACTGAAAAATTTATCTGGTTACCTAATAATCGCAATGAGTAGAAAATCGAGGAGACAATGCGATTTTAGCTGTCATTCTTGCAAGTTGAGAATACGTATTGTCTTCGAAAATGTATACATGTTTCGAAAATGAGCAGCAGAGATAAGGAGATACGACACTCGATGACTCATCTCAAAAACTTTCGTTTGACGCGTATTTTTATGCTACGTTGAATTCACGTACACAATCTGTGAAAGCTTGCCCTGTTGTTGTTTTTGCTTATTGTCAATTTCATAGCAAATCGTTGAAATGTGTATCGAGTATGTTGAAAAACTTTTGTTTACCATGGTTTACAACAACATTGTGCAACAACAACCGCAAAAGTTAGACGTCACACACGATTTGTGAAGTTAAAACCTTTTTAGGCCTATCCAAAAGGAACATTACTATGCCTGCCAGTAAACAGTTCCGATAAGATTAAAGATTACAAATACAATATTAAGAAAAAAATATTAAAATATAAAAAAAATAAATATTAAGAAATATTTGGCTTTCTTTATTTTTTATATTTATACGGAACCTTTTTTATATTTATACGGAAAAGGAATCTGGCATAAGAAAATTTTACGATTATAACAATATTTAATGAACTAATTTCTGGCTGCGCGCCAAATTGGGCCAAATTGAAGACATGTTAGTTTGTCCCTCACGAAGACGGCTCAACCTCTGCTTCACTGATTTGCAACTCCTTAGTGAGCATTCTAAGACATTTTCGGATTACTCTCAGCCAGCAACAACAATGTCAGAAACCGCATTTTCTTCATGTTTTGCTCATGATTGAGGACGTTATTGAGGACCAGTAGCTCGTTTCTGTAACTCAATCAAAAAGATTTTCGATTCTGGTGACGTCAGTTCGATTCGATTTTCGACTGCTCATAAGTAGTAGAAAAAGTCAGTCGAATCTTTTCTACTCGTTTCTATAAGATTGGCATTGAAACAAAAGTCAATCGAAAATTTTGATAACTAGAACATTTTCCTATTTCGATTGCTTTTTTACAGAAACAGTAGAATAAAAAATGACGTCAAAATGACGTATAATCGAAAAAACTAATAGAAAAGAGCGATCGAAAAGAGTTACAGGAACGAGCTTCTGGGACGTTACGAACTCCTTGTGAATTGTATATGCGATGGCAATTTATCCGACACAAAAATCGAGTAGATCGTGTATTATCTCCCCTTCTAGGAAACGCACTGGCTTAAATGCCAGCAATGGATTCAATAAAAATGTTTTGGGATCGGGTAAGGCTAAGATAACACATTTCATAGCATCTTCGCGAGCAACATAAGCTCGCGATCATTACTCATGATAATTATCATTACTTTGGCGTTGAGGTAAAGATTTGTACGTTATCCTTAGTAACATTGTTAAGACGGCCCTACGTCAACGAACTTGGCGTGACCACCTCGGCTAGCTCATACCGGTAAAAAAAATTTGGGCCTGGGATTTTAACCCGCCAACGCCAAGCCGAGGGCCGAATAATAAAAAAAAAACACTCACGACCTATAACACCACGAAGACTCCATCCTCCTACCTCCCTCCTTCCTCCCTCAGCCCAGCAATTCCCAATCGAATAAAAAAGAAATTACTAATCCATTTTAATTTTTTGCTTTATATTGACGCAAATTATGACACGTTTATTACCAAAAATAGATTTCCGGGAGCGGAACTTGGGAGAAATATATATATTGTAGTGTACCCTCATATACACAATCCGCTCCTGTACACATTTCTTATTAACACAGTCGTTACATATTTTTGCTGCACTTGCATTTTCAAGCACGCTTACTCCAAAATCGATACTTTCGTTTAACTAGCTACTGCGCTGCAGCAGAGCATTTGTTTTACATATTCGGTCCGCCCAATTTTTGAAGCCAATCTTGTAATTGGATAAACAATAAAAAAGTGTTCAAAATTAATGTAAACTTTTGAAAATATTTTAAAGAAAATTTTGAGTGAAAGTGAAATGGAAAGAAAATACTTAAGAAATAATAATACAAATATATATGTAAAATTTACTATTACGCTTACTCTAAAACAAAGAATGGGATCAGCTCGGATATAAAAACCCGAGCGATCCAGAATAAAATAAGAATTTTTCCAACAGCCAAAGTTATCAGGCTTTAAAAATTCTTTTGCCTTTCAACGGCAAACAATATTTTTTTTAAAGAAGAGTGCCTAAAACAGCACCTTTGTCTGCGTCCAACGGCGTTCCACGCCGGACTGCAAAACCATAGGACAGCCCCTCCTTAGGGAAGAAATTCGCTTACATTTCGAACTCGCTTACAAATTCGTTTACAGTTCCAAAGAGTCAGTTCTATAATATGGCGATCCTGCATACATCTTAGATCCTGCACACATCTTAGCTCCTGCGTCAATATACATGCCTCTATCACACTGTTTTATCTGCGAGGCCAGGATTGAAAAAGACAAAATATACGAACACATATCGGCAGAACACGAGACAATAGTGCGCAAGGCAAACAGAATAATAGAAGATCTGGAATGGAATATATACGAGAGTCGTCCAGTGCTGACCAACCACCGCAGTACACACCAACTAAAATTTCGACGCAAGGACCATGGAAACTGACAATTAGGGAATACAAACAGCGCCAAATTGAACCCAAAGAAGCTGAGAAAACCGCTATACCAATTACTAAGCTACCCAAAAGACAAAGAGGACAGCTAGTCCGGGACCGGAAGCAATTGGCATACTACAGGGCCATAGTCCAAAACCCAATCCCCTGGAACGGAGCGACAGAAATTTGGACCAAAATAGATGAAATAGAACGAATACGAGAACGTAAACATGGGAAAGACACAATCCAAAGAGGAGATAGTCAACATTAATAATGTAGCCCAAATATCCTTTTCAACGTTTAATATATTAGAAGTATTCATTATATGCATACAACGGGATAACTTCGTTACAACATTTATGTCGACATTTTATAATTGACCACAGGGTCCACTTTGAGCAGCCCGGTCGAAAATAAACGCAATCGAATAGCCTGAGCATTGGGTATAAATATTGCTCTTGTTTCGTCCCAGGTTTCCAGAATTTCACAGTTTTGCAGCGTACGACGTATCAAAAGTACAGATGCACTCCAGTAATGGAAGATAGACAATGGTCACAGAAATCTGACGCATAATATCGCGAATTTCATTTCGTATGCGGACCAGTTCTTTCTTGAAAGTAGCCTTATTGATGTCGCTGGTATCTGCCTGCAATTCTCAAGTTCCAACATTCGTACTTTTTTGTATGAGCTTTGTATAAACATACATACGGACAGAACATTCGTTCACATAACAACAGAATAACAACAACAGAACAACAACCAACAGTCTCGATCAAATGTCAACTCCGTTGGCTCTGTTCTGACCGCTCGCGTAGCGTCATCGAAACACGGTCACGCTAACAAAGCATTGATGGCTTGGCTCGCGCTGCTCTAATAGTGTCGGATTATATGTCGGTCAGGAACAAGCGTCTTCTATGACACAGTTTCCGGGTCGCACGACACAATTAATAATTATTACTTTTGTTTATTTTATGTTCATGTTAGCATTAATTTTATTATATAAATCGTAATCATTGTTCAATAAAGTTTAGTTTTGTGTGACTATTAAGATTCAACTCGACTCTTTCTTTTCGCTTCTTGTGTTAAGGTTCAAGTGCCTAACACAGTGAACACCAACAGGAGTAGGTTGTAGTTAAAGTACTGCAATCCTGCTACCAACCAACACTTAAGGATCAGTTGTAGTTCAAGTACTGCAACTGAACTGAGAACAAAGGACCCTCAATAAGTTTTGAGGAATACAAGGAAAACGCTCCTTGTACATTTTGAAGCTCCTTGTACTTGAACGACGTTCAAGAGACTGTGACTACGAAGTCGGCTGATGAATTCGGTTGACGCGGAGCTGGTTGCGGAGTAGTGCCTTCTCGTTTTCCTAGGTGTCGCGTTAAACAGTTCACCCATATTGTTCTAATAATCAGAATGATATGTATTTTCTGAATTTTGTTGTGCAGGTCAAGAGTGCTGTGAAAAATGCTCGAGTTTTGAAGGTCACTTAAGCTCTTCAGTTGAGTGTGGTACGACTCATTCAGCGTATTGAAAGTTGGAAAAACGCTTGCTGGTGACACTTCGGTGAGGTTGGCTAACCGAGTATAAGATGTGCGGATGGTGCTGGAATAATTCTGATGACCACGAATAATAATTGACTTATCCTTGACGATACACTGTGGTTGCACCCTTAGAATCCCAGATCCCTTTAGCACTACTTGCTGCATTTCCTCTCCGCAAATCGTAGTTACTCGTACAGGACTTCTCAGAGCGTATATCCATTGATTCCTGTTGTTTATTGGAGTCCAAGTTGAGTTGTTGCCCACGTTTACTACATCGCAATTCAGGGGCGCATCGTTATTAAACAACATCATCTCACATGAGCAAGCTTCTGCACCTATGCTGTGGTTCAAGTAGACATTGCCGCATAGATATTCGTCTTCCTTTAACAGGACGCATGCATCCAGCTGTGCTATACTCATCAGGAAGTAGCGATCTTTGTGTGAATTGATGGCTAGAATGTCGTTGCACGGTTTGATGGAAACCATGCTGTCATGGACTATATTGGGTACGGGAACTATCTTGTATAGTTCGAATTGGTCCTGCTCGCACAGCGGGAGATATATGGTGAAAACTACATGATTTCTTGACAGTGACAGTGTTGCTTAAATATGTTGATTGTCGAATCGATCACTGAAGTCTGGTTTTTAACTAGATGCGCGAGAACCTCCTCATTGTCATTTATCTGAGAAATCGTCTTAGACATTTGTTCTGCGTACTCTGAATCCAGAACTCCGAACAGGGAGTTGGCGATATTTCCTATTACGTTGACAGCCCCTCTTCCCGTACGGCTGACCTTTAACAGAGTATTGTCCAACTCTAATCCTGACTCGATGTGTTCCAGATTGCTTAACACATTGCTGCAAGTACCCTTCTCTTGGATACCTTGGCACAACTTATGTAGGGTTGATATCCCATTTGAAAGAAGCCGGAGGTCTGTCCAGTATGACTCCAGATCGTAGTAAACCAAGATTCTCCATTCAGTCCTGGAAATTTTTGTCCGACCAATCCCTTCAAAGTGTATGCCGATGTTAGAGGTAAACTCCAAATTCTCGATTTCGGTTGCGATTACAACTGGGAGCAACAGCATCAGGACTACGATCCCAGTGAGAATACTATGAGACGTTGTTTTCTTCCTCTTCCGCGGAACTTCTTCCGTTGTATCCTCTTCTTCAGCTGAAGGCTGGCAGTTAACCGTGGATGCTCCTTCTTTGATCGGGAGAGGTGCCAGCCGATGAACCGGACGTTTCCACTCCCCAGACGCCATTCGCACATCGACAACTCTTACGGCTCCATCATCGCCATTGTAGATCCTTGTCACCCGTCCTAGAGGCCATTGCATGACCGGAACGTTATCTTCTTTGACGATCACCATATCTCCAGGCCGTATATTCTTGGACTGCTCCTTCCACTTGCGCCGATGTTGGAGCTCATTCAGGTATTCTTGGGACCACCTTTTCCAGAACTCTTGCTTCAAATGCGAGACCAACTTCCGCCGTGTCAACAAATTTCTTCTCGGTGACATAGCATCTGCGTCAATCTGTGACGTTATCGGTTGCCCTATGAGGAAATGCCCAGGAGTTAACGCTGTCAAATCGTTAGGGTTCTCTGACATAGGAGTCAAAGGTCTAGAGTTCAGAACACCCTCTATCTCGACTACAACTGTCTCCAGCTCTTCGTACGTAAGTGAAGCGGTTGACACACTTCGCAATAACAGATGCTTCGCTGACTTCACTGCAGCCTCCCATAAACCACCGAAATGGGGTGCCCTTGGAGGTATAAAATTGAATTTGATACCCCTGTTGCTGCACTCATTCGTTATCCTCCCATGCCCATCTGTTGAGTAGATCGTGGATGCGAGCTCTGCCAGCTGATTCTTTGCACCAACGAAATTCGTGGCGTTGTCACAATAGATGTTCTGACAATGGCCTCTGCGACTGATGAAACGTCTTAGAGCTCCAAGGAATGCCTCTGTTGTCAGATCTGAGACTAATTCAAGATGAACAGCCTTTGTGGCGAAGCAGCAGAAAACAGCTATATAAGCCTTATGTGGCTTCTTCCCCCGCATCTTATAATGGACCTACAAGGGACCACAATAGTCTATCCCAGTGTTGACAAATGGCCGCGCTGGAGTCACTCGAGTAACTGGCAAGTTTCCCATTACTTGCTGGAGCAATTGAGGTCTTGCCTTGGTGCATCTCACGCAGCGCTGAACTGTTGCTCTAGCCATTGATTTACCCTTGATTGGCCAGAAACGTTGCCTCATTTGTGCTAGAAGCGCCTGAGGTCCGCAATGCTTGTTTTCTCTGTGAATTTTCTCAAAAAGGAGCTTCACCAAAGGATCGTTGTATGAAAGCAATATTTGGTGTTTGGCATCGAACGGCAATTGTGAAGCCTTCAATCTCCCACCAACCCTAAAAATATTCTGGTTGTCTAGAAATGGTGACAGATGAGAAAGCGAACTGCTCTTGCTTAAGGCTTTGTGTTTTCTTAGCTGCAAGATTTCGTCGTTGAAATCAGCTCTTTGTATCACTCCAATGATCGTAACAAGAGCACCATCAATTTCCTTCGGTGTTAACGAGATATGCGGTTCTCGAACACTTTTGCTACATCTAGCATGACTTATGAAACGGCGGATATATCCTACGATCCTCTGGAGTTTCCCGAACGAGTTGGAATGATTAATTGTGTAGATCAATGAAGTATTGTCAATCGTGAGAAATGCTGAAGGGGAGCTCCGCTTCCTTTCGGAATCATCATGAACTGCTGGCAACATTTTCGAAGGCCATACACTTTCTTTACCGTGTAGAAAGAAAGGACCATAAAACCACAAGTTGCACGCCACCAGCCTGTTTGGTGATAAACCTCTTGACAGCACATCTGCAGGGTTGTCGCTGGAAGCAACATGACGCCACTGCTCGGGTAACGTCAACTCTTGTATGGTAGCCACTCTATTGGCTACAAAAGTTTGAAAAGACGCCGAAGATGTGTTTATCCATGACAGTACTATTGATGAGTCAGACCAAAAGAATGTCGGTGAATCCTGTATCCTTAAATCCTTCCTCACTCTGGTTGCCAACTGAGCACTTAGGACCGCTGCACATAACTCCAGCCTTGGCAGTGTCTGACGTTTCAGGGGGGCAACCCGAGACTTAGCGCATAATAGCCTCACCAGTACTCTGCCGTCGTTGAAACATGCCCGAATGTATACTGCCGCACCGAATGCCTTTTCGGATGCGTCAGCGAAAGCGTGTAGCTGAATCGACTTTGGCCTGTCTCCAGAGAACATGTGTCGCGATACCTTAAGATTGGTTATTTGAGGCAACTCGTCCAGGAATTTGGTCCACTTGGTGTGGTATGCTGCAGGCAGTGATTCATACCAAGACAATTTCAATTGCCACAGTTCTTGTATGAAAATCTTGGCAGTCACAACAACCGGTGCCAAGATCCCCAAGGGGTCGAACAACCTAGCTAGATCCGAGCTGACTGAACGCTTTGTGATCCTTTTACTGATGCCAACGTTTACTTTGACGCAAAGATTGTCAGTCTTCGGAAGCCACGTTAAACCAAGCGTTTTGACAGATTGATTGTCGCTGTCTAATAAATTAAGGTTGACTTCTTGGTTGCTCTTTGGAATACCTTGAAGCAACTGTGGGTGATTTGCACACCATTTGTGCAGAACCAAGCCAGCTGAGTTTAGAATCTCTGTAAGTTGCTTCTGCGTCTCTAAGGCTCCTGCTAAACTGTCGGATCCACTCAGGCCGTCATCAACGTAAAAATTGTCCAGAAGAGCCTGTGATCCAAGAGGATACTTGATACCGTTTTCCTTCGCTAAAGTTTGAAGGCACTTCGTTGCGAGGTATGGTGCTGATCTGGTTCCGTAGGTAACAGTATTGAGTTCGTAGTACTCAATCGGTGAAGTAGGCTCCTTTCTCCAAACGATGATCTGGTACCTGCGGTCGTCTGGATGCACGAAAATCTGTCTGTACATCTTCTCAACGTCTGTGGTGAAGACGAAGCGTGGCATTCTGAAACGCAAGAGTACGGAAAAAAGCTCACTCTGAACTACTGGCCCAGTGTACTGTAGGTCATTCAGAGAGTACCCCGATGCTGTCTTGGCCGAAGCATCAAACACAACGCGTAACTACTCCCAGGTCTGAGCACACAATGATGGGGAATGAAATAATTCGGTGATAACACCGACTCGATATCTATTTTCGTCATATGCCCAAGCGCCTCGTATTCCTTCATAAAAGCAACGTACTGCTGTCTAGTTTCCCTGTCGTTCGATAGCCGACGCTCGAGGGCAAGGAATCGATTCAAAACGACCTTCCTGGACTCTCCCAATGTTTCCGGGTTGTCAGCAAATGGCAGTTGCACCATTAATCGGCCGTCATTGCGTCTGACAGTATTTTGTGCAAAATGTGATTCGCACCGTTGTTCTGCTCGAGAGAGAATTTGATTGGATGATTCCACCTCACTAGTTTCCATAGGCGCTCAATTGCTGCGTCCATGCGAACGTCATCGTCAGTGCACATTCCACACGTTGCTGATTCTAATTCCTCGTTGGCTATCTTCCCTGAAAGCACCCATCCTAACGTGGTGTTCTGCAAGATCGGAAGACCTTCTCCTAGTTAAATTTGTCCGATAGACAGCAACTGATGGTAAATTTCAGCTCCGAGTAAAGCATCGATCCTGTCAGGGCGATTGAAACCTGGATCAGCCAATTCGATGTTTCCTGGAATTGGCCATTTTGCAACGTCGAACTGTTGAGAAGGCTGTGCCGAGATGATCTGTGGTAACACAAACGCTTCTAGTATTGCAGTAAAACCATTTACTCTTGAATGTAGGCTGACGTTGTTGCGATGCTGGGATTTTTTACCACTGCTGCCGATCCCCTGAATATACAGAGATACAGCCTTTGGAGTGACTCCCAGTCTCTTCATTAATCGATCGGTAATAAGGTTAACTTAGGAGCCGGAGTCAAGAATAGCTCTGCATTCTACATTCTGTCCGCTGCTTGATGTCAACTTAACTACGGCAGTACTAAGAAGCACGTACGGGCGAACGCTTTTAGTTCTAGAAGTTGCAATTGTCATAGCTGTCGAGTCGTTCGCTGACCTCGAAACAGAATTCTCTGTTGCCTTAACGGAGTTCTCTGCTGCCCTCGTCTTGGATTCGTCTCCAGTATGAAGTAGAGTGTTGTGCCTTTTGTTGCATTTAACACAACTTCTCGATGCACAATGTCCTGCCATGTGCCCAAATTTCAAACAATTCATACAAAGCTTGTTGCTGAGTACAAACTTCAAGCGTTCTTGCACTGACATCTGCAAAAATCTTTTGCATGAGAACATTGGATGCGATCCTGATCTACTACTGCACTACTTTGTTCCTTGGGTTTCGTTGCCACAAAAGAACTGACTTTTGATGAACCTCCTTGCTTCGATACGTTGTTACGGCCAACTGCTTCATAATAACGAAAACGGCTCTCTAGAAAGTCAAGGAATGATTTAACTGAAGGGACGAGTCTTGGATTTGACAATGACTGTTCGAATAGCATTAGACTTTGTCTATCCAGTTTTTTCAGAAGGATATGAAGTAGTATTGGATCCCACGAGGTTGTGTCTATTCTGATGTTCTCCAGTGCCAACAGCGACTCCTTTGTGACGTCATGGAGCTGCTTGATGCTGTTTGCTGACGGTGAATCGACGTGCGACTGTTCAACCAGCTTCCTGATGATGTGTTCAACGAGAATTCGCTCGTTATCGAATCTGTCTTTCAGGATGTTCCATGCAGTTTGGTAGTTGTCTTCAGTCATCGACAAATGACTGATAATCCGCTCAGCTTCGCCAGTCAAGTTGCTCTTCAGGTAACAGAACTTTTGTACGCTTGGCAAAGGTTTCTTGCCGATCACCTCGTTGAATAAATCCATGAACTGGTGCCAATGAAGATAGTTTCCGTCGAATGTTGGGATCGATATCTTTGGCAGATTCGTGTCATTGGATGCTGCACTGTCGGTTCGTCGCTTGACCAAACGTGTTGAAATTTCCACCAATTTCTCCTGAACAGTGCCTTATAGTTCCATATAGCTTTCGAGCCCATAACCTAAAACTGATGGATCCTGGCATTCTTCAAATATCTGATGATGAAGCTGCTTAATTTGATCCCATAACCGGGTCAAGTTCTGTCGTTTAACTTCCCAGTACGCTGGTTGAGTGCAAGTTACATCTGTCAGCAAGTTACCTGCCGCCGTTCCTGAGGCCCAAATCTGTGAAGGCCCAAAGAGACTTACTATAGAGGAGTATAGGCGCAGACAGGTTGAATCCTTGGAAAGAAAGCTGACGTACGTTCCAAAAACAGGACAGCTAAAGCCGAAATGTAAGCGTGGAGGAAGGATATACAAGGACAGAAAGCGGCTGGCGTACATTAAGGCTATCCTGGCAGATACCAAGAACCCGCCTTCGTGGGAGATCAGCGCCAGGTTGTGGCAACAAAGGGAGGAACTTGAAAAGACAGTAAAGAAGTACCCGAAGGAGAACAATGGGGAAGGCCCAGTCTAAGGTAGCTGACGCAGCGGTCAACAACAGTCAGGCGACATCCATCGTCCTCCAACCGACGTTGCCAGAATTTGTTATCACCATCTTAGTTATACTTATAGTGCTATTCTTGATATACAAGGTAGATCAGTACATAAAGGCCTATGTAAAAAAACACAAGAACACGGTAACACAGGTATAAGGAAAAATTGAGAATTGAATCTAAATGTTGTAAACATTTTACGTATAATTTAAATAAAAATTTCATATTAATATTGTCGTCTATTTGATGGAGGACATTAAAAAGGAATTAGATCAGCTTTTGTTAAATTTGAAGAAAAACCCGAATAGACCATACACAGAAAAGACACTGAGAGTAAGTTGACACAAATAGAAGAATTAAAAACAAGATTTAATCTACTATCTGAGGATACAGATCAGGATGAGAACTTAGCTATAAAAACAGAGTTTAAAAATATATATACTATAACTAAAACAATTTTAATAGAACAGATGAACGAAGAGAAGAGAAATAGAAACACGAGCACAATGTCGGATTTTAATATGGAAACAATTATGAAAGTAGTCCCTACTTTTGCAGGGCGTTACAAAGAGTTAAATTCATTCTTGACTATTACAGAGACCTTATACAACAACACGAAGCTAGAACAAAGAAAAACATTAATTAATTTTATAGTTAACGTAAAACTAGAAGCAGCCGTAAGAACAGCGCTAGGATATGCAACAGAATTTGAAGACTTCAAGACGTTTAAAGACAGTTTAACGAGCAGATACAAATCCACATTAACTATACAACAAATTCATACAACACTTTCGTCTCTGACACAAAAGAATTCTACGGTAACTATCTTTAAAGATAGGATTCTTACTCTGGTGGCTGAGTTAAACAATTTACAAGTCGCAGAGCTTCCGAGCAATTCCACAGCAGCTGAAAAATCCGTAATAGCAAAAATGAATGAAAATTACGCATTATCTGTATTCAAGAACGGTGTTAACGACCACCTGAAAAACACGATATTCGCAGCACAACCTAAAACCTTGACCGAAGCAATCAATCTCGCGCTTGAGCTAGAGAAAACAGACGCACGTGGACAAGTAATGTATTTTCAGAGAAACCAAAATTTTTCCAACCGTCCCCCCCGTACTTACCAAAACTCGAATAATAACAGAAACTTCACTAGTCAATACAGAAGTACTTACCAAAACTCGAATAATAACAGAAACTTAAATAGTCAGAACAGAAGAAATTTTACCAATCAATCGAGGAACCAGCCTCGAACACAAGAAAACAATTTCGTAAGTCCACATTGGCAAAACCAGAGGAACTACCACAATAATAGAAATAATAATCACAATTCAAATATTCGAACTCATAACTGTTCCTACAATAACAGAAATTACGAACAACGTCGCGTTAATATAATCAGCGACCAGGGAAACGTAATATGCCCGGAAGATCTAACAGACCTTCCGGAGGGCAACAATTAAAAATATACTGCATTACAAGAATAACAGGCAATTATATTACACTTAACTGCAAAAACCACAAACACCCTCTTACATTTTTAATTGACACAGGAGCAGATATTTCACTTTACAAGAACCAAAACTCATTGGAAGACGAACATTTTTCAGATAGATACAGATGTAAAATAAGTGGTATAACCAACGAACAAATAACATCAATGGGTACCACAAGGCTGGAAATAATCTTAGGAGACAGAACAATATTAGAATCATTCCATGTAGTAAACTTCAATTTTCCAATAGCTACAGACGGCATCATAGGTAGAGATTTTCTATCCAAATATTTTTGCAAAATTGACTATGAATGCTACACACTCACGGTAATACTTCCAGATACAGACGTGATAATCCCTATTTCTTTAGG
Organism: Conops quadrifasciatus; assembly: GCA_949752815.1. NCBI lineage: Eukaryota > Metazoa > Arthropoda > Insecta > Diptera > Conopidae > Conops > Conops quadrifasciatus. The sequence goes on along the minus strand of OX457077.1, from coordinate 25,444,262 downwards.
CCAAACGGTAATCCCACCTAGATCAGAGGTAATATGTCCAATAAAACTTAATGTAAAAAAGGACACAGTAATTTGCCAAGGAGAGATTTAAAAAGGAGTTTTTATTGCAAATTCAATTGTTCCAAGCAATGGCAATTGTCATGTCAGAATACTAAATGTTAATGACCATGAAATACGCCTCAACAACCTAGTTCCAAAAACAGAACCGCTGGATAATTACAATGTATATTTCGCAGAGTCAGCAGTACGCAATGACGACACACGACTAAATAAAGTTCTTGAACAAATAAAAATAAACAATTTAGATGAATACTCAAGAAAGTCCCTAGTCGAAATACTAAAAAAATATCACAACAATTTCCACTTAGAAAACGAACCCCTATCTACAAATAATTTCTACACCCAAAACTTAACTACAACTGACGATGCACCAGTATACATAAAAAACTACAGACTTCCACATACACAAAGCCAAGAGATAAATAATCAAGTAACAGAATTATTAAAAAACGACATAATCGAACACTCCACAAGCCCATACAACTCACCTCTTTTGTTGGTACCAAAGAAAAGTGAAGGTTGCAAAAAATGGCGCTTAGTAGTTGACTACAGAAAATTAAACGACAAACTATTAAATGACAAATTCCCATTAACTAGAATAGAAGACGTACTCGACAAATTAGGCAGAGCTAAATTCTTCTCAACGTTAGACATGACGAGTTCCTTTCACCAGATTCCGTTGAACAAAAAATCAAGACCTCTGACAGCATTTTCAACTTCAGATGGCCATTACCATTTTAAGAGACTACCTTTCGGTCTGAAAATCTCATCGAATAGCTTTCAAAGAATGCTCACAATAGCATTGAGTGGTTTAGGCACCGAAGCATTTCTATACGTAGACGATATAATTGTTTTCGGTTGCAGCCTACAACACCACAATAAGAATTTGATTAAAGTATTTGACAGACTACAGAAATACAACCTTAAGTTAAATCCTAGTAAATGTAAATTTTTGCAATCAGAGGTAGTATTCCTTGGACATCTAATAACCCGTGATGGAATAAACACTGATCCAGCTAAGTACGAGGTTATAAAAAATTACCCACTCCCAAAAACTGCAGACGAAGTAAGAAGATATGTAGCATTTTGCAATTATTATAGACGATTCATAGAAAATTTTTCACTAATTGCCAGACCATTAAATTCACTTCTAAAGAAAGACACAGCTTTCGTTTGGACAGAAGAATGTCAAACAGCTTTTGCTACACTCAAAGAAAAATTGATTAAACCACCAATCCTGCAATATCCTAATTTTGATAAACCTTTTATAGTAACCACGGATGCATCGCATTTTGCACTAGGAGCAATCCTATCGCAAAGTGAGATTGGTCATGATTTGCCAATTTCATACGCCAGTAAAACACTACAAAAACACGATATCAACAAGCCAATAATAGAAAAAGAACTGCTTGCAATCCACTGGGCGATAAATTTTTTTAAACCGTATTTGTATGGTAAAAAGTTCATTGTGGTCACGGACCATCGACCACTTATTTCATTATTTAGTCATAAAAACCCTTCATCAAAATTAACAAGAATACGATTAGACCTATCGGACTATGACTTCGAAATCGTGTACAAACAAGGGAAAATGAACACAAATGCTGATGCTCTATCACGCATTAAACTTGACTCAGATATTCTAAAAAAGTTGATCCCTACAATTGATACAAAAAAGGTGTTTGCAACTACTCGAAGCATGCATAACAAGAAAAGCAATACACCAAATGATAATAATATTAGCACTTCACTAAAACAAGATAGCATATATATATGGGATTGTGTATCAATAACTGATATAAAAGGTATAAAAAGATTAAAATTTATTGAGAGCAGAGGTAGTAAACCCTCGATTGAAATTAACAACGAAAATATTATTGCTCGATACAGTGAAGGTCTAACAAATCTAGATTTGATATTAGAGAAGCTGTTATCCAAAATGCATAAAGAAAATATACACGTGTTAGCGCTTGAAGAAACAAATGACATATTTAAGTTTATCAAGAAAGAAGAGTTTAAAATAAAATATAACTTGGCGCAACAAACCAAGAATAAAAGCTTACCACTAAAGATAATGATATATAAAGCTCCGAAACTAATATACGATGATATGGCAAAATATAAACTGATTGAAGAGTATCACAACTCCCCGCACGGAGGTCATCTAGGAATCAGAAAAACTATTTTAAAATTAAAACAGAGATATTTGTGGAAAAATATGCGGAAAATGGTAAAAAAATATATAAATCTATGTGAATTATGCTGTAAGAGTAAACAGGTGAGACATACTAAAGAAAAAATTATTATAACTGACACACCGAGCACTAGCTTTGAAACAATACAAATTGACACAGTAGGACCACTAAGAATATCGAATGGATACAGATACATCCTTACGATGCAATGCGAACTTACAAAATTTATCGTAGCTCAACCTATAGAGACTAAAGATGCTAACACAATAGCAAAAGCATTAGTAGAGCAATTTATTTTAAAATACGGATGTTTCAAAATTTTAAAGTCAGACAGAGGAACTGAGTTTAATAATATATTAATGGAAAGGCTATGCGCATTATTAAAAACTAAACAAATATTTTCCACACCATACCACCACCAGACAATCGGTACTATCGAAAGAAACCACAGAGTGTTGAATGAATTTTTGTTAACGTTTGCAGAAGATTACGAATGGGATAAATGGATACCATTCTACACTTTTGCTTACAACACTACCCCTCACATTGACACACAATACACTGCATACGAACTTATATTTGGAAAGTTACCTTATTTACCTAACGATATATTAGAAAATACCACTCCAGTTTACAACAGGGAAGATTATGTTAACGAACTTAAAACTAGATTAAAAGAATCTCTTCATAGAGCTAGAAATACAATAAATAAAGTAAAAGCAAAACGTAAAATAGATTACGATAAAAATACCAACACTGTAGAATTTAACGTAGGAGATTTGGTTTTAGTAAAAAGAGAAACTCGAAAGAAATCTGAAAAACCATATCATGGACCTTACAAAATAATAGAAACTAATAGTGTAAATTCAATTATAGATATTAAGGGAAGATCTTCAGATATACACAATAATAATTTTAAAAAAATAAACACATTATAACTATTGTAAACAAAAACAAAAAAAAAAAAATTTTCTTTTATAAAATTTTTTTTTCTTTTAAAGGGTGAGGATGTAGTATATCCCACTGTAACTACATTCCACTGCAACAACATATTTAAAACAAATAACCTAATTTACTATTTGACACTAAATGTACGTCAACTTATGACACACTAATGAATCGCTAACGCAAGCGAAAACACACGCGGTAGTTACACATTTAAACAATAACGTATCAATCATTGTTGTTAACTGAGTTATTGTTAATTCAGCAAGAATGCTTATACCAATGTAATGCTTAGTCTTCTTAAGCTATTAATTTTAATATAAATAAGAGCAGCAATTAATAAAGAAATCAGAATTGTCTGAAAGTTAAATTCAAGCTTTTCTCTTTTGGCTTAGTGAGCCTTAAAACACTAAATTGGCTTGGTAAGCCTTTATACCATTTTGGCAAAAGTACTTTTACTATTACAAGTCTATGGCGCATACCGCCTTGCCCTACACGAAGAATCCTGACTTAGTACAACATATTCCTCTTAGCGGGACTTGTTTACCCACTTGAGGCTCCTGAATCATCTCCCTTGCCTTCGTCGGGATCTGTTTGAGCACTTGAGGCTCCTGAACCGCCTCTGACGTTTTTAAATCATTATATTTTCCTTCGAACTCGGCCATGTACTTCTTGGCCAGCTCAGCTATCTGGCCGTAGTAATCTTCCGAGAAGTACTGGTGCTCCATTGGGTCCTTGCAATGGGCCCTCTGCACAGAGTCCTCCTCGTCAAACACGGAAACTAGGCTCCTTAGTTTGTCAAGCCTGTCTTGGTAATATGCCGCCGAAGTCTTTCTTGATGATGAGGCCTTCTTGTAATTCAGAATGACCCTCTGAACTTCTCCGCCGATTTCCCGTTGTCGTTGGAATATCTCCTGGATGTTCGCCATACTGCCGAAGAATTTAACGGTTCGCTTCTGATTATTGTGAACTGCTTAACGTGATCCAACACTTGAATCGGATCACGTCGGGGTCACCAAAATGTACAAGGAGCGTTTTCCTTGTATTCCTCAAAACTTATTGAGGGTCCTTTGTTCTCAGTTCAGTTGCAGTACTTGAACTACAACTGATCCTTAAGTGTTGGTTGGTAGCAGGATTGCAGTACTTTAACTACAACCTACTCCTGTTGGTGTTCACTGTGTTAGGCACTTGAACCTTAACACAAGAAGCGAAAAGAAAGAGTCGAGTTGAATCTTAATAGTCACACAAAACTAAACTTTATTGAACAATGATTACGATTTATATAATAAAATTAATGCTAACATGAACATAAAATAAACAAAAGTAATAATTATTAATTGTGTCGTGCGACCCGGAAACTGTGTCATAGAAGGCGCTTGTTATAATCCGACACTATTAGAGCAGCGCGAGCCAAGCCATCAACGCTTTGTTAGCGTGACCGTGTTTCGATGACGCTACGCGAGCGGTCAGAACAGAGCCAACGGAGTTGACATTTGATCGAGACTGTTGGTTGTTGTTCTGTTGTTGTTATTCTGTTGTTATGTGAACGAATGTTCTGTCCGTATGTATGTTTATACAAGCTTGTTTGTCTTGTTTTTATCATATTTTTGGCCAATCACTCTACCAAAGAGAATCGGTTTAAAGCAATCTAATAATGTTAGATTGCTATGTAATATTTACGTTTGGCGTAACTTGGCGTAACACATTTTGTAGGAATTCCACGATTTTTTGATCCTTCGACATCAAGAATAAAATTTAAATTGAAAACTTGAAATTTGACACAAGCTGTTATCATAACAGATACAAAAATCTGCCTTTTAATCCTGTAAATCTGCCTTTACAGAATACCAATTTCTGTTATGCTAAAAGAAAATTTGATAGATCGAAATTTTGTATGAAAAAACGTAACAGAATAACAGATCTTTTATATAAAAGATTTGCCAGAATAGGCCCAAATATTCGCCTCACAGCCGAAGACATTCTCCGACGCAGTAAGAGTCTCCGCACAACCAAACTTCGCAACGTCTACAGTAAACTTTTCACTACGATTTGACGAGACCTCTGACGATAGAAGTTAGAAGTCACGAATGCTTCAATTCTCTCTCTGACGTCGAACTTCCACTTGTTGTTTTTGAGAAATTTTTGTTTGTTTCCGAAAACGTATTGCCACCTTTCATCGAAAAACCTTCATTTTCACTCAGGTTTTTCCTTCGTTTCACGAAGTGGTGGAAGTATTCGCTCATTTTGCTTGTGAAAAGGTTGGTGGAGTAGGATGCCAGGTACAGAATGGTTGATACATAAATGAAAAATGTGAACAAACTTCGCTAACGTCTGCGTTTTTTATTTAACCCTAGTTCGGCTGACCAATTTTCAAACATATTAAGGCTGACACGGTCACCCCGGCGACTGACTATTCACACGAATCTATGTGCACATTGGTGAATTTCAAATGTGGAAATCTACACAAATAACAGTATTGCAATGTTACCGAGTGTTACCGAATGTTTTTGTCGTAACATAACATGACATAACAGGTTTTGGTGCGTTTGAATACATGTATGTGTATATCAGTGAATTTGAAAAGTGTGAATCTTCGCAAATAACAGTATTGCAGCGTTATGAACAGCAAGTGCCATTGCTCACAAAATGTTTCGGCGTGTTTTTGCATTGGGCTAGTAATTACAATTTGATAAGTTGGCGCTCAAGTTTGCGTTCCCTGACGACATGGTCCTGCTGAGCTGCAAAGCCGAAGAAAAAAAAAATGTTTTTCAGCCACTAAAATCAAGGAAAAAAAACGAAAAAAAAAAATTTTAAACCATAAATCCATATTTTAGTCTTTCTTTAGACGCAGTAAGAGTCTCCGCACAACCAAACTTCGCAACGTCTACAGTAAACTTTTCACTACGATTTGACGAGACCTCTGACGATAGAAGTTAGAAGTCACGAATGCTTCAATTCTCTCTCTGACGTCGAACTTCCACTTGTTGTTTTTGAGAAATTTTTGTTTGTTTCCGAAAACGTATTGCCACCTTTCATCGAAAAACCTTCATTTTCACTCAGGTTTTTCCTTCGTTTCACGAAGTGGTGGAAGTATTCGCTCATTTTGCTTGTGAAAAGGTTGGTGGAGTAGGATGCCAGGTACAGAATGGTTGATACATAAATGAAAAATGTGAACAAACTTCGCTAACGTCTGCGTTTTTTATTTAACCCTAGTTCGGCTGACCAATTTTCAAACATATTAAGGCTGACACGGTCACCCCGGCGACTGACTATTCACACGAATCTATGTGCACATTGGTGAATTTCAAATGTGGAAATCTACACAAATAACAGTATTGCAATGTTACCGAGTGTTACCGAATGTTTTTGTCGTAACATAACATGACATAACAGGTTTTGGTGCGTTTGAATACATGTATGTGTATATCAGTGAATTTGAAAAGTGTGAATCTTCGCAAATAACAGTATTGCAGCGTTATGAACAGCAAGTGCCATTGCTCACAAAATGTTTCGGCGTGTTTTTGCATTGGGCTAGTAATTACAATTTGATAAGTTGGCGCTCAAGTTTGCGTTCCCTGACGACATGGTCCTGCTGAGCTGCAAAGCCGAAGAAAAAAAAAATGTTTTTCAGCCACTAAAATCAAGGAAAAAAAACGAAAAAAAAAAATTTTAAACCATAAATCCATATTTTTTCTACTCAAAAATCATTGGTTTGAGATGTCAAAGAGGCTCAGAAAAATAAAGTGCTTAGAAGACACTTTTTTTTCGTGTTGAAGTTGAAATAGTCACCCGGGTGCCCTGTCAGTCGAATGAGGGTTAAGGGCGAAGTCAAGCGAGAGAGCGACGTTTGACGTTGCGAAGTTGGTTGTGCGGAGGCTCTAACACTTGCACTTGAATTAGAGCAAACAAAAAATCAAAACCGTGCTCAAATAGCATATGTACGTAACAGAAACTCAAATTACAATTAAGAGCCTCCGCACAACCAACTTCGCAACGTCAAACGTCGCTCTCTCGCTTGACTTCAGCCTTAAACAAACAACGCAGACGTTAGCGAAGTTTGTTCACATTTTTCATTTATGTATCAACCGTTCTGTACCTAGCATCCTCCTCCACCAACCTTTTCACAAGCAAAATGAGCGAATACTTCCACCACTTCGTGAAACGAAGGAAAAACCTGAGTGAAAATGAAGGTTTTTCGATGAAAGGTGGCAATACGTTTCTGCAATACAAACAAAAATTTCTCAAAAACAACGAGTGGAAGTTCGACGTCAAAGAGAGAATTGAATTGAAGCATTCGTGACTTCTAACTTCTAACGTCAGAGCTCTCGTCAAATCGTACTGAAAAGTTGACGGTAGACGTTGCGAAGTTTGGTTGTGCGGAGACTCTAACAAAACAGACCACAGACTTATAACAACGAGTATAGATAGTAAACAGATATTATGACTCAAAATTTTCGGCACTCGTCAGATTTTTATGTGCCATTATTAGAATGCAGTCGATAGCGCTGCTTGTGCGAATGCTAGTAGAGAAATTCGAGGTGAATTTGTTCTACTTCATAAACGATTATGCGTAAGAAGAGTTTTCCGAAGCAGCAAATGTATGCCATATGAGGAGTAAAAGAAACGATTGATCGATTGCTTCATTACAGCGGGAGACGAGGGAACGATGCAATTCCGCTTATTGTGTTTTCTACATGAAAGTAAAATTTGTTGTTGCTCAGAGTTTTTGACTGCGAATTTTGGCAAATTTGGCTTTTTAAGTTTTTGTCTGTTTGGGTTCTTCTGCTGTTTGCTATTTCTGTGTTTTGTGTGCTTTTTAGATTTAATTTTTAAATTAGGATATTTTAGTTATCAGAAGTACATATGTATGTATTTCAAAATATTTTTAAAATTAAATAAAAAAATAGTTTAATTTTTAAAATATACATTTTACTTATATTTTAATTATTTAATTTTTTTTAAAAATAAAAATATTTTTAAATAAAATATTTATATTTTAAACAGAAAAAAATTATTTTTAAATACAGAATTCCAAAAATCAGTACATATTTACTAATTGTAAATTCGTAAATATTTCAATAAAATTTTGTTTTATAATGGTCCAAAGATTACATATTTATTTAAATTTATTTACTTATTGTAAATTCGTAAATATTTCAATAAAATTGGGTTTTATAATGGTCCAAAGATGACATATTTATTTAAATTTTATAGCCTCATATTCACGAAATTCAAAAATTATTTTGCAAGCGAAATTGCTAAATATAAAGTTCCAACACGCAAGCATCTACACATATTAGCATTTGCTCTCACACATGCTACTTTCATTCATTCTTTTAAGCAGACAATGTACATGTGCATTCTCTTTTCTATGGCCCAGTGCAAGCTTGCCATAGTAAAAGCACCCACACGCGCATGCGTGACTGTTTGTGGTATAGGAATCTAAAAATAGAACACAAAAACTGATTTGCAAATCGTAAGAGGGGAAGAGCAAGCAACCGTTTGTTCTATTCGTTGGTTCCTTCCCATTGTCCTTCCTTCCCTTTATCCATCATTCCCCCTTTATTTTATGAAACAAAGGAAACCAAAGCAATAGAAAGCAATTAAAGCGATATCTTCGGCCTGGCCGAAGCTCATATACCCTACACCTGCATCAGTAGAAGTGATAAAGAGTGATCGGGCGGGTGACACTTACTTTCTTTTTATTTGCAGGAAGTAAATATTCATCTATTAACTCCCTACCTAATGGGCAGACCATGTCCACTTTTCAGAGTATATTTTAGCCTAAGACGGTGGATTAAGAAATAAAATTTTAAATGAAAAATTCTTAAAATTCTCTCTACAAGATGAGAAAATGGACGGATAGAACTAAATCGACTCAGGAGGTGATTCTGAGCTAGAATATAGTATGTATATACTTTTGTAAACGGAAGAACAAAGTAATTATACCCTGATCCCTTCGGGTGTAGGGTATAAATATCAACGTTAATATGGTAGATATTATTTGGCACTGTACAAATTACACTAAATTCACCTTGCAGCGCTGCATTGAGAGCGGCAGAGCTATGAGTGATTTATGCTAATAATGGCGCATATAATGTTCTTGCTGTTTGAGTCATAATATCTCTTTACTATCTATACTCGTTGCTTATAACCGCAGATACAACAACAATTACAATCAACGACAAAACAATAATAATAACAACACTAACTACCAGATATATAACAACAACAATCACCAAAGTAATCGAAATCGAAACAATAATACAAATTACAAACCTAACACAACGAGATACAACAATAATAACTTCAATCGCACCAGCAGAAATTCCAACTACAACACCAACAATTTTCCCAACAACAATAACAACCGCAACAGAAATGCTAGATATCAGAACAACAGAACACAAATAAAAGAAACGTAAATATTGTACAAGAATCGAGAAACGAAATAGGCTTAGAACGCCCAAGCGTTCTAGACAGTCAGATTTAAAAGTATACACAATATCGGATAATATAACAAATTATATAACTCTTGAATTTAAGAACAAAAAATTAACATTTCTAGTAGACACTGGAGCTGACATATCATTATGCAAAATTTGTACACAGTTAAACAACAAAGAATACTACACTGACCAAAAATGTGGACTTATTGGCATCACAATAGAAAAAATATAGGCACAATAAACTTAAATTTAAACATTGGAGAAGACTCTTACACATAATTTTCAATTAGTAGACAAAGAATTCCCAATAGAAACTGATGGAATAATAGGAAGAGATTTTATTGCATAGATTTTGTTCCTAAGAAAATTTTTATGCAAAATAGACTACGAAACATTTACATTATCAATACATACAAATAAAAACACTATAACCGTGCCGATACACGCAAAAATTTTTCAAATTAAAATTCCCCCCGAACAGAAATCATTGAACCAATTAAACTCAATTTCACGGAAGAAAAACTCATATTAAGTAAAGAACTAGAAGCAGGTATTTTCTTAAGTAAATCTCTTGCACCCAAAACAGGAATGACTCACATTAAAATTCTAAATACAAGAACCACTGAAGCCACCATAAAAAACTTAACCATAACAACAGAACCACTTAATTGTAACCGCAGAATACCGCGATACGCGATGCGCGATGCGTAAAACCTGCTCTCTTGGTTTTTACTGTCTTTGTTTTTACTCTCTCTCAGAAAAAAAATGGCCACCTCTTACCGAAAAACCTGAGGATTTGTTGTTTCGCTGCTTTTACTCGTTGCTTTTGTATAAAAAATGTAAACTAGAACCATATGTTTTAGACTTCAAAATTAATTCAAATTTACAAAAAATTTCCACAAATTTTTAAAATTCAGATAAAATATGAATGCGAAATATAAAATGTTCAGCGCAACGGAGTGCTGTACTATCTGTTCTTTCTAGGGAATAAAAATATATTAGAGAAGGACAAGATTTGTAAGGCAATTGGTGAGCGGCTGGTGGCGGCGAACAAATTGCAGAAGCAAGCACATGTTTCCAGAAATATGGAACGTAAACAAATTTTTAACAGCGTCACGCGATGTCTATTTAAGGGCATCGCGCGACGAGAGAGAGATTCGCGCATCGCGGTATTCTGCGGTTACAATAAAGATTACGACATTTGCTACAACAACACAACGCAAGACGAAGATCGTTTCGAAAACATAGTAAATAAACTCCAAATTGACTGCCCTGACAAAGAAGCAAAGAACGAATTATTAAACATCCTAAAAAAATATCAAAATATTTTCCATTTAGAAAACGATCCCTTAACAATAAACAATTTTTACACACAACAGATTTCTCTTTCGGACAAAACGCCAGTCTACATAAAAAATTATAGATTACCACACAACATATCGTGCGCTACACAAACATAATAAACGACAAAGTAAACAAAATGCTACACGACGACATAGTAGAACCATCAACCAGTCCCTACAATGCCCCACTATTATTAGTTCCTAAAGAACTAAAATACTGAAGACAAAAAGAAATGGAGAGTAGTAGTAGATTATCGCAAACTTAATGACAAAATTGTAAATGATACATTTCCCTTAACACGACTAGAAGACATTCTCGATAAGCTTGGAAGAACTAAATGGTTTTCCACTCTTGATATGACCAGCTCTTTTCATCAAATAAGTTTAGACAAAAACTCTCCACCACTAACCGCATTTTCTGCAACTAACGGTCATTTTCAATTCAAAAGACTTCCTTTCGGATTGAAAATCTCGTCAAATAGTTTTCAAAGAATGCTTACTGGTCTAGAATCCAAAGCATTTTTATACGTAGACGATATAATTGTATTCGGATGTAGCCTCAAACACCATAACACAAATTTAATTCGCGTATTAGAGACTAAAAAAATTCAATTAAAAATTAAATGCAGAAAAACGTTGTTTTCTACGCCCAGAAGTAGTATATTTAGATCATTTAATAACAAATAACGGAGTAAAAACTAACCCCGCAAAATTTCAGACTATTAAAGATTATCCTATTCCTAAAAATTCAGATGATATTAGAAGATTTATTGCATTTTGCAACTACTACCGACGTTTTATACCTAACTTTGCAGACTTAGCTAAAGACCTAAACAAACTATTAAAAAAGAACATTAATAGCAGTTTTATCACAAGGAGAAATAGGAAACGATTTACCGATTTCATATGCCAGCAAAGCCTTACAAAAGCACGATTTAAACAAACCTGTTATAGAAAAAGAACTCCTAGAAACATTGGAGTGTAAATTTCTTTAGACCATATCTATTCGGAAGAAAATTCACGGTCGTAACAGACCATCGCCATTAATATCTCTATTTACACACAAAAATCCTTCTTCAAAAATGACGAGAATAAGAATGGATTTATGCGACTATGATTTCGAAATTATTAAAAAAAAGGAAAACTAAACACAAATGCAGACGCATTATCAAGAATACATGTCAATTCAGACATACTGAAAAATATGATACCAACTGAAATCGACAACACAACAAAAAAAACGTTTATTATAACAAGGGATTTGAGTAAGAAAGATAACAAGGGGAAAAGCAAACCTCATCAGAAGCCTGATCAACTTCACATATGGGATTGCACATCTATAACTGACGCCAGAAATATTAAAAAATTAAAATTCAATGTCGACAAAAATATAAATAATTGTAAAATTACGATTAAAAATAACAACGTGCACGTAGGATGTAGCGATAATGCAGCGAAACTAGATTTGACTCTGCGGAAGCTAATATCCAGAATGAAGAAAGAAAAAATAGAATATTTAGCGCTTGAAAGTAACAATGAAATATTTAAAATATGCAAAAAAGAAGAATTTAAAAAGACGTACGCAAATATAATTAATATTTATGGTCCCCATTTGAAAATACTAATTTATAATGCCCCAAGACAAATAAAAAATGATTTGACAAGAACTTTACTTTACTTTCATTGATTTACTAATGAACTTTTAAAAAATATATGTGACATCTTAAAAATAAAACAAGTATTTTCTACTCCGTACCATCATCAAACATTAGGCTGCGTAGAAAGAAATCACAGAGTGTTAAACGAATTCCTATTAAATTTTGCAAATAATTATGGACATTTGGTTACCATATTACATGTTTGCATATAAGACTACCCCACATATCACAACACATTACTCACCGCACGAATTAATTTTTTGGGAAATTACCACACTTACCAACTGACACTATTATATTATATTATATGACTATGCCAATGAACTTAAGACCAGGTTACGAACTTCAATTGACATAGCAAAAAAGAATATTGAAAACGAAAAAAGAGACGAAATGCGAAACACGAAACACGAATCCACTTAACTTAAATATTGGAGATTTAGTTTTAGTAAAAGTAGAAAGTAGAAAAAAATATAATAGTCCATATAAAGGACCATATAAAATTATAGAAAGAAAAGGTGTTAATTCGATTATAGATATAAATGGCATACAAAAAGAATTACACAACAATTTATTAAAACCATATAATGCATTAGATATTTAACCTTTAGACCTTAATTTTAAGTATAAATTTAAAAACAAACTTAAAAATGTAAAACTATATATTATAAAAATACAAAATATATACTTACCAAACTTTCACTTAAGCAACTAATATTAATAAGCTATGACATAACCTTAAGGTATACTAACAAATATGTAAATTAGAAAAGCTTTCTTCCAATTTTACTTTGAAAAATTCTATTTAACAATATAATTTTTCTCTTAAGGGTGAGTTTGTAGTGTACCCTCATATACACAATCCGCTCCTGTACACATTTCTTATTAAAGGCTCAGTTTCATAGAGTCCGTTTGCGTGCGTATCCGTCAGAAATCTCACGCAAGAAAAGTTGAAATATATGTAAACATATGGGATGACTTTCATAGGCTCCGTGCGTTCACGTGCGTAAACGGATAGAAAGTTAAAATTTTCTACTTTTTCATCCGTCGATCCGTTCATTCTATTACAATCGTTATCTTGAGAAAGAAAGACAACTGCGAATGATCAGGGATGAAAAAGAAACGTAATTTTTTGATGTGAAAAATTTTCGGCTTACAAATCTTAGTAATTTCGCTCTAAAAGGCTAGTTTTGAGTTAAATGTCTCAAACCCATTATAAATAACTTTAGTGTTCTATTTAAGCAGATAACTACAAAGGATTTTAGCTTTAAATATGAAATAAAATTCCTATAGAATTATGAGAACAGTTGTATCCGTGTTTGCGTAGCTCTTGAACGGATTCTATGAAACTTGAAAATTTTCTGTTCCGTGGCTATCTGTAAGTTGTAATAGATTCCTGACGGATACGCACGCAAACGGAAACTGAGCCATAACACAGTCTTTACATATTTTTGCTGCACTTGCATTTTCAAGCACGCTTACCCAAAAATCGATACTTTCGTTTCCGCTAGCTACTGCGCTGCAGCAGAGCATTTGTTTTACATATTCGGTCCGCCAAATTTTTGAAGCCAATCTTGTAATTGAATAAACAATAAAAAAGTGCTCAAAATATTTTAAAGGAAATTTTGAGAGAAAGTGAAATGAAAAGAAAATACTTAAGTAAGAATAATACAAATATATATGTAAAATTTACTATTACGCTTACTCTAAGACAAAGAATGGGATCAGCTCGGATATAAAAACCCGAGCGATCCAGAATAAAATAAGAATTTTTCCAACAGCCAAAGTTATCAGGCTTTAAAGATTCTTTTGCCTTTCAACGGCAAACAATATTTTTTTTAAAGAAGAGTTCCTAAAACGGCACCTTTGTCTCCAACGGCGTTCCACGCCGGACTGCAAAACCATAGGGCGACCCCTTCTTAGGGAAGAAATTCGCTTACATTTCGAGCTCGCTTACAAATTCGGTTACAGTTCCAAAGAGTCCGTTCTATAATAATATGTATGCGCCGACTGCGCGCGCTTGCCAAATTCAACAAAAAAACCTCTTTTTTTCTTTTAGAAGAGCTCTCCTAAAAAAACTTTCTGCGTTAGCCTATAACGCTTACACTTTAGGTTAACTTTACCCAAAATCTACCCCGACTCCCGCTTCCGACACCTTCTCAAAACTAAAAATTAAATATAAAAACGCAACTAAAATATGTAGGCACAAAAATCACGTATATGCACAAAAATAATAATATATGTCGATTATATATTCAAATGTTATCAAATTAATTCTGTAGGCAAGATTGAAGATTTATATTTTTAAGGCAAGTATTCTTCGCCAAAATTCTGGCTTAGGCGATATTCAGGCGTTTTGCGTGCGCTATCCACCAGCCGCTATCTTCTCACTGTGAACCGGCGCGACACAATTTTCCCCCCAGAAAACACAAACAAATCTCAAATGACACTTATGGCTCCGGCCCATAGAGTCCGTCAGACTTCGACTTTGAAGTTCTGAACTGTCAAACCCAGTTCAATGAATGCTTTCTTACGAACATCGGCCCATAAGCAACGCCGCCGTCAAGGTCAAAGTCGAAGTCGAAAGTTGCTGAACCTTTAACTTTTCGACTGCGTCAGCAAATTTGACAGCAGTTTGTTTACATATTAGTACAGTAAATTGAATGAAGTCAAAGTTTTCATTGGACCATAGCAATACGTTGACGTTGAAGTCGAAGTCAAAGTTGAACTCTGACGGACTCTAGGGGCCGGAGCCATTAGCTTCTCAGCGTGGTGAGACACCGCCGTATAATTAGCACAGCCAAAACGTTGCCAACCGAATGCTCCGGCCAATCTGCACTGCATCCGCCGCCGAAGCCAAAAAAAAAAAACGCCGTGGCACGGATGACTCACACGCAAGTGCACTTGCTGTCTGGCTCGCACGGTAGCTCCAATCACGTGAAAAAACGTTGCAAAATTAGTATTTGTTCGAGCTTCCACTCTGCGCACTCCACTAGCGACTATCCAGTTTAATAAAATAGAAGGCGAACAAACTTTATAAACAGTGGCTAACACGCGCACTAAGAAATCGCCTCCTCGAGACTCCAATTATATCTATAAAAATCATGAAAATCCCTCATTAAATATTTTACCTAATCAGTATAACTTGCTCAACGCGAATTACCTTGAATGCTTTCGTTACAATTTATATTTGGATTATTTATACAATTCAATATTTCTAATATTTCAAACCAACAATTAGACAATCTCTGCAATTTATAAATTAGAAGTTTTTCCTTTATTCGTTTCGTTTTCTGAGCCTCACTTTGTATTTTCCGTTCAGCGCCAACCTTATCCTTCGCCTTCAAGAAATAGAAAGACAGCTCGCAATCTACCTTATTAACATGATCCCTCACAAACGTCAGCCAAGCTCAGAAACCGTTATGAGAACCAAAAGCTAAAGCCTGACTCAGAGATATCCGAATCATACTCCTACAACTATTTCCTACACAAACCAATCCGAAACTTCAAACCAAAAACTTCACCACAACAAAAGATAGTGCCAGTGTTTGCTTTTGTTCGCCGGACGGAGGACAATTGGAAAACTGGGCTTTAAGATGATCTACTCCGGAGAAGACTTCCAAAATTTGGTCGCATTGTTTGGCAAATTGCACAAGATGATAATCAAACATGATAACGTAGAGGCGATGTGGTATCCAAATTATTGAATAAGCGCCACAATCTAGAAGAAAATAAAGAATATCAAAAGAGAGACCATAAGCTATAATCCTATATGTTTTTACTTACGATTGCAGACAAACTTTTAAAAGTAGCAAATTTTTTTAGCCGTGTTTTGAACAATTATCATTTTCGAAGCAAGTTGTAAGGAGACTTTCGCCTGGGCATTTTTCAGGGTCATTTGTTTCGTTCCTATTGTTGACGTTTCTTATATGTCGGTTTTCGGTAAATTTATATATTGTCTGAACGTTTGTTGCGGTTGCTCTTTCACCTGTCATTCCAGATAATGCTCTATTGTGAATTCTTGTCGTCATTGTTAGTCGGCCATCATTGTTCATGATGTTGTTGTGTTTTAGTTTGGCATTCGTACGCATAAAGGTTGGAGTAATTTTGAGGGGAAATTGCGTATTTTTGGCGTTGCCGGATAGCGGTTGTTGTTAGGCATTGCTCATAGTTATTATCAATGAAAGCGGGTTTATGAATGAAGGTTGAGGATTAGGAGCAGGCGAAAATAGGCAAATGGGAAAGTCGTGCTATTGATTATGAGCGCCTGATAATTGGACTTTAAAAAAAGGTTGAAAAAAGGGAGTTTTTGATATTTATTAAATTATTTTGTTATTTAATTTGTGTGGGTGGCTTAGGCGGGAAAATGCATTATTTATTATTGCCTTTTTGTTTTTTTTTTGAAGTTATATATAATAAAAAATTATATGGTAACGTTATGCCCATTTTTGGTAAAATTTTTGGGTGGCGCGAAATAAGTTTTTTTTTGAGGTCTAGACAAACAACTTCAAGGCCAAATGTATGTGTTGTGTCGGGCGTCCGTTCGCTGGAGCCGATTGTATTTAGATTAGCGAAATTCGGGTATGAGGAATAGTTGGAATTGGAATTGGTTGGTTGGGAGGAATTAATGAAAAGAAGGAATAGGGATTCTATTTTCGACTAGCTTGAGCTCCGGTTATATTTTGTTTGCGATCAAGAAAAAAGGCAATCTAAGAAGGAAGATGTGTGGCCGTCGCGCACAAAAAAATTAAATTTTTGGTCTCGGTTTCAAATTGGCTTTTGGTCTGCATAACAGAAAAGAAGAGGTAAAGTTTAAAGAATTGTGTTGGTGAGATGAGGCCGGGAATATTCGTGCACAGGCTAATTCAAAAATAAGTCCTGGCCGACATATTTGGTGATACCCGGGAAAACAAGGAAAAACCTGGGAGATCAGCCCGTGAGCTTTACGCAACACTGAATCGACCATTGTGCTTCTTCACCGGTTATATACGACGGAAGGAGAAGTCATCGCAAGAAGGGGAAAAAATTGCAAATCGCTGTGGTTGTTTTTTGTTTATTTCAGTTTAACGTTTTGTTTTTAGTTAAAAGGGTTTTAAAACAGTAATCGTGTTGTTGTTCACATTGTAAGGGTGAAACAATCTGGAACGGATAGTGTCAAGGGTTTTGGGTATTGGTGGAAACACCGTTGTCTATAGACCTTTAGGGAGCTCCCTCATCGTCTTGGGTGGCCCTGGATAGAAGGCCTAGTTTTGTTATGTGTTTGTTTCTAATTTTTGTCTGTTTTAGAGATTTTGTGGATTTCCGATTTTGGCTGTATTAATTTCATCTAACAATTGATTGTTGAGATTTATTGCCAATAATTATTTATTTATTTATCTTTATATACATTATTTAAAATTTTTAAGCAATTGCATACATTTACATATACATACACATTCATAAATTTTCAAACACTTATATATACTTATGTTCATAATAATTATATTTAAAAGGTTTATAATTAAATTTTGTGATTAGATTTTGCAAAAATGAAAGTTTAATTTTTTTTTATTCGAGAGGGAAGGAGAGAGAGGAGAGCTAGCTCAGGAGGCCATGACAGGTCGGCCCAATAGTTTGGTCATGTACCAATATGGCGCCCAAACAGAAAGAAATGAGGGTTCGCGGTTGTTTCTCAGCAGAGTATCCTGACTTGGTGGCTTGAACTGGCATGGAGTCACAAATTTTCAATAGCACTAAGGGGTGGAGGCGCTGTTGACAGACAACCGCGGGCGAAGTTATTTTGTACTTCGTTTTTTTTGTTTTATATTTTGCGTTTGTTTTTGTAAGTTAGTTTGGCGTCGTAACGTTATGGCGTCGGGCATGAGAAAAGCGTTTTCGTTGCGGTTTTTCCTCCGCAGGGTTTCCTGAACCTGGTGACTTATAGTGGCATTAGAAGCCAGCTCTAACTGCACCGGGTGAAGGAAGCACTGCGGATGAACAACCGCAGGGAAAATAGGTTGTTTAATGTGTTCAATAGTGTTCGTTTATTTGAATAGAGTTGTTTCGCGGGTTTTCGCCGTCCTTGGTGTCCTGACAGGTGGTGAATTGATGGATCTGTGGTCAGATGTACCGGCCGAAGGAGATTCTGCGAAATCTGTACATCTGTAGAGCGTTGATTCATTCGGGATGGTGAAGAAAGTCGGTGATTTAGTTTGGCGTTAAAAGCCAATAGACTGGATTGCATCGGTTTTTTGGAAGCCATTCCGAAGGAATCACCGCCTTGCGTTGTGTTTTAAGTTTGTTGTTTGAATGGAATGGTGTGAGAGAGTTAGTGAATGTTGCGAGTTTTTGAATTCGTTGTGAAGTGCTTATCCGTCATTCGCGGTCTAGTCCTTTCCTTTTCCTCACGAAGTTTAATTATCTAGAAAGAGAAAAATTTCATTAGTTTTATAAGTTTGTCTTTTGTGAAAGCTTATATACAAAGTGTTATACAGAGATTTATAATAGTATTTAAAACCTTTTTATATTTAAATATTTTTTTGAAAGCAAATTATTTTAAATTTTAATTCTGGTATTTAATATTAGTAATTTAAATACTTTTGCAAGACGGGTGTTTTTTTTTGTTTGTGAAATTTTATATATTTAAATTTTTGTCAGGAATATTTATTTATTTTTTTTGTGGATTTATTGTAGATTAGTCAACGAAAAGGGTTCTTGGAAATACCTTTTGGACATTCTTGAAGGAAAAAAAAAATTTTTGTTTGGAAACTTCTGGTGGTTATTGTGGGTTTGTTTTTTTTTTGTTGTTGTTTAGTTGTGGTTGTCGGTCACACCTGTAGCAACAGCGTGGTTAAGAGTTTTTTTTTTGTTATGTCTACAGCGGAGAAGCCGCGAAGTAGTAGTCGGAAACGAGGATCCACGTTAGAGGATAACAATAAATCAGTACCACAGAAAAAGGTGGTTAAATTTAATACGCCGAAACAGAATTTGGAAATTTCTAGGGCAATAATGGGGGAAGAGGCGAGGGGTCAGAACAATGAATTCCAAGATGTATCGTTCATAGATCTTTCAAAAACCATTAATGTCAACAGGCACGATGTACAGCCAGAAAGACAAAATGTTGTCCCAGGATTAGAGCAGGCAAGTAGGCCAGAATTGACTGGTGCCAACCCGAAGATTAGGGTAGAGCAATGTGGAGGTTTTTCCTTTCCGTCGTCTCACGGAGCTGGATCAGCATCTGGCGTAGGGGCGGCTATGGCAGTGGTCCCTGAGAGAGATTCTGCTACGAGTGTGGAAGACTCTGAAGGGGTAGCCGAGTTGGTAGATGGAGCGGTGAATAGAGTGAGAGCTTCCATGCAGGAATTCATCACTAGGCAGATCCAGGAAGGGCTGACAGTTGGTCTTAGGCAGGTTACGGAGGAAGTGAATGCGATGGTGCGTCGAATAGGTGTCGAAGCTAACGCCTCCGGTAATTCAGTTTTGCCCGAAAGTAACAGGAATAGCTCTGGTCCAATCAGAAATAAAAATAGTTTTTATAGAACGCAAAATCGGGCGCAAAGTAATGGTGGGCACGTAGGTCCGCATGCAAGAGCAGGGAATTTGGGCAGTGGCAGGCAGAATGCTACAGAATCGAGGCCAAATGGCCGGGTAATCTTTGGCACTGGTTCGCAAAGGGTTAATGGTAAGAATAGAGATCAATATTTGGGATTGTCGAATACCTGGGGTTTGGCGGGCGGTCAAAAAGTTCGTTCTGACTCTGTTTCGCCGGTACCAGCAGCAAATAGTGAGCGTCTTTCGGTGGGAAGTGGTTTCTCACTAGGGTCGTGTGGTCAGCGCCCAGGCCAGATCGACGGTGAATAAGGCGCGGTTCAACAGTTAAATTCGTGGCCAAGGAATCCTTTGAAGTTGGATAAATGGGGCCTAAATTTTGATGGCAATGCCAACGGTTTGTCCGTTGAAGACTTTATTTTTAGGATGGAGCATCTCCAGTTGCAGTATGGTTGTCCGTGGTCGGATATTATACGGGATTTTCATTTGTTGCTCTCGGGTCAGGCAAAAGAATGGTATTGGCTGCACTTAAAGACCAGCTGTACTCCAAACTGGGAGTCTCTGCGACACCCTCTTATGCGTCAATACTGGACTAGCCGATCGGAATTTGAGAAAATGCGTGACCTCGTAGAACGTCGGCAAGGGTTGAATGAATCAGTGGATGATTATTTTCATTCGATGGGAAAGCTTCGTTCTAAGTTGTGCACGCCGGTACCTGAGTATGAGGTAATTAAAATATTAAAAAGAAACCTCAAGGAAAACCTGGCTAGGATAGTCTATCCGATCCAAGTTCATTCCGTGGAGCAGCTCAGGGAGGAGTGTCATGAGGCAGAGCGTTTTTTCCTGCGTCGCGACGTCCGCTCATTTCAGCAGCCACGATTTGCTCGGCAGGTATCCGAGGTCGACTTCACGGGTGAGATGCCAGTAATTTGTTCGGAGGCTCAAAGTATTGACGCAGCTGAAACACTCCAAATGACGAATGAGCCGCAACAACAGCAACAGTCACGTAAACCGGCGCTGGTATGCTGGAACTGCCATCAGGAAGGTCATACCTTCACTGACTGTATGTCATTGCAGCTAAACATATTCTGTTTCAAATGCGGATTGCCAGATTACATCACGCCTAAGTGTCCGAATTGTCGGGAGGGAAACGCGAAAAGGAACGTGGTGAACGCGGGGTTGCCATGCTCCAGTCAAAATCCCGCGATGCAGAAGAAAAAAATGTAGTTGAAATACAGGCAGAGCCTAGTGTGATGGTTGCTAGTCCTGGCGAACCTGTAATGAATGGAAATTGTAGTGTTGTAGATAGAGTTAAGGATTTCAATAATAAGGTTAAGAGTAATAGTATTGTCAAACCATTAGAAGATAGAATTCACGATTATTATGAAGTGCGTGCTAGAATTTTCGGGAATGGAGGTCAGATGTCCAAGAAAGTAAAGAAAGCGCGTGAGCGATATGGTCGGCGTAGATTAGTTCGGGCTAATGTTTCAGCGGCGATTCTTTCCTCAAGTTCAAAGGATCCTCGGCCATATGCAAATGTCTTGATAGCAGGTAATAATATCAGAGGTCTTCTTGACTCTGGCGCTAGTGTTAGTTTGTTAGGAAGACAGTGTCGTGAATTCGCAGATAAGTGTGGATTGGAGATAAGACCATATTTCTGCAAGGTCAAGACAGCCGCTGGCCGGAATCATATGGTGATAGGAAGAGTTGTTGTTGAGTTTTCCTATAATGGAGAAAAAAAGTTTATTAATTTGTATTTGTGTCCGTATTTAGATCAGGAGTTATATTTGGGAGTAAAATAGGTTTTGTTTAGATGCGCGAAAGCTAAACGAGCGCACTGTGAAGGATGCATATCCCCTGCAGAATATTGAAGGCATTCTAAGCCGAATCGATTACACTTATTTCATAAGTAGCGTCGATCTTAAGTATGCCTTTTGGCAGATTGAACTGGATGAGGAGAGCAAGGGGTATACAGCTTTCACAGTGCCCGGACGTCCGCTCTATCAGTTTTGCGTGATGCCGTTTGGTTTGTGTAATAGCCTGAACACAGTCATTTCGTCGACGATGAGCGATGAGCGATGATAGTTTTCAAACAAACAAGAAAAGAAGAACAAGACGTACTATGTGGCTAAGGAATTAGAACACGAGCGACTACCGACGTTGCTTTCGTCGACGAATGCAACGAAATTTTATTTTTTTCTCGTTTCCCATAAAAGCCAATGTAATTTTGACACTAGCGACGTCATTTGTAGTCAACGAAATTTGACTGTGTTCAGGCTATAACGCGGCTCAAAGACTGTGCCGGTTGATGGACAAGGTTATTCCTCAGAAATTGAAGTCCAACGTTTTCGTTTACTTAGATGACTTATTGGTAATATCAGCTGATTTTGAAACTCACATTAGATTGTTAGACCAGGTGGCTGAGTGCTTGAGAAGGGCTAATCTATCGATAGGTCTGAAAAAGTAAAAAAGTAAAATTTGTTTTAAGGAATTGCCTTATTTAGGCTTTATAATAGGGAATGGTTCGTTACGTACCGATCCGGAAAAAGTAGCTGCGATTCATCGCATACCGGTTCCTCGGACAGCTAGAGAGGTGCGCAGTTTTCTTGGTGCGGCTGGGTGGTACAGGCGTTTCATTAACAATTTTGCGGCGCTTTCCGCCCCGCTTAGTGATACCCTGAAAAAGTCGGATAAGTTTATGATGACTCCCGAAGCGGTTGATGCAGTCTATAAATTAAAGCAAGCGCTGACATCTGCTCCCGTGCTGGAGCATGCTGATTTCGGCAAAAGGTTTTTCATTCAATGTGATGCATCGAATATTGGAGTAGGAGCTGTATTCTTTCAAGTCGATGACGATGGCTGCGAATGTCCAGTCGCGTTTTTTTCGTATAAAATGAATGGGCATCAACGAAATTACTCGGTGACTGAGAAGGAATGTCTGGCCGCGGTGCTGGCGGTTAAGAAATTTAGGCCATATGTAGAAATGTTACCATTTACTATAATTACCGACCATGCAAGCCTAAAGTGGCTAATGTCCCTTAAGGACCTAAGTGGAAGGTTAGCACGTTGGTCTTTGCAGTTGCAGGCATTCGACTTTGAAATTCAACACAGGAAAGGCTCCGAAAATGTTGTTGCAGACACTTTGTCGCGAGCTGTGGAAGAGGTTGAAATTGATTTTAGTAATATTTTAGATTTGGAAACTACTGAATTTCAGTCGTCGGAGTATTTAGAGTTGGTCGATATGATTAAAAAGAATGCCGAGAGATTGCCCGACTTGAAAACTGAGGGTGGCCTTCTTTTTAAGAGAATTGGATTTAGTGATCAGGCAGAAAGTGATCAGTGTATTTGGAAGCTGTGGATTCCGGAGGCACTGTCCTCAACAGTCATTGCCAAAGCTCATGAGCCGAAGACAGCTGCACACGGCGGCATAGCAAAAACGCTCGAAAGAGTGCGTAGATTTTATTACTGGCCTGGAATGGTGGCTCATGTACGTCGGTTTGTGGGTAGCTGTGGCGTTTGTAAAGAAACAAAGGCTCCTAATTCGGAATTGTGTCCTCAGATAGGGGGTGAGGTAGTTACTGGGCGGCCTTTCCAGAAAATTTATATTGACTTTTTGGGGAAATATCCCAGGTCTAGAAACGGCAATGCATATATTTTTGTCGTTGTTGACCATTTCACTAAGTTCACGCTTTTAAAGGCCATGAGGGCGGCAACAGCTGCGAATGTAGTTGAGTTTCTTGTAAATGAAATTTTTTATAAGTTTGGTGTTCCGGAGATCATACATTCCGACAATGGCGTTCAGTTTACCTCAAGAGAATTCGCAAAGATGATTGAAGAGTTTAAAGCATTAAACACAATCACAGCAGCGAGAAGCAACTTCATTTCTCAACTGTCAAAATTACATGAGCTCTTATGGAGATCGAGAAAAAAGTTTGATTTCCATTTTGCTGACCTCACTTGCTGCTGAATCTTCAATTTGCTGTCGAGCTAATTCGAATTTTGACAGCAGCAAAACGAATTTTTGTTGTTTTACACAGCTGTTTGTAAACAAACGAAATTTTTACATTTGACTTTCTCATATGCAATTTTTTGCTGCCAGAAGATGCTGCTCTGCCATTTGGTTTAACGATACGCTATTTCTTGCAGCCCTAACTTGAAGTTGCTTCTCGCTGCTGTGATTGTGTTTACAGCATAAGATAACACATCTTAAGACGGCATTTTACTCGCCTCAATCAAATGCCGCGGAAAGGGTAAACCGATCGGTGTTAGCAGCCATTCGAGCGTATTTGGAGAATGATCACCGGGACTGAGATATGTATCTCCCAGAGATAGAGTGCGCGTTGAGGAATTCGGTGCATTCCGCGACCGGTGTTACTCCGTTTTTCGCTCTTTTTGGTCATCATATGCTTATGAACGGTACCGATTATAAATTGGCACGAAAATTGAATTCTTTGAATGACCACGAGCTGTTGACATTAAATAGAACTGATAGAATTGTGTTGTGGCGCGAAAAAATTAAGGATAGATTGCATGAAGCCTATGAGAGGAGTTCAATGCAAGGAGTTCAAGGCATCACCGGAAACGACAGGTTAAGTTCGCGCCAGGTCAAGAGGTTTATAAACGCAATTTTATTCCGAGTGACTTCAAGAAGAATGTCAATGCGAAATTCTTCAGGAAGTTTTCAAAGTGCCGAATTGTTAAGCCAGTCGGGAACAACATGTATGAATTAGAAGATCTCAATGGAAAAAGTTTGGGCGTGTATCACGCCAAGGATATCAAGCAATAGTCAAAGTGCAATGTTATCTACCACATAGTTACACTAGTACAATAGGATGAGTGCAATATTTGTATACCCTACACCCGAAGGGATGAGGGTATATTCACTTTGTTCTTCCGTTTGTAACGCATTAAAGGAGGCGTGGCAGATATAGAAAAGTATATATATTCTGGCTCAGAATCACCTCCTGATTCGATTTAGCCATGTCCGTCCGTCTGTCTGTCTGTCCGTCCGTTCGTCCGTCTGTGGAAATCACGATTACAGGAAAACGAATAGAGGTATCGTCATGAAATTTGGCACGAATATTCTTTGTTATCCTACGCTGTTTGGTATTGAAAAAATCGGACCAGTCTACTTTTTATAGAAAAGTTGAAGACCGAATTTTCAGCTAAAATTTTATTTCCGAGTCCACCATCTTAGACTAAAATATATTCTCAAAAATGGGCGTGACACGCCCACTTATATACTATACCATATAGTGAAGTGTTTGGTAGGAAAAGCGGTGTTATAGATGAGTTAATAGATCAAAATTTGCTCCCTGTAAATTTAAAAAAAAGTAGGTGTCACCCGCCCACTTTTTATCACTTCCTCAGATGCGGGTGTAGTGTATATAAGATTCGGCCAGGCCGAAGATAACGGTCTTACTTGTTAATATTTACGTGTCTTGAGTTGTGTCTAGTGTTGGCATGTGTGTGTGTACCTTGGATCTTTCCTCATGCAGATGTCGTATTGTTGTTCCTGTCCGGGTGTTCCGTTTGTTTTTGTGCAACTAGTACCTGAAATAGAATAACAAAGTAAACACTTATTAGGCAACGTATCGATCATACTTCCCGTGAGATTCTAGAGATTCTATCGCCTTATGTGACATGGTAGTCACATGTGTATATGTTTACCGGCTAGCTCAATGCCGAGCATGAGACCTGAAGCATGGTCAGGGTGTGGGCGGGTGCCTACGTTGGGTCGCCGGCTAAAGAAAAAGTTTTTTTTTATATTAATTTTAATTCTATTTTAATTACCTGTTCTATTTTATGGAATGTTGATTGATGAAGGTGAGGAGCGTCCGCACACTGCCTTTCCTGCGACTCGTGGTTCTGGCAAATGCAGTGTTGTGTTGCGGTTGCTCTTTCACCTGTCATTCCAGATAATGCTCTATTGTGAATTCTTGTCGTCATTGTTAGTCGGCCATCCTTGTTCATGGAATGTGTTTTAGTTTGGCATTCGTACGCATAAAGGTTGGAGTAATTTTGAGGGGAAACTGCGTATTTTTGGCGTTGCCGGATAGCGGTTGTTGTTAGGCATTGCTCATAGTGATTATCAATGAAAGCGGGTTTATGAATGAAGGTTGATAATTAGGAGCAGGCGAAAATAGGCAAATGGGAAAGTCGTGCTATTGGTTATGAGCGCCTGATAATGGGACTTTAAAAAAAGGTTGAAAAAAGGGAGTTTTTGATATTTATTAAATTATTTTGTTATTTAATTTGTGTGGGTGGTTTAGGCGGGAAAATGCATTATTTATTATTTTTTGTTTTTTTGCCTTTTTGTTTTTTTTTTTTTAAGTTATATATAATAAAAAATTATATGGTATACGTTATGCCCATTTTTGGTAAAATTTTTGGGTGGCGCGAAATAAGTTTTTTTTTTGAGGTCTAGACAAACAACTTCAAGGCCAAATGTATGTGTTGTGTCGGGCGTCCGTTCGCTGGAGCCGATTGTATTTAGATTAGCGAAATTTGGGTATGAGGAATAGTTGGAATTGGAATTGGTTGGTTGGGAGGAATTAATAAAAAGAAGGAATAGGGATTCTATTTTCGACTAGCTTGAGCTCCGGTTATATTTTGTTTGCGATCAAGAAAAAAGGCAATCTAAGAAGGAAGATTAGATTGGCCGACATTTTTGGTGATACCCGGGAAAACAAGGAAAAATCTGGGAGATCAGCCCGTGAGCTTTACGCAACACTGAACCGACCATTGTGCTTCTTGACCGGTTATATACGACGGAAGGAGAAGTCATCGCAAGAAGGGGAAAAAAATTGCAAATCGCTGTGGTTGGAGAAAACACTGCGAGAAAATAAGAACCAGAATATAAGATAAGTACAATTTTTGGTCTTGCGTCTATGTTGAGAGCGACCCCCCTACAAGGAATTTTGAGGTGACCAGGCTAGTTTGTTAAAAAATATATTGAGAGCCGTATTGAAGACTGAGTTATAGAGGTCCTTGGCTGATTGTTTAACTACCCGGAGAATTGATTTATGCTGATCCTGCTTTAAGTGATTGTTATGTTTTTTTTTTTATTTAAAACATAGTAATTTTATTTATTTCAGTTTAAACATTTTTTTTTCTGTGATTCTCTGTTTAACGTTTTGTTTTTAGTTAAAGGGTTTTAAAACAGTAATCGTGTTGTTGTTCACATTGTAAGGGTGAAACAATCTGGAACGGATAGTGTCAAGGGTTTTGGGTATTGGTGGAAACACCGTTGTCTATAGACCTTTAGGGAGCTCCCTCATCGTCTTGGGTGGCCCTGGATAGAAGGCCTAGTTTTGTTATGTGTTTGTTTCTAATTTTTGGCTGTTTTAGAGATTTTGTGGATCTCCGATTTTGGCTGTCTTAATTTCATCTAACAATTGATTGTTGAGATTTATTGCCAATAATTATTTATTTATTTATCTTTATATACATTATTTAAAATTTTTAAACAATTGCATACATTTACATATACATACACATTCATAAATTTTTAAACACTTATATATACTTATGTTCATAATAATTATATTTAAAAGGTTTATAATTAAATTTTGTGATTAGATTTTGCAAACATGAAAGTTTAATTTTTTTTTATTCGATAGGGAAGGGGAAGACGGGCGATGGATGGGTAATTGGTGAGCGGTTCATTTGTATGTATGAGTATACGAGTGTATGAATGGTTGTGTTTTGTTTATTTTGTAAACGCCCATGTTCCTCTCAGGCGGGATGTGGGCTATTGTTCATGACCAATGACCTGTCATGGCGGGTTGAGGACCGTTCCCTGACAGAATTTTAAACTGAGCTAGCTCAGGAGGCCATGACAGGTCGGCCCAATAGTTTGGTCATGTAACACGTTATATAATTTGTTAATAGATTATATTGTATATTATGTTATATTATATAATATGAAGGCAATTATTAAAATCGAATCGAATAAATATTCGCCTGCTTCGCTTCTTATTAACATCGGCGTACAGAAATTTATGTATGGTAAATTTTATTGGAAAATTTGTCGTTACATTCCACTGTAACGAAACTTTTGGCTGGGGTATAACTCAGCCCAGTCCAGAGTTCGTCCAGTTATTTATTTTAGACAGAGCACACTTTTATTCTTCGTTTGTTTGCTTTATTTATCTTCAAAATTTGGAAATTACAGTATGTGTACGGGATAACCCACAGTATGACGACGTTGACTTCGATGTCCTTGCTGTCGACGTTGACTTCAATGTCCTTGCAGTCGACGTTGACTTCGATGTCCTTGCTGTCGACGTTAATGTCCTTGAAGTCGACGTTGACTTCTATGTCCTTTCAGTCGACATTGATTTTGATGTGCTTGCAGCCGACGTTGACTTCGATGTCCTTGCAGTCGACTTCGATATCCTTGCTGTCGACGTTGACTTTGATGTCCTTGCTGCCGATGTTGGCTTCAATGTCCTTCGACTTACCAATTTGTAGATGTTGTTTCCTCGATGCTCCGGGCACGACTGATCCGGAGGCGATTCTTTGTGAGACACCTTTTTTTATATTCTCCCGGCGGGTTTGCTTTCTCTGTCAGACCTTATCGGGATCTGAGGTTACTTATGTATTGCAAGACCGGTCGTGCTGGTTTGGAAATGGCAAAAATTAGTTGCTATGCAGCGGCATTTTTCAGGGTCATTTGTTTCGTTCCTATTGTTGACGTTTCTTATATGTCGGTTTTCGGTAAATTCATATATTGTCTGAATGTTATATGATTTGTTATCAGATTATACAGGTATCCCTCCTATAACACGGTTGATACGTTCCTACAAAGTCCCGTATTGTGTGAAACCGTGTTATATGAGACTAGAAGCCGGTACAAAAAAGGGGGTTATGTTCCAAAAGCTATTAAAAAGATTTTTTTTAAATTTCATATAAGTAACTTCAAGTTTATTAGGAAACAAAACAAAAATATGCATTTAATTTAATTTAATATAAACTTAATTTAATAAGTTTCTTCGTCATAACTGCTCAGTACAATTAAACGAGAACGTTTGTTTAATTGTACAATATTTCCTTCACTTTTTTAACTTTCTTCTAGATTTTGTGCACCTTCTGTCCGTTTAAAAAAATCTGTAAGTCGGCTTTGCTTGCTTGCCCTTACAAGCCCGTTGTGAATTGTATAATATGGTGATAAGAAATTTTGCAGGTCCCTTTTGAATTTTAAGCTTCTTTCAGATGAAGGGTCTGCACTCAAGAAAAATAGTTCTAGTTTTTTCGCTAAGAATAGACGTTCTTGTAATTTTTTTATTGTAAAATTATTAATTTTACAATCTTCACTTAAAGAGTATGTGAATAAAAAATTAGGCTAATTGCTAACCACGAAGCAATCACAAAATATGTCCTCAAGTTCAATAGGTAAAAAAAATACACCCAGGCATAGTTTCAGAAAAATTTCGGGTATTTCCCAAAAAAAAGCAGTAAAATAAGCGGTAAAATTTCGTTATTCCCATATATTGTGTGTTCATAGTGCATAATGTAATATTCTAAATAATTTTAAACAAAAATCTCGTTATCGTGTTGTAGAAGTATCGTGTTATATAAGGATTTGGGGAATTTTTCTTTTCGTGTTAGAGTGAAACAGTGTTGTAAAATACTTTTTAGTCCATATCATAACGTTTAAGGAGTTTTACCAATATTTGTAAAAATATGTAAATTTTTCCTAGAAACAATAATTTTTTCTCCTACACGAATACATTAAGGTACAGAATAGATTATATTTCTAAAAAGTCTGTTGTTTTACCTTTAAAACGATATATAATATGGCACACTTACTACTATCGTTCATGTAGCTTTAGCTAAGTTAAAAGATGTTAGCAGAATCCTGTCGGTAGTGTGAAATTTTTTGCAAAAAGGTTTTTCTGCGTATTGGCGGCCTACGGCCGCGGCAGGGATCATAACCCTCAATCAACAGAATTCTCTCGGTCATGTGAGGTTTTTGCATACAGGTTTTTCCGCGTATTGGAGGCCTTCGGCCGCGGCAGGGATTATAACCCTCAATCAGCAGAATCCTCTCGGTAATGTGAAGTCCTATTATTTTATTGTAAAGCGTTTTTATTATAAACCTGAATATGCACATGTAAACAGCAACTTCTCAGTACTCGTATACAGTATTTGTAAGCAAGCAATCACAGAATTTTTAGATATTTTCAATAATTTGCTTAAAAATGCGAAAGATACCCGAACATATTATATACCGTTTTAAAGGCAATACTATGATCTATTGAAAAAGTAATTATATTTTATACCTTAAAATAGATAAATTAAATAATGAGAAAAATATTATTTTGTAAAACAAAGTACGCAATTTTTTTTAAAAGCTGAATTATCTCCGTAATTATGGCATTAATCACAAAAATTGTTGTAGGATAAAAGAAAGGCCTTGAAATAACCTTTTAAACAGCACCAATGTTATGTCAATATCTCCACTAGTTTTAAAGATATAGCACTTTCATACTTAGCATTCCAAGGCCTATAACTTCTAAACTACACGAGACCGACAAAAATTTTCAGCACCTTTGGACTGGGGTCGATCAGTGTTATCCCACAAAATTTTTTTTTTAAATCGGTGCTAGGCACCTATTCTTTACTTATAGAGGTAAAATTCTTGCAATCAATACAAGCGGGTGCGATGGAGCAGGAGTCCCCCAAATTTTTTATTTTCATAAGTTGATCGGGAACTTTGTCAGGGAACTGACAAAGGAAACCAGGGAAATCAGGGAACTTTGTTACGACCTCTGGTATTTTTCTCCGGCCAATTGAAGTTGATGGGTCATGTTTTGAGTGGTACCGCATCGGATGCGATGCCAGCATATCAAGACACCACCTTGTCGCAAAATCATCGGGGGCCACGGTCTTTATGCGTATACTCGGGGCTCACTCAATCGATTTGAATGGTAGTGGAATGGAAATCAACTTAGCATTTGGAATCGCAACGCAAATGGAGAAATTAAAAAAAAGTACTTTGAGTAATGATTAAATTATTATTTAAGTGCTTTATGTGATGTTTTTGTATTTTTTTCTAGTACAGGCGTTGCTGTACTTGGCCACACGGTTGCTGGATTTACTCACGCACGAGTCTAAAGTAAATTTAGACTCATTCAAGAACCAAAGATAAGCCTTCAGGCGGATATTGATTTCTATTCTGATAAAAGTCTGCATGCAATTGCAACATTCTGAAGTTACACTCTCGTAAGTTTATACATTCATCACTCCCTTTGCCTTTTTGGGTTTCTTTGATTTATTTACATATTTTCGTTTATTCTCTACATCTTAGGAGTTCTAGTACCAGATCCGTTACTCCCAAAGCCGCCAAATCGTACAGTAAAATGGTACATTCCAAATATTTGCACAAATCCCCCGGATTTACTATAGCTTTAAATCAAAAGAACAATGAAATGTGCAACATATTTTTATAATTAAGACTGTATATTTAAATGTTATTACATAATATTGTAGGAAAAATTATTCATCTAATAACTTAAATGTTATGTATCGTATAAAAACTTAATGTGGTTGTATGCATAAGTAAATAAATACATCGAAGAACTTAAATTCTTATTATTTAAAATCAATTTTTTCCCTACACCCGAAAGGATGAGGTATATATTCACTTTGTGCTTCCGTTTGTAACGCATTAAAGGAGGCGTCTGCCTGTAAGTCTGTCAGTCCCTCCGTCTGTAGAAATCACGATTAAGGGAGAACGAATAGAGCTATGAAATTTGGGACGAATATTTTTTGCCATAATAGGCTGTTTGGTATTAAACAGCATACAGCAAACATATGCATCTTGGAGCAAAGATCCAAGTTTATTGAACTTTGAGAAATTTTGCTAGGATGTTTAAGCTATTGCAGCATAGATAAAATGAAAGCAAGTTACTCATAACTACTGAAAATAAAGAATACTTCTAAACAAACAAATGGCGGAATTCTGTACATTTAGTTAACATGTTTCGTATCGCTAAATACGATATCCATAAATAAAATAGAAGATTTCATCTAAAATTTATTAATTTCTTCAATTGTGGTGAAAAAATCAATCATATTATAAAGCAGCGTTACATTTTACTTTAACAAAACGAAATTCAGAAAGTACGAAAAAGGTAAAAGTACTTTTTGTAGCACTCGGTGTAAAGAACACTATAATTTTCTATTCTAGGAAGTAATTTGTACTCCGTGAAGCAAGAATGAACGTTTTGTTAATAGTTCAAGCACATTTATGCACTTATATATTTTTTTTTGCTTGAACGAAAATATGAGGGTATACCAACGCCATTTTATGTCTGCTCTTTTATTTCAATTGGATAATCAATTTGATTTTACAATATTTTTTTTTGCTTGAATTCTTCATAGAATAGGTAATACAGTTTCTTGTATAAAATAGTGGCGGATTTGAGCGCATAAAACAATTTACATTAGATTTTTTGTTGTTAATCTGCACTTGCAATGATTTCTAACCTTCAAATACTTTTCCCAAATAGGTTCTAATTAAGTAATTAACTATTTAAAAGTAAAATGGTTATTAAATAGACTAAATATTGGCATAAATAAATAAATAAAAATTGATGTCTTCAAATTCATACAATACAATACATATATGAATAATTAACTAAGTTGCTATCTCAAAACAATCGATTCGACTTAAAAATCTGAATTGTCATTGGGGTCTCAAAGCTGAACCCTCTCCGTCCCGATTACTCTTCATCAAAGTCTTTAATGTTGAGTTTCTCTTTTAGTAACCCCTCCGCCGCAAACGTCTCACGTAAGGGGCACGTAACTTTAAGATCCCTATACAAAAAACCCCGTTCCCTTTCCTTGACGCTCTTCATTGTTAATCTGTAATGTTGAGTTTCTGATCTGAATTTTTGGCTTTTTCACGAACACTACTTTACGATAAGACGTCAAATCGCAAATCAGAGTTGCAAGTTTTTTAAGCCTTGACGCAGTTTCCTATCTCGTTATCTCTGATTTTCGTTTACCTTGCCATTGAATTTGCCGATACTAGTGTTGCCCGTTTGTGTAGAACGCAGCTATTTTTGCGGTTGTTATGAATTCTGGTACCGAAGAAGTGCTGCCGGTATGCTACAATATAAAATGAATTTTATATTTTGCCTAATTAGCAAATATATTAGTGCACAAATGTGCTTGAATTGTTAACAAAACGTTTATTGTTGCTTCGCGGAGTACAAATTACTTCCTAGAATAGAAAATTTTAGTGTTTTTTTACACCGAGTTCTACAAAAAGTACTTTTACCTTTTTCGTACTTTCTGAATTTCCTTTTGTTAACGTAAAATGTAATGCTGCTTCATAATATCATTGATTTTTTCACCACAATTTAAGAAATTAATAAATTTTAGACGAAACCTTTTATTTTATTTATGGATACCGTATTTAACGATACGAATAATGTGCACTAAATGTACAGAATTCCGTTATTAGTTTGTTTAGAAGTATTCTTTATTTTCAGTAGTTATGAGTAAAAGAGAATATATCAATTGAAAATGAGAATAGGACAAATGTAAATGAGAATAGAACAAATGTAAATGAGAACGTTTAATTTTTAAATATAAGTGTGCTTAATAATATACATAGTTATCGCTAAATTATTTAGTTTCATTTAAAAAAGTTTCCAATTTTTATTAATATATGAATATTAAATTAATTACAAATTTTAATATAAGTACCTATAGATAACAGCAAGCTAATAATACAATATATTTAGTAAATGTAACTACGCTGTAATACGAGTGTATACACTCGTATAAAAAAAAATGTATAAAAATTAAACATTCTCATTTACATTTTTTTTATTCTCATTTACATTTGTTCTATTCTCATTTTCAATTGACGTATTCTCTTTTACATTTGTTCTATTCTCATTTACAAATGGAAAATCTCATTTTCAATTGACGTATTCTCATTTTCAAAGGGAATATCTCTTTTTCAATTGATCTAATCTCATTTACAATTGAAAAATCTCATTTTCAAATGACCTATTCTCATTTACACTTGACCTATTCTCATTTACAGTTGGAAATGGTGTAGTTATTATTAAAAAAATAATAAACCTAAAAAGGAAAGAAAGATGCTTAAAGTGCCTCAAAATCTAAGAAATCGCTCGTTTTTAAATCGAACACAGCAAAAAAGCACCTCTAGGGTAGTTTCTGAGTTATAACCATTGAAAGTTGCAATTTTTCAGGCTGCCGTCTCCACACTTTTTGAGATACATAATTCCTTTGGTTTTAACAATGTTTAATTAACCTTTACGGCCTCCTAGAGACTTCACCTCTTTGGTTATGACTCTCGAAATTTTTAATTTTATTTGGTTTATAAAATTAATGCCATTTTTTTGGGAAATCCAAATACCTAAGGATATTTCAATATATATATACATAGTCTTTTGTATTAGGCCAAGAAAAGTGTGTGTACAGAAAAACATTTTCTTCAGAAGAAGAAATGGTACGAACTAAACGTGGTTTAAAATCCGAGGAATTAGAACTGAATTCGCGAATACAACGAAATGCATTGCATAAGATTCATTCCGCGGCTTTATTCCAGTGGACAATAATAAATCTCTGTTTTATATATTTTTTAGGCGTATCTATAAATTACGTCAAAAATTATTTATTTCCTGCGAAAAGCTTGCAAAATTTGCAACTAGCTGCAAAATTCTCTTTTGTTCATGATGATTTTATTCAAAAATAGTTTTAAAATACGCTTAAAATTGCCTCAGATCGGCCCTTTTAAATTTTGATTTTTTAATGAAGCTATTTTAAGGTTATGAAGCATTTATGAATAGTTTTTCGAATTTTGTATTTTAAAGGCTTTGTAACTCATTTGTAAATTTTTATGAATTAGACTGTATTTATTTAATTTAAATATTATGTAGTAACAATTAAATGCTTATAATTATAAAAATAGTGGAGTATTATAATTTGCTGTTACAGTCTCAATTATAAAACTATCCTGTTGCACATTTCATGGTTCTTTGGATTTAAAGCTAAAGTGAATCCGGCGGATTTGTGCGAGTATTTGGAATGTACCATTTTACTGTACGATTTGGCAGCTTTGGCAGCAAAGGGAATGATGAATGGATAAACTTACGAGAGTGTAGCTTCAGAATGTTGCAATTGCCTGCAGACTTCTATCGGAATAAAAATTAATATCTGCCTGAAGGCTAATCTTTGGTTCGTGAATGAGTCTAAATTTACTTTTGACTCGTGCGTGAGTAAATCCAGCAACCGTGTGGCCAAGTACAGCAATGCCCGTACTAGAAAAAAATACAAAAACATCACATAAAACACTTAAATAATAAGTTAATCATTAGTCAAAGTACTTTTTCTGAATTTTTCCATTTTGTTGCGATTCCAAATGCTAAGTTTATTTTCATTCCCCTTCTATTCAAATCGATTGACTGAGCCCTCAGTATACGCATTTAGACCGTGGCTCCCAACGATAGTATCCCATAGTGTTCATGATTTTGCTATTATTTTATTGTAAAGCGTTTTTATTATAAACCTGAATATGCACATGTAAACAGCAACTTCTCAGTACTCGTATACAGTATTTGTAAGCAAGCAATCACAGAATTTTTAGATATTTTCAATAATTTGCTTAAAAATGCGAAAGATACCCGAACATATTATATACCGTTTTAAAGGCAATACTATGATCTATTGAAAAAGTAATTATATTTTATACCTTAAAATAGATAAATTAAATAATGAGAAAAATATTATTTTGTAAAACAAAGTACGCAATTTTTTTTAAAAGTTGAATTATCTCCGTAATTATGGCATTAATCACAAAAATTGTTGTAGGATAAAAGAAAGGCCTTGAAATAACCTTTTAAACAGCACCAATGTTATGTCAATATCTCCACTAGTTTTAAAGATATAGCACTTTCATACTTAGCATTCCAAGGCCTATAACTTCTAAACTACACGAGACCGACAAAAATTTTCAGCACCTTTGGACTGGGGTCGATCAGTGTTATCCCACAAAATTTTTTTTTTAAATCGGTGCTAGGCACCTATTCTTTACTTATAGAGGTAAAATTCTTGCAATCAATACAAGCGGGTGCGATGGAGCAGGAGTCCCCCAAATTTTTTATTTTCATAAGTTGATCGGGAACTTTGTCAGGGAACTGACAAAGGAAACCAGGGAAATCAGGGAACTTTGTTACGACCTCTGGTATTTTTCTCCGGCCAATTGAAGTTGATGGGTCATGTTTTGAGTGGTACCGCATCGGATGCGATGCCAGCATATCAAGACACCACCTTGTCGCAAAATCATCGGGGGCCACGGTCTTTATGCGTATACTCGGGGCTCACTCAATCGATTTGAATGGTAGTGGAATGGAAATCAACTTAGCATTTGGAATCGCAACGCAAATGGAGAAATTAAAAAAAAGTACTTTGAGTAATGATTAAATTATTATTTAAGTGCTTTATGTGATGTTTTTGTATTTTTTTCTAGTACAGGCGTTGCTGTACTTGGCCACACGGTTGCTGGATTTACTCACGCACGAGTCTAAAGTAAATTTAGACTCATTCAAGAACCAAAGATAAGCCTTCAGGCGGATATTGATTTCTATTCTGATAAAAGTCTGCATGCAATTGCAACATTCTGAAGTTACACTCTCGTAAGTTTATACATTCATCACTCCCTTTGCCTTTTTGGGTTTCTTTGATTTATTTACATATTTTCGTTTATTCTCTACATCTTAGGAGTTCTAGTACCAGATCCGTTACTCCCAAAGCCGCCAAATCGTACAGTAAAATGGTACATTCCAAATATTTGCACAAATCCCCCGGATTTACTATAGCTTTAAATCAAAAGAACAATGAAATGTGCAACATATTTTTATAATTAAGACTGTATATTTAAATGTTATTACATAATATTGTAGGAAAAATTATTCATCTAATAACTTAAATGTTATGTATCGTATAAAAACTTAATGTGGTTGTATGCATAAGTAAATAAATACATCGAAGAACTTAAATTCTTATTATTTAAAATCAATTTTTTCCCTACACCCGAAAGGATGAGGTATATATTCACTTTGTGCTTCCGTTTGTAACGCATTAAAGGAGGCGTCTGCCTGTAAGTCTGTCAGTCCCTCCGTCTGTAGAAATCACGATTAAGGGAGAACGAATAGAGCTATGAAATTTGGGACGAATATTTTTTGCCATAATAGGCTGTTTGGTATTAAACAGCATACAGCAAACAT
The DNA here is from genome assembly GCA_949752815.1 of Conops quadrifasciatus. NCBI lineage: Eukaryota > Metazoa > Arthropoda > Insecta > Diptera > Conopidae > Conops > Conops quadrifasciatus. The sequence continues at coordinate 25,406,812 of OX457077.1, read as the reverse complement.
ATGCATCTTGGAGCAAAGATCCAAGTTTATTGAACTTTGAGAAATTTTGCTAGGATGTTTAAGCTATTGCAGCATAGATAAAATGAAAGCAAGTTACTCATAACTACTGAAAATAAAGAATACTTCTAAACAAACTAATGGCGGAATTCTGTACATTTAGTTAACATGTTTCGTATCGCTAAATACGATATCCATAAATAAAATAGAAGATTTCATCTAAAATTTATTAATTTCTTCAATTGTGGTGAAAAAATCAATCATATTATAAAGCAGCGTTACATTTTACTTTAACAAAACGAAATTCAGAAAGTACGAAAAAGGTAAAAGTACTTTTTGTAGCACTCGGTGTAAAGAACACTATAATTTTCTATTCTAGGAAGTAATTTGTACTCCGTGAAGCAAGAATGAACGTTTTGTTAATAGTTCAAGCACATTTATGCACTTATATATTTTTTTTTGCTTGAACGAAAATATGAGGGTATACCAACGCCATTTTATGTCTGCTCTTTTATTTCAATTGGATAATCAATTTGATTTTACAATATTTTTTTTTGCTTGAATTCTTCATAGAATAGGTAATACAGTTTCTTGTATAAAATAGTGGCGGATTTGAGCGCATAAAACAATTTACATTAGATTTTTTGTTGTTAATCTGCACTTGCAATGATTTCTAACCTTCAAATACTTTTCCCAAATAGGTTCTAATTAAGTAATTAACTATTTAAAAGTAAAATGGTTATTAAATAGACTAAATATTGGCATAAATAAATAAATAAAAATTGATGTCTTCAAATTCATACAATACAATACATATATGAATAATTAACTAAGTTGCTATCTCAAAACAATCGATTCGACTTAAAAATCTGAATTGTCATTGGGGTCTCAAAGCTGAACCCTCTCCGTCCCGATTACTCTTCATCAAAGTCTTTAATGTTGAGTTTCTCTTTTAGTAACCCCTCCGCCGCAAACGTCTCACGTAAGGGGCACGTAACTTTAAGATCCCTATACAAAAAACCCCGTTCCCTTTCCTTGACGCTCTTCATTGTTAATCTGTAATGTTGAGTTTCTGATCTGAATTTTTGGCTTTTTCACGAACACTACTTTACGATAAGACGTCAAATCGCAAATCAGAGTTGCAAGTTTTTTAAGCCTTGACGCAGTTTCCTATCTCGTTATCTCTGATTTTCGTTTAACTTGCCATTGAATTTGCCGATACTAGTGTTGCCCGTTTGTGTAGAACGCAGCTATTTTTGCGGTTGTTATGAATTCTGGTACCGAAGAAGTGCTGCCGGTATGCTACAATATAAAATGAATTTTATATTTTGCCTAATTAGCAAATATATTAGTGCACAAATGTGCTTGAATTGTTAACAAAACGTTTATTCTTGCTTCGCGGAGTACAAATTACTTCCTAGAATAGAAAATTTTAGTGTTTTTTTACACCGAGTTCTACAAAAAGTACTTTTACCTTTTTCGTACTTTCTGAATTTCCTTTTGTTAACGTAAAATGTAATGCTGCTTCATAATATCATTGATTTTTTCACCACAATTTAAGAAATTAATAAATTTTAGACGAAACCTTTTATTTTATTTATGGATACCGTATTTAACGATACGAATAATGTGCACTAAATGTACAGAATTCCGTTATTAGTTTGTTTAGAAGTATTCTTTATTTTCAGTAGTTATGAGTAAAAGAGAATATATCAATTGAAAATGAGAATAGGACAAATGTAAATGAGAATAGAACAAATGTAAATGAGAACGTTTAATTTTTAAATATAAGTGTGCTTAATAATATACATAGTTATCGCTAAATTATTTAGTTTAATTTAAAAAAGTTTCCAATTTTTATTAATATATGAATATTAAATTAATTACAAATTTTAATATAAGTACCTATAGATAACAGCAAGCTAATAATACAATATATTTAGTAAATGTAACTACGCTGTAATACGAGTGTATACACTCGTATAAAAAAAAATGTATAAAAATTAAACATTCTCATTTACATTTTTTTTATTCTCATTTACATTTGTTCTATTCTCATTTTCAATTGACGTATTCTCTTTTACATTTGTTCTATTCTCATTTACAAATGGAAAATCTCATTTTCAATTGACGTATTCTCATTTTCAAAGGGAATATCTCTTTTTCAATTGATCTAATCTCATTTACAATTGAAAAATCTCATTTTCAAATGACCTATTCTCATTTACACTTGACCTATTCTCATTTACAGTTGGAAATGGTGTAGTTATTATTAAAAAAATAATAAACCTAAAAAGGAAAGAAAGATGCTTAAAGTGCCTCAAAATCTAAGAAATCGCTCGTTTTTAAATCGAACACAGCAAAAAAGCACCTCTAGGGTAGTTTCTGAGTTATAACCATTGAAAGTTGCAATTTTTCAGGCTGCCGTCTCCAAACTTTTTGAGATACATAATTCCTTTGGTTTTAACAATGTTTAATTAACCTTTACGGCCTCCTAGAGACTTCACCTCTTTGGTTATGACTCTCGAAATTTTTAATTTTATTTGGTTTATAAAATTAATGCCATTTTTTTGGGAAATCCAAATACCTAAGGATATTTCAATATATATATACATAGTCTTTTGTATTAGGCCAAGAAAAGTGTGTGTACAGAAAAACATTTTCTTCAGAAGAAGAAATGGTACGAACTAAACGTGGTTTAAAATCCGAGGAATTAGAACTGAATTCGCGAATACAATGAAATGCATTGCATAAGATTCATTCCGCGGCTTTATTCCAGTGGACAATAATAAATCTCTGTTTTATATATTTTTTAGGCGTATCTATAAATTACGTCAAAAATTATTTATTTCCTGCGAAAAGCCTGCAAAATTTGCAACTAGCTGCAAAATTTTCTTTTGTTCATGGTAATTTTATTCAAAAATAGTTTTAAAATACGCTTAAAATTGCCTCAGATCGGCCCTTTTAAATTTTGATTTTTTAATGAAGCTATTTTAAGGTTATGAAGCATTTATGAATAGTTTTTCGAATTTTGTATTTTAAAGGCTTTGTAACTCATTTGTAAATTTTTATGAATTAGACTGTATTTATTTAATTTAAATATTATGTAGTAACAATTAAATGCTTATAATTATAAAAATAGTGGAGTATTATAATTTGCTGTTACAGTCTCAATTATAAAACTATCCTGTTGCACATTTCATGGTTCTTTGGATTTAAAGCTAAAGTGAATCCGGCGGATTTGTGCGAGTATTTGGAATGTACCATTTTACTGTACGATTTGGCAGCTTTGGCAGCAAAGGGAATGATGAATGGATAAACTTACGAGAGTGTAGCTTCAGAATGTTGCAATTGCCTGCAGACTTCTATCGGAATAAAAATTAATATCTGCCTGAAGGCTAATCTTTGGTTCGTGAATGAGTCTAAATTTACTTTTGACTCGTGCGTGAGTAAATCCAGCAACCGTGTGGCCAAGTACAGCAATGCCCGTACTAGAAAAAAATACAAAAACATCACATAAAACACTTAAATAATAAGTTAATCATTAGTCAAAGTACTTTTTCTGAATTTTTCCATTTTGTTGCGATTCCAAATGCTAAGTTTATTTTCATTCCCCTTCTATTCAAATCGATTGACTTAACCCTCAGTATACGCATTTAGACCGTGGCTCCCAACGATAGTATCCCATAGTGTTCATGATTTTGCGACAGGGTGGTGCTTTAATATGCTGGCATCGGATCCGGGTGCGGTACCACTTAAAACATGACGGTACCACTTAAAAATACCAGAAGTTGCAACAAAGTTCCCTGCACTGAAATTCTTCACAAAATGGCAGGCCGTTCGTATACAGCCCCAGCAAGTGCTACTTGCGAGGACCAGTGCATGATTTAATTTCATTAAAATTCACTAAAAACCTTAATTTCTTTGCGAAATAGCTAAACAATTTTCACAAGCTAACCCATTTTTGTTCTCATAAAATGATAAACAAAGAAAATGTCATATAAACGTGACGACATGCGGTGAACTTCCCATACAGCATAGGCTTTAGGGATGGGTAGGTCCGGATCTTAATGTGTCCCGGACATATGTCCGGTGTCGGAATTGTTTCCTACCACTCCGAAAAATTTTCTTTAATGTGTCCGATGTGTCCGGACTTGACACAAACTTTATTTCGTGAGAATGTGGTGTGTTTGCTGAATCTGTCATAACCTATTTTCTTTAATGTGTCCGGACACATCGGACTTCTTATTTTCTTTAATGTGTTCGATGTGTCCGGACACATCAAAGACACAAACTTTATTTTGTGAGAATGTAGTGTGTTTGCTGAAGCTGTCAAAACCTATTACGACCTGTTTATATGCGAGTTAAAGAATGCTAAAGCGTTCGTAAAGAAAGGAACCTCTTGTTTTTCATTCTTGTTAATATTATTTGTTATCTATTAGCTTATAACTATTCCAATAATACTATTTTTAGTATTTATTTAAATTTTAAATAATACTGAAACCAATCAAACACTGCAATTTATTTTTTGATAGCTATATCTCACTTAACCAAATGACACTTCGCGGTGTGCCGTGTGTTCGGCGGAATGGTGGCATAAAAGAAAAAGAACGGACACATTGGAATTGGGAAGGCAAAAAAATTTAATAGGTCCGCGGACATGTGTCCGGACCTAAAAAAACCTGTTTCATGTCCGATCCGGCTCCGGACTCATTAAGCACAACCCTAATAGCAAAGAATATGTAATAAATAGAAGGTGCATCTCATACATGTTTCAGAGCGAAAAAGTTTCTTCGATGGACGTATCTATACGTCCATGTTGCCCAACATTCGCAACATTCTTTGCCTGAGGTTTCTTCTAGGTGGTAGCCGTACGTCCATGTTGCGCAACATTCTTCGTACGCATCATCATGGATTTTACGGCAGCTTCGGTTATCAGCATAAAGCCGGTAGCAATTTCGCCTTTATTTATGGTGTGTGAAGCCATTTTTTCATAGGGCACGATAGCCTAGTGGCTAGAGTGGCTTGCTCGCAAGTAAAAGGCCTGGGTTCAAAACTGGGTACGGGAGTAGTATAAAAATATATTTTTTCAATTTAAGAATAATTTTTGTACAATCTTCTTTTTATTCGCGTGCCAGGTGTTCTTTTTTTTGCTAACGATGTGCAGACGAATGCTGAATGGATGTGTTTGTGTCATTTAGCGTCTGTGTGTCATCGCATGTAGAATGAGCTTTGTGTGGGTATTCTTGAGTTTTCTGAGTTGACGACGCTAAACGTCGGCAATAAATAAAAACGACAGAGGAGAATGCCTTTTTAGCAATAAGAAGAACGTAGCGCAACTGCGTTTTTTCTTATTGAAAAAATTAGGAAAAATGTCGGTATATTCTTTGCGTTTTATCCGGTACATTGAATTGTACCGGAATAATTCAATAAAAAAAGGATATCTGAAATGTTTAAACTTCTTAAAGTTCAAAATGTTTTTTAAATGTTCAAACCAATTTAATAAAGTATTTTACAAAATGTTCATACATATAGAAAATGTTGAAATTTAATATAGTAAGCTTACAAATAAAATATTTATAGTATTTATTAAAAAGAATTAAAAAACTTTTTTGAAAAATTAAATTCAAAAAATTAATAAATACGAGTATTTATTGCTTGTAAACTTTTAAAAATTTTTGGTTTTTTAAAAATTGTCTGGTTTTAAAATTATCCTAAAAAATATTACGATTATTTCAATTTCCAATTTCTCATTTCGCGTAACATAAAGAAATTGTCTTTTCAATTTTAAGTTGCAAAAATTTCGAGCTGCGGCCGCAAGCGCCGACAACCTTGCCAACACACGACCAAAGCAAACACAGACGTATAAAATTACCCAACACAAACAACAAACAACGTTTTGTCAAAAGCGACGAAACGAAAGGGTAAGAAATGCATTGGGCTCGGACCATGTTGGAAAGGTTGTCGGCGCTTGCGGCCGCAGCTAGAATTTTTTGCAATTTAAAATTGAAAAGCCAATTTCTTCATGTTACGCGATATGAGAACTTGGAAATTGAAATAATCGTAAAATTTTTTCAGGATAATTTTAAAACCAGATAATTTTTACGAAAATTTTTAAAAGTTTACAAGCAATAAATATTGCGTATTTATTAATTTTAATAGTTTTTGGAATTTTATTTTTCAAAACAATTTTTTAATTTATTTATAATAAATACTATAAATATTTTATATTACTTTCTTATAATTACTTATAATATTTTATCTTACTTTCTTAACTTTCAACATTTTCTATATGTAAAAACATTTCGTAAAATAATATAGTTTAATATAGTTTATTTACTTTCTTTTATTATTTACTCTTTTGCATGTTTTAATATAGTTTATTTACTTTATTTTATTATTTACTCTTTTGCATGTTTTAATATAGTTTATTTACTTTATATTATTATTATTTCTCTTTTGCATGTTTTAATATAGTTTATTTAATTTTGCATGGTATTTTATTATTTATATTATTTTATTGAGAATTTTATTTGCAAAGAGCAGCGAATAAAACAATATTGAGAAAACCCAAAATTTGTTATAGTATTTATAACAACGCTTTAGTTATTATAGCGAAAAAAAATACGAAATTATGTCTTAAATTGAAAGAAATAATTCCAACGATATTTTTTATAACTACTCCCGCACCCAGTTTTGAACCCAAGCCTTTCCCCTCGCAAACAAGCTACTTTAGCCAGTAGGCCATCGAGCCCTATAGAATAACTACTTCACACACCATAAATGAAGGCAAAATTACTACCGGCTTTGATGCTGATAAAAGAAGCTGCCGTAAAATCCATTATGATGCGAAACATGGGCGTACGAAGAATGTTGCTCAACATGGACGTACGGCTACCTCCTAGAAGAAACCTCAGGCAAAGAATGTTGCGAATGTTGCGCAACATGGACGTACGGCCACCTCCATTGAGAAACCTCAGGTTATGGACGTACGAAGAATGTTGCACAACATGGACGTACGGCTACGTCCATCGAAGAAACTTTTTTGCTCTGAAACATGTATGAGATGCGCCTTCTATTTATTACATATTCTTTGCTAATAGGCTTAACGCTATAGGTGTGTCCCACGTAATAATAACAAAGAAATTCGGTCTTTTTTTGACATATTTTTTGGCGGGAACGAAGTTTCCTATCTCCTTATCTCTGATCTCTGGTGTACGTGCTTAAAAATAGCTACGGTAGTTAGCTACGAGCTGGTGTAAACCTCCCTATATAACAAAGCTCCGCAATACTTACTTACTTGTGTTTTCAAAATCTTATTAAAATTCAAGGAACAGGTTTACCGTTTGAGCCATGCCCCAATTTTTTTGCATTTTTTGTTGTTGTTGTTGTTTTTGGAGCTGATTCTAATAAAGCCATCAGTTTTTGTCGCTCTCCTCTAGTTTAAAAGTTATAGCCCTCTAAAGTTTGGAATTGACATGCCTATAACTCATAAACCAGAGGAGATATTTCGATCATATAAAAAAAATGTATAAAAATTAAACATTCTCATTTACATTTTTTTTATTCTCATTTACATTTGTTCTATTCTCATTTTCAATTGACGTATTCTCTTTTACATTTGTTCTATTCTCATTTACAAATGGAAAATCTCATTTTCAATTGACGTATTCTCATTTTCAAAGGGAATATCTCTTTTTCAATTGATCTAATCTCATTTACAATTGAAAAATCTCATTTTCAAATGACCTATTCTCATTTACACTTGACCTATTCTCATTTACAGTTGGAAATGGTGTAGTTATTATTAAAAAAATAATAAACCTAAAAAGGAAAGAAAGATGCTTAAAGTGCCTCAAAATCTAAGAAATCGCTCGTTTTTAAATCGAACACAGCAAAAAAGCACCTCTAGGGTAGTTTCTGAGTTATAACCATTGAAAGTTGCAATTTTTCAGGCTGCCGTCTCCAAACTTTTTGAGATACATAATTCCTTTGGTTTTAACAATGTTTAATTAACCTTTACGGCCTCCTAGAGACTTCACCTCTTTGGTTATGACTCTCGAAATTTTTAATTTTATTTGGTTTATAAAATTAATGCCATTTTTTTGGGAAATCCAAATACCTAAGGATATTTCAATATATATATACATAGTCTTTTGTATTAGGCCAAGAAAAGTGTGTGTACAGAAAAACATTTTCTTCAGAAGAAGAAATGGTACGAACTAAACGTGGTTTAAAATCCGAGGAATTAGAACTGAATTCGCGAATACAATGAAATGCATTGCATAAGATTCATTCCGCGGCTTTATTCCAGTGGACAATAATAAATCTCTGTTTTATATATTTTTTAGGCGTATCTATAAATTACGTCAAAAATTATTTATTTCCTGCGAAAAGCCTGCAAAATTTGCAACTAGCTGCAAAATTTTCTTTTGTTCATGATGATTTTATTCAAAAATAGTTTTAAAATACGCTTAAAATTGCCTCAGATCGGCCCTTTTAAATTTTGATTTTTTAATGAAGCTATTTTAAGGTTATGAAGCATTTATGAATAGTTTTTCGAATTTTGTATTTTAAAGGCTTTGTAACTCATTTGTAAATTTTTATGAATTAGACTGTATTTATTTAATTTAAATATTATGTAGTAACAATTAAATGCTTATAATTATAAAAATAGTGGAGTATTATAATTTGCTGTTACAGTCTCAATTATAAAACTATCCTGTTGCACATTTCATGGTTCTTTGGATTTAAAGCTAAAGTGAATCCGGCGGATTTGTGCGAGTATTTGGAATGTACCATTTTACTGTACGATTTGGCAGCTTTGGCAGCAAAGGGAATGATGAATGGATAAACTTACGAGAGTGTAGCTTCAGAATGTTGCAATTGCCTGCAGACTTCTATCGGAATAAAAATTAATATCTGCCTGAAGGCTAATCTTTGGTTCGTGAATGAGTCTAAATTTACTTTTGACTCGTGCGTGAGTAAATCCAGCAACCGTGTGGCCAAGTACAGCAATGCCCGTACTAGAAAAAAATACAAAAACATCACATAAAACACTTAAATAATAAGTTAATCATTAGTCAAAGTACTTTTTCTGAATTTTTCCATTTTGTTGCGATTCCAAATGCTAAGTTTATTTTCATTCCCCTTCTATTCAAATCGATTGACTTAACCCTCAGTATACGCATTTAGACCGTGGCTCCCAACGATAGTATCCCATAGTGTTCATGATTTTGCGACAGGGTGGTGCTTTAATATGCTGGCATCGGATCCGGGTGCGGTACCACTTAAAACATGACGGTACCACTTAAAAATACCAGAAGTTGCAACAAAGTTCCCTGCACTGAAATTCTGCACAAAATGGCAGGCCGTTCGTATACAGCCCCAGCAAGTGCTACTTGCGAGGACCAGTGCATGATTTAATTTCATTAAAATTCACTAAAAACCTTAATTTCTTTGCGAAATAGCTAAACAATTTTCACAAGCTAACCCATTTTTGTTCTCATAAAATGATAAACAAAGAAAATGTCATATAAACGTGACGACATGCGGTGAACTTCCCATACAGCATAGGCTTTAGGGATGGGTAGGTCCGGATCTTAATGTGTCCCGGACATATGTCCGGTGTCGGAATTGTTTCCTACCACTCCGAAAAATTTTCTTTAATGTGTCCGATGTGTCCGGACTTGACACAAACTTTATTTCGTGAGAATGTGGTGTGTTTGCTGAATCTGTCATAACCTATTTTCTTTAATGTGTCCGGACACATCGGACTTCTTATTTTCTTTAATGTGTTCGATGTGTCCGGACACATCAAAGACACAAACTTTATTTTGTGAGAATGTAGTGTGTTTGCTGAAGCTGTCAAAACCTATTACGACCTGTTTATATGCGAGTTAAAGAATGCTAAAGCGTTCGTAAAGAAAGGAACCTCTTGTTTTTCATTCTTGTTAATATTATTTGTTATCTATTAGCTTATAACTATTCCAATAATACTATTTTTAGTATTTATTTAAATTTTAAATAATACTGAAACCAATCAAACACTGCAATTTATTTTTTGATAGCTATATCTCACTTAACCAAATGACACTTCGCGGTGTGCCGTGTGTTCGGCGGAATGGTGGCATAAAAGAAAAAGAACGGACACATTGGAATTGGGAAGGCAAAAAAATTTAATAGGTCCGCGGACATGTGTCCGGACCTAAAAAAACCTGTTTCATGTCCGATCCGGCTCCGGACTCATTAAGCACAACCCTAATAGCAAAGAATATGTAATAAATAGAAGGTGCATCTCATACATGTTTCAGAGCGAAAAAGTTTCTTCGATGGACGTATCTATACGTCCATGTTGCCCAACATTCGCAACATTCTTTGCCTGAGGTTTCTTCTAGGTGGTAGCCGTACGTCCATGTTGCGCAACATTCTTCGTACGCATCATCATGGATTTTACGGCAGCTTCGGTTATCAGCATAAAGCCGGTAGCAATTTCGCCTTTATTTATGGTGTGTGAAGCCATTTTTTCATAGGGCACGATAGCCTAGTGGCTAGAGTGGCTTGCTCGCAAGTAAAAGGCCTGGGTTCAAAACTGGGTACGGGAGTAGTATAAAAATATATTTTTTCAATTTAAGAATAATTTTTGTACAATCTTCTTTTTATTCGCGTGCCAGGTCTTTTTTTTTTTTGCTAACGATGTGCAGACGAATGCTGAATGGATGTGTTTGTGTCATTTAGCGTCTGTGTGTCATCGCATGTAGAATGAGCTTTGTGTGGGTATTCTTGAGTTTTCTGAGTTGACGACGCTAAACGTCGGCAATAAATAAAAACGACAGAGGAGAATGCCTTTTTAGCAATAAGAAGAACGTAGCGCAACTGCGTTTTTTCTTATTGAAAAAATTAGGAAAAATGTCGGTATATTCTTTGCGTTTTATCCGGTACATTGAATTGTACCGGAATAATTCAATAAAAAAAGGATATCTGAAATGTTTAAACTTCTTAAAGTTCAAAATGTTTTTTAAATGTTCAAACCAATTTAATAAAGTATTTTACAAAATGTTCATACATATAGAAAATGTTGAAATTTAATATAGTAAGCTTACAAATAAAATATTTATAGTATTTATTAAAAAGAATTAAAAAACTTTTTTGAAAAATTAAATTCAAAAAATTAATAAATACGAGTATTTATTGCTTGTAAACTTTTAAAAATTTTTGGTTTTTTAAAAATTGTCTGGTTTTAAAATTATCCTAAAAAATATTACGATTATTTCAATTTCCAATTTCTCATTTCGCGTAACATAAAGAAATTGTCTTTTCAATTTTAAGTTGCAAAAATTTCGAGCTGCGGCCGCAAGCGCCGACAACCTTGCCAACACACGACCAAAGCAAACACAGACGTATAAAATTACCCAACACAAACAACAAACAACGTTTTGTCAAAAGCGACGAAACGAAAGGGTAAGAAATGCATTAGGCTCGGACCATGTTGGAAAGGTTGTCGGCGCTTGCGGCCGCAGCTAGAATTTTTTGCAATTTAAAATTGAAAAGCCAATTTCTTCATGTTACGCGATATGAGAAATTGGAAATTGAAATAATCGTAAAATTTTTTCAGGATAATTTTAAAACCAGATAATTTTTACGAAAATTTTTAAAAGTTTACAAGCAATAAATATTGCGTATTTATTAATTTTAATAGTTTTTGGAATTTTATTTTTCAAAACAATTTTTTAATTTATTTATAATAAATACTATAAATATTTTATATTACTTTCTTATAATTACTTATAATATTTTATCTTACTTTCTTAACTTTCAACATTTTCTATATGTAAAAACATTTCGTAAAATAATATAGTTTAATATAGTTTATTTACTTTCTTTTATTATTTACTCTTTTGCATGTTTTAATATAGTTTATTTACTTTATTTTATTATTTACTCTTTTGCATGTTTTAATATAGTTTATTTACTTTATATTATTATTATTTCTCTTTTGCATGTTTTAATATAGTTTATTTAATTTTGCATGGTATTTTATTATTTATATTATTTTATTGAGAATTTTATTTGCAAAGAGCAGCGAATAAAACAATATTGAGAAAACCCAAAATTTGTTATAGTATTTATAACAACGCTTTAGTTATTATAGCGAAAAAAAATACGAAATTATGTCTTAAATTGAAAGAAATAATTCCAACGATATTTTTTATAACTACTCCCGCACCCAGTTTTGAACCCAAGCCTTTCCCCTCGCAAACAAGCTACTTTAGCCAGTAGGCCATCGAGCCCTATAGAATAACTACTTCACACACCATAAATGAAGGCAAAATTACTACCGGCTTTGATGCTGATAAAAGAAGCTGCCGTAAAATCCATTATGATGCGAAACATGGGCGTACGAAGAATGTTGCTCAACATGGACGTACGGCTACCTCCTAGAAGAAACCTCAGGCAAAGAATGTTGCGAATGTTGCGCAACATGGACGTACGGCCACCTCCATTGAGAAACCTCAGGTTATGGACGTACGAAGAATGTTGCACAACATGGACGTACGGCTACGTCCATCGAAGAAACTTTTTTGCTCTGAAACATGTATGAGATGCGCCTTCTATTTATTACATATTCTTTGCTAATAGGCTTAACGCTATAGGTGTGTCCCACGTAATAATAACAAAGAAATTCGGTCTTTTTTTGACATATTTTTTGGCGGGAACGAAGTTTCCTATCTCCTTATCTCTGGTGTACGTGCTTGAAAATAGCTACGGTAGTTAGCTACGAGCTGGTGTAAACCTCCCTATATAACAAAGCTCCGCAATACTTACTTACTTGTGTTTTCAAAATCTTATTAAAATTCAAGGAACAGGTTTACCGTTTGAGCCATGCCCCAATTTTTTTGCATTTTTTGTTGTTGTTGTTGTTGTAAACTCCTCTAGTTTAAAAGTTATAGCCCTCTAAAGTTTGGAATTGACATGCCTATAACTCATAAACCAGAGGAGATATTTCGATCATATAAAAAAAAATGTATAAAAATTAAACATTCTCATTTACATTTTTTTTATTCTCATTTACATTTGTTCTATTCTCATTTTCAATTGACGTATTCTCTTTTACATTTGTTCTATTCTCATTTACAAATGGAAAATCTCATTTTCAATTGACGTATTCTCATTTTCAAAGGGAATATCTCTTTTTCAATTGATCTAATCTCATTTACAATTGAAAAATCTCATTTTCAAATGACCTATTCTCATTTACACTTGACCTATTCTCATTTACAGTTGGAAATGGTGTAGTTATTATTAAAAAAATAATAAACCTAAAAAGGAAAGAAAGATGCTTAAAGTGCCTCAAAATCTAAGAAATCGCTCGTTTTTAAATCGAACACAGCAAAAAAGCACCTCTAGGGTAGTTTCTGAGTTATAACCATTGAAAGTTGCAATTTTTCAGGCTGCCGTCTCCAAACTTTTTGAGATACATAATTCCTTTGGTTTTAACAATGTTTAATTAACCTTTACGGCCTCCTAGAGACTTCACCTCTTTGGTTATGACTCTCGAAATTTTTAATTTTATTTGGTTTATAAAATTAATGCCATTTTTTTGGGAAATCCAAATACCTAAGGATATTTCAATATATATATACATAGTCTTTTGTATTAGGCCAAGAAAAGTGTGTGTACAGAAAAACATTTTCTTCAGAAGAAGAAATGGTACGAACTAAACGTGGTTTAAAATCCGAGGAATTAGAACTGAATTCGCGAATACAATGAAATGCATTGCATAAGATTCATTCCGCGGCTTTATTCCAGTGGACAATAATAAATCTCTGTTTTATATATTTTTTAGGCGTATCTATAAATTACGTCAAAAATTATTTATTTCCTGCGAAAAGCCTGCAAAATTTGCAACTAGCTGCAAAATTTTCTTTTGTTCATGATGATTTTATTCAAAAATAGTTTTAAAATACGCTTAAAATTGCCTCAGATCGGCCCTTTTAAATTTTGATTTTTTAATGAAGCTATTTTAAGGTTATGAAGCATTTATGAATAGTTTTTCGAATTTTGTATTTTAAAGGCTTTGTAACTCATTTGTAAATTTTTATGAATTAGACTGTATTTATTTAATTTAAATATTATGTAGTAACAATTAAATGCTTATAATTATAAAAATAGTGGAGTATTATAATTTGCTGTTACAGTCTCAATTATAAAACTATCCTGTTGCACATTTCATGGTTCTTTGGATTTAAAGCTAAAGTGAATCCGGCGGATTTGTGCGAGTATTTGGAATGTACCATTTTACTGTACGATTTGGCAGCTTTGGCAGCAAAGGGAATGATGAATGGATAAACTTACGAGAGTGTAGCTTCAGAATGTTGCAATTGCCTGCAGACTTCTATCGGAATAAAAATTAATATCTGCCTGAAGGCTAATCTTTGGTTCGTGAATGAGTCTAAATTTACTTTTGACTCGTGCGTGAGTAAATCCAGCAACCGTGTGGCCAAGTACAGCAATGCCCGTACTAGAAAAAAATACAAAAACATCACATAAAACACTTAAATAATAAGTTAATCATTAGTCAAAGTACTTTTTCTGAATTTTTCCATTTTGTTGCGATTCCAAATGCTAAGTTTATTTTCATTCCCCTTCTATTCAAATCGATTGACTTAACCCTCAGTATACGCATTTAGACCGTGGCTCCCAACGATAGTATCCCATAGTGTTCATGATTTTGCGACAGGGTGGTGCTTTAATATGCTGGCATCGGATCCGGGTGCGGTACCACTTAAAACATGACGGTACCACTTAAAAATACCAGAAGTTGCAACAAAGTTCCCTGCACTGCAATTCTGCACAAAATGGCAGGCCGTTCGTATACAGCCCCAGCAAGTGCTACTTGCGAGGACCAGTGCATAATTTAATTTCATTTAAATTCACTAAAAACCTTAATTTCTTTGCGAAATAGCTAAACAATTTTCACAAGCTAACCCATTTTTGTTCTTATAAAATGATAAACAAAGAAAATGTCATATAAACGTGACGACATGCGGTGAACTTCCCATACAGCATAGGCTTTAGGGATGGGTAGGTCCGGATCTTAATGTGTCCCGGACATATGTCCGGTGTCGGAATTGTTTCCTACCACTCCGAAAAATTTTCTTTAATGTGTCCGATGTGTCCGGACTTGACACAAACTTTATTTCGTGAGAATGTGGTGTGTTTGCTGAATCTGTCATAACCTATTTTCTTTAATGTGTCCGGACACATCGGACTTCTTATTTTCTTTAATGTGTTCGATGTGTCCGGACACATCAAAGACACAAACTTTATTTTGTGAGAATGTAGTGTGTTTGCTGAAGCTGTCAAAACCTATTACGACCTGTTTATATGCGAGTTAAAGAATGCTAAAGCGTTCGTAAAGAAAGGAACCTCTTGTTTTTCATTCTTGTTAATATTATTTGTTATCTATTAGCTTATAACTATTCCAATAATACTATTTTTAGTATTTATTTAAATTTTAAATAATACTGAAACCAATCAAACACTGCAATTTATTTTTTGATAGCTATATCTCACTTAACCAAATGACACTTCGCGGTGTGCCGTGTGTTCGGCGGAATGGTGGCATAAAAGAAAAAGAACGGACACATTGGAATTGGGAAGGCAAAAAAATTTAATAGGTCCGCGGACATGTGTCCGGACCTAAAAAAACCTGTTTCATGTCCGATCCGGCTCCGGACTCATTAAGCACAACCCTAATAGCAAAGAATATGTAATAAATAGAAGGTGCATCTCATACATGTTTCAGAGCGAAAAAGTTTCTTCGATGGACGTATCTATACGTCCATGTTGCCCAACATTCGCAACATTCTTTGCCTGAGGTTTCTTCTAGGGGGTAGCCGTACGTCCATGTTGCGCAACATTCTTCGTACGCATCATCATGGATTTTACGGCAGCTTCGGTTATCAGCATAAAGCCGGTAGCAATTTCGCCTTTATTTATGGTGTGTGAAGCCATTTTTTCATAGGGCACGATAGCCTAGTGGCTAGAGTGGCTTGCTCGCAAGTAAAAGGCCTGGGTTCAAAACTGGGTACGGGAGTAGTATAAAAATATGGGAGACAGTCAAAATCCCGAATTACAAAATCCCGAAACGACAAAATCCCGAAAAATTTTAAAATCCCGAAAAGACAAAATCCCGATGCGGCAAAATCCCGAAACGACAAAATCCCGAAAAATTTTAATACCGAAATGAGAAATCCCGAAAATCACGAAATAAAATTTGAAATTAATGAAAAAATGACATTTAAGTCACAATTTTTTCCGAAGCGTAGTACGCGCCTACTTGCCTTTCTTTACAATGGCAGAAAAGCAAAGTTGTAATATCGAGAGAATTTTGTTGTGTGAAGGTTATAATCTACAATATGCAAAAAAACTTCACATGACCGTGAGGATTCTGCTGATTGAGGGTTATGATCCCTGCCGCGGCCGAAGGCCGCCAATACGCAGAAAAACTTGTATGCAAAAACTTCACATGACCGTTAGGATTCTGCTGATTGAGGGTTATGATCCCTGCCGCGGCCGAAGGCCGCCTATATGCCAAAAAACCTGAATGCAAAAAACTTCACATGACCGTGAGGATTTTGCTGATTGAGGGTTATGATCCCTGCCGCGGCCGAAGGCCGCCAATACGCGAAAAAACCTGTATGCAAAAAACTTCACATGACCGTGAGGATTCTGCTGATTGAGGATTATGATCCCTGCCGCAGCCGAAGGCTGCCAATGCGCGAAAAAACCTGTATGCAAAAAATCTCACATTATCGAGAGGGCTCTGCTAAAATTTTTTTAATAATGTTTGTTTTTAATTTTTTAATAATAATTTTAGAGAAGTAAAATAAGAGTAATTTTTTATTATTTTCTTGGAATTGTTTGCTAGTGGTTTTAAAATGTTCAAGAAGATGGAGAATACCGAAAAACTAGTTTTGTAATTTCGGGATTTTGTTATTTCGGGATTTTGTCGTTTCGGGATTTTGTCATTTCGGGATTTTGTCGTTCGGGATTTTGTCGTTCGGGATTTTGTCGTTCGGGATTTTGTCTTTCGGGATTTCGTTACCAACCCTAAAAATATATTTTTTCAATTTAAGAATAATTTTTGTACAATCTTCTTTTTATTCGCGTGCCAGGTCTTTTTTTTTTTTGCTAACGATGTGCAGACGAATGCTGAATGGATGTGTTTGTGTCATTTAGCGTCTGTGTGTCATCGCATGTAGAATGAGCTTTGTGTGGGTATTCTTGAGTTTTCTGAGTTGACGACGCTAAACGTCGGCAATAAATAAAAACGACAGAGGAGAATGCCTTTTTAGCAATAAGAAGAACGTAGCGCAACTGCGTTTTTTCTTATTGAAAAAATTAGGAAAAATGTCGGTATATTCTTTGCGTTTTATCCGGTACATTGAATTGTACCGGAATAATTCAATAAAAAAAGGATATCTGAAATGTTTAAACTTCTTAAAGTTCAAAATGTTTTTTAAATGTTCAAACCAATTTAATAAAGTATTTTACAAAATGTTCATACATATAAAAAATGTTGAAATTTAATATAGTAAGCTTACAAATAAAATATTTATAGTATTTATTAAAAAGAATTAAAAAACTTTTTTGAAAAATTAAATTCAAAAAATTAATAAATACGAGTATTTATTGCTTGTAAACTTTTAAAAATTTTTGGTTTTTTAAAAATTGTCTGGTTTTAAAATTATCCTAAAAAATATTACGATTATTTCAATTTCCAATTTCTCATTTCGCGTAACATAAAGAAATTGTCTTTTCAATTTTAAGTTGCAAAAATTTCGAGCTGCGGCCGCAAGCGCCGACAACCTTGCCAACACACGACCAAAGCAAACACAGACGTATAAAATTACCCAACACAAACAACAAACAACGTTTTGTCAAAAGCGACGAAACGAAAGGGTAAGAAATGCATTGGGCTCGGACCATGTTGGAAAGGTTGTCGGCGCTTGCGGCCGCAGCTAGAATTTTTTGCAATTTAAAATTGAAAAGCCAATTTCTTCATGTTACGCGATATGAGAAATTGGAAATTGAAATAATCGTAAAATTTTTTCAGGATAATTTTAAAACCAGATAATTTTTACGAAAATTTTTAAAAGTTTACAAGCAATAAATATTGCGTATTTATTAATTTTAATAGTTTTTGGAATTTTATTTTTCAAAACAATTTTTTAATTTATTTATAATAAATACTATAAATATTTTATATTACTTTCTTATAATTACTTATAATATTTTATCTTACTTTCTTAACTTTCAACATTTTCTATATGTAAAAACATTTCGTAAAATAATATAGTTTAATATAGTTTATTTACTTTCTTTTATTATTTACTCTTTTGCATGTTTTAATATAGTTTATTTACTTTATTTTATTATTTACTCTTTTGCATGTTTTAATATAGTTTATTTACTTTATATTATTATTATTTCTCTTTTGCATGTTTTAATATAGTTTATTTAATTTTGCATGGTATTTTATTATTTATATTATTTTATTGAGAATTTTATTTGCAAAGAGCAGCGAATAAAACAATATTGAGAAAACCCAAAATTTGTTATAGTATTTATAACAACGCTTTAGTTATTATAGCGAAAAAAAATACGAAATTATGTCTTAAATTGAAAGAAATAATTCCAACGATATTTTTTATAACTACTCCCGCACCCAGTTTTGAACCCAAGCCTTTCCCCTCGCAAACAAGCTACTTTAGCCAGTAGGCCATCGAGCCCTATAGAATAACTACTTCACACACCATAAATGAAGGCAAAATTACTACCGGCTTTGATGCTGATAAAAGAAGCTGCCGTAAAATCCATTATGATGCGAAACATGGGCGTACGAAGAATGTTGCTCAACATGGACGTACGGCTACCTCCTAGAAGAAACCTCAGGCAAAGAATGTTGCGAATGTTGCGCAACATGGACGTACGGCCACCTCCATTGAGAAACCTCAGGTTATGGACGTACGAAGAATGTTGCACAACATGGACGTACGGCTACGTCCATCGAAGAAACTTTTTTGCTCTGAAACATGTATGAGATGCGCCTTCTATTTATTACATATTCTTTGCTAATAGGCTTAACGCTATAGGTGTGTCCCACGTAATAATAACAAAGAAATTCGGTCTTTTTTTGACATATTTTTTGGCGGGAACGAAGTTTCCTATCTCCTTATCTCTGATCTCTGGTGTACGTGCTTAAAAATAGCTACGGTAGTTAGCTACGAGCTGGTGTAAACCTCCCTATATAACAAAGCTCCGCAATACTTACTTACTTGTGTTTTCAAAATCTTATTAAAATTCAAGGAACAGGTTTACCGTTTGAGCCATGCCCCAATTTTTTTGCATTTTTTGTTGTTGTTGTTGTTTTTGGAGCTGATTCTAATAAAGCCATCAGTTTTTGTCGCTCTCCTCTAGTTTAAAAGTTATAGCCCTCTAAAGTTTGGAATTGACATGCCTATAACTCATAAACCAGAGGAGATATTTCGATCATATAAAAAAAAATGTATAAAAATTAAACATTCTCATTTACATTTTTTTTATTCTCATTTACATTTGTTCTATTCTCATTTTCAATTGACGTATTCTCTTTTACATTTGTTCTATTCTCATTTACAAATGGAAAATCTCATTTTCAATTGACGTATTCTCATTTTCAAAGGGAATATCTCTTTTTCAATTGATCTAATCTCATTTACAATTGAAAAATCTCATTTTCAAATGACCTATTCTCATTTACACTTGACCTATTCTCATTTACAGTTGGAAATGGTGTAGTTATTATTAAAAAAATAATAAACCTAAAAAGGAAAGAAAGATGCTTAAAGTGCCTCAAAATCTAAGAAATCGCTCGTTTTTAAATCGAACACAGCAAAAAAGCACCTCTAGGGTAGTTTCTGAGTTATAACCATTGAAAGTTGCAATTTTTCAGGCTGCCGTCTCCAAACTTTTTGAGATACATAATTCCTTTGGTTTTAACAATGTTTAATTAACCTTTACGGCCTCCTAGAGACTTCACCTCTTTGGTTATGACTCTCGAAATTTTTAATTTTATTTGGTTTATAAAATTAATGCCATTTTTTTGGGAAATCCAAATACCTAAGGATATTTCAATATATATATACATAGTCTTTTGTATTAGGCCAAGAAAAGTGTGTGTACAGAAAAACATTTTCTTCAGAAGAAGAAATGGTACGAACTAAACGTGGTTTAAAATCCGAGGAATTAGAACTGAATTCGCGAATACAATGAAATGCATTGCATAAGATTCATTCCGCGGCTTTATTCCAGTGGACAATAATAAATCTCTGTTTTATATATTTTTTAGGCGTATCTATAAATTACGTCAAAAATTATTTATTTCCTGCGAAAAGCCTGCAAAATTTGCAACTAGCTGCAAAATTTTCTTTTGTTCATGATGATTTTATTCAAAAATAGT
Source organism: Conops quadrifasciatus (assembly GCA_949752815.1). Taxonomy (NCBI): domain Eukaryota; kingdom Metazoa; phylum Arthropoda; class Insecta; order Diptera; family Conopidae; genus Conops; species Conops quadrifasciatus. The sequence goes on along the minus strand of OX457077.1, from coordinate 25,386,309 downwards.
TTTAAAATACGCTTAAAATTGCCTCAGATCGGCCCTTTTAAATTTTGATTTTTTAATGAAGCTATTTTAAGGTTATGAAGCATTTATGAATAGTTTTTCGAATTTTGTATTTTAAAGGCTTTGTAACTCATTTGTAAATTTTTATGAATTAGACTGTATTTATTTAATTTAAATATTATGTAGTAACAATTAAATGCTTATAATTATAAAAATAGTGGAGTATTATAATTTGCTGTTACAGTCTCAATTATAAAACTATCCTGTTGCACATTTCATGGTTCTTTGGATTTAAAGCTAAAGTGAATCCGGCGGATTTGTGCGAGTATTTGGAATGTACCATTTTACTGTACGATTTGGCAGCTTTGGCAGCAAAGGGAATGATGAATGGATAAACTTACGAGAGTGTAGCTTCAGAATGTTGCAATTGCCTGCAGACTTCTATCGGAATAAAAATTAATATCTGCCTGAAGGCTAATCTTTGGTTCGTGAATGAGTCTAAATTTACTTTTGACTCGTGCGTGAGTAAATCCAGCAACCGTGTGGCCAAGTACAGCAATGCCCGTACTAGAAAAAAATACAAAAACATCACATAAAACACTTAAATAATAAGTTAATCATTAGTCAAAGTACTTTTTCTGAATTTTTCCATTTTGTTGCGATTCCAAATGCTAAGTTTATTTTCATTCCCCTTCTATTCAAATCGATTGACTTAACCCTCAGTATACGCATTTAGACCGTGGCTCCCAACGATAGTATCCCATAGTGTTCATGATTTTGCGACAGGGTGGTGCTTTAATATGCTGGCATCGGATCCGGGTGCGGTACCACTTAAAACATGACGGTACCACTTAAAAATACCAGAAGTTGCAACAAAGTTCCCTGCACTGAAATTCTGCACAAAATGGCAGGCCGTTCGTATACAGCCCCAGCAAGTGCTACTTGCGAGGACCAGTGCATGATTTAATTTCATTAAAATTCACTAAAAACCTTAATTTCTTTGCGAAATAGCTAAACAATTTTCACAAGCTAACCCATTTTTGTTCTCATAAAATGATAAACAAAGAAAATGTCATATAAACGTGACGACATGCGGTGAACTTCCCATACAGCATAGGCTTTAGGGATGGGTAGGTCCGGATCTTAATGTGTCCCGGACATATGTCCGGTGTCGGAATTGTTTCCTACCACTCCGAAAAATTTTCTTTAATGTGTCCGATGTGTCCGGACTTGACACAAACTTTATTTCGTGAGAATGTGGTGTGTTTGCTGAATCTGTCATAACCTATTTTCTTTAATGTGTCCGGACACATCGGACTTCTTATTTTCTTTAATGTGTTCGATGTGTCCGGACACATCAAAGACACAAACTTTATTTTGTGAGAATGTAGTGTGTTTGCTGAAGCTGTCAAAACCTATTACGACCTGTTTATATGCGAGTTAAAGAATGCTAAAGCGTTCGTAAAGAAAGGAACCTCTTGTTTTTCATTCTTGTTAATATTATTTGTTATCTATTAGCTTATAACTATTCCAATAATACTATTTTTAGTATTTATTTAAATTTTAAATAATACTGAAACCAATCAAACACTGCAATTTATTTTTTGATAGCTATATCTCACTTAACCAAATGACACTTCGCGGTGTGCCGTGTGTTCGGCGGAATGGTGGCATAAAAGAAAAAGAACGGACACATTGGAATTGGGAAGGCAAAAAAATTTAATAGGTCCGCGGACATGTGTCCGGACCTAAAAAAACCTGTTTCATGTCCGATCCGGCTCCGGACTCATTAAGCACAACCCTAATAGCAAAGAATATGTAATAAATAGAAGGTGCATCTCATACATGTTTCAGAGCGAAAAAGTTTCTTCGATGGACGTATCTATACGTCCATGTTGCCCAACATTCGCAACATTCTTTGCCTGAGGTTTCTTCTAGGTGGTAGCCGTACGTCCATGTTGCGCAACATTCTTCGTACGCATCATCATGGATTTTACGGCAGCTTCGGTTATCAGCATAAAGCCGGTAGCAATTTCGCCTTTATTTATGGTGTGTGAAGCCATTTTTTCATAGGGCACGATAGCCTAGTGGCTAGAGTGGCTTGCTCGCAAGTAAAAGGCCTGGGTTCAAAACTGGGTACGGGAGTAGTATAAAAATATATTTTTTCAATTTAAGAATAATTTTTGTACAATCTTCTTTTTATTCGCGTGCCAGGTCTTTTTTTTTTTTGCTAACGATGTGCAGACGAATGCTGAATGGATGTGTTTGTGTCATTTAGCGTCTGTGTGTCATCGCATGTAGAATGAGCTTTGTGTGGGTATTCTTGAGTTTTCTGAGTTGACGACGCTAAACGTCGGCAATAAATAAAAACGACAGAGGAGAATGCCTTTTTAGCAATAAGAAGAACGTAGCGCAACTGCGTTTTTTCTTATTGAAAAAATTAGGAAAAATGTCGGTATATTCTTTGCGTTTTATCCGGTACATTGAATTGTACCGGAATAATTCAATAAAAAAAGGATATCTGAAATGTTTAAACTTCTTAAAGTTCAAAATGTTTTTTAAATGTTCAAACCAATTTAATAAAGTATTTTACAAAATGTTCATACATATAGAAAATGTTGAAATTTAATATAGTAAGCTTACAAATAAAATATTTATAGTATTTATTAAAAAGAATTAAAAAACTTTTTTGAAAAATTAAATTCAAAAAATTAATAAATACGAGTATTTATTGCTTGTAAACTTTTAAAAATTTTTGGTTTTTTAAAAATTGTCTGGTTTTAAAATTATCCTAAAAAATATTACGATTATTTCAATTTCCAATTTCTCATTTCGCGTAACATAAAGAAATTGTCTTTTCAATTTTAAGTTGCAAAAATTTCGAGCTGCGGCCGCAAGCGCCGACAACCTTGCCAACACACGACCAAAGCAAACACAGACGTATAAAATTACCCAACACAAACAACAAACAACGTTTTGTCAAAAGCGACGAAACGAAAGGGTAAGAAATGCATTGGGCTCGGACCATGTTGGAAAGGTTGTCGGCGCTTGCGGCCGCAGCTAGAATTTTTTGCAATTTAAAATTGAAAAGCCAATTTCTTCATGTTACGCGATATGAGAAATTGGAAATTGAAATAATCGTAAAATTTTTTCAGGATAATTTTAAAACCAGATAATTTTTACGAAAATTTTTAAAAGTTTACAAGCAATAAATATTGCGTATTTATTAATTTTAATAGTTTTTGGAATTTTATTTTTCAAAACAATTTTTTAATTTATTTATAATAAATACTATAAATATTTTATATTACTTTCTTATAATTACTTATAATATTTTATCTTACTTTCTTAACTTTCAACATTTTCTATATGTAAAAACATTTCGTAAAATAATATAGTTTAATATAGTTTATTTACTTTCTTTTATTATTTACTCTTTTGCATGTTTTAATATAGTTTATTTACTTTATTTTATTATTTACTCTTTTGCATGTTTTAATATAGTTTATTTACTTTATATTATTATTATTTCTCTTTTGCATGTTTTAATATAGTTTATTTAATTTTGCATGGTATTTTATTATTTATATTATTTTATTGAGAATTTTATTTGCAAAGAGCAGCGAATAAAACAATATTGAGAAAACCCAAAATTTGTTATAGTATTTATAACAACGCTTTAGTTATTATAGCGAAAAAAAATACGAAATTATGTCTTAAATTGAAAGAAATAATTCCAACGATATTTTTTATAACTACTCCCGCACCCAGTTTTGAACCCAAGCCTTTCCCCTCGCAAACAAGCTACTTTAGCCAGTAGGCCATCGAGCCCTATAGAATAACTACTTCACACACCATAAATGAAGGCAAAATTACTACCGGCTTTGATGCTGATAAAAGAAGCTGCCGTAAAATCCATTATGATGCGAAACATGGGCGTACGAAGAATGTTGCTCAACATGGACGTACGGCTACCTCCTAGAAGAAACCTCAGGCAAAGAATGTTGCGAATGTTGCGCAACATGGACGTACGGCCACCTCCATTGAGAAACCTCAGGTTATGGACGTACGAAGAATGTTGCACAACATGGACGTACGGCTACGTCCATCGAAGAAACTTTTTTGCTCTGAAACATGTATGAGATGCGCCTTCTATTTATTACATATTCTTTGCTAATAGGCTTAACGCTATAGGTGTGTCCCACGTAATAATAACAAAGAAATTCGGTCTTTTTTTGACATATTTATTGGCGGGAACGAAGTTTCCTATCTCCTTATCTCTGATCTCTGGTGTACGTGCTTAAAAATAGCTACGGTAGTTAGCTACGAGCTGGTGTAAACCTCCCTATATAACAAAGCTCCGCAATACTTACTTACTTGTGTTTTCAAAATCTTATTAAAATTCAAGGAACAGGTTTACCGTTTGAGCCATGCCCCAATTTTTTTGCATTTTTTGTTGTTGTTGTTGTTTTTGGAGCTGATTCTAATAAAGCCATCAGTTTTTGTCGCTCTCCTCTAGTTTAAAAGTTATAGCCCTCTAAAGTTTGGAATTGACATGCCTATAACTCATAAACCAGAGGAGATATTTCGATCATATAAAAAAAAATGTATAAAAATTAAACATTCTCATTTACATTTTTTTTATTCTCATTTACATTTGTTCTATTCTCATTTTCAATTGACGTATTCTCTTTTACATTTGTTCTATTCTCATTTACAAATGGAAAATCTCATTTTCAATTGACGTATTCTCATTTTCAAAGGGAATATCTCTTTTTCAATTGATCTAATCTCATTTACAATTGAAAAATCTCATTTTCAAATGACCTATTCTCATTTACACTTGACCTATTCTCATTTACAGTTGGAAATGGTGTAGTTATTATTAAAAAAATAATAAACCTAAAAAGGAAAGAAAGATGCTTAAAGTGCCTCAAAATCTAAGAAATCGCTCGTTTTTAAATCGAACACAGCAAAAAAGCACCTCTAGGGTAGTTTCTGAGTTATAACCATTGAAAGTTGCAATTTTTCAGGCTGCCGTCTCCAAACTTTTTGAGATACATAATTCCTTTGGTTTTAACAATGTTTAATTAACCTTTACGGCCTCCTAGAGACTTCACCTCTTTGGTTATGACTCTCGAAATTTTTAATTTTATTTGGTTTATAAAATTAATGCCATTTTTTTGGGAAATCCAAATACCTAAGGATATTTCAATATATATATACATAGTCTTTTGTATTAGGCCAAGAAAAGTGTGTGTACAGAAAAACATTTTCTTCAGAAGAAGAAATGGTACGAACTAAACGTGGTTTAAAATCCGAGGAATTAGAACTGAATTCGCGAATACAATGAAATGCATTGCATAAGATTCATTCCGCGGCTTTATTCCAGTGGACAATAATAAATCTCTGTTTTATATATTTTTTAGGCGTATCTATAAATTACGTCAAAAATTATTTATTTCCTGCGAAAAGCCTGCAAAATTTGCAACTAGCTGCAAAATTTTCTTTTGTTCATGATGATTTTATTCAAAAATAGTTTTAAAATACGCTTAAAATTGCCTCAGATCGGCCCTTTTAAATTTTGATTTTTTAATGAAGCTATTTTAAGGTTATGAAGCATTTATGAATAGTTTTTCGAATTTTGTATTTTAAAGGCTTTGTAACTCATTTGTAAATTTTTATGAATTAGACTGTATTTATTTAATTTAAATATTATGTAGTAACAATTAAATGCTTATAATTATAAAAATAGTGGAGTATTATAATTTGCTGTTACAGTCTCAATTATAAAACTATCCTGTTGCACATTTCATGGTTCTTTGGATTTAAAGCTAAAGTGAATCCGGCGGATTTGTGCGAGTATTTGGAATGTACCATTTTACTGTACGATTTGGCAGCTTTGGCAGCAAAGGGAATGATGAATGGATAAACTTACGAGAGTGTAGCTTCAGAATGTTGCAATTGCCTGCAGACTTCTATCGGAATAAAAATTAATATCTGCCTGAAGGCTAATCTTTGGTTCGTGAATGAGTCTAAATTTACTTTTGACTCGTGCGTGAGTAAATCCAGCAACCGTGTGGCCAAGTACAGCAATGCCCGTACTAGAAAAAAATACAAAAACATCACATAAAACACTTAAATAATAAGTTAATCATTAGTCAAAGTACTTTTTCTGAATTTTTCCATTTTGTTGCGATTCCAAATGCTAAGTTTATTTTCATTCCCCTTCTATTCAAATCGATTGACTTAACCCTCAGTATACGCATTTAGACCGTGGCTCCCAACGATAGTATCCCATAGTGTTCATGATTTTGCGACAGGGTGGTGCTTTAATATGCTGGCATCGGATCCGGGTGCGGTACCACTTAAAACATGACGGTACCACTTAAAAATACCAGAAGTTGCAACAAAGTTCCCTGCACTGAAATTCTGCACAAAATGGCAGGCCGTTCGTATACAGCCCCAGCAAGTGCTACTTGCGAGGACCAGTGCATGATTTAATTTCATTAAAATTCACTAAAAACCTTAATTTATTTGCGAAATAGCTAAACAATTTTCACAAGCTAACCCATTTTTGTTCTCATAAAATGATAAACAAAGAAAATGTCATATAAACGTGACGACATGCGGTGAACTTCCCATACAGCATAGGCTTTAGGGATGGGTAGGTCCGGATCTTAATGTGTCCCGGACATATGTCCGGTGTCGGAATTGTTTCCTACCACTCCGAAAAATTTTCTTTAATGTGTCCGATGTGTCCGGACTTGACACAAACTTTATTTCGTGAGAATGTGGTGTGTTTGCTGAATCTGTCATAACCTATTTTCTTTAATGTGTCCGGACACATCGGGCTTCTTATTTTCTTTAATGTGTTCGATGTGTCCGGACACATCAAAGACACAAACTTTATTTTGTGAGAATGTAGTGTGTTTGCTGAAGCTGTCAAAACCTATTACGACCTGTTTATATGCGAGTTAAAGAATGCTAAAGCGTTCGTAAAGAAAGGAACCTCTTGTTTTTCATTCTTGTTAATATTATTTGTTATCTATTAGCTTATAACTATTCCAATAATACTATTTTTAGTATTTATTTAAATTTTAAATAATACTGAAACCAATCAAACACTGCAATTTATTTTTTGATAGCTATATCTCACTTAACCAAATGACACTTCGCGGTGTGCCGTGTGTTCGGCGGAATGGTGGCATAAAAGAAAAAGAACGGACACATTGGAATTGGGAAGGCAAAAAAATTTAATAGGTCCGCGGACATGTGTCCGGACCTAAAAAAACCTGTTTCATGTCCGATCCGGCTCCGGACTCATTAAGCACAACCCTAATAGCAAAGAATATGTAATAAATAGAAGGTGCATCTCATACATGTTTCAGAGCGAAAAAGTTTCTTCGATGGACGTATCTATACGTCCATGTTGCCCAACATTCGCAACATTCTTTGCCTGAGGTTTCTTCTAGGTGGTAGCCGTACGTCCATGTTGCGCAACATTCTTCGTACGCATCATCATGGATTTTACGGCAGCTTCGGTTATCAGCATAAAGCCGGTAGCAATTTCGCCTTTATTTATGGTGTGTGAAGCCATTTTTTCATAGGGCACGATAGCCTAGTGGCTAGAGTGGCTTGCTCGCAAGTAAAAGGCCTGGGTTCAAAACTGGGTACGGGAGTAGTATAAAAATATATTTTTTCAATTTAAGAATAATTTTTGTACAATCTTCTTTTTATTCGCGTGCCAGGTCTTTTTTTTTTTTGCTAACGATGTGCAGACGAATGCTGAATGGATGTGTTTGTGTCATTTAGCGTCTGTGTGTCATCGCATGTAGAATGAGCTTTGTGTGGGTATTCTTGAGTTTTCTGAGTTGACGACGCTAAACGTCGGCAATAAATAAAAACGACAGAGGAGAATGCCTTTTTAGCAATAAGAAGAACGTAGCGCAACTGCGTTTTTTCTTATTGAAAAAATTAGGAAAAATGTCGGTATATTCTTTGCGTTTTATCCGGTACATTGAATTGTACCGGAATAATTCAATAAAAAAAGGATATCTGAAATGTTTAAACTTCTTAAAGTTCAAAATGTTTTTTAAATGTTCAAACCAATTTAATAAAGTATTTTACAAAATGTTCATACATATAGAAAATGTTGAAATTTAATATAGTAAGCTTACAAATAAAATATTTATAGTATTTATTAAAAAGAATTAAAAAACTTTTTTGAAAAATTAAATTCAAAAAATTAATAAATACGAGTATTTATTGCTTGTAAACTTTTAAAAATTTTTGGTTTTTTAAAAATTGTCTGGTTTTAAAATTATCCTAAAAAATATTACGATTATTTCAATTTCCAATTTCTCATTTCGCGTAACATAAAGAAATTGTCTTTTCAATTTTAAGTTGCAAAAATTTCGAGCTGCGGCCGCAAGCGCCGACAACCTTGCCAACACACGACCAAAGCAAACACAGACGTATAAAATTACCCAACACAAACAACAAACAACGTTTTGTCAAAAGCGACGAAACGAAAGGGTAAGAAATGCATTGGGCTCGGGCCATGTTGGAAAGGTTGTCGGCGCTTGCGGCCGCAGCTAGAATTTTTTGCAATTTAAAATTGAAAAGCCAATTTCTTCATGTTACGCGATATGAGAAATTGGAAATTGAAATAATCGTAAAATTTTTTCAGGATAATTTTAAAACCAGATAATTTTTACGAAAATTTTTAAAAGTTTACAAGCAATAAATATTGCGTATTTATTAATTTTAATAGTTTTTGGAATTTTATTTTTCAAAACAATTTTTTAATTTATTTATAATAAATACTATAAATATTTTATATTACTTTCTTATAATTACTTATAATATTTTATCTTACTTTCTTAACTTTCAACATTTTCTATATGTAAAAACATTTCGTAAAATAATATAGTTTAATATAGTTTATTTACTTTCTTTTATTATTTACTCTTTTGCATGTTTTAATATAGTTTATTTACTTTATTTTATTATTTACTCTTTTGCATGTTTTAATATAGTTTATTTACTTTATATTATTATTATTTCTCTTTTGCATGTTTTAATATAGTTTATTTAATTTTGCATGGTATTTTATTATTTATATTATTTTATTGAGAATTTTTTTTGCAAAGAGCAGCGAATAAAACAATATTGAGAAAACCCAAAATTTGTTATAGTATTTATAACAACGCTTTAGTTATTATAGCGAAAAAAAATACGAAATTATGTCTTAAATTGAAAGAAATAATTCCAACGATATTTTTTATAACTACTCCCGCACCCAGTTTTGAACCCAAGCCTTTCCCCTCGCAAACAAGCTACTTTAGCCAGTAGGCCATCGAGCCCTATAGAATAACTACTTCACACACCATAAATGAAGGCAAAATTACTACCGGCTTTGATGCTGATAAAAGAAGCTGCCGTAAAATCCATTATGATGCGAAACATGGGCGTACGAAGAATGTTGCTCAACATGGACGTACGGCTACCTCCTAGAAGAAACCTCAGGCAAAGAATGTTGCGAATGTTGCGCAACATGGACGTACGGCCACCTCCATTGAGAAACCTCAGGTTATGGACGTACGAAGAATGTTGCACAACATGGACGTACGGCTACGTCCATCGAAGAAACTTTTTTGCTCTGAAACATGTATGAGATGCGCCTTCTATTTATTACATATTCTTTGCTAATAGGCTTAACGCTATAGGTGTGTCCCACGTAATAATAACAAAGAAATTCGGTCTTTTTTTGACATATTTTTTGGCGGGAACGAAGTTTCCTATCTCCTTATCTCTGATCTCTGGTGTACGTGCTTAAAAATAGCTACGGTAGTTAGCTACGAGCTGGTGTAAACCTCCCTATATAACAAAGCTCCGCAATACTTACTTACTTGTGTTTTCAAAATCTTATTAAAATTCAAGGAACAGGTTTACCGTTTGAGCCATGCCCCAATTTTTTTGCATTTTTTGTTGTTGTTGTTGTTTTTGGAGCTGATTCTAATAAAGCCATCAGTTTTTGTCGCTCTCCTCTAGTTTAAAAGTTATAGCCCTCTAAAGTTTGGAATTGACATGCCTATAACTCATAAACCAGAGGAGATATTTCGATCATATAAAAAAAAATGTATAAAAATTAAACATTCTCATTTACATTTTTTTTATTCTCATTTACATTTGTTCTATTCTCATTTTCAATTGACGTATTCTCTTTTACATTTGTTCTATTCTCATTTACAAATGGAAAATCTCATTTTCAATTGACGTATTCTCATTTTCAAAGGGAATATCTCTTTTTCAATTGATCTAATCTCATTTACAATTGAAAAATCTCATTTTCAAATGACCTATTCTCATTTACACTTGACCTATTCTCATTTACAGTTGGAAATGGTGTAGTTATTATTAAAAAAATAATAAACCTAAAAAGGAAAGAAAGATGCTTAAAGTGCCTCAAAATCTAAGAAATCGCTCGTTTTTAAATCGAACACAGCAAAAAAGCACCTCTAGGGTAGTTTCTGAGTTATAACCATTGAAAGTTGCAATTTTTCAGGCTGCCGTCTCCAAACTTTTTGAGATACATAATTCCTTTGGTTTTAACAATGTTTAATTAACCTTTACGGCCTCCTAGAGACTTCACCTCTTTGGTTATGACTCTCGAAATTTTTAATTTTATTTGGTTTATAAAATTAATGCCATTTTTTTGGGAAATCCAAATACCTAAGGATATTTCAATATATATATACATAGTCTTTTGTATTAGGCCAAGAAAAGTGTGTGTACAGAAAAACATTTTCTTCAGAAGAAGAAATGGTACGAACTAAACGTGGTTTAAAATCCGAGGAATTAGAACTGAATTCGCGAATACAATGAAATGCATTGCATAAGATTCATTCCGCGGCTTTATTCCAGTGGACAATAATAAATCTCTGTTTTATATATTTTTTAGGCGTATCTATAAATTACGTCAAAAATTATTTATTTCCTGCGAAAAGCCTGCAAAATTTGCAACTAGCTGCAAAATTTTCTTTTGTTCATGATGATTTTATTCAAAAATAGTTTTAAAATACGCTTAAAATTGCCTCAGATCGGCCCTTTTAAATTTTGATTTTTTAATGAAGCTATTTTAAGGTTATGAAGCATTTATGAATAGTTTTTCGAATTTTGTATTTTAAAGGCTTTGTAACTCATTTGTAAATTTTTATGAATTAGACTGTATTTATTTAATTTAAATATTATGTAGTAACAATTAAATGCTTATAATTATAAAAATAGTGGAGTATTATAATTTGCTGTTACAGTCTCAATTATAAAACTATCCTGTTGCACATTTCATGGTTCTTTGGATTTAAAGCTAAAGTGAATCCGGCGGATTTGTGCGAGTATTTGGAATGTACCATTTTACTGTACGATTTGGCAGCTTTGGCAGCAAAGGGAATGATGAATGGATAAACTTACGAGAGTGTAGCTTCAGAATGTTGCAATTGCCTGCAGACTTCTATCGGAATAAAAATTAATATCTGCCTGAAGGCTAATCTTTGGTTCGTGAATGAGTCTAAATTTACTTTTGACTCGTGCGTGAGTAAATCCAGCAACCGTGTGGCCAAGTACAGCAATGCCCGTACTAGAAAAAAATACAAAAACATCACATAAAACACTTAAATAATAAGTTAATCATTAGTCAAAGTACTTTTTCTGAATTTTTCCATTTTGTTGCGATTCCAAATGCTAAGTTTATTTTCATTCCCCTTCTATTCAAATCGATTGACTTAACCCTCAGTATACGCATTTAGACCGTGGCTCCCAACGATAGTATCCCATAGTGTTCATGATTTTGCGACAGGGTGGTGCTTTAATATGCTGGCATCGGATCCGGGTGCGGTACCACTTAAAACATGACGGTACCACTTAAAAATACCAGAAGTTGCAACAAAGTTCCCTGCACTGAAATTCTGCACAAAATGGCAGGCCGTTCGTATACAGCCCCAGCAAGTGCTACTTGCGAGGACCAGTGCATGATTTAATTTCATTAAAATTCACTAAAAACCTTAATTTCTTTGCGAAATAGCTAAACAATTTTCACAAGCTAACCCATTTTTGTTCTCATAAAATGATAAACAAAGAAAATGTCATATAAACGTGACGACATGCGGTGAACTTCCCATACAGCATAGGCTTTAGGGATGGGTAGGTCCGGATCTTAATGTGTCCCGGACATATGTCCGGTGTCGGAATTGTTTCCTACCACTCCGAAAAATTTTCTTTAATGTGTCCGATGTGTCCGGACTTGACACAAACTTTATTTCGTGAGAATGTGGTGTGTTTGCTGAATCTGTCATAACCTATTTTCTTTAATGTGTCCGGACACATCGGACTTCTTATTTTCTTTAATGTGTTCGATGTGTCCGGACACATCAAAGACACAAACTTTATTTTGTGAGAATGTAGTGTGTTTGCTGAAGCTGTCAAAACCTATTACGACCTGTTTATATGCGAGTTAAAGAATGCTAAAGCGTTCGTAAAGAAAGGAACCTCTTGTTTTTCATTCTTGTTAATATTATTTGTTATCTATTAGCTTATAACTATTCCAATAATACTATTTTTAGTATTTATTTAAATTTTAAATAATACTGAAACCAATCAAACACTGCAATTTATTTTTTGATAGCTATATCTCACTTAACCAAATGACACTTCGCGGTGTGCCGTGTGTTCGGCGGAATGGTGGCATAAAAGAAAAAGAACGGACACATTGGAATTGGGAAGGCAAAAAAATTTAATAGGTCCGCGGACATGTGTCCGGACCTAAAAAAACCTGTTTCATGTCCGATCCGGCTCCGGACTCATTAAGCACAACCCTAATAGCAAAGAATATGTAATAAATAGAAGGTGCATCTCATACATGTTTCAGAGCGAAAAAGTTTCTTCGATGGACGTATCTATACGTCCATGTTGCCCAACATTCGCAACATTCTTTGCCTGAGGTTTCTTCTAGGTGGTAGCCGTACGTCCATGTTGCGCAACATTCTTCGTACGCATCATCATGGATTTTACGGCAGCTTCGGTTATCAGCATAAAGCCGGTAGCAATTTCGCCTTTATTTATGGTGTGTGAAGCCATTTTTTCATAGGGCACGATAGCCTAGTGGCTAGAGTGGCTTGCTCGCAAGTAAAAGGCCTGGGTTCAAAACTGGGTACGGGAGTAGTATAAAAATATATTTTTTCAATTTAAGAATAATTTTTGTACAATCTTCTTTTTATTCGCGTGCCAGGTCTTTTTTTTTTTTGCTAACGATGTGCAGACGAATGCTGAATGGATGTGTTTGTGTCATTTAGCGTCTGTGTGTCATCGCATGTAGAATGAGCTTTGTGTGGGTATTCTTGAGTTTTCTGAGTTGACGACGCTAAACGTCGGCAATAAATAAAAACGACAGAGGAGAATGCCTTTTTAGCAATAAGAAGAACGTAGCGCAACTGCGTTTTTTCTTATTGAAAAAATTAGGAAAAATGTCGGTATATTCTTTGCGTTTTATCCGGTACATTGAATTGTACCGGAATAATTCAATAAAAAAAGGATATCTGAAATGTTTAAACTTCTTAAAGTTCAAAATGTTTTTTAAATGTTCAAACCAATTTAATAAAGTATTTTACAAAATGTTCATACATATAGAAAATGTTGAAATTTAATATAGTAAGCTTACAAATAAAATATTTATAGTATTTATTAAAAAGAATTAAAAAACTTTTTTGAAAAATTAAATTCAAAAAATTAATAAATACGAGTATTTATTGCTTGTAAACTTTTAAAAATTTTTGGTTTTTTAAAAATTGTCTGGTTTTAAAATTATCCTAAAAAATATTACGATTATTTCAATTTCCAATTTCTCATTTCGCGTAACATAAAGAAATTGTCTTTTCAATTTTAAGTTGCAAAAATTTCGAGCTGCGGCCGCAAGCGCCGACAACCTTGCCAACACACGACCAAAGCAAACACAGACGTATAAAATTACCCAACACAAACAACAAACAACGTTTTGTCAAAAGCGACGAAACGAAAGGGTAAGAAATGCATTGGGCTCGGACCATGTTGGAAAGGTTGTCGGCGCTTGCGGCCGCAGCTAGAATTTTTTGCAATTTAAAATTGAAAAGCCAATTTCTTCATGTTACGCGATATGAGAAATTGGAAATTGAAATAATCGTAAAATTTTTTCAGGATAATTTTAAAACCAGATAATTTTTACGAAAATTTTTAAAAGTTTACAAGCAATAAATATTGCGTATTTATTAATTTTAATAGTTTTTGGAATTTTATTTTTCAAAACAATTTTTTAATTTATTTATAATAAATACTATAAATATTTTATATTACTTTCTTATAATTACTTATAATATTTTATCTTACTTTCTTAACTTTCAACATTTTCTATATGTAAAAACATTTCGTAAAATAATATAGTTTAATATAGTTTATTTACTTTCTTTTATTATTTACTCTTTTGCATGTTTTAATATAGTTTATTTACTTTATTTTATTATTTACTCTTTTGCATGTTTTAATATAGTTTATTTACTTTATATTATTATTATTTCTCTTTTGCATGTTTTAATATAGTTTATTTAATTTTGCATGGTATTTTATTATTTATATTATTTTATTGAGAATTTTATTTGCAAAGAGCAGCGAATAAAACAATATTGAGAAAACCCAAAATTTGTTATAGTATTTATAACAACGCTTTAGTTATTATAGCGAAAAAAAATACGAAATTATGTCTTAAATTGAAAGAAATAATTCCAACGATATTTTTTATAACTACTCCCGCACCCAGTTTTGAACCCAAGCCTTTCCCCTCGCAAACAAGCTACTTTAGCCAGTAGGCCATCGAGCCCTATAGAATAACTACTTCACACACCATAAATGAAGGCAAAATTACTACCGGCTTTGATGCTGATAAAAGAAGCTGCCGTAAAATCCATTATGATGCGAAACATGGGCGTACGAAGAATGTTGCTCAACATGGACGTACGGCTACCTCCTAGAAGAAACCTCAGGCAAAGAATGTTGCGAATGTTGCGCAACATGGACGTACGGCCACCTCCATTGAGAAACCTCAGGTTATGGACGTACGAAGAATGTTGCACAACATGGACGTACGGCTACGTCCATCGAAGAAACTTTTTTGCTCTGAAACATGTATGAGATGCGCCTTCTATTTATTACATATTCTTTGCTAATAGGCTTAACGCTATAGGTGTGTCCCACGTAATAATAACAAAGAAATTCGGTCTTTTTTTGACATATTTTTTGGCGGGAACGAAGTTTCCTATCTCCTTATCTCTGATCTCTGGTGTACGTGCTTAAAAATAGCTACGGTAGTTAGCTACGAGCTGGTGTAAACCTCCCTATATAACAAAGCTCCGCAATACTTACTTACTTGTGTTTTCAAAATCTTATTAAAATTCAAGGAACAGGTTTACCGTTTGAGCCATGCCCCAATTTTTTTGCATTTTTTGTTGTTGTTGTTGTTTTTGGAGCTGATTCTAATAAAGCCATCAGTTTTTGTCGCTCTCCTCTAGTTTAAAAGTTATAGCCCTCTAAAGTTTGGAATTGACATGCCTATAACTCATAAACCAGAGGAGATATTTCGATCATATAAAAAAAAATGTATAAAAATTAAACATTCTCATTTACATTTTTTTTATTCTCATTTACATTTGTTCTATTCTCATTTTCAATTGACGTATTCTCTTTTACATTTGTTCTATTCTCATTTACAAATGGAAAATCTCATTTTCAATTGACGTATTCTCATTTTCAAAGGGAATATCTCTTTTTCAATTGATCTAATCTCATTTACAATTGAAAAATCTCATTTTCAAATGACCTATTCTCATTTACACTTGACCTATTCTCATTTACAGTTGGAAATGGTGTAGTTATTATTAAAAAAATAATAAACCTAAAAAGGAAAGAAAGATGCTTAAAGTGCCTCAAAATCTAAGAAATCGCTCGTTTTTAAATCGAACACAGCAAAAAAGCACCTCTAGGGTAGTTTCTGAGTTATAACCATTGAAAGTTGCAATTTTTCAGGCTGCCGTCTCCAAACTTTTTGAGATACATAATTCCTTTGGTTTTAACAATGTTTAATTAACCTTTACGGCCTCCTAGAGACTTCACCTCTTTGGTTATGACTCTCGAAATTTTTAATTTTATTTGGTTTATAAAATTAATGCCATTTTTTTGGGAAATCCAAATACCTAAGGATATTTCAATATATATATACATAGTCTTTTGTATTAGGCCAAGAAAAGTGTGTGTACAGAAAAACATTTTCTTCAGAAGAAGAAATGGTACGAACTAAACGTGGTTTAAAATCCGAGGAATTAGAACTGAATTCGCGAATACAATGAAATGCATTGCATAAGATTCATTCCGCGGCTTTATTCCAGTGGACAATAATAAATCTCTGTTTTATATATTTTTTAGGCGTATCTATAAATTACGTCAAAAATTATTTATTTCCTGCGAAAAGCCTGCAAAATTTGCAACTAGCTGCAAAATTTTCTTTTGTTCATGATGATTTTATTCAAAAATAGTTTTAAAATACGCTTAAAATTGCCTCAGATCGGCCCTTTTAAATTTTGATTTTTTAATGAAGCTATTTTAAGGTTATGAAGCATTTATGAATAGTTTTTCGAATTTTGTATTTTAAAGGCTTTGTAACTCATTTGTAAATTTTTATGAATTAGACTGTATTTATTTAATTTAAATATTATGTAGTAACAATTAAATGCTTATAATTATAAAAATAGTGGAGTATTATAATTTGCTGTTACAGTCTCAATTATAAAACTATCCTGTTGCACATTTCATGGTTCTTTGGATTTAAAGCTAAAGTGAATCCGGCGGATTTGTGCGAGTATTTGGAATGTACCATTTTACTGTACGATTTGGCAGCTTTGGCAGCAAAGGGAATGATGAATGGATAAACTTACGAGAGTGTAGCTTCAGAATGTTGCAATTGCCTGCAGACTTCTATCGGAATAAAAATTAATATCTGCCTGAAGGCTAATCTTTGGTTCGTGAATGAGTCTAAATTTACTTTTGACTCGTGCGTGAGTAAATCCAGCAACCGTGTGGCCAAGTACAGCAATGCCCGTACTAGAAAAAAATACAAAAACATCACATAAAACACTTAAATAATAAGTTAATCATTAGTCAAAGTACTTTTTCTGAATTTTTCCATTTTGTTGCGATTCCAAATGCTAAGTTTATTTTCATTCCCCTTCTATTCAAATCGATTGACTTAACCCTCAGTATACGCATTTAGACCGTGGCTCCCAACGATAGTATCCCATAGTGTTCATGATTTTGCGACAGGGTGGTGCTTTAATATGCTGGCATCGGATCCGGGTGCGGTACCACTTAAAACATGACGGTACCACTTAAAAATACCAGAAGTTGCAACAAAGTTCCCTGCACTGAAATTCTGCACAAAATGGCAGGCCGTTCGTATACAGCCCCAGCAAGTGCTACTTGCGAGGACCAGTGCATGATTTAATTTCATTAAAATTCACTAAAAACCTTAATTTCTTTGCGAAATAGCTAAACAATTTTCACAAGCTAACCCATTTTTGTTCTCATAAAATGATAAACAAAGAAAATGTCATATAAACGTGACGACATGCGGTGAACTTCCCATACAGCATAGGCTTTAGGGATGGGTAGGTCCGGATCTTAATGTGTCCCGGACATATGTCCGGTGTCGGAATTGTTTCCTACCACTCCGAAAAATTTTCTTTAATGTGTCCGATGTGTCCGGACTTGACACAAACTTTATTTCGTGAGAATGTGGTGTGTTTGCTGAATCTGTCATAACCTATTTTCTTTAATGTGTCCGGACACATCGGACTTCTTATTTTCTTTAATGTGTTCGATGTGTCCGGACACATCAAAGACACAAACTTTATTTTGTGAGAATGTAGTGTGTTTGCTGAAGCTGTCAAAACCTATTACGACCTGTTTATATGCGAGTTAAAGAATGCTAAAGCGTTCGTAAAGAAAGGAACCTCTTGTTTTTCATTCTTGTTAATATTATTTGTTATCTATTAGCTTATAACTATTCCAATAATACTATTTTTAGTATTTATTTAAATTTTAAATAATACTGAAACCAATCAAACACTGCAATTTATTTTTTGATAGCTATATCTCACTTAACCAAATGACACTTCGCGGTGTGCCGTGTGTTCGGCGGAATGGTGGCATAAAAGAAAAAGAACGGACACATTGGAATTGGGAAGGCAAAAAAATTTAATAGGTCCGCGGACATGTGTCCGGACCTAAAAAAACCTGTTTCATGTCCGATCCGGCTCCGGACTCATTAAGCACAACCCTAATAGCAAAGAATATGTAATAAATAGAAGGTGCATCTCATACATGTTTCAGAGCGAAAAAGTTTCTTCGATGGACGTATCTATACGTCCATGTTGCCCAACATTCGCAACATTCTTTGCCTGAGGTTTCTTCTAGGTGGTAGCCGTACGTCCATGTTGCGCAACATTCTTCGTACGCATCATCATGGATTTTACGGCAGCTTCGGTTATCAGCATAAAGCCGGTAGCAATTTCGCCTTTATTTATGGTGTGTGAAGCCATTTTTTCATAGGGCACGATAGCCTAGTGGCTAGAGTGGCTTGCTCGCAAGTAAAAGGCCTGGGTTCAAAACTGGGTACGGGAGTAGTATAAAAATATATTTTTTCAATTTAAGAATAATTTTTGTACAATCTTCTTTTTATTCGCGTGCCAGGTCTTTTTTTTTTTTGCTAACGATGTGCAGACGAATGCTGAATGGATGTGTTTGTGTCATTTAGCGTCTGTGTGTCATCGCATGTAGAATGAGCTTTGTGTGGGTATTCTTGAGTTTTCTGAGTTGACGACGCTAAACGTCGGCAATAAATAAAAACGACAGAGGAGAATGCCTTTTTAGCAATAAGAAGAACGTAGCGCAACTGCGTTTTTTCTTATTGAAAAAATTAGGAAAAATGTCGGTATATTCTTTGCGTTTTATCCGGTACATTGAATTGTACCGGAATAATTCAATAAAAAAAGGATATCTGAAATGTTTAAACTTCTTAAAGTTCAAAATGTTTTTTAAATGTTCAAACCAATTTAATAAAGTATTTTACAAAATGTTCATACATATAGAAAATGTTGAAATTTAATATAGTAAGCTTACAAATAAAATATTTATAGTATTTATTAAAAAGAATTAAAAAACTTTTTTGAAAAATTAAATTCAAAAAATTAATAAATACGAGTATTTATTGCTTGTAAACTTTTAAAAATTTTTGGTTTTTTAAAAATTGTCTGGTTTTAAAATTATCCTAAAAAATATTACGATTATTTCAATTTCCAATTTCTCATTTCGCGTAACATAAAGAAATTGTCTTTTCAATTTTAAGTTGCAAAAATTTCGAGCTGCGGCCGCAAGCGCCGACAACCTTGCCAACACACGACCAAAGCAAACACAGACGTATAAAATTACCCAACACAAACAACAAACAACGTTTTGTCAAAAGCGACGAAACGAAAGGGTAAGAAATGCATTGGGCTCGGACCATGTTGGAAAGGTTGTCGGCGCTTGCGGCCGCAGCTAGAATTTTTTGCAATTTAAAATTGAAAAGCCAATTTCTTCATGTTACGCGATATGAGAAATTGGAAATTGAAATAATCGTAAAATTTTTTCAGGATAATTTTAAAACCAGATAATTTTTACGAAAATTTTTAAAAGTTTACAAGCAATAAATATTGCGTATTTATTAATTTTAATAGTTTTTGGAATTTTATTTTTCAAAACAATTTTTTAATTTATTTATAATAAATACTATAAATATTTTATATTACTTTCTTATAATTACTTATAATATTTTATCTTACTTTCTTAACTTTCAACATTTTCTATATGTAAAAACATTTCGTAAAATAATATAGTTTAATATAGTTTATTTACTTTCTTTTATTATTTACTCTTTTGCATGTTTTAATATAGTTTATTTACTTTATTTTATTATTTACTCTTTTGCATGTTTTAATATAGTTTATTTACTTTATATTATTATTATTTCTCTTTTGCATGTTTTAATATAGTTTATTTAATTTTGCATGGTATTTTATTATTTATATTATTTTATTGAGAATTTTATTTGCAAAGAGCAGCGAATAAAACAATATTGAGAAAACCCAAAATTTGTTATAGTATTTATAACAACGCTTTAGTTATTATAGCGAAAAAAAATACGAAATTATGTCTTAAATTGAAAGAAATAATTCCAACGATATTTTTTATAACTACTCCCGCACCCAGTTTTGAACCCAAGCCTTTCCCCTCGCAAACAAGCTACTTTAGCCAGTAGGCCATCGAGCCCTATAGAATAACTACTTCACACACCATAAATGAAGGCAAAATTACTACCGGCTTTGATGCTGATAAAAGAAGCTGCCGTAAAATCCATTATGATGCGAAACATGGGCGTACGAAGAATGTTGCTCAACATGGACGTACGGCTACCTCCTAGAAGAAACCTCAGGCAAAGAATGTTGCGAATGTTGCGCAACATGGACGTACGGCCACCTCCATTGAGAAACCTCAGGTTATGGACGTACGAAGAATGTTGCACAACATGGACGTACGGCTACGTCCATCGAAGAAACTTTTTTGCTCTGAAACATGTATGAGATGCGCCTTCTATTTATTACATATTCTTTGCTAATAGGCTTAACGCTATAGGTGTGTCCCACGTAATAATAACAAAGAAATTCGGTCTTTTTTTGACATATTTTTTGGCGGGAACGAAGTTTCCTATCTCCTTATCTCTGGTGTACGTGCTTGAAAATAGCTACGGTAGTTAGCTACGAGCTGGTGTAAACCTGCCTATATAACAAAGCTCCGCAATACTTACTTACTTGTGTTTTCAAAATCTTATTAAAATTCAAGGAACAGGTTTACCGTTTGAGCCATGCCCCAATTTTTTTGCATTTTTTGTTGTTGTTGTTGTTTTTGGAGCTGATTCTAATAAAGCCATCAGTTTTTGTCGCTCTCCTCTAGTTTAAAAGTTATAGCCCTCTAAAGTTTGGAATTGACATGCCTATAACTCATAAACCAGAGGAGATATTTCGATCATATAAAAAAAAATGTATAAAAATTAAACATTCTCATTTACATTTTTTTTATTCTCATTTACATTTGTTCTATTCTCATTTTCAATTGACGTATTCTCTTTTACATTTGTTCTATTCTCATTTACAAATGGAAAATCTCATTTTCAATTGACGTATTCTCATTTTCAAAGGGAATATCTCTTTTTCAATTGATGTAATCTCTTTTACAATTGAAAAATCTCATTTTCAAATGACCTATTCTCATTTACACTTGACCTATTCTCATTTACAGTTGGAAATGGTGTAGTTATTATTAAAAAAATAATAAACCTAAAAAGGAAAGAAAGATGCTTAAAGTGCCTCAAAATCTAAGAAATCGCTCGTTTTTAAATCGAACACAGCAAAAAAGCACCTCTAGGGTAGTTTCTGAGTTATAACCATTGAAAGTTGCAATTTTTCAGGCTGCCGTCTCCAAACTTTTTGAGATACATAATTCCTTTGGTTTTAACAATGTTTAATTAACCTTTACGGCCTCCTAGAGACTTTACCTCTTTGGTTATGACTCTCGAAATTTTTAATTTTATTTGGTTTATAAAATTAATGCCATTTTTTTGGGAAATCCAAATACCTAAGGATATTTCAATATATATATATACATAGTCTTTTGTATTAGGCCAAGAAAAGTGTGTGTACAGAAAAACATTTTCTTCAGAAGAAGAAATGGTACGAACTAAACGTGGTTTAAAATCCGAGGAATTAGAACTGAATTCGCGAATACAATGAAATGCATTGCATAAGATTCATTCCGCGGCTTTATTCCAGTGGACAATAATAAATCTCTGTTTTATATATTTTTTAGGCGTATCTATAAATTACGTCAAAAATTATTTATTTCCTGCGAAAAGCCTGCAAAATTTGCAACTAGCTGCAAAATTTTCTTTTGTTCATGATGATTTTATTCAAAAATAGTTTTAAAATACGCTTAAAATTGCCTCAGATCGGCCCTTTTAAATTTTGATTTTTTAATGAAGCTATTTTAAGGTTATGAAGCATTTATGAATAGTTTTTCGAATTTTGTATTTTAAAGGCTTTGTAACTCATTTGTAAATTTTTATGAATTAGACTGTATTTATTTAATTTAAATATTATGTAGTAACAATTAAATGCTTATAATTATAAAAATAGTGGAGTATTATAATTTGCTGTTACAGTCTCAATTATAAAACTATCCTGTTGCACATTTCATGGTTCTTTGGATTTAAAGCTAAAGTGAATCCGGCGGATTTGTGCGAGTATTTGGAATGTACCATTTTACTGTACGATTTGGCAGCTTTGGCAGCAAAGGGAATGATGAATGGATAAACTTACGAGAGTGTAGCTTCAGAATGTTGCAATTGCCTGCAGACTTCTATCGGAATAAAAATTAATATCTGCCTGAAGGCTAATCTTTGGTTCGTGAATGAGTCTAAATTTACTTTTGACTCGTGCGTGAGTAAATCCAGCAACCGTGTGGCCAAGTACAGCAATGCCCGTACTAGAAAAAAATACAAAAACATCACATAAAACACTTAAATAATAAGTTAATCATTAGTCAAAGTACTTTTTCTGAATTTTTCCATTTTGTTGCGATTCCAAATGCTAAGTTTATTTTCATTCCCCTTCTATTCAAATCGATTGACTTAACCCTCAGTATACGCATTTAGACCGTGGCTCCCAACGATAGTATCCCATAGTGTTCATGATTTTGCGACAGGGTGGTGCTTTAATATGCTGGCATCGGATCCGGGTGCGGTACCACTTAAAACATGACGGTACCACTTAAAAATACCAGAAGTTGCAACAAAGTTCCCTGCACTGAAATTCTGCACAAAATGGCAGGCCGTTCGTATACAGCCCCAGCAAGTGCTACTTGCGAGGACCAGTGCATGATTTAATTTCATTAAAATTCACTAAAAACCTTAATTTCTTTGCGAAATAGCTAAACAATTTTCACAAGCTAACCCATTTTTGTTCTCATAAAATGATAAACAAAGAAAATGTCATATAAACGTGACGACATGCGGTGAACTTCCCATACAGCATAGGCTTTAGGGATGGGTAGGTCCGGATCTTAATGTGTCCCGGACATATGTCCGGTGTCGGAATTGTTTCCTACCACTCCGAAAAATTTTCTTTAATGTGTCCGATGTGTCCGGACTTGACACAAACTTTATTTCGTGAGAATGTGGTGTGTTTGCTGAATCTGTCATAACCTATTTTCTTTAATGTGTCCGGACACATCGGACTTCTTATTTTCTTTAATGTGTTCGATGTGTCCGGACACATCAAAGACACAAACTTTATTTTGTGAGAATGTAGTGTGTTTGCTGAAGCTGTCAAAACCTATTACGACCTGTTTATATGCGAGTTAAAGAATGCTAAAGCGTTCGTAAAGAAAGGAACCTCTTGTTTTTCATTCTTGTTAATATTATTTGTTATCTATTAGCTTATAACTATTCCAATAATACTATTTTTAGTATTTATTTAAATTTTAAATAATACTGAAACCAATCAAACACTGCAATTTATTTTTTGATAGCTATATCTCACTTAACCAAATGACACTTCGCGGTGTGCCGTGTGTTCGGCGGAATGGTGGCATAAAAGAAAAAGAACGGACACATTGGAATTGGGAAGGCAAAAAAATTTAATAGGTCCGCGGACATGTGTCCGGACCTAAAAAAACCTGTTTCATGTCCGATCCGGCTCCGGACTCATTAAGCACAACCCTAATAGCAAAGAATATGTAATAAATAGAAGGTGCATCTCATACATGTTTCAGAGCGAAAAAGTTTCTTCGATGGACGTATCTATACGTCCATGTTGCCCAACATTCGCAACATTCTTTGCCTGAGGTTTCTTCTAGGTGGTAGCCGTACGTCCATGTTGCGCAACATTCTTCGTACGCATCATCATGGATTTTACGGCAGCTTCGGTTATCAGCATAAAGCCGGTAGCAATTTCGCCTTTATTTATGGTGTGTGAAGCCATTTTTTCATAGGGCACGATAGCCTAGTGGCTAGAGTGGCTTGCTCGCAAGTAAAAGGCCTGGGTTCAAAACTGGGTACGGGAGTAGTATAAAAATATATTTTTTCAATTTAAGAATAATTTTTGTACAATCTTCTTTTTATTCGCGTGCCAGGTCTTTTTTTTTTTTGCTAACGATGTGCAGACGAATGCTGAATGGATGTGTTTGTGTCATTTAGCGTCTGTGTGTCATCGCATGTAGAATGAGCTTTGTGTGGGTATTCTTGAGTTTTCTGAGTTGACGACGCTAAACGTCGGCAATAAATAAAAACGACAGAGGAGAATGCCTTTTTAGCAATAAGAAGAACGTAGCGCAACTGCGTTTTTTCTTATTGAAAAAATTAGGAAAAATGTCGGTATATTCTTTGCGTTTTATCCGGTACATTGAATTGTACCGGAATAATTCAATAAAAAAAGGATATCTGAAATGTTTAAACTTCTTAAAGTTCAAAATGTTTTTTAAATGTTCAAACCAATTTAATAAAGTATTTTACAAAATGTTCATACATATAGAAAATGTTGAAATTTAATATAGTAAGCTTACAAATAAAATATTTATAGTATTTATTAAAAAGAATTAAAAAACTTTTTTGAAAAATTAAATTCAAAAAATTAATAAATACGAGTATTTATTGCTTGTAAACTTTTAAAAATTTTTGGTTTTTTAAAAATTGTCTGGTTTTAAAATTATCCTAAAAAATATTACGATTATTTCAATTTCCAATTTCTCATTTCGCGTAACATAAAGAAATTGTCTTTTCAATTTTAAGTTGCAAAAATTTCGAGCTGCGGCCGCAAGCGCCGACAACCTTGCCAACACACGACCAAAGCAAACACAGACGTATAAAATTACCCAACACAAACAACAAACAACGTTTTGTCAAAAGCGACGAAACGAAAGGGTAAGAAATGCATTGGGCTCGGACCATGTTGGAAAGGTTGTCGGCGCTTGCGGCCGCAGCTAGAATTTTTTGCAATTTAAAATTGAAAAGCCAATTTCTTCATGTTACGCGATATGAGAAATTGGAAATTGAAATAATCGTAAAATTTTTTCAGGATAATTTTAAAACCAGATAATTTTTACGAAAATTTTTAAAAGTTTACAAGCAATAAATATTGCGTATTTATTAATTTTAATAGTTTTTGGAATTTTATTTTTCAAAACAATTTTTTAATTTATTTATAATAAATACTATAAATATTTTATATTACTTTCTTATAATTACTTATAATATTTTATCTTACTTTCTTAACTTTCAACATTTTCTATATGTAAAAACATTTCGTAAAATAATATAGTTTAATATAGTTTATTTACTTTCTTTTATTATTTACTCTTTTGCATGTTTTAATATAGTTTATTTACTTTATTTTATTATTTACTCTTTTGCATGTTTTAATATAGTTTATTTACTTTATATTATTATTATTTCTCTTTTGCATGTTTTAATATAGTTTATTTAATTTTGCATGGTATTTTATTATTTATATTATTTTATTGAGAATTTTATTTGCAAAGAGCAGCGAATAAAACAATATTGAGAAAACCCAAAATTTGTTATAGTATTTATAACAACGCTTTAGTTATTATAGCGAAAAAAAATACGAAATTATGTCTTAAATTGAAAGAAATAATTCCAACGATATTTTTTATAACTACTCCCGCACCCAGTTTTGAACCCAAGCCTTTCCCCTCGCAAACAAGCTACTTTAGCCAGTAGGCCATCGAGCCCTATAGAATAACTACTTCACACACCATAAATGAAGGCAAAATTACTACCGGCTTTGATGCTGATAAAAGAAGCTGCCGTAAAATCCATTATGATGCGAAACATGGGCGTACGAAGAATGTTGCTCAACATGGACGTACGGCTACCTCCTAGAAGAAACCTCAGGCAAAGAATGTTGCGAATGTTGCGCAACATGGACGTACGGCCACCTCCATTGAGAAACCTCAGGTTATGGACGTACGAAGAATGTTGCACAACATGGACGTACGGCTACGTCCATCGAAGAAACTTTTTTGCTCTGAAACATGTATGAGATGCGCCTTCTATTTATTACATATTCTTTGCTAATAGGCTTAACGCTATAGGTGTGTCCCACGTAATAATAACAAAGAAATTCGGTCTTTTTTTGACATATTTATTGGCGGGAACGAAGTTTCCTATCTCCTTATCTCTGATCTCTGGTGTACGTGCTTAAAAATAGCTACGGTAGTTAGCTACGAGCTGGTGTAAACCTCCCTATATAACAAAGCTCCGCAATACTTACTTACTTGTGTTTTCAAAATCTTATTAAAATTCAAGGAACAGGTTTACCGTTTGAGCCATGCCCCAATTTTTTTGCATTTTTTGTTGTTGTTGTTGTTTTTGGAGCTGATTCTAATAAAGCCATCAGTTTTTGTCGCTCTCCTCTAGTTTAAAAGTTATAGCCCTCTAAAGTTTGGAATTAACATGCCTATAACTCATAAACCAGAGGAGATATTTCGATCATATTGGTACCGTTAGAAAGCTCTCCAAAAGCCCTTCAATTTCTTTAAAATAACATTTTTACGAAAACTGTATAGTTTTTATGCAAATCGAAATTTTTCATTTTTTGAACTTTTTTTTTACATTTAATAATTTTTTTCGTTTCAAAGTGTGTAATTAGCCTATTAAATCTTTGTAATAACAATAAAGCTGAGACCGTAAGCTTTCTTTGAGTATTTTTTTCATTTTTATCAGTCTAGTATTTGAGGAGAAAATAGCTGTTAAAGGTCAGAAGAACGTAAGTAAAAACTCCTTTTTTCATTATACTACTATTAAGTTATTAATCTATTGTTGGTTTCACGTAATTTTTTTAAAAATATTTTAAATTTTTACATAATAAGAAGATTGTTTGAATCTGCGCCGCAGGCAAAAAATTTTTAAGAAAAATCGCGCGATTTTTCTTAAAAATTTTTAATTTTTAGACGAGTAATACAAAGTGTAGGTTTAGACTGTAGTAGTATAATGAAAAAAGTAGTTTTTACTTACGTTCTTCTGAACTTTAACAGCTATTTTCTCCTCAAATACTTGACTGATAAAAATGAAAAAAATACTCAAAGAAGGCTTACGGTCTCAGGTTTATTGTTATTCCAAAGATTTAATAGGTTAATTACACACTTTGAAACGAAAAAAATTATTAAATGTGAAAAAAAAAGTTCCAAAAATGAAAAATTTCGATTTGCATAAAAACTATACAGTTTTCGGAAAAATGTTATATTAAAGAAATTGAAGGTTTTTAGAGGGCTTTCTAACGGTACCCATATAATCAAAATAACTTTTCTGGTTTATGAGTTATAGGCATATCAATTCCAAACTTTAGAGGGCTATAACTCGTAAACTAGAAGAGAGCGACAAAAACCGATTGCTTTATTAGAATCAGCTCCATAAACAACAACAACAACAAAAAATGCAATAAAATTGGGGCATGGCTCAAACGGTAAACTTAAGCCATTCGTAAATACCCACTACACGGTATAGCAGGCATTCACTGAATTTGAAGATATTTTTATTAATTTGCTCAAAAACGCGAAAGATACTGATAAACATATTATATACCGCTAGAAAGGTAATATCAAAGAATATGTAATAAATAGAAGGCGCATCTCATACATGTTTCAGAGCAAAAAAGTTTCTTCGATGGACGTAGCCGTACGTCCATGTTGCGCAACATTCGCAACATTCTTTGCCTGAGGGATGCAAGTGTTTGGGCCGTGAACAAAGAGAGAGAAATCGTTCAAACTGCGTGCTCTCGCCTATCATGTGTATTTTTACATCTATGCTTTTCTTCGTTTCTTCGTCCATACCGCCCGCATCTGTGATGCCGTTTGAGTAACTTTGGCTGATTCGGCCTCTTGTTATTTCTTACTCTATGCTTGAACTCAAGTTTAGCTAAGCCACCTCCAAGGCTTAAGCTTCACTCTTAAGCCTGTTGGGTTTCACAGTGCGTTTTATGTCGTAGGCTTAGCTAAAACGCATTTGTGGTGCTATTGTGAATTATTTTTGTAAATTATCTATTTTAAACGGGTCTCGCAGTCGGTATATGCCAAAAATTATTATGACTTAAAAATTATGAATGAAAAAATTATTATTTTTTCGCAGTCGGTATATGTAAAAAATTTTTTTGAACTTAAAAATTATGAATGAAAAAATTATTATATTTATGTTGTAAAATGCAATTTAGGCTTTGTTAAATTATTTACATTTAATTTTAATTTAATAAAAGAGTGAAAAATGTGTTTCACCCCTACACACGAATTATTGAAAAGCACATTTGACGTATAAAAATTATTTTATTAAATAAAAGCGACATATTCCCAATTTGTTGTTTCAAAAATTGACATCTAAAGCTTAAGCCCAGGAAATCTACCGCTTAAGTTAAGCGTCACATTAAGTTAAGCTTACTTCTTAAACTCACACTGTAAAACGCTTCAAAAAGATAAACTGGAGTTTAAGCCTCAGGTGGAGCTTAAGCTTTCACGGAAAAACCGGGCAAAAAAGGGTTATTAGATAAAAGAAAGGCCTTGAAATAGCCTTTTAAACGGCACCAATGTTGAGCCGATATCTCAACTGGTTTTATATAGTCTTTTATATAGTTTATATATTATATATAGTAGATATAGTTTATATATAGTAGATATATTATATATCCTAAACTAAACGAGTCCGACGCTAATTTTCAACATGATTAGACTACGAAGTGCAAGCGCTATTATAGGAAAAAAAATTTAAAAAATCGGAGCCACTCACCTATTCTTTACTTTTGCCAAAATTTTCCTCTACCATGGCACCTACATCAGCCGATAGCCTATATTTTTAGAAGTCTTTAGGTACCAAAATTAGATCGCTACCCACTTTAGTATAGAAGTCATAGCGAAAAAGCCGGAACAACATTTACTGGATTTTCTAGCCAATTGATCTTACCGAATATTTTGCAATCCTATAATAGGTATAGGTGCTTATATTTCTGTAGCAAAAATTTTAAAATTATAGCGAAGCACCAAAAGTTCTAAAACGAAAATAAGAAAAAACCAAAAAAGTTTAGGGTCCGTAGCTGACACCTAAAAAATGTTCCTCTAACATGGCACCTATTTCAGACAATAGCCTATAATTTTCGGAATCTTTAGGTACCAAGGTCATATCCATATGTACTTTAGTATAGAAGTCAAAGCGAGAAAACCAGGCAATTATTCAGAGCCGTTTGCCCCTTATTTAGCTTTTATTAAAAAAAACAACTACTTATATTTGTAGCTCATTAGTTTTTCCTAAATTTCGATACCTCAACGAACTTTGTATCTTTCATAGTTTTCAAGAAATTAAAAAAAGAAGAAACAATAAAATTTGTTTGGGTTTTGGAAAGAACTTTTCTTGGAATACGTGGCTGAATAATAAGGAGAGGGGTAACGATCAACGAGTATAGATAGTAAAGAGATATTATGACTCAAAATTTTTGGCACTCGTCAGATTTTCATGTGCGATTATTGGAATGCAGTCGATAGCGCTGCTTGTGCGAATGCTAGCAGAGAAATTCGAAATGAATTTGTTCTACTTCATAAACGATTATGCGTAAGAAGAGTTGTCGGAAGCAGCAATCGTATGCCAGATGACGAGTAAAAGAAACGATTGATCGATTAGTGGATTACAGCGGGAGACGAGGGTACGATGCAATTCCGCTTATTGTGTTTTCTACATAAAAGTAAAATTTGTTGTTGGTCAGAGTTTTTGACTGCGAATTTTAGCAAATTTGGCATTTTCAGTTTTCGAAGTTTTTTTCTGTTTGGGTTTTTCTGCTATTTGCTATTTCTGTGTTTTCTATGCTTTTTAGATTTAATTTTTAAATCAGGGTATTTTAGTTATTAGTTTAAAATTATTTTAAAATATTTTTAAAATTAAATAAAAAAAGGAGTTTCATTTTTAAAATATACATTTTACTTTTATTTTAATTATTTTATTTTTTTAAAAAATAAAAATATTTTAAAATAAAATATTTATGTTTTAAATTTTTAAGAAAAAAATTATTTTTAAATACAGAATTCCAAAAATCAATACATATTTACTTATTGTAAATTCGTAAATATTTCAATAAAATTTTGTTTTATAATGATCCAAAGATTACATATTTATTTAAATTTATTTACTTATTGTAAATTCGTAAATATTTCAATAAAATTTTGTTTTATAACGATCCAAAGATTACATATTTATTAAAATTTTATAGCCTCATCTTCACGAAATTCAAAAATTATTTTCAGAAACGAAATTGCCAAATATAAAGTTCCACACACGCAAGCATCTACACAAATTAGCATTTGCTCTCACACATGCTAATTTCATTTTTTCTTTTAAGCAGACAATGTACATGTGCATTCTCTTTTCTATGGCCCAGTGCAAGCTTGCCATAGTAAAAGCACCCACACGCGCATGCGTGACTGTTTGTGGTATAGGAATCTAAAAATAGAACACGAAAACTGATTTTCTGTAGGGAGAGCGAATTGTGAGAGGGGAAGAGCAAGCAGCCGTTTGTTCTATTTATTGGTTCCTTCTCTTAGTCCTTCCTTCCCCCCATTATTCCCACAAACAAAGCAATAGGAAACAAGTAAAAGCGTTATCTTCGGCCTGGTTGAAGCTCATATAACCTACACCCGCATCATTTGAAGTGATAAAAAGTGAGCGGGCAGGTGACACTTACTTTATTTTTATTTACAGGGAGTAAATATTTATCTATTAACTCCCTATCTAATGAGCGGACCACGCCAATTTTTAAGAGTATATTTTATCTTAAGACGGTGAATTAAGAAAAAAAATTTTAGTTTAAAATTCTCTCTGCAAGATGAGAAATTGGACGGACAGGGCTAAATCGACTCAGGAGGTGATTCTGAGCTAGAATATATATACTTTTTTATACCTGACACGCCTGCTTTAATGCGTTATAAATCGAAGAACAAAGTGAATATATCCTCATTCCTTCGGGTGTAGGGTATAAATATCAACCTTAATATGGTAGATATTATGTGGCACTGTACAAATTACACCACATTCACCTTGCTGCGCTGCTTTTGAGAACGGCTATGAGTTATTTATGCTGATAATGGCGCATATAATGTTGTTGCTGTTTGAGTCAAAATATCTCTTTACTATCTATACTCGTTGGTTTGTACGAACGCATAGAGAGTTCCGAAACAAAGGGGTAATAATGTGCTGATAGCGTTTCAACAAAGAATATGTATTGTATAGAAGGCGCATCTCATACAAATTTTCGAACGAAAAATTTTGTCAAAGAATATGTAATAAATAGAAGGCGCATCTCATACATGTTTCAAAACAAAAAAGTTTCTTCGATGAACGTAGCTGTACGTCCATGTTGCACAACATTTTTCGTACCTAGCCTAAGCAACCAGAGGTTTCTTCTATGGTCGTAGCCGTACGGCCATGTTGCGCATCAAAGAATATACCAATTTTGCCTTCATTTATGGTATGTGAAGCTGGTTTTTAATAGGTCTCGATAGCCTAGTGGCTAGAGTAGCTTGCTCGCAGGCAGAGAGACCTTGGTTCGAAGCTGGGTGCAGGAGTAGTTATAAAAAATATTTTTGCGTCAATTTTTTCAATTTAAGAATAATTTTTTAGTTTATGTACAGTCTTCTTTTTATTCGCGTGCCGGGTGTTCTTTTTTTGGCTGACGATGTGTAAATCAAAATAATAAATAATCGATTTACTCATCCAAAACAAAAATTTCTGTAATTAAAGTTATTTTATGAATTTTGGCCATTCAGCTATTGGGATAGTCTTGTAACTTTGACTTTTGTGCGCCTCTAAATCTTCGGCGCGCAGTCTATGATTCCTGTCTCCAAAGCTAAAATGTATGTAATGAGACGTATACTGGGTGGAGCCAGGTATGCCCTCACCCCGCTCGTTTGAAAAGTAATAAAGTTTTTGCCACTTAGCTACAAGGAGAGCCTTGTAACCATTTTGGTGGGAGTGTGAAGTTTGAACTGGAGTAGAACCGGAGACGCGAGTAAAACCGGAGACGCGAGTAGCGAGTGGGATTAACAGAGTTAGTTTAATTCATTTCTATCAAAATACAGTGCACGCGCAGTAGTGTGAACACCGTAAAATATGAACACCCCAAAATATGAACACTTTTTATTTTGCATTGACTTCTTTAAAGAGTGAACAAGATTTGAAAGCTCTAAAAGATGAACCCCAGTAGTTCATGTCTCGAAGACATCTTCGAAGACGCGTGCAAGACATATGGCCGTCGTCGAGGACACCTGGAAGACAAGCCTATGTTCGTCTTCGAGGACATTTTCATACGAATGTCTCGATTCTCTTCGACGACAACAAGAGCGACAATGTCCTCAATATTGTCTTCGACGACAACAAGAGCGACAGTGTTCTCAATATTGTCTTCGACGACAATTAAGGAAAATGTCGCCAATGTTGTCTTCGATGGCAATTAACGAAAATCTCGCAGCAGAAAAAAAAAAAAAAATAGCCTAGAAACTACCATAGCACCACCAGAATCGTCCCTTGGACTTTATTTTGTGATATCTTGCAGACAAATATTAATTTAAATTTTATTTATAAATTTTTGTAAATGACCGCTGCTGGATTCGAACCCTCACTCTCAATATTACTAGGCGAGCACTTACTCCACTAGGCTATTGAGAGCCGCTTGGTTTGTTATATTTTTATATTTTTTTTAAAATACACTTACAGGTCCAAATATCGGTTTGTAAGCAAACATTAAGTTTCTTTAAAATACTCACTACTTAGAACCATACGGTTTTCAACAATTTAACAACAATTTATTGGGATATCTTGCTTAAAAAAAAATTTTCTTTTTTACGTGTTTTTTATTTTTTTATCGATTAACCAACTGTTTTTACGTTTTTTCTATAAATTTCTAGTTTACACCCTCCCGGCTTAACGGGTGGCAAGCAACCCTACTTCCATACATTTTTTTTTTCTTGTCACAATCCAACAAATACAAAAAACCAAAAAAATTATTTTGTCCAGCTAGCTAGACGAACCACTGTGCGTCGCTACCTTTGAGGTTTTCGCGATTCACGCGTCGTAACCGAACTCTTGGATATTTCTGTTTAGGATAGACCACTACTTGTAACGTGGTATCTTCCGTGGTATCTTCCGATGTTCCTCCAACCAATTAGCATGAAATTGTTTTGCGGTGCTTTCAAATTTGTCCACCATACTCTGCGTTTACAGTTCAACTGAAATACAATAGCATTTTCGGCAGCTTAGAGGCTGTAGGCGATCATGAAAATTTTTACTTGTAAATTGTTCACCGTTATTCGAAACGTTCTAGGATTTTCACGCGAAGTCCTTTGATCAAGTTATCGCTATTGGCCTTTCTGTAGGGCACTATCTCAATCCATTTCGAAAATTTGTCGACAAATACGAAGAGGGTAGTATTTCCGTGTTTAGGTAGTAAGCCTACAAAGTCTGCGCTCACTGTAGACCATGGTGATTCGGCTAACTTGGTTGGCATTTTGCAGGCGGGGCGCTGCTGGCTGACCTTGAATCGCTGACAGCTCTTCCAACCTTTAACGTCTTGTTTCACTTGTCGAGTCATACCTGGCCAGTAATAGTGGTTTTCTCTGCGTCTGCGTTCACGTTTTGCTTACAATTTCTGTATTGCACTTCGTACTTGTATTGCTAAAACTACAATGCCCATCGGGCAATTCGACTAGATAGGCTTTCTATAGAGCTAAACCATTTTAACCATTTTACCATCTTTAATGGTAAAGATAGCCCATACTATGGCAAAGCATTCTTTTTCTGTAGCCGAGTAGTTTTTCTCCGCTCCATTAAAATGTCGACTGGCGTAGGCGATGACTCTCTTTTGTCCGTGTAAGGTTCGTCCTAGGAATCGTCGTAACTCGGACGGATTTTTCAAGTCGAAGTATCATCTCGGAGCCTGTGAAGGATGTGATTGTTGGCCAATCACGTCGCCAAAGACGTGTTTTTTTCTTAACAAAGGCTATCGGTGCACTGTAAGGGCTCCGTGATTGTTCTACATAACTTTTATTTAGAAGTTTACTGACTTGTGTATCTATAACCTTTTGCATGGCTGGATTCCTTGAAAGGTAACGTTGGATGAAGGATTCAATTTCATTCCCGCCTGTTAACTCCTCGAATTTTTCGAGTTCTCGCTTGAAAGTGGTTACTAACTCCTTTTTCCCAAGAATTTCTTTGATGGAAGCCTAGGTTCGGGGTTTTTTGAATTTTCACCGCGAATTCTCCGAATGGCATTGTTGGTATCATGAGTGCGAAAAAATCTAATCCCAGTATAAGGTCATCGACGGAGTGTTAACAGGGTGATTTCACGGCATTCGTTACCAAGTGTTATTTTAGTAGTAATTTTCTCAAGAATTTGTTGGGTTCCCCCATTGGCTAGGCATATCCCGACGTTGCTTTTTGTGTTGTCGGCTGTTCTTAACTTATTAACGAAGTATCTACTAATCAAGCTGCGTGTTGCGCTAGTATCCAGTGTTCCGTCCATCAATGCGTCACCTATAGCTACTGTGGTAACGATACGCTGTCCTTTGACGAGGATATTCGCTCGGTCACTTCATCGATTCGGATGCCGGCCGTTTGCGTTTCCCGATCTCTGACGGCAACAATCCATCGTCCAGACTTCTTTTTTTCACATTACCAGCAACAAATTATCTGATCGTTTCGGCAGTCTCTAGTTGAGTCATAATGGTTGTGACTACCACAGCGTAGGTACGCAAAATGTGGATCTCGTTGTAACATTTGTTCTTATTAACGATCTGTCTGTCTATTAACGATCTGTGACTATCTGCCACCCTCTGATACTGCTGTTTAATTTGGGAGTCCATATGTAAGTTTACGAAAACTTTATATAAAATTGAACGTTGTGGACGCTATTTTGATAAATATGCTCTACTTTTTGACTTTCGCTCAAACTTGAATGTCGCATAAAACTCTGTAGCTCGATTACATAGTCTTTAAGGCTCTCGTTAGGCTGTTGCCGTCGTAGCCGCATCGGATCTTTGAGTCGTTCGAAAAACCTTGAAGGCAAGAAGAATTTGAGGAAATCGTGTTTGAATCCAGTCGTGTTTGAATCCAAGTTATCCAACTGTTCTTGTTGCTGCGAAACCGCTGGAGACCCTTGTCGAGTAGAAGTTCAGTCATTACTCTTGGTAACAGGTTGATGTCTAGTTTATATACATACATACTTCGAAAAGTTCCTCTATACGCTCGGCAAAGGCTAGTGGATCCTGTGCCCCTGTTAAAACTTATGAACCATTTCTTTATTCGACCAATAATTTTTGCATAGGTTTCTGCTGAATTCAAGAGTTTCATTGTAATCAAGCCGCCACATTATGGGTGTCTCTGGTTTGATTTGATTGGCTCCAGCCACATTACCCGTTGTTTTGTGTCCTTATGACGTATATGCCTCAGGAAAATCGAAGTCGATAATTGGTTGTAATGTTTCAGGATTTGTAGAGGATTTGGGGAGGGGCCGCGTTTGTGCAGCGTCTGTAGGTAGTTTAAACGCTCTATTGGCTTCGGTAGAAGCTCTGTTTCCTGCACTAATGTGGTGAAGTGCTTCCTAAGTTCTTCGGCGGCTCCCTCTGCATCAAATCGAATTGCTTTGGAATACTCTACCAAGTCATCCTTGCGGAGAGAATAGATCCACGATGTTCCTACGGTTTCGGACATTTTTTTCTTCCTTCTAATTGAGTTCTCTGCACTATATGTAAATATAGTTTTCGAATGTTTTTTGTTTTCTTTACACAAGTGGTTTTCTTTAAACCAATTGTCGTTTATTTTGATTTAAACATTTTTTTGATGTCCTATGTTTTTTTCTAAATGTACAAGGTATTTCGATCAGCAAAATCGCTGAAATATGAAAGAATTTGACAATCAGCTGTACACCAACTGAAAGATTGACTGGTGAGTCACAGAAAAATATCAAACTCATTTGACTCGCGAGTCAAGCCGGTGTGTCGGTGTAACCAAAGAACATTCAATATACAGAATGCGCATCTCAGCTCTAAGCTCAGTCAGTTTGCGCGAAAGCTTCTGGATACGGGAGGGAAGCATGCATAAGGGGAAATCAAAGAGCAGGAGAGAGCAATATTATTGCCAATCGCACATGCATATGAATGCATATGTGTGCATGTGTTAAGTCTGCCTGAAAGCAAATTATTCTGCTGCTTTCTTTTTAGTGCAATTAATGTAAATTCAAGTTCTGCTAAGAAATTGGCTGCGTTAAGAACCGATAATCAGTGTTTGCTGTTTGTTTTTTCTTTGTCTGAGGGGGTAGAAAGGCCAGAAGAGCTAACAAAGTGGTCGCCATTTTTTCTAACGAAAAATTTGTACGTTGGATCTTCTCAGCTAATTCCTTCTGTAATTAATTTCAATGTTTGTTTACCTTTCTTTATCTTTTTTCTGCATACTATCAGCAACCACACAGCAACGCGTTCAGAGAACATGATTTACGCTGACAAGAACCAAAGAACACCGATTGACTGTTCTGAACGCAACCAATGATTCAATTAGATGTAGGTGCAAGGGTAGGGAAGGTAGAAGTCCCCCATGATGATGTTGCCAAGTAGATAGAAACGACACTAGTTTCACGGTAATGTATTCTTAAAATACTTTAAAAGTTAGAAAAAGTTTAAAAAAAATTATTTGTTATTATTAATTAAGACTTATTATTTTTATTGTTAATTCAGATTATTTATTAATTATTAATTCGAAGATATCAAACAAATTGTTTCCTCTAAGAATAAATACTCAAGGTGTCCATGCAAAAATCGCCGTTGCAGTTTTTAGATTTTGCGAATGAATGACACAAGAGAAGGTGACCATTGTGTAAGTGACCGCGATAAAAAGTGTAAGCACGGGTAGTCATATAAATTGTGTGTGAGAGTCGCCATAGAAATGGCAAAGCTTCGGTCGTCATATGAATTCTGTTTTAGAGACTGTGAGAGAATCGTAATTTTTATAGAAGTGTGCGCCTGTACATGTACATTCTATGTATACATAGAATAGTGAGAGAGGGTCGCCATGTGCGTGAGATTCGTAATATAAATTGAAAGCAAGGGTAGCGATATGCGAGAGAGCCGCCATAGAAATTGAAGCTTGGGTCCTGATATTGGAACCCGTAAGCAAAAATTTAGCTTATATGAGATGCGCCTTCTGTATATTGTACATATGTTCTTTGGAGTAACTCACACAAGCTTATTTTCACTAACATATCTAACTGACTCGCAGGTCAGACGCACTGTGTATGGGGCTAATAAAACTCACTGCGCAATAATAATATGATTGAAGCAGATATAATTAGATGCGAAACTCTCTTTAATAGCCTATACAAAGTCAAATTCCTTGACTGCAAATGACGTTGGTAGTGTCAAAATTACATTGGCTCTTATGGGAAACGAGAAAAAAATTAAATTTCGTTGCTCGATTTCTACTTCGATAGCCACATAGTTCGCCTTGTTCTTCTTTTTTTGTTTGTTTACAAAAATTTACATTTGACTTTACAGAATTAGAAAGTTATTGAAAATTACAAAAAGAGTGCGTATGAAAACAAATTATTATTTCAATAAAACTTTATTAATAACTAGCTGGTGCCCGCAACTTCGTTCGCGTGGAATAGTGCTTGCTGTAACTTAGATTGATTTAATGATACTCGTATATGTACACATCACAGTCGTTCGCTTGCATACATACATATGATATACAAGACGCTTTTTGATTTGTCAGGAGAGGCCCGTTATAGGGTTTCCTTGACAACTCAGAGGGCCCAAGGATACTTCTTACTTGTTTGTGTCTTATCACGATATAAATTCATTTATTATTGACATCTTTTCTGCCCAGCACAATGTTAACTCAATTTTAAATTCAAAGTGAATTCCCCTACAATCATGAGTGTTGGAACGAATTTCCGTCATCCCTTGTCAATTTTGGTTTGGAGACAAACCGGTTTCAGCGATGTGCCATCTTCAGTGTCTTTTTTCGTTCTGGTCATTTCGTACTTGTTCATGTCTTTATATTTTGTCATGCGTGAGGTATATTCATTCTAGTTAGTTCGTAGCAGGTAGCAGACTTCGGTTTTCTAATTGGTTAGCAGGTAGGAAACTTTGGGTTTTTCCAATTGGTTTATTGGTACAGTCGTTTTTATTTTCTATTTATTTTCATTTTAATTGTTAGGTCGATCTCCGTCGGGGCAAGTAAAAGTCAGTAATTTTTTGTTTCTGTAATTTCAGTAATTCTGTAATTTCAGTAATGTCAGTAATTTTTTGAAGTTTTAACTTAAGGTACGTAAGTTTTTCTCTTTTTCTCAGTTGAAAAGAAAAAGAACGCAAAACAAAATCATGACCTTCTAACTGTAAATCATCATACGGTGCACTAAAAAAGTAAATGAATTAATATTTTTTTTTTGTTGCAAACAAGTATGGAGGGACAGTCAAAATCCCGAACTGCAAAATGCCGAAATTACAGAACTAGTTTTTCGGTATTCTCCAGCCTCTTGGACAAATTAAAACCATTAGCAAAGTGGAATCTTAAATAAATAAAGTTAATTAAGTTAAGTTAAATAAAGTTAAACCCTCAGACAACAAAATCTGGGATTAAAAATTATTATTATTGGTTGTGCATTGATTTTTAAATACCAGTAACTATTTTCAGTATTAAGTAAAAATTAATCTATAAAATTAATCAATCAATGAAATGTAAACAAAAATTTGGTAGTGCAAATGAAATTCCATTTTTTATTGCATTTTTCAGTCATCAGTAAAATTTACTGGTAATGCAAACTAAATTTCATTATCAGTAAAAATTTACTTATT
The DNA here is from genome assembly GCA_949752815.1 of Conops quadrifasciatus. Classification (NCBI taxonomy): domain Eukaryota; kingdom Metazoa; phylum Arthropoda; class Insecta; order Diptera; family Conopidae; genus Conops; species Conops quadrifasciatus. The sequence continues at coordinate 25,347,198 of OX457077.1, read as the reverse complement.
ACTGCAATTTTTTTCAGTAAACAGTAAAAATTTATTTTTAAAAATTTTTTATAAATTTTTTTCGATAACCCGTAATTTGTATCTGAACAGCGTTAACCCACGCTAATGGCTGGTTTACACAGTGCGAGCTAGCGTACGAGTCAGCCTTCCGAGTAGCTGCACTGCAGTAACTCGCAACGTTTGGACGTAACTTACGAGTAACTCGTACGTGTGAGTTGGTTAGTAGCTCGCATCCGAGTTACTTCACAATTTTTTGTTTTCACTCGCCTGCTCGCCGTGCCAGCCGGACAGCTGTGCGTGAAACACATGTTTTTTTTGTGCACTACGCCGAATCGTTCGAAATGGCTGCGGATAGATGGTTTTCTAACAATAATATTTCATTCATGAAACTCTACAGAGACCAAGAAAACCTGTGGAATTGTTTCGATAAAAACTATCGAAATAGCATATTTTTTTTTATATTGGCTATGGTTATAGATATTTTCCAATTCCTGACAATATATTGTTGTCATAGAGCGTATCACCGTTTTTTTTATTAAAACAAGTTCACTCGACATCGCAACTCGACTAGGACTGGGCAGTAGCTAGGTGTCGTGTAGACAGCAAAGGCGAGCCGAGCTGCTGCCTAGGAATTTGACAAGCCTAGTAGCTGTCTACTGGCCAGGCAGCAGATTGCACTGTCTAAACGAGCCTTAACAGTTCTGTGCGTTTCATCCGCCGATAGGTGTCCCGCCGACCTTTCCATGCATTGCCCAACATGTGCCCAAATTCCGTCTTTGTGCACTGTATTTCAATGATCTCATACATAAAATGTATTATATGTATTAAATAAAACACATTTTCTTTAAAATATTGGGAATTTAATTTTACCATCACTATCGCCAAATCTCTCCACTAGATCAGCACTAAAATATTGACGGTAGTTTTTTTACATTAAAAAATTTTGTAGGACAACTGTCGCCAAAACAATTTTGTCAACGTTTTCCGGGTTAGCGTGTATAGGTTTTTGTATAACTTGCCAACGATTTGACGATATTCCAAATGTATGTTCAATATGCACACCCGCACGAGACAAAATTTTATTAAATTGTTGCTTATCTAAAGACAAATTATGTCCCGCAAATGGTCGCATTATATTACACTTCTGTAACCTCTCCCACAGGAAAGAAATGTTCTTCATCTGATAGTTGCAGTTGTTGAGTGCAAGTTTCGAAAAATCCGATTTTATCCCGACATAAATTTGTGGGCCAAACTCACCATCTCCGACTTAGTGCTGCTTCAACAAGATTGTACATCTCGTATGCCATGCAAGCAATGGTGGTTATGTTTAAAATTGCTTCCACTGCATCCATTTTCAAATCTTTTTTATACACTGCTTGATTTGTAATTTGGAAAACAAATTAGGGAATTAGGATGATAAAGAAAGGGGAAGATCATATACTACTTGCAGTTTAATCAGTCCAAGGATAATAACTTTTTCTGGGGATGAAACGTATTCAAAAACAAATTTAAGCTATAAAAATTCTTTATTATTAGGTGGTTAGGTGGTTTTGTTGAAAAAATTTTTTTGAAAAATTTTTTTGTTCAACTTGGGCTGGAGGTCGTTATGTATTTGTTAATCAAATACGGTTTATCGTTTTTATCCAACGTTTCGTGAACTTGTTTTCCACTTCATCAGGGGTTTTTTATTTTAATGATTTCTTTTGTTATTATACTAAAAAACACGCAACAATATTAATATATACAGGAAATTTACAAATTATTTTAATTTTGTTAGTTTTACATTTGTTGTTGAATATAGTTTTAGGGTCTTATTCATAAAAACTTACAAAGCTCTTGCAAACGGTTTGTAAGAAAAATTCGAAAAAAGTTATTCATAAACAATTTTTACCTTAAAAAGTATTTGTATGAGGTTTGTAAGTCGACAGATTTTAAAATACAGTCGATGCCTTTTAAAACCTTGTGTAAAATGAAAAATGTCAAATTTTGATTGATAAAAATATTTAAAACAAAGCCGAGCAGGAGAACCTAATAAAAGCGGTTGCAGTAATTCGCACGCAAATACGCAAATCAATTGATTTGTTTATCAAATTGGGTTGGGTTTGATGCTACACATAGTGGAAAACGTAAGAAGCTCTTAGAAATTACGTACGAGATATTTCTCAACAACCTTTGCATTGAAATGCTTGACCACTCTAAGGAACGATGACTACGAATATTCCGTTTTGCAAGAAGGGACTCCCATCGTTCAACGCTTGTTCGAGATATTAAAAAATTTCAGTACCTTCGGGCCCTCGAAGCAAGAAGATAACCAACAATTGTGAAAAGTGCTTACAAAACAATTGTTACGCAAGTCTACGACTTATACTACATTAAGCGCTGAGCAGCTGGGTGACCTTGCCCTCGTCGTGAAACATAATCTCATTAATAGTGAGAATCAGGCGACGTCTTTCTTATTACTGAGAGCTCTCCTAGCATAAAAAGTAAATGAAATGGCCCCATTCATGACATAATGAAGAAGCTCAGGGATCTGTCAAAAGTTCCACAGTCGGATTTTGTTCGTGACGAAGCTTGCGCCATGATTACGTACATACATATATAATGCAATACATATTAAAATGTCGTATTGATAAGTTATTATGTTACTATTAAGTTCTTCCATTTGGTTATTAAAAAGTTTCCTCAGAACATACTCGCAAAACGAGCCGTATTAAATAACTTGTCGTTTGGGACCCGTTTGGGAAACAATGAAAATCCTACATGTCGCAAATATTAGTTGCTTCAGATTACATTTAAATTTAACCAAGACAGGGTCGTCTACGTTTACCTACATTAAAAATAAAGTAAAACCATTTAAGACATACACAATTGTGAAGGCCAACATATTTTTAGGAACTTTTTTTTATATTTTATGCAATTATCTGAATCTGATTGAAACTTCTCATGTTGCATTATAATAGTTTCGGAGAAGCTTATTATGAGGTATACAATAAATTATTTATTTACTCCAGAAAATTAAAAAAAAATTAAAATGCACTTTTAATATGATCGGGGTGTTTGAAGCCCTAAAATTACCCCCTTATTATGTGCCTTTCTAAAAATTATTTGGAGCACAAACCCAATTAGACAAGAACCAAGAAATTAATAAATTCAAAAGCGATATGTCGTTTCATCGTAAAAAATCTGTCAAAAACCATTTCTAACTACAAAACGAATAAAATGTGTTTATGAATAACAGATTTTTAAGGCAGTTTCTAATTTTTTATGAATAAGGCCGTTAGTTTATTACATAATTTTGTGCTGTGTGTTGTTTTAATGTAATTGAAGAAATTCTCCATTTTGTGTGTTAATAATGGAATCGGCAGGCCCTCCGAAATAATTTGATTATGGTTGTAGTGACCTTCTTTTTGTGTAGGTGGTGGGTTTTGTTGAAAAAATTTTTTTGAAACAATTTTTTGTTCAACTTGGTCTGGAGGTCGTTATGTATTTGTTAATCAAATGCGGTTTATCATTCTTATTTTTAAGAATGCTGTTTATCATTCTTTATTTTTATTTATTGATAACCAATTACAAAAGACGTTATGTTACAATATTCTCAATATTCATGAAAAAGAAATGCGCCAAATTTTCTTTGAAATCGTTGGATGGAAAGCGCGCGAGAACTTTAACAGCTCTCATCGCTTTCGCTATGGGAATAGGTTTCTGTTCGGCCGATAGCGTATGACAACTATCATCGCTCATCGTCAACGAAATGACTGTGTTCAGGCTATAATGCATGCGCATTTTCTTCCTTGGTTAGGCGATATTACATTGCAAATTTTTAAATGATCAATCTCTTAAATTGTTTTGTTTGCTGTAGAAAGATTTCAATTTCTCTCTCTCATTCTCTTAGGCGTTGGATAGATATCTAAAAAAAACAAGTAGTAACATCGTCAAAAATTAGTGAGAATTCTCTAGCTATTTTCCGGGAATTCTGTGCCCGCATGTTTCTGTACTGATTTTAAAGCAAAATTATGTGATATATAATAGGCACCGTTGTAAAGGTATTAAAAATATCTTTCATTAATGTCAAACAACATTTTATCCAAAATCGTGTATTTTTGAAGAAAACTTAAATTTTTAATTGTTTATACTTTTTTCCTATTCTTTAATTTTTTTCTTTATAAAATGTTACCAATGTTGGGGGAACAACCAGATGATCGGAGAAGAGTAGACGTGCTTTGTGTTGGTCTGTCCAATTTCCTAATTTTTTACATTTGATAATATGGAGTCATACTTTAAATAGACTTTGAATTTAATTAATCAGCAGTGTTAAAAAGCAGTGTTAAAAGCAGTCTTAAAAGCATTTTTAAAGACATTTTTGTCTTAAAGGCAGTGTTAAAGATATTTTTGTGGCTTATCAATTGTTGTTGTTGCATTCGCCATGTCCACTACTCGGTCTAAGTCAACTTTGCTTAAACCTGTTTCTGCAGTACCAACAACCAATACTAACTCTCCACTGTGTGATGCTGTTTCTCCAATTCTCACGCTGCAGTCGTTGAATGAACAGTTAGCTAAGCAAAGCCAGCTAATAATTAGTAAAATTACAAGTGAAATTGCTGCTCTTCGCGACGAGTTTGAATCGAAAATTAAACTACTGCAGTCAACTTGGATGGAGAAACTTGACGTGCTGAATATTAAGATGGAAAATAATGTGACCCAGCTACTTGATCTGCGAAAATCCAGTGTTGTGCTGGCTGAACAGGTTAGAATCATTGAAAGTGATAAATCTAAGACAGAAGAAAATTTTTTGCAATTGGATACTGCCCTCAGGGAAGTGAAGGAGTCATATGGTGACACGGTTTGTCTACAGGATCTGTTCAAAAGAATTGACGCAATGAGGTAGAGGCTAGTGCGGTTATTTTCTCTGTACCACAGCAAGTAAATAAAAACCTGTCCAGTATGTGCGATTTTGCCGCTCCATTGGTTTCAAACTTGATGCATCAATCAGCATTTCTCGGATTAAGATGCATGGCAATACAACAATTTCCTCGCCCATCGTGATTAAACTTGGTAGCTCTTATGATAGAGACTGCCTGCTACGAGCAGCTGCTACTTTCCGTAAAAATGAGAAAAGGAGCATTTGTTTACGTGATGTCGGTTAGGATGTGGAAGGGAACTGCTACCTTAATGAGTGCCTCACTAGTAAAGCTAGAGCTGTTCTCCAGTTTGCGGTCAAACTAAAACGCAAGAACCTGCTTGCAGCAGTTCTCTCCAGGAGAGGACGTTTTCTGATAAAAGAACTCGATTCTGATAGATCTGTTGAAATCTCCAACATAGAAGACTTACATATATAAGTATAATACTAGTGATTTGGATGGCGTGCCCAATTAGTTATAATTAGGGCTAGGATTTTGATGACCTATAAATAATCAAAAAATGCCCTTAAAACAATGCATTTATGCCCTGAAAACCTTTTAAAAATGCACTTAAAAATGCCCTAAAAATTATTAAATGACCTAAAATTGGCTTAGTAAAAAATGAGCTTTTGTACTATTTAGTATTTGGACTCGTAATTTAAGTTGTAGTACTTAAGTTAAAGTTAAATTATTTTACATTTTTTCCCAAAGATTTATATAAGACACATTATTTAACTAATGTTTTGTACTTACTGCATTGCACTGTACAATAAATATTTTATGTAAAGATTCAAAATTAAAACTCTGACGATTGTCGGCTAATAAAGTCTTGTACATAGAAATTGTCCTTTCTACCTCAACTGAAACAATAGGCGCATACTTAAAGTACGCTATGGCACTGGTCAGTAAATTACTATCAATGGTATCCACTGAGGATTCTTCTCCAAATAGAACCTTTGATATGGAGCAAATTATTGCATAGCCTATATTCTTAAAAATTGAAATTTATATTTCACATTTACGAACAACATAAATATATTGTGTAAAAATGCTCTTATGTGTTCAAACAGGCAAAAAATGCCCTACCAAATCAATTAAATACAATATATATTGTGTAAAAAATGCTCAAAAAATGCTCTTATGTGTTTAAACAGGCAAAAAATGCAAAAAAATGCCCTAACAAATATGTCTTAAAATGCTCAGTGTATCACATAACGCATAAATAAGAAAGGAGCTATGTTTCTGACTTACTAGAAAAAAGATGCAATTTCATCAAAATCCTAGCCCTAGTTATAATGAATTGTTTTATATGCATTATTTCTCTAGTTGTTCGCTTGAACAAATGTTCCGTTGAAGTTATGCATTCTTTTTGTTTTCATGCATACTTGAATATACTTTTTCCTAATACAGTAGAGTCGCAGTAACGTGAACTCAAAAAAACCAGGCCTGTTCACAGTATCGAATTTGTTGACGTTACCGGGTCATTTTCAGTACATATTAATGTGCCAAAATAGTGTGAGTTTAATAGAGTTTTTCGAACGACTTCATTCTTGTTTACAAAAAAGTGTCATTTATTAAACCATTTTTGTGTGTTCGATACAATCAAATTATTAATCCATTTTTTAGTATTCGATACAATGCCTTAGCCCACTGTATAACAGTGTTAGGAGATGAAATTGCCGTTTTCGAACTAATTTTAGTTAAATGTTTCGTAATTTCAGGCTCACTAAATTCATTTTACGATACATTTACATTGTCAGGTTCTGGGTTTTCGTTGACCCATTCTCGTTAGTCTGTTACTGAACCTAAAGTATATATAGCAATATCATACATCTATATCAATATCCCATATCATGATCTATATGTATCAACTTGATCTAAAATTGTAGCCTTTTCACTCAAAGTAAGATACACAGGTCTTTTGTTTGACATTCTTACGCAAACTGAAATTGAAGAAACTAGGAATACAATAACGTTGCTCGATACGTTGGGAATGTTGGGAAATATACAATTAGTGTGTGAAACAGAATTGCAGTTATTCTTTTCAATAATGAAAGTGATAAAGAAATTTATTCACGCTATCGAGTCACAGAAGTTCACGTTATAAGGAGCTTAATGTTAAGAAATTCGAGTTCACACTAGCCGGATGTTCACATTAGCCGGTGTTCACGCTACCGCGACTGTACTGTATTATTATTGCTCATAAATTTCCTCCTTTAACTTTCCTTTTGTTAATCTATTACATCTTATGTTCTACATCTTGTAATTTCTTTTTTGAATTTGCACCTAAACTTTGCTTATACTTTAGGGTTTTCGATGTCACAAGAGATTCTTGCTTCTGAAATTGGTGATAACTAGGGCTAGGATTTTGATGACCTATAAATAATCAAAAAATGAACTTAAAACAATGCATTTGTGCCCTTTTGAAAACCTTTTAAAAATGCACTTAAAAATGCCCTAAAAATTATTAAATGTTCAAAATTAGCTTAGTAAGAAATGAGGTTTTGTACTATTTAGTATTTAGAGTCGTAATTTAAGTTGTAGTACATTAAAATTTAATTATTTTACATTTTTCCCAAAGATTTACATAAGACACATTAAATACACATTTAAATATTTTATGTAAAGATTCAAAATTAAAACTCTGAAGATTGTCGGCTAATAAAGTCTCTTGTACATAGAAATTGTCCTTTCTACCTCAACTGAAACAATAGGCGCATACTTAAAGTACGCTATGGCACTGGTCAGTAAATTACTATCAATGGTATCCACTGAGAATTCTTCTCCAAATAGAACCTTTGATATGGAGCAAATTATTGCATAGCCTATATTCTTAAAAATTGAAATTTATATTTCACATTTACGAACAACATAAATATATTGTGTAAAAATGCTCTTATGTGTTTAAACAGGCAAAAAATGCAAAAACTGCCCTACCAAATCAATTAAATACAATATATATTGTGTAAAAAATGCTCTTATGTGTTTAAACAGGAAAAAAATGCAAAAAAATGCCCTAACAAATATGTCTTAAAATGCTCAGTGTATCAAATAACGCATAAATACGAAAGGAGCTATGTTTCTGACTTACTAGAAAAAAGATGCAATTTCATCAAAATCCTAGCCCTAGTGATGACCATAAGTTACTGATTTATATTTTTTTGTGAATAATACTCGGGCTTTAACATTGTACACTTCAATGTTCGCAGTCTGAATTCTTCTAAGTTAGACTATGTCAGACATGTCTTCAATGACTCATCTGTTGATGTTATTTGTGTCTCTGAGACATGGTTTTGTTATCAATTAGACGATAATATCTGTAATAGTGACAATTTCAAAATCTTTCGTAATGATCACATTGGAAAACCTGGTGGACGGGTTGCTGTCTATTGTGAAAAATACCTTACTGTTAATATAATTGGTAAGTCATGTGGTTCTGATGTTGAATATATTAATGTGAGTATCTCTGATACGTGCTCAAGTATTCGTGTGTCGTGTGTTTATAAGTGCAGTAGAAACAACTCCCTTGACCCGTTCTTATCTACGTTATCTGATATTGTGGTTGATTATGATTATTTAGTAGTTTGTGGTGATTTTAATATAAATTTTCTTAATGACGATCATGTAAAATCAGGATGTTGTGATGTGGTAGACTCGGTTGGCTTGCATATAGTCAATGATAACATGCCTACAAGATTCTCTAATAATTCGTCTCCATCTCTTCTAGATTTCTTCATTGTTTCAGATCTCTCAAAAGTTTTTCTGTTTGATCAGATATATTTTCTTTCTGATCACGACCTTCTTTTTTGCCCTTTGAACATACATTTTTCCTGTACCGATTCGCCGAGTTGTTTCTCTTATAGGGACTTCAATAGTATTGACTATGTGTCTCTATATCGTCATATCGCTGCTCATCCGTTTGACGAATGTATTTCTCTGGCCAGTGTAAATGAGAAGCTTAACTCCTTATCGATGCACATTCTAGAGGTATTCAATAACTATGTTCCGGTAAAGACTATTGTGTGCAGAAATTCATCTTGTCCTTGGTTTAGTAGTAATGTACATAGAGCTATTAAAATGAAAAATAGGCTACATAATAAATGACAAAGGATTCAAACAGTACAGAATTGGGAACACTTCAGGGTTGCAAGAAATTGGGCAGTTCGGGTGACTAGGGTTGCTAAGTCTCAGTATTTTGCTGCAAAGCTGAATACTTCTCTGCCTGCAAAAAAATTGTGGAGCAATATAAAGAGGCTAGGGGTGCGCAGTAAATGTGAAGTAGAGTGCCAAATTCCTCCTGATGTTTTAAATGGCCATTTTGTAAATGTGGCTCCAATTAATTCTGATTCTTTAGACCAGTCTACTTCAACAGATGGTTCAACAGATAAGTAGTTATCTTATGGATACTAGATTGTTGTCACCATTCCAGTCTGGGTTCCGTGCTGGTCATAACACATCGAAGGTTTATTATCTCTACTTTGTTTATTAGACTTCTCAAAAGCCTATAAAAGACTTCTTTATTCTTTACATAGTTCCATATACATAGGTTTGGTAGGATTAGTATAAGATATATTATCAATTTTTGTTTCATTTTCAAAGGTAACTAAATAAGTACCTTCTAAGTTTAGTTTTTGGTTCACAGTGTGATTACCAGATAAAAGAATAGCGCTATCTTTAATAATTTCTAATTCTTTAATTTTTCCTTAATTTTTTGGCATTGCGCTTTTTCATTATTTAAAATTTTTGACAGGCAAGAGTCTTCTAGATTAATTTCACAAAATGTGTTGCTTAGTTCTATTTTACAATTCTTAATATTTTTATATACGTTTCCACAATTTACAATTTCTTTATCGTGTTAAATCTTTCGTCTCCAAACTTTCCGTCGCTGTCGCTCCAGAAGTAGTGTTGACGAATCTCTTCCCTTTAACTCCTCCGAAACGTTAGCAGGCCTCCCTTCCGAATCAAAACACCTTTTGTTTAACTCAGATCACTTTTATTTTTCGCTATGTTACACGGGGATAAACTAACTTCTTAAACTTTTCACAATTTAACTCAACTTAGATTGACTGCTCACTTTTTAGATCACTTAGAACTAAGAACTAAGAACTGACAACTGACTTTTCTTTGCCAGAAGGGCCCGTTTATAAAGTAATTTTTCGTGTGGACTTTGGTCAGGTCGCCCTAATTTTTACAATTATTTTTGCAACTATCTCAAGAATTATTTTCGACAATAATTCTTGAGAAAGTGCAAACGATCTCAGGAATTAATTCTTTGACATTTTCTGTAACCATTACGCAATGGTCACAGAAAATATCTCGACCTTATTTCGGTTTTCTTTCTTGTGGCTTTTGGCTTGTTGTTTGTTTTTGCTCTATGTCTTGGCTAACGCGGCACTCGTATAAGGTGAGAGTCTTGAATACTTCCAGGCTTCACCATGTTAGTTGATAATGGTGGAGCCTGAAAGTATGCAAGTTTTACTCCGCGCTCGGTCTTTGTTACCGATAGTAGCCAACGACACCAAACCAAAAACCACACCATAACAACGTGAGGCGTTGTTACAGTCAGGGCGACTCTGACCTACAACAATCGATAACTAGTTTGCCATCGTTTTTACTTATGGCTCGTGCTTCGTATAATTTACATGTATTATTTATTAAAGGATACTTAATATAAACTACAATTAAATCATCGTTTTGGAGAACTTTAAATTTTGAAGCGTCAATTAGATCTGTAATCGTCACACGTTCATGTTCATGTCTTATCAATTCTTTAATATCTTTTAAGTTAAGAATAATGGGGTTGAGTATACCAGTTTTAGCTAAGGATATTGTATGGATTAAATTTTGAAGTTCATTTGCCATTAATCGATTTCTATGTCTTAGGGCAACGCTTTTGTGTGAACTACCAGGTATATTGTTAATAACGTTTGTTAATTCTTTAATTGCTTTAAAGATTTCTGAATTTACTGTAACTTGTTTATTATTGTTGCTTACTATTTCTTCTAGTTGGTTCAAAAGTAATAAAAAGTCGTCATGGTCTGGGGTTCCTGCCAGCCATTTCCAAAGAGTTCCTAATTCATTAATTCCACGTTTTAGTCTATTATTATGTTTCTGTAATTGTCCGAGTAAAATTTCTATTAGATCGGTTTCGTCTCTTTCTTCAATTATAAGTGCATCGTTCCCTTCTCCGTCTACTGTAACGTATTCGTTACGTTTAAGCAATGTTTGTAATATTTCATTATAAAAAGTTAAATTTTTGATATGGAACAATTCCCCATAATCTTCATAAAGTACTGCGTCTCCGTTTGCTATTAAAATATAATTTTCATGAGTGTAGTCAATAATACTACTTCCTGTTAACCGGATGATTATTAAAATTATTAAAAGTTGCATTTTCTGAAAAAATAAAAATTCACGTTTTAATATTATCCTTATGCACTAATCTATTCCTACTATATACTCTTATTTTATTCCCTAAATCTTCTTTTACTTTTTGTTTTTTATATTTGGGTTTTAATTTATTTCGATCGGTTATCATTTTTTCGTAGATTATATATATCTCCTTTTTTATAGGTTCTCATTACTTGTTTCTATTATGATATGTAAGCATATTTGTTTGGGCTGTTTTAGTTTATCCTGAATATTTTCATGATTTACTTTGTTAAAAATTACGTCAATTGGTTTATGATTTATTGTAGAGTGAATTGTTTTATTGTACTGTTGTACCCCTCTATAGATAGTCTCTATGTCACTTAATAGATTGTGTTCTTGCTGAATGCATTTCGCAATTTCAATTAAGGTTGAATGTACCCTCTTTATTTGGCCGTTTGATTTACTATGTTTCGGGTCGCAGTAATATATCTTGATTTTTAACCTTTCCATTAGTGTTTTGAATTGTATTGTCGTGAATCCTGGTTCGTTATCAACCATGAGATTCTCTATTTCTGGAAAGTTTTGTAAAATTTCCATTACTTTTTCTTGTAAGTTTGTTTTGTCGTCTATCTTTTTAATAACTAAATATTTCGAATAAGCATCAATACAAGTTAAGAATTTTAAATTCTGAGCAAAGAAAATATCTAAATGTATTTGCATCCCCTCTTTCTTGGGAATTGGAGCCTCTCCAATTGGTATTGTTTTCGGATGTCTGTCGTATTTGTTTTTATTGCATATTTCGCAATTTCTAGCATATTCTTTAAATTGTTTTTACATTTCAGGCCAATAGTATTGATTATAGATTTGTTTTAAATTTTCTTTATAGTTACGATGTGCTCTTATGTGAGTTTGTTCTGTTATTAAAATTTGGTCTTCTTTATTTGTAATGTCAATTGCGAAATTTTTCGTATAGACAAATTTAATATTGAAATGTAAGAGTAAACTGTTTTTAATTTCGTAGAAGTCTTCTGTCGAACAATGAATAGCGGTTACAACTTCAGGTTGTAATAATTCTTTAAGTATTGTGATTAAGTTCTCTACCGTATCGTATTCTATTATATGTCTCGTTTTTCCAAAATTTTTAATTGATTCATGAATTGTGAATCTATTTTTTCCTAAAAGTATCTGTTGTTTAAACTGATTTAGTGGTTTGGTTGTTTCTTTAATATGATCATTGTCGCTGCTTTCAGCTGAATGTTGGGTATCAGAAGAACTATCAGTCATATTATTTAATTGTTGTCTTGAAAGAGCGTCTGCTACTACGTTAGTAGTTCCTGGTTTATATACTGATTTTGGGGAAAATTCTTTTATAAAGGCGTGCCACCTTTTCATTTTTGCGTTCGGGTTTCGTGAAGAAACGGCAAAGGTGAGTGGTTGATGATCTGTGTGAATTTCTAGATCTCTTACACCGCATAAATAATTTCGTAAAGTTTTTAAGGCCCAAACAATGGCGTATAGTTCCTTCTCGTTAGTCGCGTAATTTTGTTCTGTTGAATTTAACGTTTTGGAGATAAATGTTATCGGTTTCCCTTCCTGACATAGTACTCCTCCTACTGCAATGTTTGATGCGTCAGTTGTCAAAAGAAATTTCTTATTAAAGTCTGGTTGTGTTAGTTTGACTTGATTAGTCAGTAATTCTTTTAATTTATTGCAAGCAGTTACTGTTTGGTCGTCTAATTTTATTTCTACTTTTTTTGACATGTTTTGAGAAACTCTTCCGTTTTCTCCCGATAAATGTTTAGTTAGAGGTTTTGTTATATTTGCGTAATATTTAATAAATTTGCGGTAATATCCTGTCATTCCTAAAAAGCTTCTTAACTGTCTCAGAGTCGCTGGTATGGGATATTCCTTAATTGTTTCGATTTTCTTGGGATCCGTTTTTATTATACCGTGGGCAATTCTGTAACCAAAAAATTCTACTTCTTGTTCAAAAAATTTTGATTTCTCAAGCGATATTTTCATATTCGCATTTCTAAGTGTATTTATTATTTTTCTAAGATCTTCTAAATGTTGTTCTAATGTCATTGAGTATATTATTATATCGTCTATGTAAATTTGACATATTTTCCCTACGTATTCCCTTAAAATATTGTCCATGGCCCTCTGAAAAATACTGGGGGCATTCTTTAACCCGAATGGCATTCTTAAATATTCGTATTTGCCATTGTTTACTGAAAACGCTGTTTTCTCTATATCCTTCCCTGACATAAGGACTTGATGAAATCCTGATTCCAAATCGATTGTGGAAAAGAATTTTGCTTTTCCCAAATTTGATAATATTACGTTGGTATCTGGTATAGGATACCGATCTGATACCGTTTTTTCATTTAGTTTTTTTGTAGTCAATTACCATTCGTAATTTTGGTGTACCATCTTCATTGGTACCTTTCTTGGGTACAACCCATATTGGCGAGTTGTAAGGACTTTTGCTTTCTCTTATTATTCCTTCATTTAACATTTTCTTTATTTCTTTATTGACAAAACTATTTACCGACAGTGGATAAGGGTACTGTTTACTCCATATGGGAGTTTCAACAGTTGTGCGTATTTCAGTTTTAATGTCCGTTCTGAACGGTAAATTTAAATTGATGCCTGAGTGACTATTCTCTATCTCAGACCTTATAGATTTTTTAATGTATTCTATGTCCCTTACTTCCTTTGGTTCACTAAAAATATTATTTTGACTACTTATATCCTTTTCTGATAAAGCTTTTCCCATATGAAACTTTTCAGTTTCTCCATTAAATTTTAATTCTTTGTTTTTAAAGTCAACTAATACGTTGGCTTTCTTCAGCAGGTTAGATCCTATTAAAAGATCTGATTCAAGATTATTTATTTCATAAAACCTTGTTTTAAGACCAAATATGGTTGCTTCGTAATAATGGGTTATGATAGTGTAGCCATTAATGGTTCGCACTCTCTTCTTAATAACTAAGCGTTGTCTGTTTGGCTGTTTATTTGGTTTAGAGTAGCAACTCGTTGCTCCTGTGTCTATTAGGATTTTTAATACTCCATTGGTCCCTCTGACTGTTCCGTAAATGTATGGCAGTCCATGGCTTTGTCTAAAAAAGCTTCTTCGTTTATGTTGTTTATTCGTCGCTGTTTGTTTTTTTGCTGCGAGCTTAATTGCTCATTGTCTCTTGGTCTCTTGTCTTAAAGCTGGTTGGAAGAAATTTTGTTGATTTCTAAAGTAAGGAAAGTGTCTTGTGTTAGAATCGTATTTCGGTCTGTTGAGCATTTGGATGGATCGGTCAACGTTCATTGGTTCTGGTGGCGGGTTAAATGTTCTGTCCCTTTGGAAATGATTAGACTTAGGAAAGTTAAAATTGTTAAAGTTGGGAGAAACGGGATTGTTCCTAGGCTTTTCGAACCTTTGGGGGTATCTTAACGTATTTTGAAACTTATGGTCGTTAGTTTTACGGAAATTTTGGTTAATTATTGTTGTGTTAACGCTCTTATTAAACTGAAGAGCAAAGTTTGACCTGACATGATTGGATTCTAACTCTTGCGCTTTTGCTAAGGCATTAGGCAAATCTTCTGGAGCTAAAGAGAATAGTATGTTTGACAGGGGCTCGTTCAGCCCTGTAATAAATATGTGCAAAGCGTTCTGACGGTTTTTGTTATTCAACTCTTTTGTTAAAGCGGAAGTTGTTCCGTGAGTCATGATGGTTTTATTAATTAGTAGGGTTAATTTCTTATTTACTTCGTTATAAAAATCGATCAATGACCAATGTCCTTGTCTAAGAATATTTAGTTCTTGTTCTATAATGTGCGTTGGCCGTTTGTCGGCATAGCAAAAATCTAATCTTGCTATTATGGCATCAAAATTTAGTACTGTGCCATGATTTGTGAGGGCGTCATTGGCCTCTCCAGTTATTTTTTTCGTAGGATTGTAAGCGCTGCAAAATATTTGCGGCTTCCTCTTATATATAAGCTAATTGAATTGTTTGCTGCTTCTCGCCAGCTAACATATGTATTATTCTTGCCGGAAAATTCAGGCAACGATTTGATGATATCTAACTCCTCATTACACGTTACTTGTTCATCAATTGATTGAGTGGTATACTCTGCTACCTCATTACTCTTTGTAATGATTTTGAGTTGATTCCTTAAGGAATCCACTTCTGATCTTAACGAATTAATATTAGTTGCGATTAGGCGGGAGATTAGGTCTTCCGCTTGAGACGTAAATGGTCTGTTGGTTGATGTGTGTGTGTCGCTTGTAGTCATTTTTGCGAAATTATCGATTAGATTGTCCACGAATAAAAATGATTTAATTATATTTTTATTTAAAAGTTTTTATAAACATAAAATTTCAACTTAATTTAAGTTTTTGTTTTGGAATAGTTACATATATTCCTGCTTTGTTCTGCTTTTATTTGTTCAGATCCTCGTTTGAATCTTGTTGGTTTTGGTAATGTTGTATTTAGTCCAGGCACATAAACTAGGACCAATAATTGAATTGACAATTCAGCACTTGAACTGATTGTCTTTAATTGGGAATTGATTCAGGCAACAAATTGACAATGAAATCTTGCGTAATTATTCACTTAGATGATTTTTTATCATTACTTAATCTCTTATCAATAAAATTAGTACACATTAATTTTAATCGTATAAGCAATTTATGTTTTGCCTTCAAATTTAATGTTTTCTTTTTGTAACAGCTTACAATAAAAATTTTTACGCTTACTGTGGTCCTTTGGGTTGATTTCCAATTAACTCACTGTGTTGTGTTATTAGTTGTAGTGATACAGTTGTTTGGTTGTGATGTTGCTTTTCTCCTTCGGCGGATCTCGGATCACTTTGATCTCGGCGGATCACTTTGATCTCGGCGGATCACTTTGATCTCGGTGGTACTTGTTTTCAATCGTTAGAGTTTATAGTTGAGTGGTGTGGGTTTTGCACAAAAAATTTTCCTTTTGGCAATTAATGTTGCACTAGTGTCTTTACGCGTCGAATCGCTAAGCTGGTTATATATTTTTATTAAGCAGCTGGAGAATTTTAATACTTCACGCTTTTTATGCGTCTCGCGTTTTTACACTCGGAATTTTTTATTTTGTGCCCCACGTTGGGCGCCAATTAATTTTTACACTTTGGTGTTGGAGTTTTTAAAAAGATTTTATTTTCTATCACTTAACATTCTTGTATAACACAAGAGTGATCTGGAAGAGCTGCGAACTGGAACTTAAGAGTGGTGATTTCGAACTGCTGGTTTGCTGTAACTTACTTAAAAATGAAACCTCTTTATTTATAACAATTGATTGGACTTTAGATTTAATTTGAGAACGTTAAAGACTTTGATTCTAAACAAGCATTTGAGCTCTATGAGAATAATTTGGATATTTGAATCCTATGCGAAAATTGTGAAGGTGTCAAATACTGTTATTTGATTTTATGGAAAATTACTTATAGTGACAAGCAAGCTGTGGTTTATGTTGCCTAGCGATTGCAACCAATTTCTAATGGACTTTAACGTTAAACAGGGCACCTTAACTTACATACTAAGTTATGTTATAAGCTAAAGTACTACTTTGGCTTTAGGGATGACGCTGTGAATTTAATGTATAGTTACTTTACTGGCAGATTTCAAAGGGTAAAAGTCCATGACGCATTCTGAAGTTACAATGCTTTGAATGCTGGGGTGCCTCAAGGCTCTATACTTGGGGCTTTACTATTTATCATATATATATAAATGATATCTTTTCCGTCTGTAATTTTGTCACTATGCATGCATATGCGGATGACATCCAGATCTATCTATCGGGTAAGCATAATGAGTTTCTAGATTTGTTCTCTAAATTAAGTGCTGATATCAAGGCTATTAATGAGTGGTCTATTAGGAATTGTCTTCTACTAAATTTGTCTAAGTCCTATCTTTTACCCATTTGCAAAAATCGGAAAGCTTCACCTGTCGTACCAAATATTTCAATACAAGCCAATAATCTTAATGTGGTTTCTAAAGTTACAAATTTGGGCTCTGTTATTAATTCTTCTCCTTTATGTGTTGATCACATAAATAATGTGGTTAAAAAAATGTATTGGACTTTACGCAACCTCCGTAGATCTGCTAATGTTACTCCTATCAATTTTCGTAAATTGTTAGCATTGCAGTTGTTTCTTCCAATAATAAATTACCCTGATAAAGTCTATAGTAGTTTAGACTCATCCTCCCAATTGAAATTAAATATTGCCTTCAACTATGTTACGAGATACGTATTTGGGCTGCATAAATTTGATCATGTCTCCTTGTTTCGAAATGCCCTTCTTGATTGTGGTCTAGCGAACCATCATAAAATTAGGAATTGTGTATTCCTGTTTAAATAAATAAATTGTAAAACACCGGGATATTTATATGACAAGTAACAATTTTGTCAATCAGTAAGAAGTCGGGTAATTATAATTCCTCGGAGTATTTCTCTCAGCACCTCTCGCTTATTTTTCATAAATGCTATAAGGCTCTGGAATTCGTTGCCCGGTAGACTAAGAGAGAGCTCTGGCGTAAAGGAGTTTAGGCGGCAAATTTTTCTGTACTATTCCTCTGTATAATTTTCGCGATTTCCTAATTTCCTTCTCTTCCTTCTATACTTATTCTATACTTATTGCTATCATCTTATACAATATATTTTATATGTTTCTGTTTAATTTAAGACTTGTACTTTTTAACATTGAAATTTTAAAGTCTAAACCTATTTTATTGTTACTAAAAAAGAACTTGTTTCTTAGTGTATTATTGTAAATATATTTATAAATGAAATGAACGTATAATTAAACTATACAATTATGTCAATATTAAAAAAGCAAAATTTTTTTCACCAGTATCGGTGCAGGAATTGAGGGAAAACGCATTTTTCAATTCACAATCACATAAGTATAAAGTATTTTTTTAAATTCTACTTTCTTACTTATTTATTTATTTATTTAAGACTTAAACTAAGCACATTCATTGCCTTATAGTTTACAAATAGGAGGGACATTCAATTGAATGTTGGCAAGCAAATATGAGGAATCTGTAACACCAGATAGACAGTTTACAATGAAAATAGCGTTGATCATAATTCGACGATTAACGAGTGATGGTAAGTTTATAAGTCTTAGTCGAGATTCATAAGACGGTAAGTTCACCGATTCATCCCAGTGGAGATTACGAAGGCAGAAAAGCAGGAATTTCTTTTGAACCGATTCTATCTGCGAGATGTAGCAGCTATAATTTGGGCTCCAGACAGGCGAGGCACACTCCAGAATCGGTCTCACAAGAGAGGTGTACAGTAGCTTAGTAATAGGGGTCACCAAAATCCTTAGCCCATCGCTTTATAAATCACAAAGTACTATTCGCTCTGCTAGTCACGCCGTTTTTATGACTATGGAAGCGTAATTTCCGATCCAGAACTACTACTAGATCATTTACAGTCTCCACTGCGTCCAGTTTCGAGTAACCAATAGTGTAATTCCGGAAAAAAGGATTCAAACGGCGGGCAAATAAAATTTGGATACACTTCTTTAAATTTAGACCCATGCAGTTTGTGCTACACCATTCAATTAGGGAATCTAAATCAGACTGAAGTAACAAAGGCTTCAAAGTCCAATAAATAGGATAAAAATATCTTCACATCATCAGCAAACATAAGCACCTTTCCCCATACAATAACGGTTGGAAGATCATTTATAAAAACGAGGAATAGGTTAGGTTAGGTTAGGTTGTTTAGAGGGACCTTATGGGTCATCCAGTGAAGTACTGGATACACCTAGGCCAATGGCCCATTGTGCACCTCCGTATAAGAAAGGAAGGAAGGAAAAGGAAGGGGAATGAATCAGGGCTGATGTAGCCTTTGCTCAAATAGCCTCGTGCATTTCACGAAGCTTGAAATTGCGACCCATCTCTTACTACCAACATCCTTAAGGGTGGCAAGCTGTGTTGAGCCTAATGTTTGTAACCTTATCCTGCCGAATGCAGGACAGTCGCACAAATAGTGCTCTAGGGTCTCAGGCTCCTCCTGACAGGATCTACAAATATCAGATTCCAACCTCCGGAATTTCCGCAGGTGGCCTCTGAGTTCGTTATGCCCCGTCAGAATACTAATGATCTTCCTGAGCTCAGCCTTACTTCTTGATAGAAGTTTCCTCGTTTGGGCTGCGTCAGGAAAACGAGGAATAACAGCGGTCCCAAATGGCTCCCTTAAGGAACTCCTGAAGGCACATCAAACTCTTTGTAAACTGTATTATTGAACACAACCATTTGAGCGCGATTTTGAGATACGACTGGATCCAACACACAAGAGATCCAAGAAATCCAAATAGCTTCGGTTTCATAATAAGAAGCTTATGATTTACCACATCAAAAGCTTTACTGAAATTATTATAAATAACATCCTTCTGCTTAGAATGCTTAAAATTATTAATTGTTTCCGACACAAATTCCAACAGGTTTGTTGTAGTTGATTTCCCCAACAAGTTATTTGGTCCGTAACTATCTTCTCAAACAGTTTCGGAAGGGCACTGAGCTTTGCAATACCACGATAATTATTTATAAGATGTCTGTTACCAGATTTATGCAGAGGAATAATATACGATGACTTCCAAGCACGAGGGAATTAACCATTCCCATTCCACCTTACATTCTACAATACGCGGGAAAACCTGTATACAAAAAACTTCACATTACCGAGAGGATTCTGCTGATTGAGAGTTATGATCCCTGCCGCGGCCGAAGGACGCCAATACGCGGCAAAACCTGTCTACAAAAAACTTCACATTACCGAGAGGATTCTGCTGGTTGAGGGTTATGTTCCCTTGCCGCGGCCGAAGGCCCCTAATATGCGGAAAAACCTGCATGCAAAAAACTTCACATTACCGAGAGGATTCTGCTGTTTGAGGGTTATGATACCTGCCGCGGCCGAAGGCCTCCTATACGCGGAAAACCCTGTATGCAAAAAACTTCACATTACCGAGAGGATTCTGCTGAATGAGGGTTATGATCCCTGCCGCGACCGAAAGCCATCACGCAGGAAGACCCTGAATGCAAAAAGACTACACTTACAGTAGTAGAATTCAAAAAAGGGCTTTGTACATGCCCCCCTTTGGAGGTTTTAACATGCATTCTCTCCTAAAATTCGGCACTGATCAAAAAAATAAGTATGAAAAGCTAAGAATCTCGGTTTTTTTTTATATTGACATAATTATATGGGTTAATTATACATTTTGCAGAGAAAAAAATTAATAAACGGGAAAAAAGGTACTAAAAATTTGAATTTTAGTTTTCTTTAAAAGCACACGATTTTGGATAAAATGTTATTCAACGTAAATTAAAGATATTTTTAATATCTTTGCATCGGTACTTATCATCTGGATATGTTTTATAGTTTAGACGTTCAGATTTAGACGATATAGACGATCGTCTATAAGATATAGACGATAGACGATAAGATATAGACGAGCCAATTTCAAACTTTAAAGGGCTATAACTCTTAAATCAGACGAGAGCTAATACAATTGTTATTGTTCTTGGCGCTGACCCTAACCCATATAATTATGTCAATATAAAAAAAACCGAGATTCTTAGCTTTTCAGACTTATTTTTTTTATCAGTGCCGGATTTTAGGAGAGAATGCATGTTAAAACCTCCAAAGGGGGGCATGTACAAAGCCCTTTTTTGAATTCTACTACTGTAAGTGTAGTCTTTTTGCATTCAGGGTCTTCCTGCGTGGTGGCTTTCGGTCGCGGCAGGGATCATAATCCTCAATCAGCAGAGTGCTTTCGGTAATGCTAAGTTTTTTGCATAGAATCATAACCCTCAATCAGCAGAATCCTCTCGGTAATGTGAAGTTTTTTGCATGCAGGTTTTTCCGCATATTAGGGGCCTTCGGCCGCGGCAAGGGAACATAACCCTCAACCAGCAGAATGCTCTCGGTAATGTGAAGTTTTTTGTAGACAGGTTTTTCCGCGTATTGGCGTTCTTCGGCCGCGGCAGGGATTATAACTCTCAATCAGCAGAATCCTCTCGGTAATGTGAAGTTTTTTGTATACAGGTTTTCCCGCGTATTGTAGAATGTAAGGATGGAATGGGAATGGTTAATTCCCTCGTGCTTGGAAGTCATCGTATATTATTCCTCTGCATAAATCTGGTAACAGACATCTTATAAATAGATATCGTGGTATTGCAAAGCTCAGTGCCCTTTCGAAACCGTTTGTTCTTCAATTTCGCCTGTTCAGCATGGTTTTCGTTTTCTACATGCTTACATGCAGGTTTTTTCGAATATTGGCGACCTTCGGCCTTCGGATCATAACCCTCAACCAGCAAAATCCTCTCGGTAATGTGAAGTTTTTTGTATACAGGTTTTCCCGCGTATTGTAGAAAAACAACAACAACCAAAAAAAAACAAAATTGAAGAGTTTGTGTAACGGTAAATCTGTTCCGTTTGTATCTACTTGGCTACATCATCATGGGGCCATATGTAACTCTTTCGCTCCTACTACAATCTACTGTCAAACAAAATTGGAAGAACAGAAAACAGCAACTACCTGCTGACAAACAAAATTGACAGAAAACAAAAAAAAAAGTGGAAAAATTTCACGTATAGTGAACGTGGGTTCACAGAGCATAAAAAATAGGCCTCAAACCGATTTTTATCAGTTGGTTAAAGGAAATCAACCAATCAATCAACCATGGTTGATTTTTCTCAGTACAGAAATTGCTCTAAAATTCAGTACAGAAACACGCGCGTACAGAATTCCCGGAAAATAGCTAGAATTTTGTAGCTACAGAAGAAAATAGCTACAGAATTCTCACTAATTTTGAACGATGTTACTAAGAGCGATATTACAATGCAAAATTTGGATTAATCAATCTGACAAATTGTTTTTGTTTTCTGTAGAAATCTGTCAACGGCTCTCTCTTATTCTCTCAGGCTTTGAATAGATTTCTAAAGAAAAACAAAAACAATTTGAGAGATTGATCAATCAAAAAATTGCAATGTAATATCGCCCTTAGTAAGATCGTTCAAAATTAGTGAGAATTCTGTAGCTATTTTCTGTACGCGCGTTTCAGCGAATAATATTATTTGTTAATTTCTCGCTACAAAACCGTTGCTAACTAGAGCATTACTTAAAGATGAGTTTTAAAAATGAATGCTTCAATTTTCTATATACATATACGTTTTACTGTAATATGCGTTCGGCTGTAAACCTATCAAATTATTTATCTATAAGGAGTAGATATCGGTGGTTATGTAAGCAGGCGTATAGAGAATATCTCTTTAAAGCATTTTAAAGCATTCTGGAATTTTGTAAATACCAAAAGGAGGAGTGCGGTTTTACCAACTTTTATGAAGCTTGATGATATAGAGTCCGACAATGCAGAAATTATATGTGATCTTTTCGTCGATTATTTTAAATCAACGTATTCTACGTCGAGGTATTGTTTGGATACATACCCTTATAACATTTCTTCGAGTTCTATTGTCCAGCCTGTCATCGACGAATTGATTGTCCTTAATACCCTAAGAGATATTAAATGCACTTATAAATCCTGCGCCTGACAACATTTCATCGTTCATTCTTAGATACTGCGCCGCTAAGTTAGCATTGCCCTTACAGCACTAGTTAATGTCTCTCTCTTCGTACCGATTATTTTCCTCGTGTTTGGACGTCATCGTTTATTATTTATTACTTTGCACAAATCTGGTATTAGATGTATTAGATCTATATTATCCAATAAATAATTCTCGTGGTATTGCAAAGCTCAGTGTTCTTTCGAAACTGTCTGAAAAGATAATTTGATTATTAGATAATCAAATTGCTCGCTCTATTTGTTCTTCAATTTTGCATGTTCAGCATGGTTTTCGAGTGGGGAAATCGATGTAGTAAATCATAAGCTTTTTATTATGAAACTGACGTTTTTTGGATTACCTGGATCTCTTGTATGTTGGATCCAGTCGTATCTAAAATCGCACTCAAATGGTTGTGTTCAATAATACGGTATATAAGGAGTTTGCTGTGCCTTCTGGAGTTCCTCAAGGGAGCCATTTGGAACCGTTGCGTTTTCATAAATGATCAACCGTTATTGTAAGAGATCTAAAATTACGCTTTCGTAGCCATATAAGCGGCGTGACTAGTAGAGCAAATAGTAAATTTGATTACCCCCATATTACTAAGTTACTGTACACCTCTCTGGTTAGACCGATTCTGGAGTATGCCTCGCTTGTTTGGAGACCAAATCATAGCTGCTATATCCCGCAGATGGAATCGGTTCAAAAGAAATTTTCGCTCTTTTGCCTTCGATATCTTCACTGGGATGAATCTGTGAACCTACCGTCTTATGAATACCGGCTAAAACTAATAAACTTGCCAACACTCGTTAATCGTCGTATTTGTCACCCAACATTCAACTTAATGTCCCCGTCGTAAGTTCCACATATTAGTCAAATATTTTACAGATATTTCATATTTCATAGGTTATATGCATATAGCCTTATAAAGTATAAAATCTGTAAGAAAACTGCATTTTTACTTAAAACTTTCCTTTATTTTGTATGATTTGTTTTTACACTAATTTAAATATTGTTTTAATCATTGATAAATTAATTTGTGATATGATAAAAGTATCAAAAATGTCTTCAAGTATTCTACTTTATGTCCTGTAAATCTCATTCATTAAGATTTTGTTTAAGATATTTAGCAACGGTGTTTTATATCATCCCTTTATCGACTTTTACATAGGTAATTAAATGTCCCTTTGCACAGATAAATATTTAATCATAATTAATGGTATCATAAAAAACAAAACGAAATGTTTTTGGAAACGTAATCAGTTTTATTTATTCTTTTTTAACTTCTCTGTCAATGGCTATTTTAAAACCTTCATATCAATGAAATAGGTCTGGCTATTAAGGACTATATACGATATGTATGAAAATAACAGGAATTTAGTGAAATAATTTAAGTTTTTTAAGTTATTTTAAAAATGTTATCAAGTCTTTTTCATGTTTAATTATTATTTTACATAAATATTGCTATTATATAGTAAGTTGTTGATTAAAACATTTAATACATTTAAATATCTTAGTACTATGCTGCAAGCAAACAGGATCTCCGCAAACATTGCAGAAAAAATCTGGTTTCCCTTTGAATTTTGTCGTTCGTTCTACATATTTCTCACATTTTCGAGCCCGTCGTTGTTTTACTGCTACTCGGTTGGTATTCTATTTCCTATTGGTGTTCCAAAAAAGGATTCGATACCGTTCTAACGGCGAACATTATTGTCTTTGGATTGTTCATCCTTACTTCGATTTGAAGTGTCACTAGCTCCTTGAGATTTAAAAAAAAAATGCAAATGAAATTTTCTTGAAAATGTGCATGCCGGAGTAACGATTTTCGCATCTCGTAGAGAGAATTTCGTCGCATTTTTCGCAATGCAATGGGGTGATATTTTGATGCCAGAAAGGTATTTGAGTGACAAGAGTCAAACAGTGACTCAATAAAAGTTATCTGTTATCTAAAAAAGAGAGCAGTATTTCACAATAGTATGAAAATAATAAGATTTTGTGTCGAGTTGATATATCATATCATCATATAAAAGCTGATATATCAGCTTTTTCAGAATGTGAAACTACACGTCGCACGTGTAATACCTCCCATTTAGGTATTTTACACGGTCACCTGTTCCCAATGCGTCATTCGCCGCGAATTATTTGCTTCTTTCTTTTGATTATACAATAACCGTACTATTGTGATACTTGGGGTCTGTGCGAAATGTGTCTAAATATTAGTGATATACTATTTGCTGTCGAACTGCTTCACAACCTTTCTGAACTGTCCGAATTACTTTTCAATACTAAATCAAATTAATGACGGTATTTTATTAAAAACGTTATTTTTGCTTCAAATTTTTTTCAGAAATATGAAGGAGGATATTGATTCTGAGATTGCCAATTTACAGCCATATTGTTTTTGAAGTAATTTTAAATTCTTTGTTAACTTGAAATAGTACGATCGAAAAAATACTAAATTTTAGTTCAAAAAATGATTGACATTTAGTTTATACTGCAATGCCGGCGTATAATGATTCAGCAAAATATTAAATTTTAGTGTCAATTCGCACAGGCCCTTAACTTTTGCTATATTTAGTCGTTTTCTTGTTTTAGTAAACAAAAAAGGCTTCCAACTAAACGAAAATAGAACAATTAAATAAAGTGAAATCATAAGGATTAGAAATCATAACTACAATACTACAATGAAAATATATCCTGCTTAAACTGTAGTCCTTATAGCAAGGAATATTGTTTTTTCGTAAGTTTACGAAATTTTAGGAAAATGCTTATATTCCACAAACATTGTAGTAGTAGTAGTTTAGCTCCTATTCTCAGCGTTTCGTCTTTTTGCCAAAGTAACACTGTTTGACCCGTTTGGTCCAAATAGTGGTCGGTTTTTAAAAATTGCCGCGGTGCAGAGCGAAAAATGAGACGAAGATCTCTCTGTTTCTTTTAGCTAAAGTGGGCTACACACCTTCACTTTATCTACGCAGTTAATAACATGTGGCGTTAAGCTGAAATTTCTTAGGGCGCATTCCAAGCAGACCAATCAGTCACAACTGTAGACCAACTGAGCGCTACTTTCGTTGGGATAAAATGCTCCGTGATCGGTTTTTTTTTTACCTTTTATGTAAACAGACTTTTCTATTGAACACAAACATTTGAGTGCGATTTGAGATACGACTGGATCCAACATACAAGAGATCCAGGTAATCCAAAAAACTTCAGTTTAATAATGAGAAATGATTTACTATATCGAAAGCTTTAGTGAAGTCAGTATAAATAACATCCGACTGCTTAGATAAGGCCAACTGTTCTAGGATAAGGCCAACTTTTCTAAAGATTGCATACCAAAAAAATTTTAGAAAAACAAAATTAACATAACCGCAGCGAGAAATGTCCATGACGAAATAACCATAGTAAATATATCGTATCTGACAGACTTAAGATGGGCTAATTATTAAGTATCTCTTTATACCTAAGAGTATAAAGTATATTAAGTATCTCTTCTACATAAAATAGTATCTTCTTTGGGCTTAAATCAAATACATACATACATTAAAAAACAATTCGAAGAAAAAACAATTACAGACTACAGATTAGTAACAAATTATTAATTAACTAGTTAAAAAAAGAAAAAATTGCAATAATTATCTTAATATTCAAAATATTGGGCAAAGTTTTTTCCCCTAGCGCTTGTAAATATTGCAAAAAGGTTTTTTTAAAGTTCCCAGAAGTGAGTAGGCCATAACAAAACTTTTTATAGCAAGACTAAAGAATGATCACGTTCAAGTCGTGTCCGAGCACGCATTGCAATGTTACTCATGGGATCGGACGGTAACGGTATGCCGGTGGTCTGATGTGCAGTTTCTTTGTAAAATGTTTCCCTACGTCCCGTTGTATAGCCATAGAAAACACAATCATTGGAACTGTATTCATAGAAAAGTAATAAAAAAATTATCTCAAGAACTTTGAAAAAAAAATGTCAAGAGTCTGACCGTAGTATTATATCGGTTATATCCTCATTCATTTTTATATCGCGATGTATTGTCTCCAAGGTATTAACCTCTACAGGGTTCCAAGCACCAGCGCGTTGCAATGTATCCCATTTGCTGTCGATGCACATAAAACTATAGTCATTATCACTTTGGTCACTTTCAACGCTTATATTTAATATTTCAGTAAGAATCGATTCCATTTGCGGAAACTTGGCCACACAGATGTCAAACTATAGAAACAAAAAAGTAGAGAAAGTGAAATTTGCACTATACAGCCGCCTCCACTTACCATGCTTTTAACAATGGGTTGTTTGCCGCATAAACCTTGTTCCATCAACAACAACAATGTCATATTTTGCTGCCCACACATATACAATTCAACGCGTTGCATTTCGTCTCCGAAATGTGTCTTCTCATTTCCACTATCCAGTTCAGTTTGAGCCGCATCTGAGGCATAATCCCATTTTGAAGTTGTCGTACTAAAACTACCACGCCTTTGAAACAATTTACCTATCTCGAGTGGTGTCTGTGCAGGGTTAGCAGAACCAGACGTCACGTCTCCCCAGTGGGAAGACATAAAACTTCTGCCGTTGCGTTTTTCATTCAAGGCCAAAACAGAAAGTTTGGCCATTAAAGGAGTAAGCAAAATGCCGCCGGGCTGTTTGCATGAATTACCAAATGCTAAACTGCTTCCAACTTCCTGCGATGCCGTGGCATCTGATAGAGGCTTTAATGGTAAACTCAGAGATTTTCTATCTAAAGGCGTTTCTGCTTTTTCTGTATTCAAATTTCTATCAACCTTGGGACCAGCCGACATTGGACTTGCACTTTCAGTTTTAGTGTTGCTAATAATGACATTAAGTGTTTTTAACTCATTATCAAACTCTTTAAAGTCTTCAAAAAGGATAGCAATTTCAGCTTTCTCTTTGCTGGTGTTGTTATCCCAGACTTTATGGTAAGGTTCTAACAACTCTTGAAATAGACTTCGTGAAATGGGTTGGCCGTTTGTAGTAAAGACGAGATTGGTGGGGTCAGAGTCAGGACGTGAGCAGGGTTTATATTGATCAGTAGGATTATCTAAATTATCACTCCACTCATTGTCGCCTTTATCGTGCTCAATAAAATCCATGGGCGATACCGCAACGCTGTGACCATTTTGATTTTCATCCGTCTTTTCACCAAACGGCGGATTCTTTTTCTTGAGAGCTATCTTTTTAGAAAAGTTTTTCAGAGAGTCCTGAAAATCAGTGAATGATTTCCGAGGTTCCAATTTGTAGGGAGTAGTAATAAAATTTTGAAAAAATTTGTCCAAATCAATTTTGAATAAATTACGACAGTGATTCTCGGATGAGGAGAGAGTTTCGACAGTATCTTTTCCGTCACTTAAATTATTTTCATTCTGTAAAAAGATTTACCAAAATAAATTGTGTTGTTGAATGATTATATGATTGTTGACCTCCGAGTTCCCACATATCGATAGTATACTATCCACGAGCAGGATTTTGTTCTCAGTCAGAGGCGTGGCACAAACACTAGTCCGTCCAATGAACTCTGGAAAGGAATCACTTTCATCGAAGTTAATGGAAGCAATGTCCGATTCGGGTATTTCGTGTGTGGTTAAAAAACGTAATGGTAAATGTGTAGGGCGTAAAAGAGATTTTGATCTGGAAAGTGTTGGTGGTCGAAGTGGTAAATATTTCTGCGTCTTATTTGTGTCAACGTAGCTCAAGGCTTCAGCCGCGGCCACTGTTGTTGTCTTATCATCATCATTAACGTCTGTTGTTACGATTGAGGCGGGACATTCTTCCGGTATATTTGTAAATAATAACGATTGGTCACGTTTAATTTTACGTTTTGCAAAGGTAAAGGGCATGTTGGCAGCATTGTTCTGTGAAAGGACAGTCTGTACATTCTGAATATGCTGCGCGTCTGCCACTAACTGCTGATACTGAGCTTGGTCAATATAGACGGCTATCATCTGCACACCATTGGGTATATGAAAATCGGCCATATTAAGTTGTTCCGCGGTGGTGCGTACATTTAAAGGGTCGGTTAAGACGAGCTGTTTAGAAATCTGGTCGTTAAGTTGTGTAGCTATAATTCTATGTATTCACAAACAAGATGAGAATATAAATAAGAAAGAGCTTGTGAGAAGAAATAGTTTGAACTGTACTTATTGTGATATAATATTGCACCACCGAGTACACCTTTAGTCTGTTGGCAGCACTCTAGCGTTTGTATGGCATCTAAAAATATTATGCTGGCCGGCTATAAATTAATAAAAAGTTAAAATTAAATACCAAAAATTTTATTTATTATATTGTAATGAGGTTTTTTTTTGGAAAATTATACTTGCTTTTGGCATACGCAATTTTGGCACATTATGAAATATATTGCCCTTATGCTGTAAAATTGGTAGATATGTTTCGAAAATATGATATAGTTTCTCAGAAAGATTCTTGCACTGTCCACTTAAAGAAAATTTGTTGTTTATGGTTTGTAAATCTCTATGAAAGAGACGCACCAAAGAAGTTAATAAATCGGCACGATACTGAAGTAAATAATCGGATATGTTTCGATCGGTGCCAACTGTCTAAAAAGTAATGGTTTTCATCAAGAAAAAATTAATATATTTCTAAAGGAAGTATATTTTCTAAATATGTACATATATCAATGAATGGTATATAAATATTTATATTTAAAGATCATTAAACTCAAATCAAATCATACCAAAACAAATCGTCCAAATTCCTTTAAAATAAATTTTCCATTTTGTAAAGCCATAATTCGTGGTTTAAAAAAGCAATCCTTTAGAAAATATGAAGATCCCATCAACTGTCCACAAAGAGCCACTTTTTGAGTATCGGACACCCAACTTGGATGAAAATAAAGTACTGCTTTAACTGGATCATCAGCTTCCTCCTTCAAGCATTCGGTATCGTAAACAAAAACAATCATTGTTTCTCTGCACACGAAAATTAAAAAAAAAACCAGATTATAAGTAATAAAAATTGTACCAGAAACACACAAAGCACAAATTAGTATTCAATTCTAGCTGAGCTGTAATTAAATTAACATTAAATTATTTTATTTATTTATTTACACAAAAAAAAACGCCCGCATAATAAGAAAATTTCTTTTATAATGCTTCAAGATACATGAGGACATAGTTAACAATTTTAATCTTCTCAATCTTAATCTGGTACACACGTTAAAAGAAACTGAAAACTATAGTTTCAGAAGTAAAGAAAACACAGAGCGTGAAGTTAATACAAAGGAGATAGCAAGGGAAGAGCAGTAGAAGGAAATGAGATGCATAAAAAGATTCATGAGTGGGTCTACTTATGTAATTACTTCAGAATTACATTCTGAATTACATTCTGAAGTTAAATTTGAAGTTAAATTGTATAACTTAGGCCCGTTTTCTTCACTCTCAATTAAATTCCTTAATTTTCACTTTATTTTAATTGGCTGATAAAAATAACTGCAGAGTTACATTCTGTTAAGTTATTCCCAGATAAAAATTGTATTTCTTCAGACTCGATTCAATTGAACTGCCAGTTAAAAGACGTCAGTTAAATTCAATTTCATGTTAGGAATTTCTATAGGAAATTTTTTTCTAAACGTCGAAAAACTTAAAAAAAATAATTTCAAAGATTTCAAAAGTATAAAAATTATGAAAAACCAAAAAAAATTGTATGAGCATTTTTAAAATTCTGGGGCATAAAAAGAACAAGACATAAAAATAAAAGTTTTGCGTAACGTAATAATTGTAATAGGACACTAATTACAAAGGACACTAATTTTAAATGCACTACGTACACGGGTTTTTCGAATTTAATTATGAGTAATGAAAACGAAAACAAGGAAAATCCTCAGTTAAAGGCCTTAACTGATTGAAATCGGTAAATTAGCTAATTCCTTAATTTACTTCAATTGGCAATTAGAGAACTATTATTTCTTCAGTTAAAAACCTTAATTGAGAATAAAGAAAACGAATTTTGCTAATTCTCTTGTTGTAGTACTCAGTTAAATTTACTTAGGAGTGATAAAACGGGCAATAATAATACAGAAAATTTATCCACCTGCTGTACAAATATTTATTTTTGCTGGAGAACAGTTGATGTTCCATTACATTACTATTAAATTACAAATGTCTACACTGAAATCCAAATACTTACAACAATAAAAAAAAAACAAAGGCATTCAATTGATATCTTAAATAGTAATTTTTTTTGAGTAATTCATTTTAAAAAAACGGTCAGACGACGGTGACGGGAGACAGTAAAAGTCCTGAAACGACAAAATACCGAACATTGCGCAAGAAAAGAAAAAAAAAAGAAAAAAATCTCGACGCGACAAAACGTGGCCAAGACTTACACTGATACCTGTGCGCCTCAGTATATAACAGTGCTCTTACCATGTTAGCGGAGGCTATGACATGGAGGACATATTTCCCCCACACTCGTATGGTCTTTTATGTCAAAAAATTTCCAAAACAAACACTTAAATGAGCTGGCTGGCACTCTTAAAAAGCCGGCTAGTTCTAACCCTGCCTCTACGACTGAAATCTACGATTGTGTGGCCTCTAGGCGTGGCCCCAGCAGTAAAGAAGGTAGGATGGGTGGGGCAAAGAAGACTTCTACTGTGGCAGTGGTGGCGAAATCGAGGGCTGAGACTATCGTGCCTGGCTAGAGAAAATACAGGGATAGTCAGAAAAAAAGGTCGTCCCAGACTGAGACTGACCATCAGTCATCTCTCTTTGGGTCTTCGAGAACGGGGTAGAGGGCTGATCGGGACAAGAAGGCAAACTACAAGACCCAACGGAACCCCTTGAAACGGCGGGACAAACTACGGAAGATTCAACAAAAGGATCTGACTGAAAAAGACAATGAGTCCTTAAACTGGGTGGCTGAAATTCTCGGGACGGATGGGCCCTTAAACCTCGATCTGTCGAGGAGGCAAAAGTCGGCAGACGAGCTGGTTCATTCGGCCGGGAAAAAAGCCAGGGTGCTTGGGGCGGCAGACAAGCAGTCAGCTTTCAGGACTTTGTTCTGAAGAACCAGCTAGTCCTGGCTGTGGTAGATAGAAGTGAGCCGGACTGCGCAATCTCTGTCGAGAATTGGAAGAAAGTGGAAGTCGGGTGGGCGGTCCATTACCTCACGCTAGAAATGGTTGGCTACATTCCGTGATTGTAGCACAATACATACTTTGATAAGAAAAACGTACATCGTATATATAAGAGACACAACACAAAACAAAGAAGAAGTTGGCTGTAAGCTTTCTTCTTATGATAAAAGAGTGTCCTGGCCCTGTTCCTGTATGTGAGGATACTGGTAGGCATCAAGGCCAACCGGGCCAAGTGTATAAGTTAATGAAAAACCCGGTGGGAAAGGTCTGGCCAGGCGCTAAGCTCGAAGCCATCCCTAGGGAAGAAATTCCGTCCCGACCTCGTGCCAGAACGTGGATCCCCGTCAAACCATCAGATCCTGCCACTATTTTAAAGATTTTCCAGTACAACAACCCAGACTTACCAACTTCAAACTCAAAAGTTCTTAAGCTAGAGGAGCCGAAAACGGACTTCAGATCCGTGGCCTTGGGGTCAGGGACAAGGAATTCCTGGAGCCTCTAGGAAAAGCAAGCTGGGTGGCAGGCTATGACTTCACTTTTGTGACGTGTGCTAGAACGAATTTCCGTCATCCTTTGTCAATTTTGGTTTGGAGACAAACCGGTTTCGGCGATGTGCCATCTTCAGTGTCTTTTTTCGTTCTGCTAAGTTAAGTGTGTGTTTCCGGAGCAGCCTTGCCACCGAAGAGAAGACTTGACAAGCAACGGCGCTCTTGCTGGAACAAATGAGGAAATGCTCAATGTCATTAAAAAGATGAAACTAAATAAGGCAATAGGGCCTGATGGCATTCTCAATATCGCTATTCAAACAATTGCTACGGCTAAGCCTGATATTCTCCGGCAGGTTTTGAATACATGCATCGCAGAAGGAACATTTTCCATGAGGTGGAAGCGGCAGCGGCTAGCAATTATTCCAAAAAAGGAGAATCCTTCCAGCCCCTTCGATTATCGACCGCTGTGCATACTAGATGCAGTTGGTAAACTACTGGAACATATAAAATATAGAATGTGTTCAGTCAATTTGGATTCAGGAAAGAACGATCGACAATACGCACGCTCCGACTTCTGAAAGGCATAGCTGAGGAAGCTATAAAAGTTGCTCGCTGGCTTTGTGGCTCCAAGAAGTATTGCTTAATTGTAACTCTTGACGTAAGAAATGCATTCAATTTGGCGAACTGGCAGAAAATTCTCCATGCACTACGAGAATTTGTAACGCCGGCTTATTTGTACAATATCGTGTCTAGCTACTTGTATTAACGCACACTACTGTACGCACACACACAAGTGCTCGGAGGAGTACCACAAGGCTCCATTTTGGGGTCTGACCTATGGAACGTCATGTACGACGAAGGACTAGGGCTGCCAGTGTTTTAGGGAGTACAAATTGTTTGTTTTACCGACGATATTGGTGTAGTTATTGTAGCTTAACACCTCCACGAACTTAAGGAGGCAGCAGAGGCAGCGATCGCGACCGTAAAGAATTGGCTGGCTTCGGTTTTGCTACAATAAGTTGAGAACTAAACGGAGGCAGATCTTATAAGCACAAAAAAAAATTGAGAAGATTGACATTAGGGCTGGCGATACAATAATCACGTCAAAACCTTACATTAAGTATCTTGGAGTTATAATAGATCATCGTTTAAAATTTGCGGCGCATCTGGACTATGTCCAACGGAAAACTGCAGGCGCAGTGGCGAGCCTATCCCGAATTATGCTTAATACGCGTTGACCCAAGCAGTGACGAAGACAACTCTTAGCGAGCGTAGTTAAGTCCATGATGCTGTATGGAGTGTCGGTGTGGTCCGAAGCTCTTTCGGTAAAAAGCAAGGGGCATAAACGCTACATACCGTCACTGTGGATATCGAACCATCTCTAAGGATGCCGCGCTTGTGATCGTAGGTTAAATCCCGCTGGACCTATTGGCTTCCAGCCAGTGTATTGTATTGCCAAGAAAGAGGTCAGCTCCACACACCACATGGCCCCACCGCCGCAAACACTGTGCGCAGTGGGGCACTCCAAGTGCACATTTTCAAGTGGCAGAGAAGATTGCAAAACGCTGATAAAGAAAGGTGGACATATCAGTTGATCCGAACCTGGATCCCTGGTTAGCAAGAAAGCGTTGTTAGTACTGTAACCCGCCGGTTATCGAGAAAGCTGAGCATGTCTTTCTTAGTTGCCCAGAGATGACGATGTAAAGCCCTCTCTTTAACTCCGATGTGGGTTCGGAGAGTGACATCGCGAAAAGATTTTTTTGGGCCTCCTTAAGAGGATGATTCATGCGCATCAAAGCTGGAGGATACTGAGGTGGTTAAGGGTCTCTGTAGTGGTAAGTTACGGATAATTTAAATAAACCTCTTTAAAAGACTATTAGAAAAATCTAATTTTTTTTTAGTTTTTCGTTGGTTTTTTTAAAAAAAAAGGTACACCATTTAGAGGGCTGCAGCGCCTAGGGCCGTGGTCTACCGGGTACAAAACCGAGTATACGATTAAAGGCTATCAGAAAAATTAAATTTTTTTTTGTTGTCTTGTCTCATATAATATAATAAAAAAAAACGGAAATCGAAATTTTAAAAAATGGCAGAGATATTTAGGTTTAAAGCATCCAAAATAGACCTCTCTTTAGGGGGGCAAAAAGTTATGAAAAAAATTGACGGATGCACTTGAAACTTCACAGCCATTACGAATATATCCTCAATTTATAGATAAGTGGAAAAAAGTTTCAATAATTTACCTTTAAATATGTTTTTTTGTAAAAGTTTAAAAAAGTTAAAATATTTTTTTTCAACATTTCTTTGTCGATTGCAGAAAACCGCATTCAGAAATTCCTATCCGTTCAAAAGTTACAGATTTTTGGCCGATCATTACCTCCGCCTGAAAGACATTACAATAGTCAGGTAGACGATAATTAGTCTCTATGTTACAAGAATTTGAGAAAACTCCGCCAGCTACTCTGCATTGATTACGTGAGGTGTTTTTAAGAAATTTGGACACCCCACCCCCCTTGGTGAGAGTTGGTAAGATATAGTGAAGGTAAGATATTATTTTTCCACTAAATACCTAAGCGTTAATACTGATTACATCTATAGTACTAAAATATAGTACCTAAGTACATAAGTAATATAGTACTTTTTCTGTAAATACTACGCTTAAGGTGCAAATTAAGTTATAACTTCGTTATATTTAGTAATTAGATCTGGATCAAGTAAATTTTAAATTAAGTTTTCACTCCATGGACATTCCTGTGCTTTCTATATAGGAATTATTAAACACAGATGCCCATGTCGTTTGTTGATATAGGAAGCACATTTATAGGCGTATCAGCATCCTCTCCTTGCAGCCACTCCAGCCTATCGCTTACGGCGCACAGCAGTTCCTCAGCCCGCAAAGTAGATGCCGCACGTCTTGCACCATCTGTTATGGATAGTGTCATCACTCGGATATGGGCAATAGTAGTCGTACGGCATCTGGAAAAATCCCGCATGTTTGGGATTGCCGCTGTCATTTAGGTCCGATCCATAAGAGTCGTGAGAAAGAATGAGGCTTGTCAGTTCCCGGCTCAAAGGAGCAATACGATTTTATACTCTGTTGAAAACACTTCTTCCTGGGGCAAGAGTCACTAATATGCCGTCCTAGTAGCGCGATAGCGGGGATTAAGGTAGCACGGATTTTCATCTGGTTCACCATCGCAAGAAAAAATATAATTAGAGTTTATCTTGCCTTGTATGTCCTTCACATACGCTTTAAAAGCATCACAAGACAAAAGCCTATTGAAATCATCAGCGTGAGCTATCACCGTAAAGGGTTTGGCGCTATTGATAGGGATTGACATTATTCTATTTTTACTAGAAACTTGTGCGATAACTATTGAAGTAAAATTCCCTCTGTTTACAAGATTTGAAATTTTCACTATTGTTTACTAGAAGACTTATTATGTTATGAGCCAACCTATTATGAATTCGCTTCGCAGATAGCGTTCGGAATTAATTTAAGTTGAGAAAAAATGACGATGTCGTGATCCGGCAGAGAAACTTTGTATTCGACGTACATGAGCAACGATGCCTGTTTATTTGCTGCTGTTAGTCCAATCGGGACACGCGCTTTATAATCTTTAGACAAATAAATAACTTTATCTGGACCGGACGGAAAATTAAAACGACTGTCTCTAGAGACCTTATTGGAGACACACAAAAATGCTGGTCTGGCTGTGCCTTATGATGATCGGCTGCTGAACTTTACGGGAACGGTTACAATGTGCCTCCTCGCCTCGGAAGTGTTACTTTCCCTAGGAAGCAGGCGAGTATATGTTCCACTTCTAGATATATTAAAATCGAGTTCTAGGAGCCTATCGTGTAAATCAGATAAGGTGTGCAAGGTGCGAACAACTTCACACCGTCGGCGTTCTTCGGCAAAAGCACCGAACATAGCTAGATCTATGATTTAGAAAATCTCATTTTTGCTCTTCTAAGCGCGTACGTCCAGGAGCAGATCGTAGTTTCCATGATTTTGCTGCTTCCGGATTCTGAGAGCAAAATTCTTGCAGTTTACTTTTACAAAATTCTCTTTTTTGAATAAGCAGTCTTCATTTGTTTCTTGTTAATTGTTTTTCACAATTAACAATTTTCCGTCGTAGCTTTAGTACCATTTTATGTTTGGTGTCGAAAGCAATTAAAGAATTTTTGCGACGCTCTGTAAGATCAAATTTCGTACGAAGCTGAGAAATTTTCTCCTTGAACGCGTTTTGGGCCGGAGTATGGCGTTTAGGAGAAATTGAAGAAGCCTTCACCTTTGTGGTGGCTAATGTGATCAGGGGGCATTTTCCGTTTGTTAGACCCTAAAAATTGAATATTTTATTAAGACAATAGGGTTAACTTTGGCTTGGCCGCAGCTCATATACCCTACATCCGCATCTGTCGAAGTAAGATAAAAAGTGGGCGTGTGACGTCCGCTTTCATATCACTTACAGATAGTAAATTTTGATCTCCTAACTCATTTAAAGCAACGCATTCCTTAACAAACACTTCATTATATAGTATGGCATACCAGTCAGCGTGTCACGCCTATGGTGCTGTGACTTTCACTAACACAGTAAACGCGACACTAAACTTTCAGACCCGGACTCCAAGCTGAGAAATTCAACCCTCAAGTTAAATGCATTAATATTTTTCTAAAAAGTAGGCGTGGAAGTAGTCAGGTTTTTTATAAATTTTTGACATCAGTAAGCTCTAAATGGTAGAGAATATTCCTGCTGAATTTCATGATGATGCTTTGACTTGTTTTCCTGTTATCGTTGTTTTATTACCAGTGGGCCGACCACGTCCATTTTTGGGGGATATTTTAGTACAAGACGGTGGACTCGGAAATAAAAATCTAGTTCCCAATTCGCAAGTTGAGAAATTAAGCTATGAGCACGAAAAATTTGCTAAAAAGTAGGCGTGGAACTAATCAGATTTTCTTTATTTTCAATACCAAACAACCCATGACGAAAAATTCGCGCCAAATTTTATGGCGATAGCTCTAATTCTTTTCCCGTAATCGTGAGACGGACGGACATGGTTAAATCGACTCAGGAGGTGATTTTGAGCTAGAATATATATACTTTTCTATACCTGCCACGCCTCCTCCAATGCGTCCTTTTTCGTATTTTCTTTTTAAAAACGCTAACTTACTTAAAAGCAAATAAAAGTTTTGCTGACAGCAGCCTAAAGTAAGAGCCGACATTGACCAATGTAACGTAAAAGCTATGTTGACATCAACGTCTGCCCTTCTCAAATATTCACAACACAATATCTATACTAATATTATAAATGCGAAAAAAGTCATATAAAAAGTCAGCCTCTAAATAGGGGAGAAAAGATTGTAGGGGAATTCAGTCTCAATTTTAAATTAAGTTAACATTGTGCTGGACAGAATAGATGTCAATAATAAATGAATTTATATCGTGGTAAGACACAAACAAGCAAGAAGTATCTCTTTGACCCTCGAGTTATCAAGGAAACCCTATAACGGGCCCCTCCTATCCAAATAAAAAAGTGTCGTGTATATCATATGTACGAGTATGTATGCAAGCGAACGACTGTGATGTGTACATATTAGAGCTGTGCGCGAGCCGTTTTGAAGGCAGCTAGGCACAAATCGGCACGACTGCTGTTTTGTGACTGCCGTATGAAAATCGCAATAAACAGCAACTGCTGTGGTGCCTTTACCCGACCGACATTCATTTTTACAGCTTGTTCGAAAATTTGCAGTTGCTGTTTTAATGTTGATGCATTTCTATCTCGGTCCTTCCGCTTAATCTCCAAAGGAACGAAAGAGACGCAAACAACTCTCCCTCTTTCCCTCCGCTCAAACTGCAAAGGAACGAAAGACAAGACTTTGCGCCGCTCGCCACTCAGTCGATGGTGCTTTGTTTTCACCAGAAGCGTCTGAAAACCAATTAAGAAATTAAGAAGAAAAAACTCTCCCTGTTTCCCTCCGCTCAAACTCCAAAGCATACTTATTCATTATTCCATATATCGTTCTTTTCTTTGTTTTTGTTGTAACTTGTAAACTTTGAAAGGCTTTTATACATTTTTTGCTGTTTTCTAACTACCGTCAAAACACTTATGTATATATATATATGTGTGCATAAAAATGCAACAAAAGTATTTGCAAATTCAGAAGAAAAAACTCTACCTCTTTTCCTCAGCTCATACTCCAAAGGCATATTTATTCATTTTTCTATTGAATTATCGTTTTTTAGATAAGCTTTCGCCCTCGTACCATTGCAGGCAACAGACCGCCGTATAAGCGTCTAAAAAGCATTCCCAAATTAAGAAGAAAAAACTTCCCCTCTTTCCCGCCGATCAAACTCAAAAACCATGCTTATCAATTTTTCCATGTAATTGTCGTCTTTTTCTTACTTTGTTTTTGTTGTAAATGGTCCACAAATTGTAGCCCCGAACAACGATTGAAAACAATGAAAAAATGTTCTGCCACATTTTCGAGAAAAACAAAAAAAAAAAGAAACGAAAAAAAGGGAGAGCACGCAATGCTTTTTTCTAATTAAATCCTAGGAGACGGCTGAACGTATGTATGTATTTAATATGTATGTGCATTTCGTGTGTGTATCCTCTCTTATATCTATTTAGCAATTGTTGGCATTAAAACTGCTATGTCATTTTCGACTGCCAATTTTGTTTATGTTTCCAGCAGAGCAATAAAGCAATAAAGGCTGTGAGTGCAAATCTGAAATGTTTTATCAATTTTTACTGCTAAAACGTTGTGTGTTTTAGAAGTGGTTTTAAATCGGCTTGTGCACAGCTCTAGTACATATGTATGTATATCATTCATTTAAACTAAGTTAGAGCGAGCACTATTCCACGCGAACGAAGTTGCGGGCAACAGCTAGTATATACATATATATATTAAGGTTGGTTTGTTAGTTTGTAAGTTAGTTTGTACAGTTTTAGAAATAATAAAGTACATTCAGTACATTACAAATACTCAAAGAAAGTGGTTTCTCTTTACATTTTTTGGTCCTTAGAGAATTTTTTAAAATTTGAACCAGCTAAAAATACAGTTTGCTGGAAAAAGGTATTGACGTAATCCAAGTCCAATCAAATTTAATAAACACGTTGGTGAAAATACTCGACATTATTTGAGTACAAAACCGTGTTTGGCTTAAAGACAACAATTTCTAAGTTTTATAACAAAAGCGTAAGTCACGTCTAAACAGTGATTTAAGCGTACCGAGGCTTAGACATCGGAACAGTGCAAAAAATTTTTGAACGAGCTATATATAAATATATATAAACGAGCTATAATATAAATCTATTGTTAAAACAACAACAAAGTATAATGGCCAAACGACAAAGCTTGTACGAACGTCAAAAGGATTTGGGAGACGAGTTAGTGAGAATTCGTGACAAATTAGTGCAAAAAGACCAGCGACCTCATGTCCGAAAGGAGTTGGAAAAACAACTAATAAGGTCATTTGAGGAGTTCAATAAGAACAATGTCGCGCTTCTAGCCGTGGGCACAACAAGTGAGGACTACTTCGAAAAAAATTATTTTGAAGCAATACGTAATATTGTAGAAGACGCGAAACTATACTTAGAAAAAATCGCGAGTGAACTGGCAACAGCATTGGGAGATACGGATGCCAAGAAGCAACACTCTAAGGAGAATTCTGAAGTGGAAAGAATAAAAACGCAAGTCGATAAGGAAGATGGGCTACTTCTACAATTCTTTCAAATAGCAGCAAATGTTAAACAATGGTTAATTGAAATCGAAGAAGTAATAGATGAAGAGCCTGTTGCAGTTCTAGAGGTAAAAAAGCAAATCACTGAAAAACGATTCAAAACGTTGAAAGCGATATATGCCAAAATATGTGACTTTGAGGTTTCAGAAAAGGATTCTGTAAATGAAGAGATGGAGAGACTGTTGAAGAAGTACTACAACATTCTCCGATCACTCGCTATGCAATCATCAAAATCTACTGCGGAATCCAATTGTCAAAAAATTAGAAATGTGAAGCTGGAGGATATTAAAATACCTAACTTCTACGGTGATATTAGAGAATGGGTTTCATTTTATGATCTTTTTATGAATTTAGTTCATAATTGTGATGAATTCTCCGATGTGGAAAAAATGTATCGGTTGAAATCATTATTAAAAGGAGAAGCTGGGAGGTTGATCCAATATATCAAGGTGATCGGAGCGAACTACAAGGCAGCGTTTGACTTGTTAAAACAACGGTATGAGAACAGGCGTCTTCTGTTTACAACGCAAATTGATATGCTGCTTAATCAACCAATGGTAAATGGCGAATCGGCGTCAAGAGTCAGAAAACTTCTTGACACCACAAACGAATGCATTCATGCTATTAAAGGAATGATCGAAAGGAATGATAGAAATCAAGGATGCAGAGCCGTTTATCGCGAGAATAATTGTCAGGAAACTAGATAAAGATGGGCTCAGATTTTATGAACAGTGTTAAAAAACCAAAAGAAATTCAAGGTCTTCATGATGTGCTGCAGTTCTTGGAGCAACAGTATCAGATGTTAGAGGCAGCGTCGAAACAGCAAACAGCACATTGGCACCAATAAGAGGTTTCAAAAGGTTTCGACTACATTATTTTCTGCCCCGCAGATATGTAAATATTGCCAGAAATCAGGACACACGACAGCAACTTGTAAAAAAATGCTTGAATTGCCCGTGGAGAATCGAAGATCTTTCATCTACAACAAAAAGTTGTGTTTTACGTGCATGAACCATACTTTGGACAAAAATTGTCCAAACCCGCACTTAAGATGCAAGCACTGTAATAGAAGACATCATCATTTGCTGCATATGGAAGCAACGGAATCGCATAAAAAATCATCGCAAGAAGTTAAACCTAATACATCGTACTCAATGTCGACGGGCGAAGCTTCAGCACAAGTGATTTTAGCTACAGCACAAATAAAGGTGCGATCTGCGAGAGGAGAGGACGCAGTTCTAAGAGCACTAATTGACCAAGGCTCACAAATAACAACAATTTCGGAGGAAGCAGCTCAAATATTATACTTACCGCGTCAAAGAACACGAACAGAAATTCATGGACTTGGTGAATCAGTAATTGGTATATCAAAATCTAAAGTACATTTGCAAATAAGGCCAAGATTTGTAAGCAAATATATGGTGAAAGCTCCTGCCTTGGTTTTGCCTAAGCTTACAGGTACGCACCCAGACCGTTCATTCAAATATGATATTCAGCAGTGGGATAATTACATGCTAGCTGATCCCATGTTCAACAAATCGGATCGAATAGACGTCGGTATTGGTGCAGACATGTATGGAAGAATTCTTGAA
This sequence comes from Conops quadrifasciatus, assembly GCA_949752815.1. Taxonomy (NCBI): domain Eukaryota; kingdom Metazoa; phylum Arthropoda; class Insecta; order Diptera; family Conopidae; genus Conops; species Conops quadrifasciatus. Next base: position 25,305,387 of record OX457077.1, on the reverse strand, counting down.
GAAGGTATATGTAGAAGAGGACAAATTCTAGGCCAATCAACGAAACTTGGCTGGATATTATCAGGAATACTAAAAAAATCGCAAGCAGGAAGAAAGAAAAGGGCACCCTTTGAATTTGTGGGTTCCTTATATCATATCCTTTTTTTTTAAATGGATGCTGAAGATAGATCAACGATGGAGGCGAACATGGAAAGAATCATTGAGAATGAGAAACGTTTGGTCAAGCAGCAAACGTCAGTCGTGGATTCCACAGTCAACATATTGAAGAAAACTACAGAGGATGTGAATAGGAGTTTTCAGTTGATGTCTGACCACCTTCAAAAGTTTTATAATGAAATTAATATGAAAGGTTTTATCAACTTAAACGAATTTGGAGCGATTTTGGGAGATTGAAGAGATTAATAGCTGCGAATCCTCTGTTCCAAAAGATAAAAAATGTTTGGAAATTTACAAAAAGAGCACCACCGTGGACACGGATGGCAGGTTTAAGGTCAAGTTACCCTTACGTGAGGATAAACTATTAGCAGACTCCTGAAAGCAAGCAGTAGCGAGGTTTTTATCATTGAAAAAAAAAATTAGAGAGTGATAGAAAGCTCAGAAGCGACTACATAAGATTTATGCGGGAGTATCAGGATAGCGGTCACATGGTACCAGTCAAGGAAATTGGAAGCGGCAAGTACTATTTACCGCATCAACCCATCCATATTGTTCGAGGAGCGCAAAAACCATCAGTACCTCAAACAGCAATTAATGCCACGTTAGTGACACCACCAACGAGCCGCCCACCAGCAAGTTAAATGAACGGATCAATAGCGGTAGCTGTTACAGTGATGCAGCTAGCTCCGGCGTTGTCCGCAGAAAGTCTCCCAATCGGCATCTATCATCCAACCGCGGATCCTCGGGTCGGGATCGCGGATCGTCTTCAAATAGATCTTCCAGCAAGAATTCTCTGCGCGACAAAGAAAGAGACCGTAAACGAAGTGCGGCGTATTCGTCGGCTAATTGCGTTTCAAGCACTTCATCTTCGGATCATCGCCGTAAAAATCCAGCATCGGATTTGCCGCCAAATCAGAAGTTTAAATATGACGACAAGGACGCATTTGAAATTGCTCCGTTCTCTGCAACATTTAAATAGAAATCTTCTTCACTTGCGTCCTAACCCAATAAAGCAAAGATAACGCTACATTGCGTAGCATTGTTCGTGGCAAGAATCTTTCACGCAGTGCATCGCCCGAAATTGCTTCAACTGCTTTAAACGATGAGGATCTTGGCATCGGACTCAAGGTCAATTCGCTCGAAAATCGCCTTAAGTTGTTGGCATCTTTGTCACCAAAACCGGAAACAGATTCGAATTCGGAAAAGGAGCGCACACCTGCGGCCGATGGTGGTACAGCGACGACAAAAGGCTTAAACAAAATCACTTCTTCCAATGACATTATGGTTAATCGTGATACTGATATCAAACAAGCTACTGATATCAAGCGAGAACCTAAAAATTATGTGAAAATCGGCAGTTTGGAGTATAAAGATTCGGGACAGAGCAAGCCTTATCATAAATCAGGAAAAGCTAAGATTTCGGTTGATGATGATGATAATGAAAGGAATAACAAGAAAAGATCGTCCGCTGAAATACTCGAAGAGGCAGATATAGTATTTAAAATGAAAATCAAACAAACAGATATAGTATCCAAAAAGAAAATCAAACAAACTAAACTTGATACGCTTATCGAAACCGAAGATGTTGACCTACGTAGTGTACCACCGCAAATATTGGCAGCGCAACAAAATCATACCGCTCTTAGCGGTATAATGACGCCACCGTCGCCGCCTGTTATATCGGAGGAGAAAAAAGTTCAAAACTAAGAAATTCCGAAGATAGCAAGCAACGCTTCAAAGATAGCAAAACTTGATCCGGAAACTAACAACATAACTATTGCTAATGCATTTAAAAAGTCTACTTTAGACGATGTGCGCGCAAAATTAGCTAAAGCCGCTAGATACAATAAATTGGGAAAACAAGAAAAATCTAAGAAGGATGTAAAGGCTGGAAAATTAGCTGAGCTTAATTTAAATTATGAAAATTTCGAAGCAACATCGCCCTCGAAGTGGCCACTTGCAAAAGTTAAAAGTAAAAATAGCTCGTTATCGACTGGTCAGCAAAAGTTTTAAATTTTTATGTTATTCTTTTTCTGGATGCTACTCAAGCCGCTCAAGGCTACGCCCGACAATCTATATGGAACGCTTGAAGCTAAAGTAACCGAAATTTCAAAGGATACCGCCATATACATGGACAGCATTGGAAAAATACAAAGAGCTAGCTCGAAGTGGAATATGGTCATATATTATGATCTAAATCCGTACCTAAGCGAGATGGAAAGGATCCCATCCTTCTTAGAAAATCTACAGCGTTACTGCAAGTTGCTGAATGACTACAAGTCAACTTGTGAACTGATGACGGGAGCAATGAACCGGCAATATAGTTCACTAAAGCAAAATAATGACTTGCTTATCAGTAAAGGAAGAAAGAAAAGGGCACCCTTTGAATTTGTGGGTTCCTTATATCATATCCTTTTTTTTAAATGGATGCTGAAGATAGATCAACGATGGAGGCGAACATGGAAAGAATCATTGAGAATGAGAAACGTTTGGTCAAGCAGCAAACGTCAGTCGTGGATTCCACAGTCAACATATTGAAGAAAACTACAGAGGATGTGAATAGGAGTTTTCAGTTGATGTCTGACCACCTTCAAAAGTTTTATAATGAAATTAATATGAAACTAAATGAAGAAAGGATTGTCTTGCTTTTCCAGGTGATGATCTCACAGTTAAGCATGATGATTTATGAGTGCGATGAGTGCAAGATACAAGCGTCAATAATTAATCTTCTTATTGACATTAACCATGGCCATATAAATACGCAGCTCCTGACTCTTCAACAGCAGATTTTTAAAATTAAAAAGAGTATACCTGAAAATCTGGAACTTCCCGGCGCGGGTTCAGGCGCTGAATTGAACAGTGTTTACGGTTCAATGGAAGCCAAGGGCATTGTAATGAAACAACGCTTAATAATAAGTGCTGAAAGTCCATTATTCAGTGCCGCGTTAGCAGATATCTGCAAAATGATTCCGCTTTCAATGGAAAAAGACGGCCGCGTCATCAGACCCGTGATCAGTGCCGAGTCCATAGTGTTTCAGCCAGAAAGCAGCCTATATTTGCTGATGTCAGAATGGCAGTTGAAGGATTGCAAAGTGACGCGGGACGGATTATACACTTGTACTGAAAATCTGCCTTGGAAACCAGCAATCGGGCGAGATTGCGAAATTGCTGCTCTAAACCAATTAAGCCAGGCAGAATGCAGATTCGAGGAGACAAACCAGAGAAGTGCCTGGATTCCATTATCCAATATTAACCATTGGATCTTTAAAGTTTTTAAGAATGTATCACTGAGAGTCAGTTGCGCCAGTGGAAAGGGTACATGGCTAGAGATCCCGTCACAAGGAATTCTAGAGCTTAAACCTGGATGTTGTGCGACTTATGAAGGGATTTCCTTGACATCTTCTCAAAGGTATGATTCAAAGAAATCAATAAGTATAAAGACGTCGTCTTGGATTAAAGATATCAGCGTCGTGTCGAATGCGGATATAAGACCACTGGATACGGTAGCTATCAACAACAGTCAACAAATCGATGAGCTGACTCAGAAATTAAATAGGTTGAAGTCCACACACGTCGAAATCAAGGAGTTCAAATTTCACACAAAAAGCGGACATTTATCATTGATTTTAATTGTAAATCTTGTAGCAATATTATTAGGTTTTTACGTAAAGAATTATTGCTGTACATCTCCAGATAGAATAAGAATAGACTTTTCGCCCCCTGCGGTCTAATTTTGGCCAGCAGAATGTTAAAACATAGTTTATCAGGAGTTTCTTGTTTCACACCATTCGATTCGTGTAAACAAGAGCTCTGTGTCTTTCTTATCGCTGCTACAAATGGAACATTCTAAAATATAAAAACAACCCCTAATCTTGCTCGTCCTTTTTTATCAGCAAGTAAAGACGTTCTATTTATATCTACATACGTATATTCAAGCGGCATAGATAAGATAAGTGTAGGTTGGTTTGTTAGTTTGTAGGTTAGTTTGTACAGTTTTAGAAATAATAAAATTTCAGTATCTTACAAGTGCTCATAGAAGGTGGTTTTATTAACAGTTGGCAACACTGTTGGAAAGTGGTTCTTTAAGTAGAAAGAAGAAAACAGCTGTTGCTGCAAAAAGGTTGTATGTGTTTTGCAAAGATAATGGAATATGACATATGACATGGAGAAGGAACTCCAAACATAAACAGAAACTAGGTGAACCTGAACCAAGGGTTAGAAGAAAGAGCCGAGCCGGCAGGAGAGTACGGGTCTTCCGATAATAGCTATTTTTTCAAAAATAATTTTCTTATTAAGGTTATTTCTGAATTTATTATATTCCTGTGTTCTTGTTTTATCTTTTGGTCTAAATCGGGAGTAAATAAAACCACGATTTAGGATGGGACAAATCCAAAGTAAAGTGACCCAGATAAACTCTACAACTCTTCAACTGAATCTGCTAGCGATCCCGGATTACGTCAGCATCATGATAATTAATACACTTTTAAAAAAATTCACTATTATTAATATACTTCGCTTAAAATGTAAAAAAATGTATAAACAAATGCACACACTCGCACTTCAACAAATGTTTTATTCCACCAAAACACTTTATTTTAAATAACTTTATATATTAAGTTATCTAAATCTATTTAAAATACTATGTAAAACTACAATCGTTTAAAACTAGAATAAGTGAAAAACCACAAGCCATACGGCGGACTGTATACATGATATAGATGTACCCGGCCCCGCGTTGCTGTGGCTCATTCTGGTTAAATGATTAGAAAGCGTGTGTTGCTTCCGACCACAAATGAAATATTCCTCATACAAACGTTGCAACCCGTTTTCACTCCTTCAGGGGTTGGATTTTAAAAAATGCCGAAATATGTATTTGATTAATTATACCAAAGTGTATTAAGACAAAGTTTCAAGCAAATCTGACCAGAAATAAAATATTCCTCAAACAAACTTTGCAATCTCTTTTCACCACCTTAGGGGTCGAATTTCGAAATATCCGTTTTTAGTGCTTGTATACATCATAAAGGAAACGTCTGTGCAAAATTTCAGGGTATAAGCGGGTCTTTCTAGGTCCAAGCGTTTAGCCTGGGCGTTGATGAGTCAGTCAGGACTTTCATTTTGATATATAGAGATTAGACAACACAATAAAACATATAAGAAAAAAGAACGATTGTATTATATTGGGAGATATAAATATAGACCTGCACAAAAGCAACAGCAAAGAAACACACTACTTAAAAATGTTGGCATCGCACGGCATGGTTAATACAAATAGTACATTTAGCAGGAGAGTAGATGTTGAAAGAGAATCTTCTACACTGATTGATCACCTCTTTATCAGGTCTAAAGAATGTAAAATATACTCCGCTGTCGTACAGTGCAAAATATCGGATCATTATGCTACTGTATGTAATATAAATAAAGACAATAATATAACCAAGCACAGCTGACATAATACACAGCAGTTATACATCAGCGATCGTGGGCTCAAAAATCTAATCAGGAAAACTAATTGGGGAAATATCTTAAAAATAAAAACGGTTGATGGAAAGTATGACAAATTTCAAAGCACTTTGAAAGTTATATTGGAAAAATCGGCCTGTAATAGACATGACTATATAGAAGGTGAATGGCTAAACCAAAAGATAAAACAAGAACACAGGAATATAATAAATTCAGAAATAACCTTAATAAGAAAATTATTTTTGAAAAAATAGCTATTATCGGAAGGCATTTAGATCGATAGTCGAAGTGATGTAAAAAAGACATGGCAGATCATCAACGAAATAGTGGGCAAAAAAAGCACAAGCATTGATGCTTGTGCACAAGTGATAAGTAAAAACATTAAAAATAAAGAAGCAGTTTCAATGGCACAACAATTTAAAGTGAACATCGATAAACTAATTCATACCTACTCTACAAGCACACTTAATACCGCTAACACAAGCAACCTGCAAAATTCTATATTTATCGAAAGAACCGGTGATAAAGAAGTTGAAAACATTTATATTATTTTTATTGATTTTATAATCGAAATTATACCTACGCTGATATTAATTTGTAGTTATTAATATTATATGCGTGGTTATGAGTAATTATAACCACCCATATTTTTCCTGCTCAGCGTAATTAAGCAACAACTAATTGTTGTGAAGTCAATTTTTAGTGGATCGTTGAGATCAGATTTTTTTTATTTAATTATATTTAATTTCTGGCGGATCGTTAAGATCAATTTTTGGGCAGATCGTATGGCCATTTCAAAACCAGCCACTGTTGGTGCCAGGATGACAATATTCTACCTAAAGACCTTAAAAACCACGCCAAAAAATTAGCCCCCATATTAGCAGCAATAACGAATGCGAGTTTGGAAGAAGGAATAATGCCTCTCCTACTAAAAACCTCTATTATACGTCCAATCTACAAAGACGGTGTAAAATCCGATTACCATAATTATAGACCTATTGCTATCTTATCTGCAGTCGAAAAAGTCATGGAAGAGATAGTGGTAAGGGGATTATCAAATTTCTTCAGCAAATATAAAATATTACACCCAAACCAATATGGATTCCAGAAAAGAAAAAATATCAACAAACTATTAAGTAATTTCATGAGCAAGTTGAATAAAAACCTGAGTAAAAACCACCATCCTCTAGTTCTTTTTATCGATTTTAGCAAGGCATTTGACACATAAACGCCTAATCTCAACTCTTACGAGCTACATGTGTTGTGCCGTAAGGGTCAAAGCTTGGGCCAATACTATACATTTTATATACGAAAGATATGCTGAAGCACTGCAAAAATATTACAGCGTTTGCCTATGCAGATGACACAGCAATTGTAGTAGAACATAAGAACCTAGAAACTGCAATACAAATCATGCAAAGGGAAATCGAGAGGATCCAACGATGGTGCCACGATAACGGAATAGTTATAAACGCTGCTAAAACAAAAGTAATGCGTGTGAAACAGCCACATATTATGCGTCATAATATCATACTAAAATTTCATGACAGCAGCTGCCTGCATGCGAATTGTCAAATGAACATAGATCACGCAAATGATAATTGCACTATCACAATAGAACAGGTTGAGTCATATAAATATGTCGGAGTAGTGTTAGATCACAACCTAAAGTGGAAAGATGATATAGATTATATTCGCAAAAAACTCCGTAAATCGGCACATATGCTACACCATCTAAGTAATTGCAGTAATGGAAAAGTAGTAAGACAGGCACACTTTGCACTTGCAGAATCTTATATAAGACACGGAAAACCGGCGAACAGTGGTCCAGAATAGAAATCCATCTGTAACTTTTGAACGGATAGGAATTTTTGAATGCGGTTTGTTGCAATCGACAGAGAAATATTGAAATATCTTTGCACTGGATCTGTGTAGATGTCTCAGGGTCAGAGCCGTTCAGAGTTCACCATCTTAGACTAAAATATATTCTCAAAGATGGGCGTGACACGCCCACTTATATACTATATCATATAATAAGGTGTTTGGTAGGAAAAACGGGACAGTAGATGAGTTAATATATTGTAATATGTGTAGTTAAATTTTTCTTTTTTATATTTCTAATTTTTTTTACAATATTTCAAAAGATGAATCGATTTCAATTCAATTCTATTTTCTAAAATCGATATTTCAAACGATCATAATAAAATTGCCTACTACAACTCGGCCATTCTGACACTCGATCGACCCGATCGACAATGTCAGAAGATCGACAATACGTATGCAAGATAACAAACATCTATATAATAATACCTTAAAACTAAAAGCATAGATTAATTAGTTGAGATCAGTTCCTAAATGATTCAAGCACACCAATTTAAAAGGGTCCAAAGGCTAGAGGAAATTAACCCACTTTCTAATGTGAGAAGCTTCAATTATGCTGTCGTATGGAATTTGGGTAACTTGACAATTTTCAATATCACGAACTACATATCTGTCATTTGAAAGAACCTTATGTATTTGGTACGGACCTTTAAATTTAGGACTGAATTTTTTATTTGATCCTACGGATGTATCGACATTCCTAATTAAAACATATTCACCTTTTTCGAATGAAGGTGGCGACTTATGTTTTTTGGCATGATATTCAGCATTCCTCTATTGAACCACTTTAAGAGCCTCTGTAGCTTCAGAACAGTATTTCTCTAAACACCTCTCAGAGTGATCACAAAATTTATCGTCCAAATGCTCGGTGATCATATCAATCTTAGCTCCGCGTTGAGAGACGCCAAACAGCAAGTTACTCGGGGTTTGTTTTGTACTCGAATGGATGGAGTTGTTTATGGCAAATTCGACATTAGAGATCATTTCTGACCAATTCGAATGTTGCACTGGTTCAGTAACTTTAGCTAACATGTTTTTTAAAACTCTATTTACTCGCTCGACCTGACCGTTAGCTTGTGATGATCCAATGGCGACTTTTACATGTAAGATGTTTTTATTTAATATATAGGAAGTGAATTCTAGTGAAGTAAAACAAGTGCCACGATCGGTTATAATTCTCTGTGGACGACTATACTAGCTGAAATATTTTTCTAAACACGCACAAACTTCTTTCGTACTTGTAGTATTAACGGGGTATAACTTAACAAACTTTGTGAATGCATCAACGATAGCTAGAATGTGTTTACGTTTAGATGTAATGGATGGAAGTGGACCGAAATGATCGATGTGTATCGTGTCGAATGGGACTGGGTTTTTTGGAATGTTATGTAAGTTTTGATCTTTAGAGTGCGGTGGGGTTGAATAGAGAATGCACTTCAAACAATTTCGTATAAAATTTGAGACTTTAGTCTTCATAGCAGGAAACCAATAATGAAGTAAGATTTGGTCAACACATTTCGTTATACCAAGGTGGCCTAATTTTTCATGGATGTTACGTATTATATTAATTTCCATTTCTTTGGGAACATATAGAAGTAGTTGATCGTTTTTGAACTAACGGTATACTAGTCCGTCATTTAGTACAAAACCTTCTACTTCCTTTTCTTCTAATTTGTTTCTTAATTGCATTATACTTTCATCTCTATTTTGGGTAATATGTAATTGTGTATCAATATCTTCGGGGTGTATAACAGACACGATTGGATTTCGACTCAGGGCATCAGCATGTCCCATTGATATGCTATTTCTATGTTGAATTGTATAATTGTAATTTTCTAATTCAAGAGCCCATCTTGCTATGCGTGCGTTAACACTTTTCTTGTTGAGGGTCATTGTTAGTGAATTGCAGTCAGTAACAATTCGAAATGGAATGCCTTCTAAATATGTCCGGAAGCGACGTAAAGAATAAATGATAGCTAAAGTTTCAAGTTCAAAGCTATGATATCGTGCTTCAGACTGTGTCGTCCGTTTTGAAAAATATGCAATTGGATGGAATTTTCCGTCCGTCTGTCGCTGTAATAGCACACTACCGAATCCGACAGAGCTGGCATGGCAATGTAGCTCAGTTTCTCGTTCAGGATTGTAAATACATAGTACGGGAGATTCGAGTAATTTAGCTTTCAAATCTTCAAAAGCGGTTAGACAGCTTGAATCGAAATTAAATTTACAGTTCTTCTTTATTAAATCTGAAAGTGGTTTTGCTATTCGCGAAAAGGAAGGAATGAATCTACGAAAATATGAAAACAATCCCAAGCGTTGCTGAAATTCTCTCTGGTTTGAGGGGAGAGGTAAATTTTTAATGGCTTTCAAATGCTTATCGTTTGGTCTTATACCATCTTTATTAACGAGATAACCAAGAAACTTGATTTCTAGATAACAAAATCGGCATTTACGAAAGTTTAACTCTAACCGATATTCAGCCAACCGCCGGAGAAGCCTTTGTAAAACTTCAAAATGTAGTTCAATTGTGCTAGACATAATAACTATATCGTCCATGTATACCACGATACTACCCTCGTGGAGAAACGATTGTAAAACATAATTATTGAAGCGTTGAAAAACTGCTGGGGCAGTTTTTAATCCAAAAGGCATTCTAGTATATTCATATTGACCCATAGGGGTTACAAAAGCTGTGAACTTAGTAGATAGTTCTGAAACACGAATTTGATGAAAACCACTTTTTAAGTCCAGGGAACTTTTCTTTCCTTCTAATCGTTCTAAACAATCGTCAATAATTGGTAATGGGTAATTATCACGCTCAGTTATTTTATTGAGAGCTCGATAATCGACACATTTTCGTGTTTCACCTGATTTCTTCTTAACTAAAACTACTGGAGAAGCATAAGGAGAATCAGAAGGTCTAATTTTATTTTCGCGTAGCAAGTTTTCAATGATTACGTCAAGGTTTTGTTTATCGCGATATGATAACCTTCGTGGACTAAACTGAATGGGATTGTCGGAGGAAAGACGGATCTTCATCTCATAATTGTGTTTAATAGCAGGAATATTTTCTAAATCGAAATAATTATCGTGTAAGATATTATGCATCCTCGTACTTTGGTTCGCAGTTAGATCACCAGAAATATCAACGTCAGAATTTGACAAATCATGTCCTATATCTATGGCGAAAATATCTGGGATAGAATCAGTAATATCTATTGAATTTTTATCTTTAATCGGAATGCTGTATTCGGTATTTTTGTTTTGTTCTAAATCTTCTCTATAATTGATACTTTTGTGTTGTACCATATCGAATACACAGCTTAATTGGGAATTATTTATTTTTATTTCATCATTTTTACAGTTTAGCTGAATATTAGGAGTAGGCGAAGGCAGCAGAGGGAAAATACTAAGTTTGATATTAAAAAGTTTAAAGAAGTCTCTACCTAGAAGGAGAGGTGTAGGAAGCAAGTAATCTTCGACAATAACAAAAGTAATGGGTTTTGTAAAGCCTAGAAATTCAATGATGACATTAACAAGTCCATAAGTATTTAATTGGAAATTTCCGATGCCTTTAAACCCAAAAGAGTAATTTGTGTCGCTAATTAGGTAGCTCGGAGTTATTGAGCGTTGGGCGAAGCTAGCCGGACTGCCGGTATCAAATAAAGATAAGAATTCGTTAAATCTAGTGTGCCCAAAAGATTCACTTAGGAAGCTGACACTCACCCTATTTAATTCTGAAAATCAATATTTCAAAAGATGAATCAATTTCAATTCAATTCTATTTTCTAAAACCGATATTTCAAACGATCATAATAAAATTGCCTACTACAATATCAAAATTTGCTCCCTTATAAGCAAGTCTTACAGTAAGAATTAACTATTCTTAACTACAAGATGACACGACACGACACAGCACGGCACGATGCGACACTCTTGCGCTGAAAATATTTATGATTTCAATGTTAATAAAAATAGATTATTTTTAAACCATTTCGAAACCAGCCACTGTTGGTGCCTTTTTTTAATTTACAAAAAGTAGGTGTCAACCGCCCACTTTTTATCACTTCGTCAGGTGCAGGTGTAGGGTATATGAGCTTCGGCCAGGCTGAAGATAACGCTCTTACTTGTTTTTAATTTATTTTTCTTACTATTGACATTATTCTAATCTATTTTTATTAACATTGAAATCATAAATATTTTCAGCGCAAGAGTGTCGCATCGTGTCGTGCTGTGTCGTGTCGTGTCATCTTGTAGTTAAGAATAGTTAATTTTTACTGTAAGACACTGACTCTGAATTAAACTAATCTCTATACAACAACAACAACAACAACTGACCTCACTCTACCTTGCTCTACTCTCCTTTATTCTCTTCTAAACAGCCGCTCTTTTTTCTCTACTACGAGTAGATAGATGCTCGCTAGTAGTAACTTGTTTTATTATATTATATGGGACAGGAGTTAAAGTTAAAATTTTAAAATTAAAAAAAAAAAACACGGAAAATGAAAAAAATTATAGCCCAACAGTCGACAACAAAAACTATTAAATTTTTCTGATAGCCTTTGAGATAAACTTTAATCGTATACCCGCTTTTGTACCCGGTAGACCACGGCCCTAGGCCCTGTGAGCAATGAAAAATAAAAAAATTATGGTCGGCAACCAAAAAAATTAGATTTTTCTAATAGCCTTTGAGATAGCCTTTCATCCTATACCCAGTTTTGTACCTGGTAAACCACGGCCCTACGCGCTGAAGCCCTCCAAAAGTAGAATTCTTCAAAAAAGGGTATTTCAGACACGAAATATACATATAAGTATCTCTTTTTTAACACTAATTTTTTCCTTTATCTGTACTGAATATTACCCTGAATATTAAAAAGTACCAGCTTCAAAGCCAGAGACGAAAAGAATAAAATACCTGAGAGTTAAAAGTTGCGGTTATTTACAATTTTTATATATTTCTTTAGATACGAGTGTTGAGAATCATGTTTTTTACGTTATGTTTTGCGTAAAATACAAATCATATACATATCAGTCTAGTCAGCACAGTGCAGCGACAGCTAATATTTTTACTTTAATTTCTAGTAACCGAAAACCAAGAGTGCAACGTACTGTGAGCGTTGGCATTGAAAGAGTTGCGAGCCGTTGATTAACGTGGAGTCGAATTGCTGACTAGACTGACATTGAACATATTTGAATATAAAATTAATAATAAGTCGAAGCTAATTTCAATAAAGGTGTCATTATCATACCATTGATTGAGGCGTTTATTTTGACGGAACGAGTCACGATTCAAGTGTCGCGTACGTTTTCACATTCATTTTCAAGGATTTGTTTTAAAGGAACAACACACGATAGGCACAAGTGCCGTGTGCCTATTTTCAAACTATCATCTAGTCGGTTCAAGTACCGGTTCTAGTGATTCTCAATTACAACATTTTGAAGACAAAAACCTAGAGTCGGCTAAAGTGCCCACTCTAGTGATTTTTAATCGCAACATTTTTGGTGACCCCGACGTGATACTAGGACACGTCTTGAAAGAATAAAGAATCATTATGGAATTACTCAATCATCTGGCAGCGGCTCAAGTGGTCACTGGAGGCCAAATTCAGCAATTGATCCGAAATTTTAAAAAGGATTCTACTGAACGTAAAAATATCACGTATTACACCAATCGTTTACAGCGCTTACAGACCACATGGGATGAATTTGAAGCAACCGACAATCAGATTCGGATGGTTGAGGATCCTCCAATGGAACACGAATATTTCACATCTGATTACTATAAGCAAATATTGACATTGGTAGAAACATATACACAAACGTTTCAAGAAGAAATTGCAAGGTTGCAGACTATTGCTAAGGATATTCAAGGAGAATTTTCAAGTAAGGCATTCGAAGGCAACAATCAAGCTGAATCCATCATTAACTCCGATAAAAACACTGTCAAGGTTACCCATGGAAATTTATCGAAGGAAACGAATGATGACAACAAGCAAGTTGGATCCACAGGCACAAACAACAACCAGTCAACGATCATTTTGAGAAAATTATCGGTTAGAATGGCAGCTTTGGAACGACTAATTTCAGCACTTCCAATCAGTCTACAAAATCAACCACGACAATTCTATGAAATTAAAATCAAAACAATTAGTCAGACTTGGCATCAAATCGAAGCTTTAAATGATGAACTATGGGGACAATTGGAAAATCCTGAAAAGTCAGGCTACAATCAACAAAATTATATAGATATGGAAGAAAGAGTACAACAATTACTCATTGATCTTTCCATTTTCGCTGAACCAGATGCACACAATCAGCAGTCAACCTCTTCTATTGCAGCTGACTCAACCGTGCATAATACAGTACATCTGCCCAAAATAGAAATTCCTAAGTTTAAGGGAGATTATATTCATTGGCGCCAGTTTTACGATCTATTTTCACAAGTTGTAGATCGTCAACCAATACCAATTATCCAAAAGATGTTTTACTTGAAATCAAATCTGTCTGGAGAAGCAGAACGGCTCATAAGGCATCTCACTCCAACAGCGGAAAACTATGCCACCGCTTGGACATTACTTCAAGAAAGATACAACAATAAGAGAATTTTGGCATCTACATTAATACAGAAAATCGTAGATCAACCTTCAATAATTTCATCTGTAAACGATGTCAAGAGTCTAAGGGACACAACGCAGGAATGTCTCTTAGCCCTGAACAATCTTCAGGTGGACACGTCAACATGGGATCCATTGCTATTACACATATTGACAAAAAAGCTCGACAAACAAACACTTGTTCGCTATGAACAAAGTATATCGAAACCGAAGGAGATACCAAAGATTAATCATTTTCTCGAATTCTTGGAGACTTATTTCCTATCGTTGGAAGCAATCGGACATAAGGATAAATCTCAAATTTACCACAAGAGTGCACAAGTCCATACTTCAACTGCCTCTACACATCAAGGGTTTGGCACCTGTAAATCATGTAAGGGTAAGCAGCATCCATTATTTGCTTGCCAAAAATTCTTGCAGTTACGAGCATCAGATCGGCTGAATTTCGTTCGAAAGGAGAAGCTGTGCATCAATTGTTTTAAACCAGGTCATATGGCGAGCCAGTGCATGTCACGAAGTTGCATCAAGTGCAACAAAAAACACAATACCTTGTTGCACTTGGAACTACCACAGAAGATTACGCCACCAAAGGAACAGACTCAAGCGAATAATTTCCCATCTTCTGTAGCAGCTGCCAACATCCAAGATAACGACCAGAAGATTGTTATTTTAGCCACAGCCATGGTTATGATTTCATCAAACAATGGTAAATCCCATAAGTTCAAGGCAATTCTCGATTCTGGCTCGCAGGTAAATTTGGTAACGGAAAGATTAGTAAAGAAGTTGGATTTATCATCGAAACCCTCAACTCTCCGCATTGAAGGTATTGGCAGAAAGTCAAGCCTCAGCTCAACGTGTGAATATTAATCTTCAATCGCTAAGTGGTGGATTCTCAACAAGAGTCGAAGCACAGGTCATTCGCCAAATCGTTTCACCTCAACCCACACAGTCAATATCTTCGTTCGATTGGTTATTGCCAAAAAACATTGAGCTGGCGGACCCTAATTTTCACCAACCCAGTAAAATAGATATACTCCTTGGGGCAGAATTCTATTTTGACTTAATTCAACCAGAGCAATTAATAATTGGTGATAACCTGCCAATTTTACAGAAAACTGTTGTAGGCTGGATTATTTCAGGATGCATTGTAGATCCCATGTCGAACCCGACAATTACATGTGCAATATACACCAAGGATGAGGAGTCCACCAACGAACTTGTGGAGCGCTTTTGGACACTAGAAGACTTTGATGACCACAATAGGATCATGACAACGTCGGAAAAACTATGCGAAAACCACTTTGAACAAACCTTTTCAAGAACAGCGGAAGGTCGATTCGTTGTACGGCTACCATTACGAGAGGAAGGCACTGCATTAGGAGAATCAAAAACAATGGCATTAAACCGATTTTATAGCCTTGAAAGGCGCTTGAATACGGATAACAACTTAAAGATGGCGTACCAAGGTTTCTTGAGGGAATATCTGGATCTTAAACACATGGAAGAAATAGCAGCTGAAGACATCCCATCCCCACACTACTTTATTCCTCATCATTCAATTGTCAAGCCTGATAGCACCACTACAAAATTGCGAGTGGTCTTCGATGCTTCAGCCAAAACTTCCACAGGATTATCATTAAACGACACTTCACTCGGGACCAACAATCCAAGACGAATTATTATCAATTTTGTTGAGATTCCGCTTGCATAAATACGCATTCTCAACGGACGTGGAAAAAATGTATCGTCAGATAACAATGCATAAGGACGATCGAAGATATCAACTTATTATCTGGAGAGAAGATATAACCAAAGAAATAAAATACTATCGCCTAAACACAGTAACATATGGAACTTCGTCTGCACCTTATCAAGCGACAAAATGTTTACAAACGTTAGCAATCCAAAATAAACCTACGTTTCCTGCAGGAGCCCAAGTACTTCTTGACGACTTCTACGTGGACGACTGTCTAAGTGGTGCCAGCAGTCTCGCAGAAGCCACAAACATACAAAGTCAGTTAATAAGTATACTATCTAGTGCTGGTCTCAAACTGCGTAAATGGTGCTCTAATCATCATAAATTATTACAAAATATTCCACAGCAAGATCAGGAAGTTGATCTAGACCTCAACAATTCAGGCATCCCTCGCATAAAGACATTAGGAGTAATCTGGCTTCCAAAGATTGACCAGCTGAGTATACGCGTACAAATGCCAAATACAAACGCAATCACAAAACGCTCAGTTACGTCAGACTTAGCGCGTATTTTTGATCCTTTAGGAATCCTCGCACCCGTGGTAGTGTCTGCAAAAATATTTATCCAGAAGCTCTGGCTACTGAAACTGTCCTGGGATGATACTCTTCCTCAATCGTTACAAGATGAATGGCGAAAATTTCGAAATACATCTAATAACCTAAATAATCTTAAGATTGATAGATACGTCCTTTCTAAGGAAACGCCTACGTCAGTGGAGATACATACCTTTGTAGACGCTTCAGAGAAGGCATTTGGAGCAGCAGTCTACCTACGATCAAAATATAAAAACAAACACATAATTGTAAAACTTTTATGCGCAAAAACTAGAGTTGCACCTACAAAAACACAAACTATTCCACGATTAGAGCTCTGTGCGGCTCTTTTAGGAGCCGAACTCACATACAGAATAAAGGGGGATTTAAAACTGCATGACACCAAGATTGTCCTTTGGACAGATTCAGAAATCACATTATGTTGGATCAATGCTACGGCATCTTTGTTTCACACATTTGTCGCCAACAGAGTGGCAAAAATTCAACAACTTACTTCACCCGACCAATTTTGTCATGTAAAATCAATAGAAAACCCTGCTGACATCATCTCGAGAGGCCTTACACCCGATGCCTTACCTTCTTGCAACCTGTGGTTCTTCGGCCCATTCTTTCTACACGGCCATGAATCGATATGGCCAAGGCCCTTTTCCAAAAATCTCACCATCGACTCACCTCTTGAAAAAAGATTAACGATTACTACAACCATAGCAGCAGAAGGATCAACAGATGCAAAGGGAATGGAGCAATGTATTTATGGAATAAACCATAAGGGCTCATTTATAACCCTCCAAAGGATCGTCGCGTACATATTGCGTTTCGCCCGAAGACTTCGAAAATCTACAACTACACCGGCTGAAATAACATTGTCTGTGAAGGAACTAGAAGAATCATTACTACTCATCATACGAACAATTCAGCAATCGGACTTCCACGACGAAATTGAACAGCTATCCCAGAAGAAACTACTAAAAAAAGACAGCTCAATAACCAGCCTTTCCCCTTTTATAGATGAAAATAATGTTGTTCGTGTTGGCGGACGTCTAAGGGCAGCCAGTTTACCATTCGACGCAAAACACCCTTTTTTAATGCCCTATAACGATCCAATAGTTAAGCTTATATTAAAAGAGTTGCATGAAGAAAATAAACATTGTGGACCGCAAGCCCTTCTTGCCATATCCAGACAACGCTTTTGGATTGTGAAGGGAAAATCAATGACACGCAACATCGTTCAAAATTGTGTAAGATGCACTAGAGTTCGACCTCACTTATACAATCAAGTAATGGGTAACCTGCCTGCAGATCGCATAACCCCAACGAGACCATTTTTCGTATCTGGCGTGGATTATTGTGGCCCTTTTTGGATACATTTTAGAATTAGGGGTAAAAAGCCACACAAGGCCTACTTAGCCATTTTCTGCTGTTTCTCAACCAAGGCAGTGCATCTCGAATTAGTCAGTGATTTAACCACTGAAACATTCATTGGTGCAATCAAACGGTTCATCAGCCGCCGAGGACGATGCCGAACTATTTACTCTGACAACGCGACCAACTTCGTCGGTGCCAGGAATCTCCTTCACGAACTGTCTGACTCTATCTTTTCGCAACGTGCTCAACAACAAATTATTACCTCATGCAGCACCAAGGGAATAGAATTCAAATTTATTCCTCCTAGAGCCCCACATTTTGGAGGACTATGGGAGGCTGCTGTTAAATCAGCTAAACATCTACTGATTAAAAGTACGTCCACAGCGTCATTAACTTATGAAGAATTGGAGACAGTAATTATCGAAATTGAAGCTATCCTCAATTCTCGACCAATAACTCCCATGTCAACAGATCCTAACGACTTAACGGCACCGGGTCATTTTTTAATCGGCGAGCCTTTGGTATCTCAAGTAGACAGGAACAGTGCTACATTTAAGGGATCTCTACTAAGCAGATGGAATCTTGTTTCACAACTAAAACAGGAATTCTGGAAACGCTGGAGCAACGAATATCTGACATCGTTACAACAAAAACAAAAACGGAGAAATCAAAAACCAAACCCGCAAGAAGGAACGCTTGTCATAATCAAGGAAGACAATACTCCCCCATTGCAGTGGCCACTTGGCAGAATCACAAAGGTATTTAAGGGCGACGATGGAGCAGTTCGTGTAGTTGATATAAAAACGTGTTCTGGAATTTGTCGCCGACCTATACATCGCTTAGCTCCATTATTTCATAACGACCAAAATCAAGACTGTTCTGAATCTCCAACGCTTTCTACATTCAGAAAATCTAAGCCACCAAGAGAACATGCAGATACCCCATCAAGAAAAAGAAAAATAACGGCACTTAGTACATTGTTGTGCATCTGCCTTCTCATATTCCCGATTGTTTTCGCAAATCCTATTAAAATAACAAACTTTGAGAATAATCCAGGAATCTACTTCGAAGGCATAGGAACAACCAGAATCGCCATCAAAGACTGGAAACTGATTGCATTCTACAACTTCACAGCGATTCGTAATGAGATGCAAACATTCAAGAATGGCACTGCTGTTCTACAGCACATTTGCGCAAACGTTACTACTCATAAGGCTTGTCAGGCATTATCAGTTTACTTTTCTTCAATTAGCAACGAACTACAGTTTGACAACGAAATCTTATCGAGCACTCGCCAGAAGAGATCAGCCTTTAATATCGTTGGAAATATGGCTCGCTCATTATTTGGAGTGCTTGACAACGAATACGCAGAAGAAATGTCTGTTACTATCAACAAGGTACAAACCAACGAGGACTTTATACTAAGGTTATTAAAAAATCAAACGTCCATAGTAGACTCAACAGTCAACATCATCAAAAGAGAACAACACGACACCAAGGCTTACATCAATCGTATGCAGAATCAGTTAATCGAAGTACGCAAGGAAGTCAATCAGTACAATATTTTCCAATGGTACTTATCACTAACCATCCAATTGACAACATTAGCAGGAAATCTCAGAAAAACACACTCCGACATTCTTGATGTCCTCACTGATGCACATCATGGACGGATCAGCTCACTGCTGGTTTCACCAAATCAACTAAAAAATCAAATCAAGGAAATTAGAAGACATCTTACACCAGGCCTGTCTCTTCCTATTGACTCAGCAGATCTCTTACAACTATACAAATAACGTATGGTATTGAATCCCAGACGTACAAATGTGAAATTATGTTGCTCACAAATAAAACATCGCCAAGCTGCAAAATTAGGTTCTCCGAAAATAGTTTGGAATGGATTCCGACAAGCAAAAAAACCAATGGATATTCGCAGTTCCCAAAAAAATGGAGATGTCAGCCGTATGCGATGAAGAGTCCTTCACAATTACCTTATCCAAGAGCGGAATGTTGGAGTTAAATGAGAATTGCACGATTCGTAATGCGCTAATGAGCATTGAGGGACATTCTTCAATATCATCAACCATGCCTACACGCGTTTTGGAATATTTCAACAGTTATTACCGTCATATGCATCAACATCAATTCAAGGCAAGGATGACGAAGAAGGCAATATCTCAACAGAAAGAAATAGTCTCGAAAAGCTCAACAATCAAATGAGAGACATAACACTTCCTGAAACCCTTCAAGACAACACCATTCATCATCACGTCGTTAGCTACAGTGCCCTGTGTTTAGGATTATTAGCAGCCACTTGGATAATACATCAACTATATCACCTACATGTGCGCAAGATCAAGATACATTCCCCCCCAATCACGGAACTACGTTGTAGAAGCCGATCAATTTCATCAACCATGAGACAACAGCGTCATGGCCCACCGAAGCCACTTCGCATGAAATCAGAGAATCAAAATCCAGTATACTCCATACAAATTTAAGGTTGAACATTATTCAACGGGCGGGAGGATGTTGAGAATCATGTTTTTTACGTTATGTTTTGCGTAAAATACAAATCATATACATATCAGTCTAGTCAGCACAGTGCAGCGACAGCTAATATTTTTACTTTAATTTCTAGTAACCGAAAACCAAGAGTGCAACGTACTGTGAGCGTTGGCATTGAAAGAGTTGCGAGCCGTTGATTAACGTGGAGTCGAATTGCTGACTAGACTGACATTGAACATATTTGAATATAAAATTAATAATAAGTCGAAGCTAATTTCAATAAAGGTGTCATTATCATACCATTGATTGAGGCGTTTATTTTGACGGAACGAGTCACGATTCAAGTGTCGCGTACGTTTTCACATTCATTTTCAAGGATTTGTTTTAAAGGAACAACACACGATAGACACAAGTGCCGTGTGCCTATTTTCAAACTATCATCTAGTCGGTTCAAGTACCGGTTCTAGTGATTCTCAATTACAACATTTTGAAGACAAAAACCTAGAGTCGGCTTAAGTGCCCACTCTAGTGATTTTTAATCGCAACATTTTTGGTGACCCCGACGTGATACTAGGACACGTCTTGAAAGAATAAAGAATCATTATGGAATTACTCAATCATCTGGCAGCGGCTCAAGTGGTCACTGGAGGCCAAATTCAGCAATTGATCCGAAGTTTTAAAAAGGATTCTACTGAACGTAAAAATATCACGTATTACACCAATCGTTTACAGCGCTTACAGACCACATGGGATGAATTTGAAGCAACCCACAATCAGATTCGGATGGTTGAGGATCCTCCAATGGAACACGAATATTTCACATCTGATTACTATAAGCAAATATTGACATTGGTAGAAACATATACACAAACGTTTCAAGAAGAAATTGCAAGGTTGCAGACTATTGCTAAGGATATTCAAGGAGACTTTTCAAGTAAGGCATTCGAAGGCAACAATCAAGCTGAATCCATCATTAACTCCGATAAAAACACTGTCAAGGTTACCCATGGAAATTTATCGAAGGAAACGAATGATGACAACAAGCAAGTTGGATCCACAGGCACAAACAACAACCAGTCAACGATCATTTTGAGAAAATTATCGGTTAGAATGGCAGCTTTGGAACGACTAATTTCAGCACTTCCAATCAGTCTACAAAATCAACCACGACAATTCTATGAAATTAAAATCAAAACAATTAGTCAGACTTGGCATCAAATCGAAGCTTTAAATGATGAACTATGGGGACAATTGGAAAATCCTGAAAAGTCAGGCTACAATCAACAAAATTATATAGATATGGAAGAAAGAGTACAACAATTACTCATTGATCTTTCCATTTTCGCTGAACCAGATGCACACAATCAGCAGTCAACCTCTTCTATTGCAGCTGACTCAACCGTGCATAATACAGTACATCTGCCCAAAATAGAAATTCCTAAGTTTAAGGGAGATTATATTCATTGGCGCCAGTTTTACGATCTATTTTCACAAGTTGTAGATCGTCAACCAATACCAATTATCCAAAAGATGTTTTACTTGAAATCAAATCTGTCTGGAGAAGCAGAACGGCTCATAAGGCATCTCACTCCAACAGCGGAAAACTATGCCACCGCTTGGACATTACTTCAAGAAAGATACAACAATAAGAGAATTTTGGCATCTACATTAATACAGAAAATCGTAGATCAACCTTCAATAATTTCATCTGTAAACGATGTCAAGAGTCTAAGGGACACAACGCAGGAATGTCTCTTAGCCCTGAACAATCTTCAGGTGGACACGTCAACATGGGATCCATTGCTATTACACATATTGACAAAAAAGCTCAACAAACAAACACTTGTTCGCTATGAACAAAGTATATCGAAACCGAAGGAGATACCAAAGATTAATCATTTTCTCGAATTCTTGGAGACTTATTTCCTATCGTTGGAAGCAATCGGACATAAGGATAAATCTCAAATTTACCACAAGAGTGCACAAGTCCATACTTCAACTGCCTCTACACATCAAGGGTTTGGCACCTGTAAATCATGTAAGGGTAAGCAGCATCCATTATTTGCTTGCCAAAAATTCTTGCAGTTACGAGCATCAGATCGGCTGAATTTCGTTCGAAAGGAGAAGCTGTGCATCAATTGTTTTAAACCAGGTCATATGGCGAGCCAGTGCATGTCACGAAGTTGCATCAAGTGCAACAAAAAACACAATACCTTGTTGCACTTGGAACTACCACAGAAGATTACGCCACCAAAGGAAGAGACTCAAGCGAATAATTTCCCATCTTCTGTAGCAGCTGCCAACATCCAAGATAACGACCAAAAGATTGTTATTTTAGCCACAGCCATGGTTATGATTTCATCAAACAATGGTAAATCCCATAAGTTCAAGGCAATTCTCGATTCTGGCTCGCAGGTAAATTTGGTAACGGAAAGATTAGTAAAGAAGTTGGATTTATCATCGAAACCCTCAACTCTCCGCATTGAAGGTATTGGCAGAAAGTCAAACCTCAGCTCAACGTGTGAATATTAATCTTCAATCGCTAAGTGGTGGATTCTCAACAAGAGTCGAAGCACAGGTCATTCGCCAAATCGTTTCACCTCAACCCACACAGTCAATATCTTCGTTCGATTGGTTATTGCCAAAAAACATTGAGCTGGCGGACCCTAATTTTCACCAACCCAGTAAAATAGATATACTCCTTGGGGCAGAATTCTATTTTGACTTAATTCAACCAGAGCAATTAAAAATTGGTGATAACCTGCCAATTTTACAGAAAACTGTTTTAGGCTGGATTATTTCAGGATGCATTGTAGATCCCATGTCGAACCCGACAATTACATGTGCAATATACACCAAGGATGAGGAGTCCACCAACGAACTTGTGGAGCGCTTTTGGACACTAGAAGACTTTGATGACCACAATAGGATCATGACAACGTCGGAAAAACTATGCGAAAACCACTTTGAACAAACCTTTTCAAGAACAGCGGAAGGTCGATTCGTTGTACGGCTACCATTACGAGAGGAAGGCACTGCATTAGGAGAATCAAAAACAATGGCATTAAACCGATTTTATAGCCTTGAAAGGCGCTTGAATACGGATAGCAACTTAAAGATGGCGTACCAAGGTTTCTTGAGGGAATATCTGGATCTTAAACACATGGAAGAAATAGCAGCTGAAGACATCCCATCCCCACACTACTTTATTCCTCATCATTCAATTGTCAAGCCTGATAGCACCACTACAAAATTGCGAGTGGTCTTCGATGCTTCAGCCAAAACTTCCACAGGATTATCATTAAACGACATTCTTCACTCGGGACCAACAATCCAAGACGAATTATTATCAATTTTGTTGAGATTCCGCTTGCATAAATACGCATTCTCAACGGACGTGGAAAAAATGTATCGTCAGATAACAATGCATAAGGACGATCGAAGATATCAACTTATTATCTGGAGAGAAGATATAACCCAAGAAATAAAATACTATCGCCTAAACACAGTAACATATGGAACTTCGTCTGCACCTTATCAAGCGACAAAATGTTTACAAACGTTAGCAATCCAAAATAAACCTACGTTTCCTGCAGGAGCCCAAGTACTTCTTGACGACTTCTACGTGGACGACTGTCTAAGTGGTGCCAGCAGTCTCGCAGAAGCCACAAACATACAAAGTCAGTTAATAAGTATACTATCTAGTGCTGGTCTCAAACTGCGTAAATGGTGCTCTAATCATCATAAATTATTACAAAATATTCCACAGCAAGATCAGGAAGTTGATCTAGACCTCAACAATTCAGGCATCCCTCGCATAAAGACATTAGGAGTAATCTGGCTTCCAAAGATTGACCAGCTGAGTATACGCGTACAAATGCCAAATACAAACGCAATCACAAAACGCTCAGTTACGTCAGACTTAGCGCGTATTTTTGATCCTTTAGGAATCCTCGCACCCGTGGTAGTGTCTGCAAAAATATTTATCCAGAAGCTCTGGCTACTGAAACTGTCCTGGGATGATACTCTTCCTCAATCGTTACAAGATGAATGGCGAAAATTTCGAAATACATCTAATAACCTAAATAATCTTAAGATTGATAGATACGTCCTTTCTAAGGAAACGCCTACGTCAGTGGAGATACATACCTTTGTAGACGCTTCAGAGAAGGCATTTGGAGCAGCAGTCTACCTACGATCAAAATATAAAAACAAACACATAATTGTAAAACTTTTATGCGCAAAAACTAGAGTTGCACCTACAAAAACACAAACTATTCCACGATTAGAGCTCTGTGCGGCTCTTTTAGGAGCCGAACTCACATACAGAATAAAGGGGGATTTAAAACTGCATGACACCAAGATTGTCCTTTGGACAGATTCAGAAATCACATTATGTTGGATCAATGCTACGGCATCTTTGTTTCACACATTTGTCGCCAACAGAGTGGCAAAAATTCAACAACTTACTTCACCCGACCAATTTTGTCATGTAAAATCAATAGAAAACCCTGCTGACATCATCTCGAGAGGCCTTACACCCGATGCCTTACCTTCTTGCAACCTGTGGTTCTTCGGCCCATTCTTTCTACACGGCCATGAATCGATATGGCCAAGGCCCTTTTCCAAAAATCTCACCATCGACTCACCTCTTGAAAAAAGATTAACGATTACTACAACCATAGCAGCAGAAGGATCAACAGATGCAAAGGGAATGGAGCAATGTATTTATGGAATAAACCATAAGGGCTCATTTATAACCCTCCAAAGGATCGTCGCGTACATATTGCGTTTCGCCCGAAGACTTCGAAAATCTACAACTACACCGGCTGAAATAACATTGTCTGTGAAGGAACTAGAAGAATCATTACTACTCATCATACGAACAATTCAGCAATCGGACTTCCACGACGAAATTGAACAGCTATCCCAGAAGAAACTACTAAAAAAAGACAGCTCAATAACCAGCCTTTCCCCTTTTATAGATGAAAATAATGTTGTTCGTGTTGGCGGACGTCTAAGGGCAGCCAGTTTACCATTCGACGCAAAACACCCTTTTTTAATGCCCTATAACGATCCAATAGTTAAGCTTATATTAAAAGAGTTGCATGAAGAAAATAAACATTGTGGACCGCAAGCCCTTCTTGCCATATCCAGACAACGCTTTTGGATTGTGAAGGGAAAATCAATGACACGCAACATCGTTCAAAATTGTGTAAGATGCACTAGAGTTCGACCTCACTTATACAATCAAGTAATGGGTAACCTGCCTGCAGATCGCATAACCCCAACGAGACCATTTTTCGTATCTGGCGTGGATTATTGTGGCCCTTTTTGGATACATTTTAGAATTAGGGGTAAAAAGCCACACAAGGCCTACTTAGCCATTTTCTGCTGTTTCTCAACCAAGGCAGTGCATCTCGAATTAGTCAGTGATTTAACCACTGAAACATTCATTGGTGCAATCAAACGGTTCATCAGCCGCCGAGGACGATGCCGAACTATTTACTCTGACAACGCGACCAACTTCGTCGGTGCCAGGAATCTCCTTCACGAACTGTCTGACTCTATCTTTTCGCAACGTGCTCAACAACAAATTATTACCTCATGCAGCACCAAGGGAATAGAATTCAAATTTATTCCTCCTAGAGCCCCACATTTTGGAGGACTATGGGAGGCTGCTGTTAAATCAGCTAAACATCTACTGATTAAAAGTACGTCCACAGCGTCATTAACTTATGAAGAATTGGAGACAGTAATTATCGAAATTGAAGCTATCCTCAATTCTCGACCAATAACTCCCATGTCAACAGATCCTAACGACTTAACGGCACCGGGTCATTTTTTAATCGGCGAGCCTTTGGTATCTCAAGTAGACAGGAACAGTGCTACATTTAAGGGATCTCTACTAAGCAGATGGAATCTTGTTTCACAACTAAAACAGGAATTCTGGAAACGCTGGAGCAACGAATATCTGACATCGTTACAACAAAAACAAAAACGGAGAAATCAAAAACCAAACCCGCAAGAAGGAACGCTTGTCATAATCAAGGAAGACAATACTCCCCCATTGCAGTGGCCACTTGGCAGAATCACAAAGGTATTTAAGGGCGACGATGGAGCAGTTCGTGTAGTTGATATAAAAACGTGTTCTGGAATTTGTCGCCGACCTATACATCGCTTAGCTCCATTATTTCATAACGACCAAAATCAAGACTGTTCTGAATCTCCAACGCTTTCTACATTCAGAAAATCTAAGCCACCAAGAGAACATGCAGATACCCCATCAAGAAAAAGAAAAATAACGGCACTTAGTACATTGTTGTGCATCTGCCTTCTCATATTCCCGATTGTTTTCGCAAATCCTATTAAAATAACAAACTTTGAGAATAATCCAGGAATCTACTTCGAAGGCATAGGAACAACCAGAATCGCCATCAAAGACTGGAAACTGATTGCATTCTACAACTTCACAGCGATTCGTAATGAGATGCAAACATTCAAGAATGGCACTGCTGTTCTACAGCACATTTGCGCAAACGTTACTACTCATAAGGCTTGTCAGGCATTATCAGTTTACTTTTCTTCAATTAGCAACGAACTACAGTTTGACAACGAAATCTTATCGAGCACTCGCCAGAAGAGATCAGCCTTTAATATCGTTGGAAATATGGCTCGCTCATTATTTGGAGTGCTTGACAACGAATACGCAGAAGAAATGTCTGTTACTATCAACAAGGTACAAACCAACGAGGACTTTATACTAAGGTTATTAAAAAATCAAACGTCCATAGTAGACTCAACAGTCAACATCATCAAAAGAGAACAACACGACACCAAGGCTTACATCAATCGTATGCAGAATCAGTTAATCGAAGTACGCAAGGAAGTCAATCAGTACAATATTTTCCAATGGTACTTATCACTAACCATCCAATTGACAACATTAGCAGGAAATCTCAGAAAAACACACTCCGACATTCTTGATGTCCTCACTGATGCACATCATGGACGGATCAGCTCACTGCTGGTTTCACCAAATCAACTAAAAAATCAAATCAAGGAAATTAGAAGACATCTTACACCAGGCCTGTCTCTTCCTATTGACTCAGCAGATCTCTTACAACTATACAAATAACGTATGGTATTGAATCCCAGACGTACAAATGTGAAATTATGTTGCTCACAAATAAAACATCGCCAAGCTGCAAAATTAGGTTCTCCGAAAATAGTTTGGAATGGATTCCGACAAGCAAAAAAACCAATGGATATTCGCAGTTCCCAAAAAAATGGAGATGTCAGCCGTATGCGATGAAGAGTCCTTCACAATTACCTTATCCAAGAGCGGAATGTTGGAGTTAAATGAGAATTGCACGATTCGTAATGCGCTAATGAGCATTGAGGGACATTCTTCAATATCATCAACCATGCCTACACGCGTTTTGGAATATTTCAACAGTTATTACCGTCATATGCATCAACATCAATTCAAGGCAAGGATGACGAAGAAGGCAATATCTCAACAGAAAGAAATAGTCTCGAAAAGCTCAACAATCAAATGAGAGACATAACACTTCCTGAAACCCTTCAAGACAACACCATTCATCATCACGTCGTTAGCTACAGTGCCCTGTGTTTAGGATTATTAGCAGCCACTTGGATAATACATCAACTATATCACCTACATGTGCGCAAGATCAAGATACATTCCCCCCCAATCACGGAACTACGTTGTAGAAGCCGATCAATTTCATCAACCATGAGACAACAGCGTCATGGCCCACCGAAGCCACTTCGCATGAAATCAGAGAATCAAAATCCAGTATACTCCATACAAATTTAAGGTTGAACATTATTCAACGGGCGGGAGGATGTTGAGAATCATGTTTTTTACGTTATGTTTTGCGTAAAATACAAATCATATACATATCAGTCTAGTCAGCACAGTGCAGCGACAGCTAATATTTTTACTTTAATTTCTAGTAACCGAAAACCAAGAGTGCAACGTACTGTGAGCGTTGGCATTGAAAGAGTTGCGAGCCGTTGATTAACGTGGAGTCGAATTGCTGACTAGACTGACATTGAACATATTTGAATATAAAATTAATAATAAGTCGAAGCTAATTTCAATAAAGGTGTCATTATCATACCATTGATTGAGGCGTTTATTTTGACGGAACGAGTCACGATTCAAGTGTCGCGTACGTTTTCACATTCATTTTCAAGGATTTGTTTTAAAGGAACAACACACGATAGACACAAGTGCCGTGTGCCTATTTTCAAACTATCATCTAGTCGGTTCAAGTACCGGTTCTAGTGATTCTCAATTACAACATTTTGAAGACAAAAACCTAGAGTCGGCTAAAGTGCCCACTCTAGTGATTTTTAATCGCAACAACCAGTATCATACGATTTTTGTAAAAACAGATCGTAAATATTTTTCTCTTTCCGAGTCTTCATTTATATTTAATAGTAACCATTTGTCTTCTGGACTTATATCTGGTTTGTTTGTAGCCCACACATACCGTATGCTGGAAATATATGGATCCCATGTGGCTAATAAAATTCCAAAAAGGTCTTCATTTGTTGCTCCTCTACTACATTTTCAGTGTTATGTTCCCTAAAGAATCTTGGGAAAGAAAAGTATTTACAATCTGTTTGTACAAAAATTGTATAACACTCGTATATAAAGAAATATATAAAAATTGTAATTAACCGAAACTTTGACCTCTCAGTATTTTATTCTTTTCGTTATCTTAAGGTTAAGGTTATCTCAAAGGCTATCAGAAAAATGTATTTTTTTTTTTTTGTTGACTGTTGGGCTATAATTTTTTTAATTTTTCGTGGTTTTTTTTTTTTTAAATTTTTTTTTCAAAATATATATAAAATTTTTTCCCAATTTTTCTTAAAACTCTTGTCCCATATAATATAATAAAAAAAACCGGAAATCAAAATTTAAAAAAATGGCGGAAATATTTAGTTTCAAAGCATCCAAAGATAGACCCCGTTTCAGAGGGCGAAAAAGTTGTGAAAAACTCAACGGATGCACTTGAAACTTCGCAGGCATTACGAATATATCCTCAATTTATTGATAAGTGGAAAAAAGTTTCAACAATATACCTTTGAATAAGTTTTTTTGCCAAATTTTAAAAAAATGAAAATATTTTTCGACTTTGTTGCCTACGGCTCTGATCCTGAGATATCTACATAGACCAGTGCAAGATATTTTAACATTTCTCTGTCGATTGCAAAAAAAAGCATTCAAAAATTCCTATCCGTTCAAAAGTTACAGATTTTTGGCCGATGGATTTCTATTCAGGACCACGTGGGGATTCTTTTGCACTGTAAAGTATTGCAAAAAAGCCATAACTATGTGCTTAAAAATATTAGAAACACCAATGATAGATACAACTATAATTAAAGCTACATCAGCAATTCTAATACCCGGTTTTTCAGTGCAAGCTTAAGCTCCACCTGAGGCTTAAACTCCAGTTTATCTTTTTGAGGCGTTTTACAGTGCGAGTTTAAGATATAAGCTTAACTTAAAGTGACGCTTAACTTAAGCGGTAGATTTCCTGGGCTTAAGCTTTAGATTTCAATTTTTGAAACAACAAATTGACATATGTCGCTTTTATTTAATAAATTAATTTTTATACGTCAATTGTGCTTTTCAACAATTTAAATAATTTAACAAAGCCAAATTGCATTTTACAACATAAATATAATAACTTTTTCATTCATAATTTTTAAGTTTATAATAATTTTTGACATATAACGACTTTTTGAATATAATAATTTTTTCATTCATAATTTTGAAGTTCATAATAATTTTTGACATATACCGACTGCGAGACCTGTTTACAATAGATAATTTACAAAAATAACTCACAATAGCACCACAAATGTATCTTAGCTAAGCCTATGGCATAAACCGCACTGTGAAACCCGACAGGCTTAAGAGTGAAGCTTGAGCCTTGGAGGTGGTTTAGCTAAACCTGAGTTTAAGCACTGAAAAACCGGGCATAAGTTTTTAATATTGAGGGAATATACAAAACAACAACACTTAACGAATACTATAATGTTCGACAATATAGGACTGAAATAGAACACCAGCATAGTACTTGCAGAAGAATCGAAGGAAGATACCAAGTACCTTTATATCACAATAACTACGAAAAATTCACGTTACAATTAAACATATCAAAGTTGCCTAATAAATATATTAAACCCAACAAGCAGGAAAAGGCGTTTAAAAAATCACTTCATGCACATATGATTGGGAAATACATCAATAATAAAAAGATACCAGGATCGGCAAATTTCAATTTAAAACAGCGGCATGCTGTCCAAACATAGCGAAACGTTAAAACAAAATTAATAAAACAAAGTCAACAAAACAAACAACAGCGACTTAACAATAACGTAACCCACATACATATGTATGTATAAACTTCTCGCAGACAAGCCCTAGACTTCGTGAGAAAATGGTATAGAAATTGTATAGTAATAATTAACTAAATTGAATAAGTTGAATAAGCTGATAAAAAGTAGAATAAATAGCAAGAGTTAAGTTTTCATGTTATGTTTTCATGCTAATGAATGTTATTATAATTTATAAATTAAATAAATAAATAAATGTAAAGTAAATTTAATATCTACACTTTTGAGAAAACTGTCCAACTCTTTATACATTCCTGTAACTTGTGGAACAGTCTTCATGGCTACTGTTGCCTCTAAATTAAACGACGCCATTGTTTCACCAAAATTTGGTTCTTCTTCTTTTTGTATGCAATTGTTCTTGTCTACTAATTGCTTCTGAAAGGTTTCTTTTATTATTACGTATAGCTTTTTAAACTCAATTTTTATTGCTGTGAGGACTTTATCGTCTTCTTCTATTTTTGCTAGTGTGTTGAATTTTTTATTGATACACTCGACTGAATGTATTTTTGATTTTATTTTTTTTCATTATGTTAATGTCGTGTACTTTCTATTGGGGGTTTTCTTTAAATTTGTAAGTATTTTCTGTAACTCATTTAGCTATGTTTTTATTTCCTTTTTTTATGACAGTTATATTAGTCTAATCTT
Organism: Conops quadrifasciatus; assembly: GCA_949752815.1. Lineage (NCBI taxonomy): Eukaryota > Metazoa > Arthropoda > Insecta > Diptera > Conopidae > Conops > Conops quadrifasciatus. The sequence continues at coordinate 25,274,005 of OX457077.1, read as the reverse complement.
CTTTTATTAAGTATTTTATTTATTGCATAATATATTGTGGTTTTTTACTTATTCTAGTTATAAATGATTGTAGTTTTTACATAGTATTTTAGATAGATTTAGATAACTTAATATATAAAGTTATTAAAAATAAAGTGTTTTACGTGGAATTAAACATTTGTTGATGTGTGAGTGTGTGCGTTTGTTTATATATTTTTTTACATTTTGGGCGAAGTGTATTAATAATAGTGAATTTTTTTAAAGGTGTATTAATTATCATAATGCTGAAATAATCCGGGATCGCTGGCAGGTTCCAGCAGGTTGATGAGTTGTAGTATTTATATGTTTAAATCGTAGTTTTATTTAGCCTTGCTGTGTTACCGTTAATTTTTATTATTTTTATTTTATTGAAAATTAATAACCTTTGCTGCTTATCCTTGGATAGGGTTGCCATTCTGTGCAGCTCCGCTATTTCTTTTATCTCCCGTACTCTCCTGCCGGCTTGGCTCTTTCTTCTAACCTCTGGTTCAGGTTCACCTGGTTTCTGCTTATGTTTGGAGTTCCTTCTCCTATATTCTTCTATTGTTATGGGTTTCGGTCCCGTACCTTTTATCTCCGGTACGTATTTCGGTGATTCATGTGCAGTGTATTTCACTGGTTCGGGTATGTACGGATCATACTTTTTTTCTTTCCGAATAGCTTTTTCCCATTCGGAGAAAATCTCGTCTATAGATGCTAGATCTATTAAAGGGCCGCAGAAAATCCCAGAAGGATAAGGAGAGTAAAAAAATTCGCAAGAACGGTGGTCGCAGGATCGCCATGTGGTAAGTATGTATTAGAGAGCTGCATAAGTCGTTTTGAAAACATGCTAGGCACTAAATGACAATCACACTTATCAAGTTTGTCAAACGAAAATGAGTCGGCAACCCGATTCAATCAAAACACTAATACTCGTATAATAGGAATAGTAAGAAAAAGAGGGTATAGCTGCGTTTTTGAATTGAAAACACGAATGAATAATGTAACAACAAAGTAAAATTGTGACAACAAAGGAGAATTGCAAACAACGAAAAAATACGACGACAACGGAAAATTGCTGTCAAAGAAGAGCGAGATTTCTAGATTCTTCGGTTTCTTTGTATCTTTACTTGCCGATAATCTTTAGCCCAGAGAGACACTGAGTATTTCTTAGAGGGTTTTTTATTGGGTAGGTAGGTAGGTAATGGTGGCTGTCTTATAGACACACATATACCGTTTTTGGGTCCGTTGTGATACCACTTCGATCCTGTCCTCTTCGCTCAATCAAACCATAAGGAGCTGTTTATGCAGCGAATAAGCCTCCCTATTTTGAGAGGCACTATCTCACAGGGATTGTTAAAGAAGTGTACTCCCATATAGATGTACCTTCTCTGAGCCAGTGCTGGACAGCTGCACAGCATATGCGGGATGGTCTCCTCTTCCTCCTCATCCCTGCAGCTTCTGCAAAAATCATTTGAAAATAGCCCTAGGCGTTTAGCATGGATGCCAATAAGGCAGTGCCCAGTCACGACCCCTATCACTCGCCTAATGTCTTCCTTGCCTAGTGAGAGGAGACTCTTGGAAATTTTTAGATGGAACTGAGGCCATATCTGCCTCGCAATACTGCAGATTGAAAAAGCAGAGAAAAGTCGGAGCAGTGTAGTCAAGATTCCTAAAAGAGGAGGATAGGCCTTCCATTATTCTTTGGTGACCAACGTTTCTGTTGGGCCACTCATATACTGCATTAAGCCTCACGGCTGAACATTTAGCTAGTAGCTTCCCCTTTATATCTATTGGAAGAAGGTGTAGTAAAACCTCGGGAGCTGCAGTTGGTGTAGACCTTAGTGCTCCCCCGATACATAAGCAGGCAGACCTCTGTACTTTCTCCAGTAACCTAAAATTTGATTTCTTATCTAAGGAGGGCCACTAAATGACCACCCCATACAGCAGTATCGGCCTAACTACTGCCACGTACAGCCCGTTATTTTTTTATTTCGTCGTCGCGGTTTCGGTGCTAATTGCTAATCAATTCGGTGCTTATTAATTCATAGTGCTTCAGTAAAATATGGAAAGGAAATTAAAGGAATTTTATGCTTCCTTGTGAATAGGACAAGCTCCGTCTTCTGGGGATTGACCCCTAAGCCCCTAGGACCAGCCCATTATTTTTTTATTTCGTCGTCGCGGTTTCGGTGCTAATTGCTAATCAATTCGGTGCTAATTAATTTATAGTGCTTCAGTAAAACATGGAAAGGAAATTAAAGGAATTTTATGCTTCCTTGTGAATAGGACAAGCTCCGTCTTCTGGGGATTGACCCCTAAGCCCCTAGGACCAGCCCATTATTTTTTTATTTCGTCGTCGCGGTTTCAGTGCTAATTGCTAATCAATTCGGTGCTAATCAATTCATAGTGCATAACATAGTTAGTTGCAGTCCAAGTGGTGCAACTAACTCATCATCCTTTGTGAGTTCATCAATCAATACATAGTTAGTTGTAGTCCAAGTGCTGCAACTAACTCATCATCCTTTGTTAATTCATCAATCAATACATAGTTAGTTGTAGTTCAAGTGCTGCAACTAACTTATCATCCTTTGCAAATTTCCAGCATTTTCATCAATAGTGAGTTGTAGTTTAAGTGCTGCAACTCATCGTTGACAAAAACAATCCAAGGAAAACGCTCTTTGGCAACATTTGGTGACCCCGACGTGATCAGCTTTAGTGATCACCATGTCGACATTCGACGATCTTTTCACGATCCAAGAGACAACTAGAGAAGCAATATTCGCCATTGTCAGAAATTATAAAAAGGACTCTGCAAGCAGAAAACAGAGCTCGAAGTACTTTGAAGAGCGTATAGAACGCTTAAAGGAATTAGTGAGTCAGTTTAAGGCAACAGATGCCACAATTAAATCATTGCCCGAAACGCCATATGACCACAGCTACTTTGCCAAAAGTTTTTGTACTGAAGTGATGGCTTTGGCAACTCAATATAAGGCTAATTTCGAGACTGCACTTCTAGCTTTACGTCGAGAGGCAGCGGAAGAAGCAGCAGGTTGCCAACCAACCGGTTCGACAGGAAGCAAACAAAAGGGCCAGAAAAATACCTTGTCTACAAAAATCTTGGGTTTGTTAAGGAGACAATCCGCATCTTTAGCAGCTTTGCGCAAAATGTGCGACAGAATAAAAATGGACACAACAGAACATCCACGACAGCATTACCAGGTGAAAATGGAAACCTTACAACACATTTGGCATTAAGCAGAAGCTCTACACCTCAATATTTTTGAAGCCTGTGAAGATCCAAATTCTGAGGGCTATGATGAATCAGAATTCAATGATTTAGATGATCAAGTTCATCAAACATTGGTGGATCTGTCAGTCAAGGCAGATAAAGATATCCTGTCGGGAACATCTGAAGCTAAATCCACTTTACCGAATTTAGCATGCTCAATGCAACTTCCCAGGGTGGACATTCCGACATTCAATGGCGATTATTTAAAGTGGAATCAATTTTATGATCTATTCACGCAAATGGTACACAACCAGCCACTACCAACAATTCAGAAAAAGTGGTATTTAAAAATGAATCTCTCAGGAGAAGCAGAAAATCTCGTTCATCACCTGACTTTATCTGAGGAAAATTATGAAACCGCATGGACGATTCTCAAAGACAGATACAATAATGTAAGAATCCTGACTTTCACATTAATTCAAAAGCTATTGGATCAACCCAACAGTACATGTTTTGTGGCCTCCATCAAATCGCTACATGACACCACTCAGGAATGTTTTCTGGCACTGAATAACCTCGGTATTACTACAACAATATGGGATCCAATTCTTCTGCACATATTGGTCAAGAAAATGGACAAAACAACATATATGGCTTTTGAACAGTCGTTGACAAATCCAAAAGCACTGCCGACAATAGCAGAGTTTTTGGCGTTCTTGTAAAAGCGATTTCAGTCACTTGAATCATTCAGCCACAAGGAGAAATATCCATCAACATATACAGTAGCAAAAAATTGCACGCTAGGAGCAGCCATACGCCAAGGATCAACTACGTGCAAGTCATGCAAAATTGGGACTCATCCATTATTTGTTTGCCAAGTATTTTTGAAGCTTCAACCACTGGAGCGACTCTCGTTTGCGAAGAAGCAAAAATTGTGCATAAATCGTTTAAAAACTGGTCACATGTCAGGACAATGTGCATCAAGAAATTGTACCAAATGCAATAAGAAACACAACACTCTTCTTTATATTAATGGAGCAGATGATAAAAAGAAGATAGCAGAAAACCCTTCCTCTACACTAGCCATGAAACCACAAAACAGCTCCAACTCAGCAGGTTTAGCAGCATCAAATAGCCAGTAGCTTCAGTCGTACTTATTGCTTGGAACTGCAGTAATAAAATTGACAGCAAACAATGGTAGAGAAATAGAGTGCAGAGCTATTCTTGATTACGGTTCGCAAATCAGCCTCGTGACTAAAAGATTGGTTAAGAAACTGGGAGTGAACTCAATAAAAACCTCAGCAGTCCAGACATAACAAATTCTCAACGCGGTTAGAAGCCTTTGTACTTCCACAGATAATACCTCAACAGCCTTCACAAACATTAAACATTGCTGAATGGCCAATTCCGAATAATATTAAGTTAGCTGATCCAAGATTTAATTATCCCGATACGATAGATGTGTTATTAGGAGCTGAATTCTATCATCACTTATTAATGATTGGACAAATTTCATTAGGAGACATCCTCCCGACATTGCAAAATAAAGTTTTTGGTTGGATACTGTCAGGCAAAATTGACTTTACTTCACATTTCACTGAACAAATTAACTCAGTGAAATGTGGAATTTGCACCGCTGATGAAGACGGCTTAGAAGAGAAGATTGAACGTCTATGGAAGCTGGAGGAAGTAATACCAACAAAGCAACGGTTTTCCAAGGCAGATGAGCAATGTGAACAACAGTTCATTCAAAATACTTTCAGAAGTAACAACGGAAGATTCATTGTAAAACTTCCATTTGCTGACAGCCCAGGCGAATTGGGAGCATCAGAAGCCATCGCATACAATAGGTTTCTAGCTCTTGAACGAAGATTGTCAAAAAATGAAGACTTAAGACAACAATATGTCGCCTTCATGGAGGAGTACGAAACTCGAGGCCATATGACAAGAATTAGCAGAGAATCCATCCTAACACCAAACTTTTTTATCCCACATCATTGCGTTATCAAACCTGACAGCAGTACCACAAAATTGCGCGTCATCTTTGATGCATCTGCAAAAGGCTCATCAGGAGTGTCTCTGAATGACATACTGCACACCGGTCCTACAATTCAAGAGGATCTGTTCTCAATACTGCTACGTTTTCGACTACCAAGGTTTGTTTTCACCACAGACATCAAGAAAATGTATCGCCAACTCTTCATCCATCAGGAAGATAGACGATATCAAATTATCATCTGGAGAAATAATCCAACCGAGCCGACTCAATATTATGAACTAAATACTGTGACACATGGAACGAGGCACCTTATTTAGCAATCAGATGCCTTCAACAATTAATAAAGGAAAATAACATTAAATACCCACTTGGATGCGAAATTCTCAAGAATGATTTTTACGTCGATGATGGTCTTGGAGGATCAGACAGCCTCAGTACAACCATAGAAACACAACGTCAACTTACGCGCATTCTGGAATCAGCAGGATTCTCGTTACATGTGTGGAGCGCAAATCACTCACAGCTCCTTCGGGATATACCAGAAGACACTAAGGAAAGGAATCTTGATCTGTCGCAAGATAATCATGATGCCATTAATACACTGGGATTAACATGGTTACCAAAAGACGATAAATTTTGCATTAAGGTCAATCTATATCCTCCAAGCGGATAACGAAGCGAACCGTCTCTTCAGACCTAGCGAGACTATTCGATCCTCTTGGCATCCTATCACCGATTGTTGTAACGGCAAAAATATTCATTCAAGAACTGTGGCATTTAGATTAGGTTAGATTTAGTTAAATCCTGGTCAGCTGAAAGATTTCGTAGCAAATCCAACTACTCAGACTTTTTAAATATCTGGTGATCAATGGAGGTTTATACGCACGAAAGACAATCCTTCATATTGTGCGACGATACGTATATCACCTCAGCAGCTGCTTGACCACCCCTTATGGTGGTCAGGCCCAAAATAGTTACGCCGTCCAAAATGCGAATAGTACACACTTCGTCCAAGAACTCTAAAAAATCTACCTGAGATTAAAAATTCTACAAGTAACAAACCGATTCGTCGCTCGGCTTGGTGCCGACGGTTCATCGCTATTAGATTTGAAAAGCACACTCGACGGCTCCCTACTGTGAGTGGGCAGAACGGTACGCTGCGCTAAAATCCTCGAAAAAAAGAGTGCAACAAACCGAATTCAGCCAAGAATTCAAACAGTTGCAGGCGCAGACTATGTCTAAAAGAAGCAAACTATTCAGAATAAGTCCACTGCTAGATGCTGAGGGTATAATGCGTATTGGTGGGCGGCTCAAAAACTCTAATTTATCGCTGAATTCCCGGTATCCTTTGATACTTCCCAAGCATAATCACTTTACGTTTCTTGTTATCCAACAGATACATGAACAGATACTTCAAGAAGGTGTACAAGTAACGCTCTACCACATGCGGCAAAGATTCTGGATAATAGACGGACGCACAGTCGTCAAACGAATTATTTGGAAGTGTGGGAAGTGCTTTCGGCAAATGTGTCAGCCACATAACCTACTCATGGGACAATTGCCAAGTCAGCGATACAATGTATCACTCCCCTTCACACACACTGGAATAGACTACGCGGGCCTATTCTATGAGCGCACAACGAAAGGCTACGTTGCGGTCTTCGCTTGCTTCGCCACGAAGGCTTGTCACTTGGAGTTGTTCTCTGCCAAAAGGTATTGACGAAACAACGAAAAACAGTTACAAATCAATTGCAAAAGACAGCGACGACGGGTGAGAGTGAACTTGTCAATTAGGCTAATATTCTCTAGAAGAATAGAGAAAGAAATGTATCCTTCTCTGTAATTTATTTCGTTTAATATTTTCATTTCTTTGAGTTTTTATCGTCGGCAATAAGAGAAAGATTAAAATAAATTTAAGTATACAGGCAAAAAAACACAACCTCGCAGCGACAGCAGCAGCGAGCAGAATTTTATACACAAGCTTCTGGGGAGAGCCACTGCGCCAGCCACTGCAGAGAACATAGATTCTATTCCTGCAGCAGTGATTTTGTTCAAAGAGCGAGAAAAAATGTTGCACACCTTCTATATAAAATCCCAAAAAATTGTTGCCAACTTTTTATAGAAAAAGTGAAAGAAAATCATATGGATTTGACTTTTTTAAAAGAAATGCGTCAGAAGGAGTTTTTACGACTTGATTTCTGAATATTTAATTGAAGAAAATTTAATTGAAGAAGTGCGTCAGGAGTTTTTACGACTTGATTTCTGAATATTATAAAAATGTTCTTAAGGATACAGTTCGACAGTATTTATCGACGCTTTTAGGCGATCCAGGTAGGAATAAATATTTAAAGAAAAAGTGTCTTCAAAAACGAAAGAATAGAGTGCAGGAGTGTAAACAAACAGATGACTTGCTGTTGCAGTCACTGTTACAACATTTAGTTTTACTCCTGCGTGAGAGAGAGTTGCTGCTGCAGTCACTGCGAAGTTGTGTTTTTTTTTGCCGTAATTTTTATACACAAGCTTATGGGGACAGCCACTGCGCTAGCAACTGCAGAGAACATAACACAGATTCTATTCCTGCAGCAGTGATTTTGTTCAAAGAGCGATAAAAAATTTTGCTCACCTTTTATCTAAACTCCTGGAAAATTCTTAAATCGTTGCCAACTTTTTATAGAAAAAGTAAAAAAAAACCAAATGAGTTTGAAAAAAAAAACATTAATTTAAATAAATTAAAATTGTTACAATTCAAATTAAAAATTAGTTTTAAGGAAAACCTAAATGAAGAAATGCGTCAGAAGAAGTTATTATAGGACTTGACTTTTGAACATTATAAAAATGTTCTTCTTAAGGATGCAGTTTGGCAAGATTTATTGACGCTTTTGGGTGTTGCAGGTAGGAATAAATATACAAAGAAAAAGTGTCTACAAAAACGGAAGAATAGAATAAAGGAGTGTAAACAGATGATTTGCAGTTGCAGTCACTGCTACATTTAGTTTTACTGTTGCGTAAGAAAAAGTTGCTGCTGTGAGGTTGTATTTTAGCTGTAATTCATTCCGGAGTTTTAGGCTGCTCGTACACTGCATCAGAATTTGTGCGATTTTTATTCATACGAATTCTGACGAAAACATGCGAACGATCCTATTGTATATAATTATATGTAAGTGCGCATATTGAAGCAATATTCTTCGGTCAGAATTTGTGTACAATGATTTTTGTAAAAATTCGCTGAAATTCTGAGGCAGTGTGCAGCCTAACTCTTAACGCAAAACACTCGTTAAGCAAAACAATTTTTACCATATAAATTGATGTAAAATACGATAATGCGTTCTATGCAGAAAAAAATACTCAAAAATTGAAACTTTCAAGAAGTAATTAAAAAAGCGTTATGTGTAACATTTATTCAAATAAAAATACATATAAATTGTTTATAACCGTGATTCATCGCCATCTTTTCTTAACGCTTCTTGATATTTGTTTAGCTTTCCGACAGGGTTGGATAATGATGAGTGTTGGAACGAATTTCCGTCATCCCTTGTCAATTTTGGTTTGGAGACAAACCGGTTTCGGCGATGTGCCATCTTCAGTGTTTTTTTTTCGTTCAGTGTTTTTTTTTCGTTCTGCGTTTTCTTAACGCATTTATCATTTATCGTATTATCATTGAATAAATTTTTAGCATTCATAGCCTCTGTCTTATTAGGGTGATGCTTTTCAATGAACGAAGCAACACTTTCCCATGCTTTCATCTCTCATTTCGCCAAAAGATACATAAACAGACTGATGTAGCAATGGCACGAAAAGTTCCATCGCACAATTCGGGGATTCCCCTATCCACGTCACTTGTTATGAAATCAATTTTTGGCAGATCGTATGGCCATTTCGGAACCAGTCACTGTTCCTCATAAGCAATCCTTATGTTGGATGAGGAACATTATTTCTCTTTCTTATAGGAAACGAGAAAAAACTAAAAAGTCTGTGCTGCCGACGCGTACGACTGCGTCAAAACTGAAACATTATCGAATTTTGTCGTCGTCGTTGCTATTGTTCTTCTTTTTATTCGTTTGTTTACATTCGACTTAATTGAATTAATTTTTAATTATAAAATTGGAATTGAAATTTTGTGTGTGAATCTTTACTAATTTTAATATTGATTTTAATTTTTTAAAGATGAAGTATTCTTAGGATGGATAATTAGAATTATTGAAGAGATGAGGTAATACAAATACAATACAAACTCAACTCTCTTTTCGTGTGCATTATTTGTTTGTCTGTGCACAATGTCCCATATTTACAAATACAGAAAGAACATGACAAATATCATACAAAAAAAATATGAAGGACGTTATTTTCAGAATTGTTGCTCATATATTACACACAAAAAGTATATTTTTATATTGTGAAAAAGAGCCATCTTCCTCAAAAAAGCTTCAATCGTATTTCTTTTGCCCCGGTTTTACGCTTTTTATCACCGTGACAAATAAAACTAGCATCCTTGCTTACGAATCTTTTATTCAAATCTGTCACAAATTGTACTGAAATTCAATACAAATTGTGTACTGTGATTTGACACCACTGTATTCTATGCCCGCTTATTGAGTTAGGGTGGATAGCTATCGTCGCTAACCTAAGCGGCAATACGCTTATTTTCCCATACAAAATTTTGTAAGCATACAAAATTTGGCATAAGTTAAGAATAGGTGCCTAGCTCCGATTTTAAAAAAAGATGCCCCTAGTCTAAAGATTATGAAAATTTTTGTCGGTCTCGTGTAGTTTAGGAGTTATATGTCCTGGAATGCCAAAAATGAAAGTGCTATATTTTTAAAACGAGTTCAGATATCGACATAACATTGGTGCTGTTTAAAAGGTTATTTTACGGCCTTTCTTTTATCTCATAACTATTTTTGTGATTAATGCCATATTTACGGAGATAATTAAAGTTTTTAAAAAAAATTGCTTACTTTGTTAAATAAAAGAATTTTTTCTCCTTTAAGTGACAATTTAGGTATAAAATAAAATTACTTTTTCAATAGATCATAACATTACCTTTAAACCATATATAATATGTTTGGGTATCTTTCGGATTTTTAAGAAAATTATTGAAAATATCGAAAACTTCTGTGATTGCTTGCTTACAAATACTGTATACAAGTACTGCGAAGTTGCTATTTACATGCGCATATTCAGAATTATAATAAAAACGCTTTAGATTAAAATAATACTACTTCACATTACCGAGAGGATTTTGCTGATTGAGAGTTATGATTCCTGACGCCAATACGCGGAAAAATCTGTATGGAACAAACCTCACATTACCGAGAGCATTCTGCTGACTGAGGATTATGATCCTTTCCGCGGCCAAAGGCCGCCAATACGCGGAAAAACCTGTATGCAAAAAACCTCACATTACCAAGAGGATTCTGCTGATTGAGGGTTATGATCCCTGCCGCGGCCGAAGGCCGCCAATACGCGGAAAAATATGTATGGACAAAACCTCACATTACCGAGAGGATCCTGCTGATTGAGGGTAATGATCCCTGCCGCGGCCGAAGGCCGCCAATACGCGGAAAAACCTTTAAGCAAAAAGCCTCACATTACCGAGAGGATTCTACTGATTGATGGTTATGATTCCTGCCGCGGCCGAAGGCCGCCAATACGCGGAAAAACCAGTATGCAAAAAGCTTCACATTACCGAGAGGATTCTGCTGATTGAGGGTTATGATCCCCGCCGCGGCCGAAGGTCGCCAATGCGCAGAAAAACCTGTTGCAAAAAATTTTACATTACCGACAGGATTCTGCTAACATCTTTTAACTTAGCTAAAGCTACATGAACGTAAGTAGTAAGTGTTTCATATTATATGTCGTTTTAAAGGCAAAACAACAGGCTTTTCAGAAATATAATCTGTTCTGTATCTTAATGTATTCGTTTAGGAGAAAAAAATTATTCCCGGAACAGTTTACATATTTTCACAAATATTGATATAACTCCTTAAAAGTTATGATATGGATAAAAAAGTAAAAATAGTAGGCAGTAAAAGTAAAAATACCTTTCAAACGGTATCTTCCTCGTCCCGATATCTCTCTTAGTTACTGAGATATTAAGCTTTTAGTAGTTGCATTTATTTGACTTTTAAATGTTTCTAAATCCAAGATGGCTGACTTCCGACAAAAAAAAAATTGGATACTTCCGGTCCAAACGGTAAAAAGTAACGGTAAAATTTTTTTTTTTAATCGGAGCTAGGGACCTATTCTTATCTTGTTCCCAAAATTTTCCCATTTTTCCCATACAAAATACCCGCGACAAAAAAAACGCGATTAGTGAATTATCGCGCTGCGAATTGGTGGTCAAATAGAGCGCGAATCGCTACTAAGGTAAATAAATCAACCGCGTTTATATAGATAGCAAGATGCCATATTTGTAAAAAATGCCAATTTTTTTAAAATTTTTCTAAAATTTGTAAATTTGAATAAATTTTCAAATGTCTAGAACATATGTTTTTAGTTTACATTTTCTATACAAAACGAGTGAAAGCAACGATACAACAAATCCTCACGTTTTTCGGTAAAACGTGGCCATTTTTTTTTTGAGAGAAAGTAAAAAACAAAGGAAAACAAAGAAAAATAAAGAGAGCAAAGACCAAGAGCATGAATTTAGAATAGAACTATCGCAAGCAGCCATTCGTGACTACAGTCGTGACGTCTGATTACCCACACAAACCTATACAAATTTTGAAGCCAGCAGTGACGAATTTTCATTCTGCGGAGGCTGTAAATCTATACGCGTAAGTAAACAACGTTTTTTTCTGTCTGACGTGCTTATGGGATTTCTGTGTAATACAACCGGGCGTAAATTTCGCGGCGCGTAAATCGCGTTCTGTCTGACGTCCACTTTAAACCTGAAACCCACACACTCTCAAGCAAAAATGGGCGGTCGTATAAACAGCATCTATTAAAGAGATTGCTGGTTGCCGCAAGTAATCGGCGGCTAATTTTAAGCCGATTGTAAGCCGAAAAATTTTGAGCCGCCGCCGACGAAAATTTCAATCGAGCAATCGAGCTCGTTGCTCATGTAATATTTTTACCAGAGATAAGGAGATACGACACTCGATGACTCATCTCAAAAAATTTCGTTTGACGCGTATTTTTTATGCTCTGTTAAATTCACGTACACAATATGTGAAAGCTTGCCCTGTTGTTGTTTTTTGTTATTGTCAATTTCATAGCGAATAGTTGAAATTGAATTGAATTGAATTGAAATTGAATTGAATTGAAATTGAATTGAATAGAGAAATTGAAATCATTTAGTTGGACAGACGAATTACAAATTTTCTAGTAAGATTATTTGTTAATCAATAAAAATCTGTGAATAAAAAGTCTATCTGTAGCAAAAGCACCAGGTGTATTAAAGAAACAAGTGATGCGGGTAATAAATATAATGTGAAGATTTTGATGTTGAACAAAATCAGCAAAATTGATGAAAATGGCCAGCCAGATGAATGACGCTGAAGTGGGAGATGGCACAAATTTTGTGGTTATATTTGCTGGGGCACTATTAGAGGCTGCAGAAAAATTACTACATCTGGGTATAACCACATCGGAATGCTATGAAAAAGCATTGGATAATTTAGAGATACTACCGAAACTGGTTTGTCATGAAATCAAAGCTTTCCGCGACATTTAATACGACAAATAATATGGATAAGAAGAATTCCTTACAAATAGATATTTTGGCTGACTGCTTGAATTCCAAACTCGACTTGCCTCGTTTGGCACGCGCTGTCAATGCTACTATATTACCCCGAATTACTGGGTTATTGCTATAAAATGGGCATTGAGGAATTAAGTGAAACAACAGTTGCTGTTTTCCGGTAGTCAATAATAATAAAACATTATATAGTTTTAAATTAATTTACTTAATATTACTTTGCAGAAACAAAGGCGTCGACTTACGTATTGCTACAATTGTCGTACGCGGCGCTACCGATAATTTCAGCGGTGACATTGAAGGAGCCATTGATGATGACGTTAGTAATTTCTACGGACTTTCTCGAAATTACCGCTATGTACTCGTGCCACTGAAATTAAACTTGTCACCCATCTGGCTGCCTACGCTGACACACTCACCGGATTGGAGCAATATGCTATGCGAAAATTCGCGGTTGCTTGGAAAGTATTTCCAAGGCATTAGAAGAGAATGTTTTAAGTTATTTTGAGGTGTATCCAAAAGAAACATTACTATGTCTGTTAGTAATCAATTCCGATAAGATTAAAGTGTAGAATTTTACAAATAAAATTGATTTATATGTATTAAGAAAAATTTGGCTTTTTTCATTTTTATATTTATATGCTTTACATTAGATATATAATGAAAATCTGTAAAAATCGCTTGTTTTGGAACGGATCATATAATGTGTTAAAAGGAAAAGGAATCTGGCATGAGAAAATTTTACGATTATAACAATATATAATGATCTAATTATTGGCTGCGCGCCAAATTTGGCGGCAAACACGTTGGCTAGTCCCTCGCGAAGACGGCCTAACCTCTGCTTCACTGATTTGCAACTCCTTGGTGAGCGTTTCAAAAGACATTTCCGGATTACTCTCAGCCAGCAGCACGAATGTCAGAAACCGCATTTTCTTCATGTTTTGCTCATGATTGAGGCCCTGGGACGTTACGAACTCCTTGTGAATTGTATATGCGATGGCAATTTATCCGACACAAAAATCGAGTACATCGCGTATTATCTTCTATTCTAGGAAACGCACTGGCTTAAATGCCCAGCAATGGATTAAATAAAAATGTTTGGGGATCGACCAAGGCAGTGACAACACATTTCATGCATCTTCGCGAGCAACATAAGCGGTTTCTTCAGTACATGTTTCAGTACATGTTTGCTAAGTGTTGCTTATATGATCCGGAGAAGACTTCCAAGATATGGTCGCATTGTTTGGCAACTTGCACAAGATGATAATAAACATGATAACGTGGAGGCGATGTGGTATCCAAATTATTGAATAATCGCCGCAATCTAGAAGAAAATAAAGAATATCAAAAGAGAGTTCATAAGCTATAATCCGATATGTTTTTACTTACGATTGCAGACAAACTTTTAAAAGTAGCAAATTTTTGTAGTCGTGCTTTGGACAATTATCAACTTCCCCACACATAAACAAAAGAGGTAAAATTTTTGTAGACAATATAAGCGGGTGCAATGGAGTAGGATGTCCCTCAAATTTTTTATTTTCAAAAGTTTATAGAAAAATATCTAATTTTTATGCATTATGGTGTCATTAAATTTGTTTCACTGTAACACTTTTATTTACCAATTTTTTCTTATACAACAGAAGAGTGATATAAGAGATACATATATTTTTTTATGATTATTGTTAGTTGAATAAACTGCGACTGCATAAGTTTCAAGTTTTTATTTATTATTTAATTATGTTTTATTTGCAAGGAAACAAAACTAGGGAGAAAAATCATTAACAATTATTTAAAACATCGAGAAAATTTACCACAGTTTTTGACGTTTTGAATTATAAGCACCCCCTAGAATCGATACCAATGCAAATGACGCTGATGCAGGTTTCCTAGGAAATCTGCACTAAGTTCCGACTAATTTTGGCCGATTTTTTGATTGTGTCGAGAAAAATGCATGTATTAGTAACGAGTGTCTCATCTCATAATCTCTGATCTTTACTATCTATTCTCGTTGGTTTGTACTGTGCTCAATATGTTCCGAAAATAGTATTTATGTGAAGATTTCATAATAGCAATATTGTAAGGCAATATGAGACTTGAAATTGTCAGGCAATTGAAGACCCAAGTATTTCAGAAGAAAATTTCCAGAATTGTCTCAAAATTGTCTGGATTGTCCTGAATACGTCAAAAAACGTCGTGTACTGCTGACTAGAGATACCATTTTTAAGTATTTTACGCCTTTTTTTAAGAAATTTTAAAAAATGTGAAAATTCTATGTGAAATTTCGAAGTTTTGCAACATGGCAACCATGATTTTTTGATCTTTTTTGCAATGATAGAATGATTGTTTATTAGATTTTTTAGAAATTTGAAGTTTACAGAAGAAAAAGAGCCCAATACTCAAGTCAATTGTATGAAAACAACTGGTTTTTAGGTGTCGTCTACATTGACATATCCGATTGTCTGGCAATTGTATATTTTCAGCTTATGAAATACCTTGTCAGACAGGCAATATACAAAAAGCATTTAAAAAAGCAACAACAAACGTAGTTATTGCCTGAAAATGTATTGAAATTGTATTTATGATTTCTTAAAATTGAATTGCCTTGAAATTGTATTTTTGAAATGCCTAAACTTTAAATTTAAGAAAAAAACAAAGCAGATTGAGCGAGAATTGTGTTGTGTGGGATTCTAAAATGACTACATTAATTTGTTAATATTTGTTTGTTTTAAATTATTTCGATATTTAAGCTCGCTAAAACTTCTATCGTGTACTTATAACAAAGTCACGGTGCCTTAAAATCATGTTGACCCTTATGTCAATAGCTTCTTCTAAAAAATCACTGGAATAATTATCCCTTTGGTATTGTAAGAAAACACAGTTTTAAATTTCTGTAAGTACTTACATATACATATGGGCTTATATTTACATCTTCTTACCAGTTTCAATTTTTTTGTCGTTTTTTTGTTGTGTTTGTGCTTTGTTCCTGACCCCAACAAGCGTACAAAAAATTGTCGCTCTCCCTTGGGGGCGGGGCTGGAGCCCTTTGAAATTTAAAATATAAACAGCGATATCTCCGAAACTACAAGAGATATTCAGATTATATTATTACCGTTAGAAAGCTAATATAAATATCATTAATTCATGTCAAGAGACATTTCATCGAAATGTTAACAGTTTTTGAAATAAGCGCAATTAAACATTTTTAGTACAATTTTTTTCCATAAAATTTTTTTTTCTGAAATAAAATGTGTAATTAATACATGCAATTATACTTAAAATAAGAAAGTAGATAACTGTTCCCTTATATGCTATTCCAGGTTACAGGTTCACTGTAAATCGCGAGATTTTTCTTAAAAACTTTTCGGCTGCGGCGCTACACGGAAATAAAAAAATTTTTAAGAAAAAAATTAAAAAAAAAAACAATAGAACAACAATGGCGGTAACTCCCGTCATAGCTTAAACTTTCTAAGACCCAACGTTGCATACGTTGTAAAGTCGTACTATTAAAAGACTGCATAGTAGCAAAATTCAAATAGGGTAGTTTATACTTACTCTAAAAAATGCGTTTTCTCCGTTAGAAAAGCACCAATTTGAATGAAAAAAATTCTCTAAGAAAGCTTAAATAATCTACTTTCTTATATTAAGTGTAATTGCATGCATTAACTACACATTTTATTTAGAGAAAAAATTTTTTACGGAAAAAAAAGTATTAAAAATTTTAATTTCGTTTATTTCAAAAACTGTTAACATTTCAATGAAATGTCTCTTTACAAGAGTTAATATTTATATTTATTAGCTTTCTAACGGTACCAATATAATCTGAATATCTCTTATAGTTTCGGAGATATCGCTGGTTATATTTCAAACTTCAAAGGGCTCCAGTCCCGCCCCCGAGAGAGAGTGACAATTTTTTCATGCTTGTTGGGGTCAGGAGCAAAGCAAAAAAACACCATAAAATCGACAAAAAAATTGGGGCTGGTAAGATGTAAATTTGTTCCCTTATATGCTATTCCAGGTTACAGGTTCACTGTAAATAAAATTAAATTTGCACATGCATTGAAATATTAAGAACTTTACACAAAACAATTCTTCTTCTATAACCATCAGGATATGGACCAGAAGAATTTGTTACTTACTTTGTTGCCATTTTCTTTCGCTACACGTTACACGTGGCTACACGTTCTTTGGCTTGTTATTTAAAAAATTTTAGTTCTTAAACTTTTCCATACAAGTTTTTTAAAGCATTTTTACTGCTTATCGAGAAAATATTCCGCTGCACTTGAATGCACTTATAAAGAAAGTTCCCCTTTTACTAGGAATGGGACGATTAATTAAATGATAGCAAATAATCGATTATTTTGTTTGGATTATTAAAATAATCATATCGCTATGATTCCTAAACCCTACTTTTACACATGCTGGTAAAACGTTGATTATATGTACTCGCTTAGGTGGCCCATAGACGACACACATGTGCGCCGCACAATTCCAAGAATTGTGCATTATTGTTTTCCATAGACGGTGCGCGGTGTATTTTACATTTTGTCGTCAGTGAGCAACAGAGATAACGAGATAGTAAACTGCGTCAAGGCTTGATAAACTCACAGCTCTGAGTTGCGATTTTACGTCAAATCGTAGTGTTCGTGGAAAAGCCAAGAATTGATGACGTTTCAACTCAGAAACTTAACTAACAGACCCTGGATGAAGGGTGTCAATTAGAGGAACGGGGTTTTTCCAAGAATTGTGCATTATTGTTTTCCATAGACGGTGCGCGGTGTATTTTACATTTTGTCGTCAGTGAGCAACAGAGATAACGAGATAGTAAACTGCGTCAAGGCTTGATAAACTCACAACTCTGAGTTGCGATTTTACGTCAAATCGTAGTGTTCGTGGAAAAGCCAAGAATTGATGACGTTTCAACTCAGAAACTTAACTAACAGACCCTGGATGAAGGGTGTCAATTAGAGGAACGGGGTTTTTCGTATAGGAAACTCCTAGGGGGCTCCGTTCCCCCCGTTCGCGGGGAAGGGGTTAATGTATAAGAAACTCAACTAACAGACCCAAGATAAGGAGTGAACGGAACGTGGAGGGTTCAGCTTTGAGACCCCAATGACAATTCAGATTATTAAGTAAAATCGTTTGTTTTGAGATTACAACTTAGTCAATTATTTATGTAAGTACTGAATTTAAAGACATCAATTTTTATTTATATATTTATGCAAATATTTAGTCGATTTAATATCCATTTTACTTTTAAATAGTTTATTACTTAATTAGAACCCATTTGAGAAAAGTATTTTAAGGTTAGAAATCAATGCAAATGCAGATTAACACCAAAAAGTCTAAAGTAAATTCTATTATACGCTCGAATTCGTCACTATTTTATACAAGAAACTGTATGACCTATTCTTTGAACAATTCACGCAAAATACAATATTGTAAAAACAAATTGATTATCCAATTAAAATAAAAGAGCAGTCATAAACTGGCGTTGGCATGCCCTCATATTTTCATTCACCTCGCTATTGGATTTGGCGATTTTAGTGTTTTTGAAGTGCGCACTATTTTGGGACCTTTTATGAATTCTGGTACCAAAGCAGTATTGCCGATATGCTACAATACGAGGGAGGTTCGATAAGTACTTAGCCTACAAAAGAAAAATTAAAATTTTGGAAAAGTGGCGATTTATTTCTCTACATAGTCTCCTTTCAGCTCGATACACTTGACTTGACTTTTTTAACCCGTCTGAAAAATACGTTTTCTGGAGGTCTGCAAAGTAGGTCTCCGTGGGGGCGATAACCTCATGCCCGGCGAGTGAATTTTCCAAGTTTGGAAACAAAAAGAAGTCGCACGGGGCCAAATCTGGAGAATACGGTGGATGGGGCAGCAGTTCGTAGCCTAATTCAAGCAATTTAGCCGTGGCGACGGAGGTGTGACCCGGTGTGTTGTCATGGTGGAAGAGCAATTTTTTCTTCGCCAAATGGGGCCGCTTTTTCTGCAATTCGGCGTCGATTTGGCCCAATAATTCGGCATAGTAGAGCCCTGTGATTGTTTTGCCCTTGTCCAGGTAGTCGATTTAAATCACACGTTTTGAATCCCAAAAAACGGTGGCCATCACCTTTCCGGCCGATAGGACAGTCTTCGCCCTCTTCAGTGCACGTTCTTGGGTGAAGTCAAGGGTTTCGATTGTTCCTTGGTCTCTGGTGTGCACCAGTGGATCCATGTTTCATCGACGGTCACGAAACGACGCAAAAATTCCTTCGGATTGCGCCTAATCATTGCTCTAAAGTGGTCTCACGGTTGCGCTTGTTGTCCGGGGTAAGCAAACGTGGCACCCATCGCGCCGACAGCTTTCTCATGCCCAAATTCCATGCAGGATATGACCCATGCGGTTTTTGAGATGTCTACTGTCTCAGCTATCTCGCGCACCTTCAATCGGCGGTCTGCCAATACGAGATCGTGAATTTTTTCACGTTATCCTTCGTGGTAGCCGTTTTCGAGGCACCTAGGCGTGGCTCATCAAAAACCGACTTGCGACCACGTTGAAACACGTTAAACCAATTTTAGACGGTCGCCATCGAAGGAGAAGAGTCACCGTACACAGCAGCCAGGATTTGGATTGTTCCTTGATTTCGCTGCGCGCTTTCCCTTCCAAAAACAAGGATCGAATCACTGACCGATATTGCTCTTTTCCATTTTTCTAAAATACGCGGACACACCCGCTTCCACACGCGGTCAAAACAAAACTACGAATTCGATTCGGAAATTTTGACAGTAGCTCTGTATAAGAATGTATTACACGATAGTAAATTTCTCTTGCGATCGTGGCGACCAGAGATAAGGAGATACGACACTCGATGACTCATCTCAAAAAATTTCGTTTGACGCGTATTTTTTATGCTCTGTTGAATTCACGTACACAATATGTGAAAGCTTGCCCTGTTGTTGTTTTTGCTTATTGCCAATTTCATAGCGAATCGTTGAAATGTGTATCGAGTATGTTGAACAAATTTTGTTCACCATTGTTTACAACAACATTGTGCAACAACAACCGCAAAAGTAGACGTCACATACAATTTGTGAAATTAAAATGTTTTAGTTGAGCAGAAGAATTACAAATTTTCTAGTACGAAAGTTGATTACTGAAAATCTGTGAATAAAAATGTCTATCTGCCAAAAGCACCAAGTGTATCAAAGCAACAAGTGAAGCGGATAATAAATATAATGCGCGAATTTGATGTTGAACATCCCAGGAACATGGCCAGGCAGACGCAAGACGCTGAAGTGTGAGATGGCACCAATTTTGTGGTTATATTTCTGTGGTGCTGTTAGAGGCTGCAGAAGAATTTCTATATCTCGGTATAACCACATCGGATTTTTCATAGCATTCATAGCATTCAGATCGGATTTTTCATAGTCAGAGATGCTACCGAAACTGGTATGTCATGAAATCAAAGACTTCCGCGACATTTCAAAAGTCAAATAATATGGACAAGAAGAATTCCTTACGAATTGATATTATGGCTAATTGCTTGACTTCCAAATTTGACTTGCCTCGTTTGACACGCGCTGTCAATGCTACTATATTACCCCGAATTACTGGGTTATTGCGATAAAGTGGACATTGAGGAATTAGGTGAAACAACAGTTGTTGTTTTCAGGTAATGGCCAGTAATAATAAAACATTATAGAGTTTTGAATTACTATACTTAATATTACTTTGCAGAAACGAAGACGTCGACTCACGCGCTACTACAATTGTCGTACGCGGCGCTGCCGATAATTTCATCGGTGACATTGAACGAGCCATTGATGATAACGTTAATAATTTGAATGAACTTTTTCGTGATGGCCGCTAGGTGCCCGGTGCTCGTGCCACTGAAATTGAACTTGCCACCCATCTGGCGGCATACGCTGGCACACTCCCCGAATTGGAGCAATATGCTGTGGGAAAATTCGCGGTTGCTTTGAAAGTATTTTCGAAGGCATTAGCAAAGAATATTTGAAGTTATTTTTAGGCCTATCCAAAAGAAAAGGAACGTTACTTTGCCTGCTTGCTAGTAAACAATTCCGATAAAATTAAAGTGTAGAATCTCACAAATAAAATCGATTTATATTAAGAAAAACTTGGCTTTCTTAATTTTTTATATTTATATGCTTTACTTTAGATATATAATTATCTGTACATACTTCAATCTGTAAAAATAGCTTGTTTTGGAACGGATCAAATAATGTGTTAAAAGGAAAAGGAATCTGGCATAAGAACATTTAAGATTACAACAATATTTAATAAACTAATTTCTGGCTGCGCACCAAATAGGGCAGCAGACACGTTAGTTAGGCCCTCATGAACACAATTCAACATCTGCTTCACTGATTTGCAACTCCTTGTTAAGCGTTTTAAAAGACATCTCCGGATTACTCTTAGCCAACAGCATGAATGTCAGCAAACGCATTTTTTTCATGTTTTGCTCTTGATTGGAGCCCTGGGACGTTACGAACTCCTTGTGATCCTCATAGAATTGTATATAGGATGGCAATTTATCCGGCACAAAAATCGAGTAGATCGTGTATTATGTCCCCTTCTAGGAAACACACTGGCTTAAATGCCAGCAATGGATTCAGTGACAACACATTTCATACCATCTTCGCGAGAAACACAAGCCGTTTCTGCAGTACATGTTTCTGGTAATTTAAACATTACTTTGGCGTAAAGGACAAGATTTGTATCCTTAGTAACATCATGCAGAAGACGTTAAAGTTTTTGCTTTTGTTCGCCGGACAGAGGACAATTGGAAAACTGCGCTTTAAGATGATCTACTCTAAAGAAGACTTCCAAAACTTGGTCGCACTGCTTGGCAACTTGCACAAGATGATAAAACATGATAACGTTGAGGCGATGTGGTATCCAAATTATTGAATAAGCGCCGCAATCTAGAAGAAAATAAAGAATATCAAAAGAGAGACCATAAGCTATAATATGATATGTTTTTACTTACGATTGCAGTCAAACTTTTGCAAATGTAGCAAATTATTGTACCGTGTTTTGACAATTATCATTTTCACCACACATAAACAAAAGAGGTAAAATTTTTGCAGTCAATATAAGCGGGTGCAATGGAGTAGGATGTCCCCCAAATCTTTTATTTTCAAAAGTATAGAA